>JAWNNQ010001873.1:1200000-2400000 GCA_035044765.1 Leucophenga montana
ACAAAGAATCTTTCTCCCGAATACTCCCAAAGCCGCTGTCAATATCAGCAGCATACGCGACTTGCAACACTTTCTTATGGACAAACTTATTATACCCCTTGTTCGTTTGGGTACAACGTATAAGAAATGTGATAGCGCGTAGTCGAATCGACGAACGATGACCGATAGTTTATAGTAAAAACACATTTCTTTAATTGAATACAACAATTTCTGGGATTTGTATTTATTGTATTGATTGTTAACGAAATTAGAGTTTCGCAAATAATTTTCAATAATTAAAATAGTGGTTCCTGAAATTTACGCTATAATTAAACACAAATGCAAATATAAGAATATTTAGTATAACACACATGCATACATATATGCATCATATGTATATAATATTCACAAATATAGTAGGTACTTAACTCTATTGGTTTTTTAATAGCAAAATTTTTAAATAGATTAATTAATCGATCGAAGTAAGGCAAAGTGATTTAGAGTTTCATATTTACAGAAAAATAGAAAATTAAATTATTTATGCTTAGAAATATAGGCGAAAATTATTTCATAAAAAATTTTAGTTACACTTATGAGCAAATCAAATTGTTTCTTAAGTTTAAAAAGATTTTTGTAGATTTTTTCTTTTCAAACATGCACAGGAAATGTCGAAAGTCTTGCTTAGAATTTCTAGGCTTATTTATTCACAAATTAATTATTTATATTAATCAGAAATGAAGATTCGAATTGAGCGTGACTTATTTTTATACATTTAGGTAGCTGTATATTTTAATTGTTTTATTTTTAGAAGTATTGTTTAACTTTTGCTTCAAATTTAAGAAGCTTTTTTATATATCGTATTTCTTATATCTCATGTAAAGATATAAATCAATGATTTGTTATTGAGGATACAAATTCAATTGAAGTACGACTTCGCGCATATGCAAAGTATCTTGCAGTTTAATAAATACAGTAAGAACATATAATTTTATTTTAGAAGTTGCATCTTATTATAAGGCATGATTGTACTCGATTGCCAGCCACACAGAATATTCACATTTCAAGCCGGATTGGGTTCCTGTACATTTAATAAGGAGCTATTTGTAAATAACATACATACACCTACTTATTTCAATGGGCTAACAATTTTATATGAATTTTCGAAATCGTTTCGATTCCATCGAAATTAACATTTGATTTTTTCTTAAGAAACATTTTAGCATATACTAATTATTTTGAGTTATTTTAACCTTCTCTAGCAGCCCTTGCAAATATATGGGCAACAATGTATGCTGACCGTGTCAGTCTCGAGCGCTTGGATATTTTAAACACTTCCAAATATCTCATCTAAATGATATGTGATTCTAAAATTATAAGTATGTATTCGAATATGGAGCACATCTAAATACAACAAATTGCGTCTGCTTTTCGAAGAAGAATTGAAACCAACTTCGGTGGGTTTGAACATTATTTTCCAAATGTCTGAAATCGAAATGTTTTTGCTTAATTTTGCATGTGAAACCATTACAAATTCGTTGTTTTTTCTTTTTCTTTTTCTTTTTCTTTTGTTTTCATTCAAGTTTAAAATTAGGTATTTAATTATATAAGTTTTGGCAAATTATATAATATCCAAACGTTTGAGACCTATCACTGCAATCAAAAAATGGTCAGTAGTCATTTTATTACACACTTATAAATATACTATATGTATGTATATATTTGTATTGTATTGCATATTAAAATGTATCAACATTCATAAATCTACAACAAATTGAATATCACTTTTGTTTTTTAAATTCAATTCTCCTGCAAATTCAATTATCTGGTATTATTATGTATACAAATGATTATTTTTATACCATTCACACATAATGTGAAATGGTATTATCGGTTTGTCTGAAAGTTTGCAACGCATTAAAGAAAGCATCGTAGACATACAAATTCTCGATAAGCTAGTCCAGACGATACGTTCTTCATATGTCCGTTGGTCTGTCAGTTTGCCTATCCGTCTGGATGTTGTTTACGGACAGCACCCATTCAAACCCATAGCCCACTTTTGGAGCGGACGCTTCACCTACTGTTATATAAATATATATCTTTTATCATCGAAACTAACCACCCACATTTGGGTTTTGAAATACTTAGTGGTAGGTTGCAGAAGCACACATTTGTATGGTAAGTTATTAATTGCCATTCACTTGAAAATGGCCGAAAATGATTATTCTGCAAACAGTTCAAGCAGCTTACAACCGTCCGTTAGGACAATATACTGTGGGTATCATCTCAACATCTGTTCAGAGCTGAGCAAATTGTTAGAAGTCAACCTCAATTAATTAAGGGTTGGATTGCAGAGTTTTGGGCCCCGCCACCGCAAACAAATTTACCAGTGAAGACAGAGAGGAAGCCTTGGATACGATCCCCTTTTTGGTAACGACCCCCGAGTGAACGTTGAAGAGGACGAGCGAGCATGCGTTGGAAAGACCAAGTCCTCTGCAAACTTGGTATTAGCGGCTGGTGCGATACTAAGTAAGTAAGATCATATTTTGAAACTTCGCGTATGAATGGTATTAAAGCTTCAGTTCGACCGAAGTTAACGTTTTTTCTTGTTTTAATTTTATTTATTTATTTTAATTATATATTTTGTATATTTTAGTTATATATTTTGTATATTTATAATTAAGTATATGAAAAAAGCACAAATAGAAAAGTAACTTTCGAAAATTATTCGAAGAAATTTAAAAAAAAAAACAATATTTTATAATTAATTTTTCAAATCAAGAATTTAACAACATGTGTACTTCTTTTTAGTGATAGTCAAATATCACGATGAAATATAGAGAAGATCTGAATTTTAAGAAGAAAACATTGCAATCAATTTTAGATTTAAAACGAAAAACTCTATTTGATATCAACATTTTTATTTAAAATGTAAACTCATCAAATAAATGAAATTCTCATCACTCAAATTTGTTTGACAAAACCTTCAAATGTACTCTACTGTATCGACACGTCCTGATAACAAGCAGCATATAAAACACATAATCATCTACATATTACTAGCGCACCCGGCACTCCCCCGTTTTTTGTACCTAATAGATAAAGTGATTATTTTTGAAATAGTTTCTTTTGATTTCAAAATTAATCCTAAAGATTTCTGTCTGTTAAAAAAATAATAAAATTTATCTGTTCGAAAAATCTTACCGATACTTTTCGGACAGTTAAAGTTTAACCAGACCTTTATAGTAATATTGTGGGTGGAAAAGGTGGAAAGATCATATACCAATAGTTGAAAAGAGTTGAAAATGCTTTTCATCCCAACGGCTGCAAGAGACCACATAAAAACACAAACAACTACACACCGTTAAGTCACATAAGGCATAATTTCTGCATTTCAAGGCTATCAAGCACTCCATATACTAGGTCAACAGACACGTTCCTGCACGTCCTGTTATAATAGAAGTATTCCTATGTATAAATAAGAAGTTGACACTGTTGCCACTAACGCAATATGAAAATTACGATAATTATGGCAGCACTGATGAATATGAGAGTAGATGAATATGAGAGATGAATACGAGATCCTGGTGAATCTTATTAGCGAATTGGTCAACTACAGTGCTCAACTGAACGCGTTTGTTCGTCTAGGGCCACCCGGTAAGTTGAAGTTCTACACACTCTTCTATGGGTCCTAACAATCGGCCAGATGTATAGGCGCTTGGAGGAGAATGACTACAAAGTTGTTGCATACGCCAACGATGTTGCGAGAGCAGTGGCGGAGTCCCGCAGAGTTCTTGCATTATAATAGCGAGTGACTTCAACTGGAAAAGCTCTGCAGACATTGGAGTGAAAAAGAAAAAACAATCTACCTGACCTTAATATACTTATGTCGAGATTGTCGTGGTTGAAATGATTAATTATAATCCCACCCGGCACAAATTGTTCGTGAGCAACTCATATTATATTGACGTACTGTGAGGATCATAAGTAGTTTCTAAATGCGAATGATTTTAATGGGCCATCTCAAACTTTTAATATAGGATTGCAAAAACAAACAACTTCAAATTTTGTATATTTTGTTATCTGTAGCTGTGTGTCTCTTGGCACAAACAGCTGACCCAATGATAAACAATTCGATTACAATATACTTGAAGTGATCACAATCAGTAAATTTACTGATCACTCACATTCACAAGTGCACAATGGTTTCAAGTGCGATTTTTTTGAATTTATTATATAAAAAATGATCAAATTGTTAAAAAAGGTTTTTTTAGATTTTATTTTTTAGGGAACTCTGCTCATATGGCCTTTTAAGTCAGTTGAACGATGACAACCCTTGAATCTGCAAATTAGCAGGAAATATTTGTAGACTCTGCATGAACGTAGGAAATTTCAAACTGCAAAATTGACAAAAATGATTTAATTGAAACATTAATTAATACAATTTAATTAAGAATTAATTAATTAATACTAATTAAAAGAAACTTATCCAAGTGCTACCGTTTTGTAGCAAGATTCATTACATTTAGCAATATGGATCGATGAATACGACACTGTAATATACAATCTATACTATATGAAAACAGGAATGCTGTTAAAAAGGAACTTAGCATCTTGCTACCGATAAACCAAGGAATTAACACGCTTATTGTTCATGTTGCAATAGTTTAGCTCAGAAAGCGCATAATAGTCGCTTGGCTTATGTCCTAAGGCTGACTCAGTGTGCGCGCTAGAAGCGATATGATGCGTGAAGTGAAAATATTTCGTGGTATAAGAAAGTACTAAACGATAGCAACAAAGCAAAAACCAGTGCGAGGTGAGGAAGCATTTTCGAAACTGTTTTCTCGCTTCGTTCTCGCTTTATCGCTTGCACTAACTTTCGGTTTCGCTTGCACTCTGACACCTTCTGAGCGATAAAATAAGAAAGTTCAAGCAGCGGTTTGCAACGCGATATATCATTGTACTATCGTATCTCTGCTAACGCGCACTCTAACGTCAGCCTAGAGGAAGCGTTTGTAACGCCGGAGAAGCCGAATTGTCATTTAAAGTAGAAAGTTCAGTGTCGAAAAAGCAATACATCAACATCAGGCTTCTAAATAATAATCGGCACTGCAACATATATCGCAGCTTTATAAAGTTGATGAGCGCTAAAATGAAATGTTGTCCAAAAGGAGTAGGCATAACGAAAACTATTGCTATAAAAATTTTTGGATTATTCGGCCAAACGCATAATTTTTTACTATGACTAAAATTAATATTAATTGTTAGCCATGATTTGGAATGATCAACGGGTCTGCAGTTTGAACAGCCGCATTATTTCTCATATCACTTATACTCATTAAAATAATAAATGATTTTCAGAGGAATGTTTGGGTATATCCAACCCAACAGCCAGTATTATTTTGCAGACCAGTAACAGTTGAAATTATTAAAGAAAGTACAACTTATATTATAGTTAAAAACAACTCAATTTGACTTACAAATTCTAAAATTAGAAATCACAGTTCGATATAAACTTAGGACTATACCGAAAAGAAGCTCCACACTTTCAAGACATCATTTTTCACGTTGTACTTCAAGTTGTACTTCGTGCACAATGCAATAATTTTTCTTCAATATATTCAATTTCTATTTTTTGCGATTTCTCAAATCGGAGACTCAAATACTTCAAACGCTGCAAAAAAATATTATCATCAAGTACGGAGACAACTGTTCCCTTAAAGAAAAATGTCCAAAATCGCAGAATCTACCAAAGGTAATTATCACGGCGACTGAAAAATCACCAATATCAGTTGTGCCACTGTGACTCATGGCGTATGAGTAATATGTCATGCATATCATCAACTGATATTCTACTGATATTCGTGATTCTTCATTTTCAGTCGCTTTGATTGAATCACTGACTATGGCTCAACTGATATATTGTATCAATATGAAGTGGCAACTGATATCATTGGTAAAGAGAATATACCACTTGGTCAATCCCGGGAAGGATTATGTGGGATATACATGTTCCAATGGGTATTTGGAATTTGCGCAGCAATCGGCAATGGTTGGCACTAGAATATGTACAAATCTGATGACTACTTAAAATTCCATGTTCCCGCCTCAATTCCGAAGATCTTTGAAAGGAGCTCATATCCTGCTGCGGGAGCCTAGTGATACCGACTATCTCCCACACTCTCGTCTGGTTTTTTGTACCATTTTAAGCTAATCCTCTCAAGAAAATGGCGCAAAAAAGAAGATATTCCAGAAACTGATGGCAGTTTCCTGAAGTATGCAATTAGTCTTAAAGAACTGTAATGAGGATATGCCACTTGGAATATACACAAATCAGGTGATCACCTAAAATACCCTGTTCCCGTCTCAATTTTATATGATTTTTGTAAGGAGCCCTTATCCTGGAGTGGGAGGCCAATGATTCCGACTATCTCCCACACTCTCGAATGGTTTTTTGTACCATTTTAAGCTAATCCACTCCAGAAAATGGCATTACAAAGCATAATTTTGACAATACCAACTGTTTTTTTAAATGTTTTCTTAGTATCCAAGCGTGATAGCTTTCAGCGATTCAACCTGAATGGAAATAGCAAAAGAAAAGCTGGTAACAGCCATTAACAATAGCCATTAATAATTTTGATGCTATGGCTGCAACGTATAAACCTAAGTCAGATGAACCTCACGCAGATTGGTTGAGGTGGAACGATATTTAGGAGAAAAGATCGTTCCACGAAACTCCGACACATGAAAATGGTGGCATGATAATACCCAAACCTTAAAGAAGTCGCACGGGAAAAGTAGCAGTAGCTACTGCAGTAGCAGTTAAAAATCACGGTGATTTGAAAGTAGCAGTCACGAAAATCACTGCTACTCAAAAATTGCTGATTATCTCAACTCTAGTTAGTACCACTCTGGTTATTTTAGAAGACAACGAAACTCGGAAACTCGAAAACATTTTAAACATCGAAATTGTTTGAAGCAGTTTACATGAACATGATCAAGTAAAATACTGAATAATTCATTTTGACAACGTCCAGAGTTTGTTCAGTGCCAACTGTGAGTACTTCATATTGTGATGACTTCTGTATGTTTATCACTTTTAATCTCTTTACCTAACTGTACACATGGTACAATGAGTTCAAGGTTATAAATAAAACTATTTATTCCACGACTCAAGTTATCACTTCGTGGGAAACGCTGAAGGTGATGCCAAAATAAGCCTACGAAAAGTATTTGAAAGGTTGGAGGAAGCATTGGAACATATTGGAGTATATTTTATCCTATGAGGATTACTTTGAAGTGGACAAAATAAATATCAAAGATTAGTTGATTCGTTTTCGTTTTATTGAGCACTTCTATTTGGTTTTTGATCAGAAAGTAAAAATAGGTTATTGAACCATAAGACTCAATTATGATTCAACAGAAAATGTACATTAATTTGAAATTGTTTCTTTAGCTGAAAGGCCACACATAACCACCCGTGTTTCTTTTTCCCTCGACTTAATGTCACGAAACTTATTTTAATCAATTTATTCTATGGAAGATTTTCATTATAGTGCTCCGCGTTTGAGCTATGGAAATAACATTAAACTACTGTATATTAATCAATTATATCTTATTTTTAAATCAAACTAACTGCGGAAAATTGTGCTTATATGGGCGTGAGAGTGGGCGCAGTCAGATCGGTCGGAAAGTTTGTCCAGCTCTTATGTATGTTATGAATAGCAAACTGAATGTTTTGAACTCTATAACTAGTAGGTATATCTTTCAAATTTTTGACAAAACAAAATGATTCTGGGACCACAGTGCAGTGATTAAATGGTTCTGCTGAATGCATACATTCTGTAATCACAGATGATGATTCATGTTTAAGATTCTTTCTGAAACTGCTGAACTTTTTTATGAGGGTGCATGTTTTTTTTTCTTTCTTTTTTGTTATTGTTCGATTTTCTTTTTGGGCGCTTTTTTTCTTTTTAACAAGTTTATAAGTTAAATAAATTTTATTTTAAACTTTGTATCTGATTATTTTGATGTATCTTCTTTTGTTTTGATTCTTTTCATTCTTTTATTTAGATTTGTTTATATTTTAATTTTATATTTTTATCATTTAACTTATATTGAATAATAAATTCGAATAAATGGTTAAATTGATTTTCTTTATTTTTATTTTAACTTTTTTAGTTTTAGGTTTTATCTTAATTGCATTTGCACAAAATATTTTATCATTTTAGATCTTCTCATATGTTGCATATAATTATTTATTATTATTATTTAACAAATGATTATTTCATTAATTCTTGCTTTTATTTTTTGTTTTATAAATATTTCTTAAACAGTTAATTATTATAATACATATACATATATATAAACACAGTTAATTGTTTATAGTTTTTAATTATTTTACACTCATTTTTATATTGTATGATTTATTATTTTTTCTCTCTTTTTTTGTTTTAATACAACTTAAATTTAATAATAATAATAATAATATTTATAAATATGTTTAATTATTGTTCGGTTTGTTATGTAAAGAGAAAAAAAAATAAACAATTTTCTTCGACTTTCGTTCGAGTTTTCTGCTTCATATAGTATAACATATAATTTTCCACCATTTTGTTTTATAATTTTTTATCTTTAACACATTAAGCTATACAAAAAATGTTTTCATTTCTTTTAAGGAAAATAGTTATATAATTGTTAATTTTTGTTTTTTGTTAATTTCGTTACACAATATTTAGTATTTGTAGTCAGTATATGGCGCAGGAAACACATTTGGCACAGATTCAGTATTTTCTTTTGCATATTTTAATTTGTTTTTATCGGTTTGTATCTTTTTATAAAATAGTTTGAGTTTGTGTTTATTAATTATATATATATTTTTTTTTTATTTTTAACAGCAAGAAAATATATCTCGTATATGTAAGTATATATGTAAGTACTTTGTATTTATACCTATAGTAATTACAAATTTAATTTTTCACCCTGACGCGTCATGACGCCTTAGAATAGTTACTCAGATAGGTACTCAATACAAATGTATGTTTGTGCTTAGAAAATATTTCACATTCTGTTGGAACACTGTCTATGAAATGAGTTAAATTGTTGTTCTCTTCTGCCATGATTATGCTGTACATACTAATTTTATTTAGTAATTTGGGTAATCATGACTTTATGTAAAAGGTATTCACACCTAGTCGATTAATAATTTAGTTCAGCGGTGCGTAAGCACTTGCACTCGTTGCTCTGAGTGCTCAAACCGTTACTTTTGCATGCTTATGATTTTCGACGAGACAACAACAACAACTTTCGGCACAGCCTTATGCCGAAAACGAAACAACAACCACACACAATTTTCGCACCGTCATAAAAGTGTTCATTTTGCTATGATTTTTGACTTCTTCCGCGTCTTGTACAGTGAGTAGGAAAGCGAAGTAGGTTTTCGATTTAACTAAGTGACCGAATTTAAATGGTTTCAATAATTTTTTTCAGTGTTGAAGTTTTTTTACTTAAATAAACCAAACAACTACAATACAGCGAAAGCTCGATTTTCTTCGTGACGCACAGTGATCCAGAAATCGAAAAACCTGGCCAAAAGTCGAAAAAAAAAGTGTCTAGAAACTTTTTTTTTCCATTTTCTATAGTTGCTGTGAAACCTATAAAGTTGCTTAAGATTATTATCGTATGTCAATATTTTATTTTTTAGTCAATTGTTTTGCCTATTTGACTCAGTCTGTCAGAATGTGACGAAATATACACACGTTTCGGAAAATACAACAGTTCTATTCGTGAGTGAAGTGTGTTTGAATAAATTGACTTATTGCAATTTCAAAAATTGGATTCCTGTCAGAGAGGTAAGTTCTTTGAAAACAATTTTTGTATATAATTGTTTATAAACAATTACGGCTTATAAGAGACCTGAAAACTATGTAACAAATTTTACTTCTATGAACGCACATTTTTAATATAGTAAGCTGTAAGTCAAAAGTTTTGAGGAGTATTGGCGGGTTTGATTTCGCAAATGATTCGTTATGCCCAACTCTTGCACATATGTAAAAATTGGGTGCCAAAAACTGCTAATACATATTTGGCACACGTTTAAGTACGAAAGAACACGTATTTTCTTCAGCTGTGTTCATTGAAATAGCAGTACAGATGACCTGCACTCTTCAGATTAATAAATCCTATTATAAAGACCATTATGAGACAAACATTTTTTCGAATGTCTACGTCGCTGATCCCAACAAAAAGGATTTGGCTTTGCTGAAGCGCAATATGCGTCGGTCCTCTAAATTTTTATACTCGGGGGTTTTTGGGGTCGCTGATTCCGAATCTGATATCAGTTTTGAGAAAAACAAAATGTCAGATTCAAACTGGCGGACGGACATTTTTTAAATTTGTAGTTTTGTGTATGTGATTTTCGGTCTTCAGTTCATAATTGATGGCATTGAGTACCATTTTGGCAAAACATTTTAAAAGACTTTGTATTTCTTTATATGTTATCCACTCCTTTCTAAGCTCAACGATCAAATGCCTTTTTTCCTGGGAGCAGTGAGGTCCTCTACCCACTAAAATTAAATTTTTTCTATTTTCTAATCAAACTCACTATTCAGAAATTTACAGATTTTTTCGTCACTTTTTTTCGAAGAAAATCAAAAAATGCTATTTCAGTGAACAGCCAAAAATTTGTGGACGTGCGCAAAAATATCAAGAAAGCACAAAAACATAGCAAATCTAACGGGGCTTTCGCTTTTTTCTTATCTCTATATTCCATTTTACAAAACTTATATAAAATTCGAATTCAGCAACCCCAAAAACCCATAAATAATAAATATTGTTAAGGATCAGTAAAAAAAAAATGTCCGTCCGCCATTTTGAATCTGTCATTTTGTTTTTCTCAAAACTGATATCAGATTCGGAATCAGCGACCCCAAAAACCCCCGAGTATAGAAATTTAACGTAAAAGGATGATTTTTTCGATTTTTGGGCAGGTTTTTCGGATTCTGGACCACTGTACCCACTGTGCGACGCAAAGAAGCATAAAAGTGTTCATTTTGCTTATATTTATGACTTCAAAAACTCTGTTTGTTGTAGATGTTGTTGTACTGCTCCCGATTCAAAATTCGTGCCCACCGCTGGTCTAGTTGATGAGAAAATGAGAGAAAAAAGAAATATTCAACAACAAAATGTACTGCGAAAAAGTAAGCTAACTCAGCTTCTTCTACTTTTGTTTACAAAATTCCTCTAAGAAATTTATATTAAAGTGTTTTGAAAAAATGGACAATCAGTTTGATAGTTAGGGCACTCTATATAAAAAAGGTAGTATTTTAGTGACGTAAAGTCAGTTTTTGAAACAAAATTAAATTAACGAACTTTTATTTATAGTTTAACTTAGAAATACAGTAAAACCTTGATTTAAAGGTATACTTCGTTCCTGAAAATTCCCATGCAATTTAAATCCGTGTAAAACGGGATTCCAATTCAACTCAAAATCAGGTATTTTGTTTCAGGTTGTTCAAAATTGTAGCCATTAATTATTGTTTTTACACATTTTTTATTACGATAATTTAAAGCAGAAACTTTAATTTAATTTATAGCATCACAATTCTCTTTACATAGTAAATTACGATGACGTGCTTTATTATTTTGTGGCCTTCAATCTATTTAATTGAGTGTTTTCAAAGAATATGTATTAAAATTTGTTCTGAAAATATCGTGTAATTTAAAAGCAAAACTTCGTGTAAATCAAATGTACTATGTCGCTTTTCTTGAAACGTTTTAAACCAAATCAGTGTAATTTAAATACCGTGTAATTTAAGATTTTACTGTATAGTTCTGTACCAGAAATTTTAACATAACCAAAAGCTGTTAAGATAACAGCTGTGAAACACAGCTGTTTCGTTCGAGAGGCACGTTGTTCTTTTTGTACCATTCCTACATAGTGTGAAATGGTACTATCAGTTTGTCTGAAAGTTTGTAACGCATTAAAAGAGGCATCGTAGACGCCATAAAGTATATATATTCTTGATCAGCTCGACGAGATGAGTCGATCTAGCCATGTCTGTCTGTCTGTCTTTTAGGGGAACAATTTTTATGCTATCCAGTTGAAATTTAGCCCATACGTTTCTTTTTATTGCAGTTTAATAGAGTGTCAAGATTGACCTGCCACGCCCACTTTTTGGGGTAGCCCCCATACAAACCCACCGCCCACTTTTTACTTTTTGTATAAAAAACAATTGTATTGTAGTCAATATCAACTTAATAATTGACATAGTAACTTAAAGTAGAAGGATGCTTGACATATACATTAATGGGTGGGACCCGTCCACTATTTGGGGTAGCTCCCATACAAATCTACGGCCCACTTCTGACTTTTTATATGACAACTTCTTTATTAAACTCAATATTAGGTTGAAATACGATGTGGTGCCTTTTTATGATCAACCGCTTACATACACAGACTAACGAGCGTGGACCACACTTTTTTTGTGGTAGCCCCCATACAAACATACTGTCCACTTTTGATTTTTTGTATTAAACACTTCTCTATTAAAGTCAATATAATTTTGAAATGCAATGTGGTGCCTTTTGATGGTCACCCGCTTAACATACATAGCCTAATGGGAGTGGTCCGCCTAGTTTTTGGGGCAGTCCCCATACAAACCCATAGTGCATTGTGCGTTTTTTATGAAAAAATTCTTCATTGAAATCAATATTGCCTTGAAATTTGATTTGGTGGATTTTAGTGGACAACCGCTTCATATACATATATAATTGGGCGTGTCCCGCCCACTTAGTCCTCCTAGTCTCGTATAAACTCACAGCTCACTTTTAAGCATTTGTATGAAAAACGTCAATACCAATTTTAAATTCGATATGGTGGCATCTTATACATCTACTACATCGGTTCATACACATCTACTAGTGGGCGTATACCGCCCACTTTTTGGGGTAGCCCCTATTTAAACCTCCACTTTTATCAATAAGAAGTTATTTAAAAAAAGTTAAAATCGGTTCGCATGTGGGCACATTTTAAAGGAAAAAATACGAAAATGTTCTTCGGTTCTTTCGTAAAGAAATTAGCTATATAAAGTGAATCTTCGCTTATTTTAAAGGAGACGTGAAACCTGACTAAAAGGAGTAGCATGCTTTGGCTTGAAAGTGTTATAAAATTTACTAACTGCACAAAACAAAAATCCAGCTGGATGTCCCGCATGATTTTATATATCTAAAAGTGTAAGAGGTTCGAGTAGACAAAGCAAGATGTATCAAAACCAGGGGGAAAATGTCTACGCTTAGGAGTATTGGTACAAGCAAACGCTCGTAAACGAGGGGAGGACGACCTTGCAGCAGTGTTAAAACTACACTCTATAAGTCCGGAATATTATCAAAAATATGTTACAGTTAGAGATGATCAGTAATCCAAAATCGTTATCATTGATATAATTTAGTAGTCCGCCACAGTCAGAAAAATTTATCGTGATCTCGTGTTAAAATTAACATTCAGTCAACAACTTTACTTTAAGAGATTCAATCTGATATGAAAAGTCAATTTTTTAGGCAACTTCGCCGTGTTGAAAATGCTTTCAATGTCCGCGACTCCTTTTAATTACTCATTTTTAATCGATTAGGTGTGAATTCCTTATACATAGTATGTATATAAATTCATTTTTAAAAATGAAATTTTTTTTTGCATGCATTTATTTTGCTTTGTTGTTTTTTTTTGTGTTTGATTTTTAGTTTTGTAAAATTTTGTTTACTAATTCATAAAATGATTTTCTTGTTGCGTAAAATCACTGCAGTCTACTT
Organism: Leucophenga montana; assembly: GCA_035044765.1. Lineage (NCBI taxonomy): Eukaryota > Metazoa > Arthropoda > Insecta > Diptera > Drosophilidae > Leucophenga > Leucophenga montana. Next base: position 1,213,783 of record JAWNNQ010001873.1, read on the forward strand.
TCAAATTTGACACATTTTGATGATCGATGCACACACAAAAGTGGGCGTGCCGATATACTTATCGAATGGTATTTTAATGGCAACTATTTGGCGATATTGATGATTGCAATCTCACTTAATTGTTGTTCTTCCATCTTGAAAGCAGTAGTCTCCAGCGATTTTTTCGCCGTCTGCTTCAAATTTGCCATATAAGTAAATGGTTTGTGCTGTCCTCACGCCCGGCAATTTCGCTCAACGAATTCGCGCCGGAATTGCGGAAGTCCTCGTAGCCATCACCGCCGGAAATAATGAGAATATTGCTGGTTTCCGATTTGCTTTTGCCATGTTTGGATGAACTGATTGTAATAGATATTTTATTAAATAGCTAACCACATATTTCATTTTTTTGAATCCAATGCTTACTTTTGATTTTTGAACTCAGCGCTGGCTGTTGCATCTCCGCTAGCAGCGCTGCTGCCTGGTGCACCACTGCTGCTATTTGAGGATATGCCAGCTGCTTCTAGACCCGTCGTCTCAACGAATGTTAAAAAGCGCACATGTCCGGTGTGACCATGCGGAATGCCCGTGGGCACTACATTCGCAGCGCCCTTTTCGTAGCCCTGTGCGGGTATGGTCAGTAGTACACCGGCACTGGTACCGATCCAGATGAGATCTTTACACGAGAGCAACGCCGTAACTCGCAGACATGCAGCCTTGTGCTGTCGTATAATCTCATCGCAGTTCGAGAGCATTTTGTTAACAGCGGGCGCCAGATTGACCTCGGTTATGAGTTGATTGCTACAAAATTGGTCGAGTACCTTTAAGAAATAGTTCGCTTCAAAATTTAATGATTTTATAGCCTTACCTAATGGAATGGAAACATTTGATATGCGCTGAATTCTGTATAGATATCCAAACGTAGTTATTCGATAATGTCATATTCGTTATCGGCTTCGAGTCGGATGATATTTGAATTTGATTAACCACCTGTGCATACAGCATACATTAGACAATTGGCTGGCATTAGATATGGATGGTTTTAGACTTACCGATAGTGTTTCTATGTCCAACACTTTTATAATACCCTGTATCGAACACCATAGTTTTCCGTGCACATTGAGCAATTTTGTCACTGGACTTGTCACCGTTCCAATTGAGAGACAATGCGATGAACATGTATTCCATGAAGTCGCTATAAAACATTATTTCAAAACGATACAACCACAAACTATAAATGATTTGTTTGTTAATTAAAAAATTTTAAGATATTTCTTACCGCCATCACGTAGATAAACACAAATATCACCGTTTGCTAAAGACACAAATACACGATTGTCCAGGTACCTAAAAATAGAAATCATTAGTTGTCTACTTAACTGAATCAAAACCTTTCCTTAATAATAAATATTTTTTGATACCCTCGATGAGATGAATCGATCTAGCTATGTCCGTTTGTCTGTCCTTCTGTGTGTTGCGCCTGTTTTGGGACCCAATTTGTATGCTATCCAGTTCAACATTGGCACATACAATTGTTTTTATTGCAGTTTAATAGAGTATGAAGATTGAACCGCCACGACTACTTTTTGGGGTAGCCCCCATTAAACCCAGCGCCCACTTTTGATTTTTTGTAAGACAAACTTATTTAATGTAGTCAATATCAAATTACAAATTGATACGGTAGCATCAAATAAACGCATGCTTCACATATACATTAATGGGCGGGATCCGCCCACCTTTTGGGGTAGCCCCCATACAAACCCACTTTTGGTATTTTTGTATGAAAAACTTATTTATTGAAGTCAATATTAGGTTGCAATTTACTGGGCATCTGCTTCATATACATACATATATAAATGGGCGTATCCCGCCCACTTTTTGAGGTAGTATACATACAAACTCACAGCTCACTTGTATGCATTAATATTATAATAGCATTATAAACTGCATACATTTAAATACGAACAGTCAGAAAATTCATGGAGTCTAATGAAGTCTAAGAAGTGAACAAGACTTATTTTGCATAAGTCGCGGTTATTTTAATAATAAAAAGTTTCCATGCTAAAGTTTACTGATTAAGGGAATAGGGAGCGCATAAACGCACAGACAAACAGACAGACATACGGGCATCGACTTGTCATGTCATGCTGATCAGAATCTCTGATGCTTCCATTAGGGGAAACATTGTGAATAAATTTTAATACTATTCACACTCTCTTCAGGGATACTTTATTTAACTGTTTCAGCTGGAAATTGATCAACAAAAAAAAAAACGCAACAACATTCAGACAGACGGATATAGCTAGATCATCTCGCCTCGTCAAGCTGAGCAGGAATATATGATAGGAAATCCGAACAGTCCCGAAAATTATGGCGGAATTTCGTTTATGAATTGTTCAGCAAAAATTTCAATGGGTATCATTAACGATCGACTAATAGCTTGGGTTACAAAACTCAACAAGCTAAATTAATATCAAGCCGGACTTAGAAGAAATTATTCGACAAATTACAATATATATAATTTATCGGCAATAGTTAGAATAAAGTTCTTTGAACAATAATCTACGCTTTCATTGTCGATTTTAAAGCTGCATTTGATAGAGTTCCGAGAAATTTGTTGGTATATAAGTTGCACCAAATGCGCCGGATATGAATTATATTTGAATGATCTTCATGACAACCTTGATGGTGGGCTCTATATCGACGACATAAACTTTGGAGTCCTGCTCTATGCAGATGATATTAGCTGACGATATTGAGGTACTCCAGCATATATAAAATGGACTGGAAAAGTACTGTGATAAATGGGGAATGGAAGTTAACTTGAGTAAGTTAGATTTCATAATATTCCGTATAGATTTAATATAAAGATCTAATATGTCAATACTCCTGCCATCATAATTAAGAACTCGATGCAAAGATGGGTGTAAATTTTATATGGAAGTTCTTTTTAAGCAAAATAAATATACATTTAAGGGCAAAATGGATTCTTTTTAAAGATCCATTCAAACATATGGAGCCCAAGTGTGGAGCCAATCGCAAAGTAATGAAGTAAATCAATTACAAAGGTACTTCATTAAACGTATATTGCAGCTATCAGACAACACAACAAGTTATATAGTTGGCATAGAAACGGGAAAGGAAGTTGGCTACATATACACTCCAAATTTACATCGAAAATGAATATGAATGTGATTACAGATGCAACAGACTACATTATATCTTAACAAAAATATAAATGACAAAAATAATTTTATGGCACACAGAATTATTAATGCAAAAGCTGCGTAGATCTTTTAGTGGCATTAAAACCAAGTGTAACTCCAGACCATATAAATCGCAAAGTTATGAGTGAAAACCGTATTTATAAGTATCTAGATTTTGGAAAAGATAAATCACGTTCTAATAATAATCAAACACGAAGAACTATAATGTGGATAATAAAGGCACTGGGTGATTTATTGTGGCCAAATGGTATGAGAGGTCTATAGCAACAAGCCAATTCGGGATTATGCACATTGTGCAAATTAAAAGATGAAGAATATATCCATCACTTCCTTGGCAGATGCCCGGTATTGAGTGAATTTAGATGTAGGTAATTTGGAATAGTTCAACTTATGGAAAATGAGTTTGTAAATATTTTAAATGGCGTTTCTCACGATAATTGGTATAGGTTAGTAAATTATGTAGAACAGCAATTTATTATAGGAAACTGGTATTAAAAGAATATAATTTTTAATCTTTAGGTATAACATTAGTATTAGTATCAAAAGTGTTTTCGGTCCAGAGTAAATCCAGCTCTAGAACGCTCTGCTATCTCGCTTTGTACGTGTATTTGGCTGAAAAATCGCAACCAGCCATTTTTAATGAACTACGTAGCTCGTTTACGTGTTAACAAAAAAATTGTGTATCGGACCATTACACGTTACAATGATACTGGTAGCAACAAAGAACGCAATGGAGGTGGACAAGAGATGGTTAGAAAGGTGAAGGCTAGAATTCAACGTAATTCACGACAAAGCGCAGTTCAATTGGCGAAAAAACTCAATGTGTCTGCTCGTAGCATGGGGCACATATCAAAAACATGAACTTAGATTGTAACCCTATAAAATACAGAAAGTCCAAGAATTAACACCTGCATGAAAGGCAGTTCGCCTAGCAAGTGCAAAGGTATTAATACACTTCCACGTTAGAGGCGATCTTAATAAGGTGGTGTGCTTTCAAACGTTTTAAACGATTTGATACCTTGGGCACGTAAACAATACGGTAGAAACCATTTAATGTTTGAAGAAGACTCGACACCATCCCATAAAGCCAGAAAACCAAACGTTTTTTATAAGATAATGTTCCCCAGACATAAACCCAATGGATTTTTCCATATGGTCCATATGAGACAGTCAACGCCTTAAAGATTGCTCTTCGCCGAGAATGGGAGAAAATACCGTCTCACCACATTCGTTCAGCGTGTGAAGCCTTCAGTGGCAAACTCGTTACTATTATCCGCACTAAAGGTGGCTACATCGAACAATAACATATCTATATATATATATATAAAAATGGAAGTATGTATGTTTATTCCCTATAGACTCCGAAACCGCTTAACCGATTTTGATCAAATTTTGTAGCAATATTCAAAATAGTCCCATGGGTGATCCTGTGATTTCTTAGATTTTTCTTCCATTTTTTTTTTTGTTTCAATAAGAAGGAGCATTTTGATGGTGGAGAAGGGGGAAGAAGTGGCAGGGGAAAGGGGAGGGCCGCGTACAACGTCGCTGGGACCTACTAGTTTTCATAAAATTTGGAATCTTATTACAATATACTGAAGTTTTTAAATAAAAAAAAGCACTTCGAGCGCCAACCCCAGTATAGTATATAATCCCTACTTCGATACTTCGCAATGTATTTAATATTTCAAAAACTGTTTTGTCTGTATTTGTTAACACAAATGCTGCTGCACAACATATTTACTATATAAGCAAATAAATAATAGCGAATTTTAATTTCCTGTATTGTACTTCCAGACATTTATAAGATACGATAATAACTTACAAAATGGAATAAACAGCCGAGTGATGCTCAATCTTGATGCGATTCTTCTTAATGCGTATATTGTCGGTGCTGTTGTATACATGAATGCAGCCGTCCTCGGTGCCAATCCACATAGTTGATTGATTGCCATCGCTTTCCTCGGGATTGGAGTCCTTGAAACGAAAAGCAGCGTAAAAGAAAATCAAGTAAACAGATAAGTGTCAATGTGACAAGAATGATAAATTTACGCAAGGACTTACTTGTTGCATGTGATGAGCAGTCAATGCAGAGCCACCAGCATTTGCATGAGTTGAAGGCGCAGGACTAGGCACTCGTTCCACAATGGCGCCACCCGCTACAGCAGCGGCTGCCGCTGCGGCAGCGGCGGCAGCAGCTGCATCAGCCTCATCATCGCTGGAGCTTAAATTTAAATCTAATTGAGTATCACTGTTGCTATTGCTGCCTCCGCTGCCGCCGCTCCCTACGATACCACTGCTACTTGTACCACCGCCCACTGTGGTTGTCACTGTTGGCGTCTTCTTCTTCGTTTCCGCGCCTATTGACGTTGTCGGTGGTTGGTAATTCGGTGAGATACTTTTGCGATAATCTCGCAACTGTTGCGTATAACTATGTTGCGGTGTACTGCGCTGTTCGGAAGTGGAAGCGGAAGCCTGAGTGCCGGAACCGGCATTGGCACTACTACTCGGTGCAGTGTATGCCGGCACTGAAGCAACACAGAGTATGCGTGCATTGCATACACCATTGCAGCTCGTGACATTCGGTTCCGGATGTAGTGACATTATGCAGACCTGGCCCACGTATCCGTCACTGTTGCACACCCATACATCGCGTTTTTCGCTGAGCGTTGCTGCCGCACAGGTGAATTGCAGACCCGCACGCGTCTTACGTATCGGAATCGAGGTTAGGAATTCTGGTATCGGATGTCGCTCAAGTGTGGCAGCTATAGAAAAACGAGATGCAAAATAATTACAATAGCATCCATTGAATTCGTAATATCGTTACAGTTCCGGCGTACTTACCAAGCTTCTGCTTCGCTTCGTTAAATGTTTCTTCCCATTGTGTACGCTTCTCGGTTTTACTAAATACCACAGACAATTTCTGACTGCCGTTGCTATAAAGAGGAGAATATGTAGAATTTAATAGTTGAAAACTTTTTGCTTAAGTATTTATTGTACTTACGGTGAACTGACTGTTAGCTCGAGCATGTTTAGCTGTGCGTCATTTGACTGCCGCTCGGAGAGCTGCCGCTGTACATCGCGATGCAGTTCACGGACAACATCCTCCAGATACTGATGTGGACACTTAAGTGTTATAGCAATATCTGTGATTTGTCGTAGCTTTTTGCAATCTTCAGATAAATTCTCAATTTCGATCATGATACGTTTGAGATTCTCATCTTTAGCTGCGAAAGAGAAAAATATCGTACAAAATATTATAAGTTAATTAAAGAACACGTCCTTGATAGTTATGTGAAGCGTCCGTCTATATTGACTGATATTGACGTCAATAAAAAAAAATTTCATAGGAAAAGGCAAAAGTTTGTGGGTGTCTTTTATGGGAGCTACCCCAAAATGTAGGATATGTGAAATGTCAGCCCATAACAAGCAACCATATTACATTTCAAGATGGTTTTCTCTGTTATGAAAAAGTTTTTTATACAAAATCACAAAAGTTGGTGGTTGGTTTTTATGGAGGCTACGCCAAAAAATGGGGCGATATATGTGCGAAACGTCCATCCATAGGAAACCACCATGTAAAAATTAAATTTTTTATTGACATTGACTGCAATAAAAAATGCAAAAATCTGCATGTAGTTTTTATTGGGAGTACCTCGAAAAGTGAGAGTGGCATGTGTCAATGTGTATACTCTATTTAACTGCAATAAAAATGGGCGATTTCGACTAGTATCGAAGAGCTGACCAAAAATACAATGTTTGCTCCAAAGTTAATTGGATTTTTGAAATAGTGCAATTTTTAATGGCGCCACCTACATGTCACTTAATGCGTTGGAAAGTTGTATGCTTTCCCAAGTTTCAGTCAAAATTTATGACATTTGGTCAACTGAAAGCGGAGTTACTGCGTCTGAAGTGACATTATATTTACTGAACACTGAAATATTAAGTTCTTTTTTTTAACTTGGTAAAACTTTTACCGAATCGTTTCAATTGATGATTCGCCCTTGATGATTAAGAGCGGCGTCCGTGAAATAAAAAGTACTATTTTATGAAATATTCCAAAAGTGGGCCCACTAATATTTATGTGAAGCGTAAGTCCACAAGAAGCAAATTATTTCAAATTTCGAGTCGATATTGACTACAAAAAAAAACGTTTTCCATACAAAAAGACAAAAGTAGACGGGTGGTTTATAAGTGGACTGCCCTTAAAAGCGGGGGATCACGCCCATTTATACATATGTGAAGAATTCCTGCATAAGAAAGATGAAGATGATATTGATCCAAATAAAAAAATTATCGTACAAAAAGTCAAAACTGGGCGGGTGGTTTGTATGAAGGCTGCCTCAAAAATTAGCCGTGGCTTGTTAATATGGATACTCCATTTAACCGCAAAGAAGACTAGGTGACAACTTACAACTGGATATTCTCAAAAAATGCGCAACAACAGCTAGACAGACGGACATAGCTAGATCGATTCGTCTCGTCGAACTGTTCAAGAATCTATATGCTTTATGGGATCTACGATGCCTCCTTTAATACGTTCTTTCAGACAAACTGATAATATCATTTCACGATATATATGTTAACTCTATAATGACCTACAACTCTCTAAATTTAACCACGATCATCAATTTAGTTTCCAGTATATCGAAATGATATTGTTACACAATTTTTATTAATAACTTTACCTACAACTTTTCAATTCTTACGGCAAATGTTGGAACTTTTTTTCATGAAATACCTAAATTTATTAATGAACTTTTCATTTCAATACTTACTCTTAACAATTTCTAAACAATCCAACGAGATCTTTGTGAGAAACTTATACTTATTGGTATCCAATGTTGAAGCAACAGTACCGGGACAAATGGAGCTGTAAATAAAAAAAACCGAAGCACATTTTAGGCGCAATATACCGTTATGAATGAATTTGACCACTTACGTATTGGGTTTTCTGATTGTTCCGCTGCGTTTCTTAATACTTGTCAGCACTAGTAAATCATTAAACAGAAAGAAACCACGTTCCTTGCGTGCACCTTGACCCGAGGGCATGGAGACTAAATCGAATAGCATAAATTGACGATCGGGTGCAATCAGATCGGTGATACCCTCGATGACACCCTCCAGTTCGCGCAACGTTGCCTCCCGCTGACCATTTTCGAGTATTTCGCGTTCCTTGCAATTAATGTGTACAAGTATATCGTGTACAAGTTTGAGCACATCCTGCAGCGGCTTCTGATCAGGATGATCATGATCTGTATGTTTGATGAGTCGCTGGAAGAGTAACTCGTAGCTGCAAGGAAGTTCAAAAAGAGGTTCAAAATGTTTCATTAGAATATTATATTAGTATATTATCGATTATGTATTTACTTTGGAAACTTTTGCACAGGTTTGATAAGCAGATTGTCCAGTGTCAGTTTGCCCTTGTGTTCGCGTGCGGTTGTCTCCAGAAATTTGGAAAACGATGGGCGCTGATGCTTCATGGAACGTATGGCATTCTTGGCACGACTGCAGTTATTCACAAACGATGTGTAGACCTCGAGCACCTCCAGCTTGGAGAACTGCAATAAAGTAAATAAATGAAAATAAACGCAGTCACACACATTGCAAAATGTGACTCACTGTTTCCATAAATGTATCGCCCACTTTCTGTTGTGCATCCCAGCTATCCAGGCGTGACTTCATTTCGCCCAAGAACTTCTCGTGTATATCGAGTATGTCGGGCACCATGAAGAATATCTCATCGACGGTGCGCGTGTCTATCATGCCCGCGTGTTCGGGCGATTTGAGCACTCTAAAATACTTGTTAACAACCGTTTGCAGCGATTCGACGTAGGATTGTTCATTGCGATAGATTTCCTGTACAACATAGCTGCGTGTGTCCTGTGGGTGTAAGAACGAACATAGAAAAGAACTCATGAGTAAAAATTAAAAGTAAAAAAAATGTTTAAATGTTATTTGAATTTTGTATTTGGATATATCGATAGCGCTCTCTTCTCTATTTAATCTCAACTTCTTCATTCACCAATTGCAACACCCTACTTACACCTTCGTAGCCGCCAAGGTTCCATTTGTTGTTGATTTCGATCTGTGCCCGCCGCTCCGAATCGTCTTCGGAATCAGAGCAGGTTATCGATGTCATTTTCTTGAGGCGATCGCATTTATCGTTCTGATGCGAGGCGGCCACCTTGTTTAGGCGGGTTACCGCCGTCGAGACGACCTGGTTGGCAGCCACCGACATCGCTTGCGAGACGCTCGTCGTGCTGCTGCTGCTGCTGTTCGACGGCGCGGCGAGTGTCGCCTGCAGATCGAGCAGACTGAGCCGCAGGTTTTCCCGATTATGCGTCATCCTTCGATTTTGATTTCAAAATTTGCAATTTTTTCTTTACTTTATTTTATTTTATCGAAACTACTCTTAAGATTCTTAGTTTTGTTTTTTAGTTACAATTATTGTTTTGCACTATTATTGATTTTAGTTTTTTTTTTTTTTGTTTGTTTTAATTTTAAGTTTTAAATTTTTAACAGCATTTTGTTTGATGAGCTCTATTTAAATTGATTGCATTAGTTTCTATATTAAGTGGAATTTTATTACGAAAAATATTTTATTGACGTTTTTTTGTTTCATATTTTTAATTTCAGCAATAACACTTTAAAATTAAATCTAATACCAAAAATCTAAATCGAGTTTATTTCGGTTTAAAAAACTAAAAAGCTTGTCGTTTTTTACTAACCCAAGCAAAATATTATTTTTCATTCACAGAATTATTTCTCAACTACAATACTCGCTCACATAAAATGCGGGAAAATTAATAGAAACGTACAAAAAAGGGTGATTTATGTGTTAATATTAAACATATAGCTGATAAGGGCGGGAGTACACAATGTCCTAGTTTTTTTAGTGGTCCGAGAAATTGGTTTATATTTTGTATACACTGTATCCATAGGGCAAAAGGGTATATTATGTATGTGCACATATATGTAAAACGCGCCAGGAGGCGTAGCAGACCCTATAAAGTATATATTCTTGATCAGTATCGGACCACGATGTAGACATGTCCGTCCGCCCTACGTCTCTCCGACCATCTGATTGAACGAACAGATCTCGAAGACTATACGAGATAGAGACTTATATTTAGACTCTCTTTTTCCCTCTTTAGTAAATTAACATGCCAACTCTAATTTAAGAGGTTGCTGCCATACATTTTTTTGTTTGCATTTAAAGTTTGTTGGTTCTGTTGTTAATTACGTTAGATAGCCATATTTACTGTATTTTATGTAAATCATAAAAAAATATACCGCACAGGTCCAGTTTGGGTCACTATAAGGGATAGCCCCTTACAAACTTGAACTCCATTTTTAAATTTTTGTATGACATATTTTTATTTTTAGTTAAGACAGGAATGCCAAATTTGGCGTATCTTAATTCAATCACTTCAAATTATTCCATATAGGCCGAGATCCGACCACTTGAACGTATTGCCCCATGCAAACCTGTCCCCCATTTTTAAGTCTTTGTATGAACTTATTTTTTGTTTGTTTTATTTTAACTTTTAATTTATACCAACTTTTCATCAATTCTATTAAAATATTCCGCATATATCCATATCGGACCACTAAGGGTTATATATAATTTCTATATTTGAATGTTGTTTACATTAGAGCACTACAGGAGTACTCGTAAGTATAGCATCGCCGATGCCAGCTACATTTGTATGCATAACTCGAGTATGATTACTAAGTTTCCAATTTCACATCGCTGCATCATTTGCCAAAGTATTCGTTTTCCAAACGATACAAAGATATGGTGACATCGTATGGGGTAACGATGTAACGCCAAATTGACATCGTGGCAGCGTAAGATCGTCACATCGTTTACCAAACGATCACTTGTTTTGAGCAACTGGTGTCTTTCACTAGCGTGGAAAATGAAGTGTTTCTTTCTGATATTTTCTTAGGTTTTTTATATCCGACTCATTCTAGAAAACGATAAAAAAACACAACTCTTTCGGCATACCAGCACAAATCACAAATCTATGAAAAAAAAATATGTGTCAAAAAGTTTTGAGTTGAAAAATTAAAAAACAAGAAATATTTCAAGTTAAAACTTCGTTTGAGCAAAATTATCCCAAAATACGGAATTATATAGAAAATATAGCGGCTATATTCTTTAGTGATCCGATCTAGATATCTACGGGTTATTTTATTAGAATTGATAAAAAATTCGAATTAATTAAAAATAAAAAAAAAAATGTTGATATAAAATCTTTAATATGGGATCAGGTTACAGTCGTCCGTTATGTAATATTTTGTAAGGATTGACGTAAGGTACATTAAATGAAGAGGGAGATGGAGAGTCTAAATATTCAAACTTGGTGTTTCTATCTCTTATAGACTCGGAGATCTGTTCGTTGAAATCGACGGACAGGCGGACATGTCTATCCACTTGCCATGCAACGCTGATCAAGAATATATTTTTTTTATAGAGTCTGCCACGCCTCCTTCTGCTTGCTACACACATTTACACAAACTTAATATTCCCTTTTCACCCGTGGCTAAAGAAAAGATTTTTATACAACAAAATTAAATAAGATATTTTTCGAATAAAATTAAAAATAATTGTAAATATTTATAAAATAACAACTAAGATTGGAGCAGTCCTGTGTTCACGACTACGAAATACCCTGCGCTCTCACTAATAGTAGACCTATGTAGTCTTTTAAATCACAACCAAACTTTTTATTTATTAAAAAAAAAAATTGTAAATAAAAAAACAGTTTTTTTTTTGTATAATTAAAAAAAATAGATGAAAGAAAAAATTAATTAATTAAAAAGAAAAACCAAACTAAGACTTTGGGAACTTGAAAAGTGTGTATTACTTATATACGGGTCAATTAACCTATTAATGGGCGTCGCGTCCACAAAATTTACTTTAAGACATCTGCTTATAAGGAGTCAAAAGGAATCTAACTGTCCATGTTGAATTCTCTAGTTCTTATAGTTACTGAGATCTGTAGTTTCATACATCTAGATGGACGGACCGACAGACGGACTTATCTTAAGCGACTCAGTTTCCGATAGTTATCAAGAATATATATACTTTATGGGTTCTTATACGCCTCATTCTGCTTATTACACAAATTCGCACAAACTAATTACACCCTCCTCTCTTCGGGTACAGCGTATAAAAAGCAAGAGCTCTAGTTTAGGTTCTTGACTATAATATACACTCTATTTGATCCTTAGTGAGCAAGGCATACTAAAAAATTATAACAAATTAAAAAAAAAAAATTCCGAACAGAGTTTTTGCTTTACCACTGCGGTAAAACGGTTGCGAGTTATGAAATTTGAAGCTATACTTATAGCAATATGGTACCTAGATAATCTATACCGTGAGTTAAGTCTTTTCTTGACAAAGAACTTTACCATGTAGTGTAGCAGGCTCAAGGTCCAAATTAAAGCACAATTTATCGAGAGTCATCTTCAGGGTGTAATTGCACAACAACAATAAGACGACATACGATCTCTTAGTCAGCTGTGGAGTTTTCAACTCTTCAGTTGAAAACTCCACATACATGATATAATTCAAAGGTCGCTAGCAAACAAATCACAAAGAACTTTACTCTCCAACAGATCTACAGTCGGACGGACATGATCGACTCGACTTGTCACGTGGACCAGGAATATAAATATTTACTTTATGGGGTCTCCGATGCTTCCTTTGCTAAGTTTCATCAATTTTCCGTTCAACAAACCGAAAATACCCCGTTAAAAATATTACAAATCTTTTTTAAAAGCATAACTTTTTAACTTTGGATCCGATTTAATTGATGTAGGGCTCGTTGAGTGTATCGGCATCTGGGACAGCGATAAATTCCCAAAAGCCACAATAATCTTTGTCAGTAGGAATTTTCAGAAAGGGGTGGTCCGGTTTCATATATCTTAACATTTTCTGAATGTGTTTTAAGACTTTTTAACAGTATACAACATACCTCGATTGAAAAATTACGATATTGCAGATTGTAGTGGAAAAGCAGGTTCATTTGAAAAAAAAAAAACTTTCGCCCTGAAGAGCGATAAATACAATGTTGCACGAAAGTGAATGGGAGTGGTCTTTGGGAACATTCCGCTTTCAAAGCTCATCAACGGTGTCATCCATGCTTACTCTTGGCTGTTATATACAAGTGCAGAAACTATATACCCTTTTACACTTTGGGCGTAGGGTATAATTCAAATATGTATTATATACTAGTGAATCACACAAGCGTTTTGCATCAACAAATATTTAGTTAAATATTTAGTTCAAAACTACAAAAAAAAAGAACAACTTCACTATTTTTATACACGAAAAATTTTGCCACAACGCGAACCACTTCATCGGAGTATCAATTGCCAACTAAAAACAACCTTCAGAAAAAAGTGGTGAATGAAATGATGAACTAAACCTACTAAATTATTCGCCAATATCCATCTACATATTTTAGTACGTAGTTTTGCGCAACAAACCAAATGCATTAAACTCCGCAGAGACTTGTTTACTGGTGGGAGAACCACAACGACGACCCACTACCCACTTACGATACTCGTACTTACTATATTGAACGACTTCATGCATTTTGAGTTGGATGCAGAAGAATGGAGACAAGGCAGAGTGCAGTCAGCGAAAGAACTAAGCCAGATTGAAATACTTAGTTTGTAGGAAAATGTAATTATGAGCTTTCGTAATGAACAAGTTATAAAAATAAATACAAAGGAGACTAGTTCTTTTATAGTAAAAAAAAAATTTAAAAAAAAAAACAAGTAATACAGACAAAATATATATTTTAAGTGAATACATATGTAGTTAGTTGGTTTGTACTTGCACAATATATTTTGTTTTGGAGAACTTCAATATGAAAATGTATCAATTGCCATGAAAACTCACTAAGCTGAGTTTTGTGAATGTTGCTAGAATAGTGCTGTAAATCTGAGTAAATCTAAATAATATTTTACATTGTATTACTGCAAGATATTTCCATAAAATATGTATTTTTTTTAACAACATCAAGAATTGAGTCGATGTAGATATATCCTTCTGTCTGTCTAACCGTCCGTTTGAACAATGAAATCTTCGCGACTATAAAAGACACAGACTTCAGGTCTGGATACTTTTTTCCATCATTATATAATGTGTACTAAATGAAAGAGACGGCCCTAAAAGAGTTAAGTTAATCATCGTTTTCATTTGCCGCAACAAAAATAAAAAGCGCAACGAAATTTGAGTCTATTGGAAAAGGTTAATAACCATCTTTAACAATTTTTTTGATTGCAAATGTAGTTCTCTCTAAGTGTTGTACCGAAAAATGTCACCATTAACAAAATGGTGCTCAAAGAAATGGTGCTAAAAAATGTACAAAAATAGGTAACATTTTCGGAACTTTTCTTTCAAAATTCCCACTTATTTTCATATAAGTATCATCTATTCATCTTCATTCCAAAACTGTTATGAACTGCAAAATCAGTTAAAATGTTACTGACTAATTGGACAAAATTGGATGAAGTGCCGGAAAAACAATTTCTTACCAATAACTTTAAAAATTGCAGGAGTTAGACATTTTTGAAAAAACAGATGAATGTGCTGCACTAGGTCACTTTAAAAGTGCATAGAATTTTTTAGGTATTACTGGCCGTCGGCTGATCCATTATACAGGGGGACCAACATGTAATACTCCGGTGTACGTGCCATAACTGTGTGAACTGACAGTAGTGCGTCTACACCCTCTTCGCAAGAGCTGCTAGAGACAGGCTTTTAGGAAATTAAATTACTCTATAAATGTGCAGGCTAATCTATAGTCGGCCGGTAATTCTCCAAGCCATATGTACTATTATAGCCAGTGCACTATTAGTGGCATAAATTTAGTTTATAAAAGAATTTAAAATTATGAACTTTTATCTGTCTCGGTGTAAACATTAAAGCGCATCACTTCAGAACGACTGGATCGATTTGGCTAATTTGTATACCATTCACTATGGGCTGATCTATTGGGCTGGGTTGGGTAAGTGGATAACGTTACTTTATCGGGTGTATGATATCTCCTTTAATACGGTATAAACTTTTTGACAAACTGATAATACCATTTCACACTATATGTTAGTGTTATAAAAATCCGAAAAGTTTGGAAGATTCTTTCGTCAAAAAGGCAAATATGGAAGTTAGCAAAATATGGATATGGAGTTCCCTTATTTGAGAGGGCACTTGCAACCTGAACATATTATTTTATATGTCTAAGGGCCATTTTCACGACTTAGAAATACATTAGAGAATACGAATTGCCAAGATATTCCATTGGGGAATAATATTGAGTAGTGAATTTCACGACTTCACAATAGTTATAAATCGATTTAGAGTAGCGCTGCAGTATAAATCGATCTTTTGTCTGTTATCGGCCACTTTCTGTCTGTTATCGATACTTTTGTATTATTTATTGGTCAGCTGAAAAATGCCCAAAAGCGCATAAAAAGTATAAATTAGAAGAGATTGAGCGCCGCCACAGTAGAAGGAAACGAGCCAATCCATGAATATACCATAATATCCACGTTTGCTTTTCAAATTTTAATCAAACATTTCAATTTTGTTTGCTTTCTTTTTGCTTTTGCCTTGGTTTGTATCGAAATTGTAGTCAATTTGGCAGCTTTGAAATTTATATGTTGGTTCGTCGAACTAGGCAATAAGTTTATAGGCTTAATAATAGTCGCCAAAGCAGCTGCTCATGAAGGAGGGGAAGTTGACCATTTTTGCAGTGTTCTTTAAGTCCGGTAGGCGGATGAATATCAAAAAAAAAAATTGTGTTACAGACAATTGAGACGCCTGCGGGCTCCTTGGAGGACGAACCATTGGCTTTGATATTGGATTTGTGCTTTACAATAGAACAATATTGTGCTATAGAAGGTATTTAAAGGCAAATTACAAAAACCACCGTACTTCCAGTTGGCCATTTTACATAAGATGTTGCTGAATCTCGCAATTAGCACCATCGAACTTTAAAATGAGGAAATGGAAAGTATTATAAGTATTTAAGTTATAAATTAATGCCACAAAGACTCCGAAACCGCTCAACCGTGGTTTGGCAACATTCAAAATAGTCCCGTGGGTGATCCTGTGAAGTTTCGTGGAGATTGGATAAACAGAAAATTTTTTTGGATATTATAGATTTTCCTTCTTTTTTTTTTTTGTTTCAATAAGAAGGAGCATCTGGAAGGTGGGGAATGGGAAAGGAATGGCAGGGGAAAGGGGAGGGCCGCGTACAACTTCGCGGGACCTACGTCGATCATACCGGTCAGGAAGACCGCCGCGTGCAACTGCAAGTTAACAAGTAAACAATACTTCCATATGTGCAGTATAGTAGGTAATATTGTAAGTGTGGATAACAACACGATCAAGCTGTTTGAAAGTTGGTTAATGTTCGGTTTTGTTGAATTTCATGTGATGCTAGTCGAAAATCATTTTGTCAGAAATAGACGATTGAACAGAGAAAGCTAGGCAAGGGACTGACTAATAAGTAAGTTGATTTGAAAAGTTGCTGGCCCGTTCGTTTGTTTGATTGCCGACGGCAAACGATTGAAAGTGGTTTGAACTTAGTCATGCAGTACTTTAATACATACTTTATATGCATTAGGTATTTTATTTAGTTCGTAGCATTTTCTAAGAAATGGCGTTAGTTAATTTATAATATTCCACTTTCCAAAGAGTATTTCGCCATAAATTTCATGTATGTCATTTGGCTGAAATGTAAATAGCACCACATTTTACTACATTAAATTTGTCTAACTTTGGACCTGATAAAGTGTTTTTGCGGGGAGTTGTACTTAAATACTTTAACATGAACAAAAAAGCTGCCGAAAGCCATCAAATTTTAGTGGAAGTTTATGAGAACATTCCCTGAGCAATTTGTCTCAGAAGTGGTTTGCTCGGTTTAAAAACGATGATTTTGAGCTAAAAGACAAGGAACGACCTGGCAACCGAAAAATTTCGAAGATGAAGAATTAGAGTAGATTTTCGATGTAGACCCATGTCAAACACTTCAAGGTTTGGCTGAACCTTTGGGAATTGACCTGTAAGCAAATGCCTTAAAGTGATGTCAAATAACAAAAAAACAAACCGGGTAATTGGGTCCCATACCAATTGAATCCAAGAGACGTGAAAAGGCGTTTTTCACCTGTAAACAGCTGCTTGAACAACAAAGGAAGGGATTTTTGCATCAAATTGTGACTGGCGATGAAAAGTGGATTCGTTTTATTCTCATTTGATTTTTTTCACAGATCACGAGTGACTGGTTTCCTACCGTCATAATATTTTTATTCAGTATTATTTGACAATTCATCATGGAGAGACTCACACCGCAACAACTTCTCAAAATTATTTAGCTGTATTATGAATATCAGCGTTCTGTGATAAGTGTTTTTCGTGCACTTCGAACAACATATACTGTGCATCATCGACCTTCCTTGCCCACTAATGCCAATACCATCCGCAAATTTGAGTCTCAGTGTACGTTATTGGATGATACGTTACCGAATAGACCACATCCAGACAGTAGTCAATCGAATCGATTCAACGCCGTGTGCAGCATTGTATGGAACAACTTGGCGAAATGCATGCCAGGACCTTGGTTTAAAGGCTTAAAAAATCCAACTCAGTTCAAGAACTGAAGCAGCCAGACTTGAATTTACGCTTTAATTTCAGTCAATTGGCTCTGCAATAGCTCAATGAATATCCGCAGTTTTCACAACGAATTTTGTTCAGTGATGCACATTTCTTGCTCAATGGATACGTCAATAAACAAAATTGCTGGATTTCGGCTGACGAGTAATCAGAAGAGTTTCTCGAACTACCGTTACATCCAACAACTACTGCGGGGATTTTCAATTGGTTTTCATAAATAGACAGGCAGGTTCCAGAGGAAGGTTTAGATACGAGTATATACAAGTATATAATAGGCGTTACCATGCCCCCTATTTAAGAGAAAAAACCAAATCGTTTTATCTCATAAACTATTGAACGCATGATTTATGGTTCAAAACTAAAAGGCGCTGGGACAAATAAGGTGCACAGGGAAATAGGCGGTGACACGTAGGCCCCCTCCCCTTGTACGAAACAAACAAAAACTACTGAACGCAGCTTGATGAAATTTAGTTTGTAATTAAAATGCACCGGCAGATGGATAGGTGGTGCCTCGCACCCATATACGAGAAATCGTTGCATCTCAGCAACTATATTATACAGGGATATGGGATATAAGTAAAGGGCACCGAGAGAAACTCAAAAACTCTTATATTTTGGTTCATTATATCTCAGCAACAATTGGCGGTACCATATTGGAGGAAAACAAAATTGAAACAGATAGATGAGCTTTGGAACACAGTGAAAAATAAGAAATACTGGTAAAATTGGTATTGCAACAATATATAAACAAAAGAGACGCCGGATTCGCTATTGTAGTTTAAGATAAATAAATCCTTTCGGGAACTTTTGAATAAAGCCAGTTATAGTTTTATGGGTACTCAATGTCCGTATTGTAAAAGTATTTATTGTATATAACATGTACTATATATGTACATATATGTAATATTTCTTTAATGGAGGGCAGAGATTGCTGGTGCACTTGTTCACATACACAAACGCAAAAACACACAAGCGCGAATTCACTGTTTTTTGTCTATGTATTTAGATGTTTTTTTTTTTTTACTAAATATTGATACATATGTATGTATATTTTATCATGTTATTATTGTACATACATATTTATTGCTGTTGTGCATATGTATGTATGTATGTATGTATGTATGTATGTATGTATGTATGTATGTATGTATGTATTTATGTATGTATGTATGTATGTATGTATGTATGTATGTATGTATGTATGTATGTATGTATGTATGTATGTATGTATGTATGTACATAGTTTTTGTTATTACTATTTTGTTGTTGCTGTTGTTGTTTTTCTGTGTTATTTTCACTTTGTTCAACGTGTTTCACTTCATTTAGCACTATAAAAATGTAGCATACTTTTGCGCGCATTTATACGCAGGTGCAATTACTACAACAATGCGAAGCAGGTGTGGAAGAAGGAGGCGGAGGAGCAGGTGCGTGGGAAAACACACGCAAAAAAAACAAGAGCAGCAGACAACAAAAACCGAAATAAAAGAAAAAAAACCACATTGTAAAAAAAATATTGAAAACGATTAATACAATATGTATGTATATAGTATGTACAGTAAAAGTAACATTTGAGAGAGAAAGATACATAGATATTAATAGAGAGCGAAAGAGAGAAAACGAACGAATAAGAGCGCGGAGCGTGGAGTGGCAATGCTTCAAGTGGTGTTGCGGTTCACAATTGCTGGGACGCATTGTGGGGCAGACGTGCGAAAAAAGAGAGAACCAAAGGCTTTAAATATTTTCACTTTTCATGCTGCAAAATTTAAATTCTCTTTTTTTTTTTTTCTTTTTTTTTGTCTGTTGCTTTAATTTAAGATGCTCTAATAGTGAAATTATTTATTATTAAAAATTATTCGAAATATACAGATTTCGGAATTTCCACATTTTTGGTTTTTGCATTTATTATGAATTTATTTGAAAGATTTTTTTCTTAGTTCTTAAGCACTTTTTCTGTTTGCGAAAAACGCCTTTAAAATATTTTTCGTTAAACTTGAATTATATATTTTTTTTATTATAATTTTAAATTCTTTTTTCATTTTTTTCGACACACTTTTTTTTTGCAATTGGATTTAAAATCCTTGTGAAGTTTAGAGACATACTTTTTCTTTTTTATTTTTTCTTCGTTCTTTCTTCTAAATTAGGTGCTTGATTTATGTATTTGCTTTTAAATAGATGTTGTACAAAAATATATGTATATATTTTAGTAGTATATATTATATATATATATATATTTATTTATTTTTCACTTGTACATACTTATGTATGTATGTATGTAAGAATGTATTTTACAAAGAAGAATGTACATAAATGAAACGCGAATGCGGGGAAATAACACAATTCGCTTTGCCGTTTTGCACTATAATATTTTTTTGTTTGTTTTTATTTTGCTAATAACAATTAACTACTTGTTTATTTTAATAATTAATTGATTCATTTTTTTTTTATTTTATTTCTTATTTTATTTCTTATTTTACAACGCACAATTTATAAACTAAAACAAACGAAAGACGAAAAATTTTCGCCACTTTCGACGTACAAAAGGCAAATAAGAATTTTTCCCGCTGCTGCTGCCGCTGCTTCGACGGCGGTGGCGTTGGCGTTACTGCTTCCACATTCAGATAATCTCTATATAACTTTCTCTTTCTAACTGCAGCAAATCAGCAACAATCAGGTTAGTAGTGACATTGAGTGGTTAAAGACAACAACAACAAAAACAATGAGAACAGCAACAGCGGAGGCTGAGCGCATAATAAATAGAGAATAGTAAAGTAAAGGAATTTTTCACGAATGCGCGCGAGAGTGAATCCCATTGAACCGAACGATGCCGAATTAAACCGCAGACGGACGAAGTTTTCCATTGTACTATATACTTACTTAATTTCCATTTTTCATTTTCCAAAAGCACAGAGCAGACGCGGCAACAACAACAACATCCAACAATAACAACCCATTCAACCACCCACCGACAATTGCTGCTGCTGCTGTTGTTGCCGCCGAAGCAAGTTTGGCTCTCTCTCTCTCTCTCACTCTCTTCCGAAGAACTAAAATTAACGTATGCCAATAAAGTAGCTGAACATATTCGAAATATGCATAAGAAAAATTACACAGGACCACAAAAAACGAAAAAATTAGTGGAGGGAGACCAACTGGAATATATGTTTTTTGGGTCGCTGAAATCGAATCCGAAATCAATTAAGCGATTTTTTCTTACCTATAAAACCCAACAGTATCAACCCTTAAGCCATATATCCTTATAGCTTCATAGCTCAATAACTTTGAGATCGATAACTTATAACCCTAAAACCCATAACCTATATATCTATAACCTCAACTCATAAATCTCAAATCCCAATAAACTACAAGGAAAAGGTTTAGCCAACTAGAAACACTTTAACTCAAAGATCTAAAAATATCATAAAGCTGATTCTAATACCAACAGGTAAAGTAATCCTTCTATCAATACATATGTATAAAGCTGGTACCTATAAAATAATTAGCCAAAGCAATGAAAACTACGAAGAGCAGAGCTTTTATGTACATATTTGAAAAGTTTCCTAAACTGTCTGATGCGAAAATAAGAGTGACTAAGGTGGAGAAAGCAGCTTGGCAAAGTTTTAAAGACGTTACGAAAAAGTTTCTAGGAAATATGAAAGACCCCATTTAAGTGACTATAGTTGAAAATATGGGATGCCCAATAAATCTAAAGCTGCATTTTCTTCATTCTCATATTGAGTACTTTGTTGAAAATTTAGGCGATTTTAGCGAAGTGCAAAGTGAAGGATTCCGCCAGGATTTAAAAGATATTGAAAAGAGACATCAGTGTGTTTGAGATAGCCATATGTTGGCAGACAGCTGTTGGTCTGTGAAGAGAGACAAATAAACGAACACGTTATCACTCTATAATTGAAAACACATGAAATGGCTACTTACAAAGTGTAAATGTGTTAGATTTTTTGCGTGTAAGTCTTTTTGTTTCAGCCTTGGAAGCTAATATCGATCGCACTATTCGTGAGATATGGCGTCAAATTATTGAATTTTTATTAGGAGTTGGAGTTTGATGCGGGGCAGGACTAAAGCACTTCTAAGATATCTATATCAACTGATTCCGAGTAGGACAGTAGGACAAGGATAGTTGAGTCCGTCACTCAAAAGTGTATCGTTGCGAAATTAGAGCAAAAACAATTTTAATGTAAATGCTCACTCGAATTTAGTTTTTCAAGACAGTAAACTGTAGCTTAGGCGAAAATTGCTTCCTTGGAATGTAGACTTATAATACACAAAATTATTTATGAGAATTGGCGAAGCGACTGATCATGGATCTGGTCTGTATCACTACGCATATTGCTTTCAAATTTTGTTACGCATTATGACGTTCTATGAAGCTGAGGTAATTGTATTTTTTTTTTTTTAATGTGCGATTATTGATCTAAAACATTTCCTATTGAGTCATTTGTGCACAACAGCGCCGTTTGGGATTTCCAAAGCCCGCACTACCTAGTCGGCAACAAATATATTTTAATGAAACAAAGTTTGGACAAAACTTTCACATACAATGCATCCAGCTTCCATAAAAATGTGCGGCAATTGATGAAGAAGATTCAGCCAAAAAAAACCAAAGTATGCGTTAAGCTTACTTTCTGAATGTAGGAGTATAATAAAAAAACAAGTTCTACTGTAAGGCTCGATATACGTACATATATATTTTTAAATTAAAACTTATCCATTTAAGTTTTTGGCATACTATCTAAGGTGAAAGAGAAAGCTACAACAGCATGTGGTCGAAACAACAATAACAAAAACAATGCGCAAAAGGCTTGTAAAAGAAATGAAATCAATTGAGAAAATGCAAAAACAGATAACATCAACAAAAAATACAGGCGAATAATTTTATCTATCCATAGAACACAATGTTTAATTACAAGAACTATTCTACAAGTACAACAAAAATAGCAACAAATGTTTTGTCATTGCGTGTGTGTGTGTGTGTGTGGGTGTGTGTGTGGGTGGGTGTATGTGTACATACTCATGTATGTCTGTATTTCGAAAAAACAACTTGTCGAACAAATGTTTTTGGCCTTAACGGAACATGCGCCATGTTGTGCTAGTCTCAGCTGCTTCCACTTGGTCTCTCTGTCTCTCTGTCTCTCCGTCCCTCTCACATTTTCTTTATGTCTTTATTTCTCTTCCGTAATTTGTGTTATGCTGTTAAAAGAGTAGGGATGAATGAGGCAGCAAGATAAAGAGAGTACGCTCTATTATACAAGAATGAAAGTGAAATGAATCACAACGGTAACTGTGAAGTAACTGCATGCGACAAGTGTCCGTTACTTCCAGTGGGAAGGAACACCATTTTGTAAAAGTAATACCAACCTAAGCAATTTAAAGTGAAAAAGGAAATTGTTAGCTGTGGCATTTGTAGAGATTTTATTTAATCAATCTCTATTAGGTAGCTTGAAAAAAATAATACATAGCACTAGGAAAGAAAAAAAAAATACCCATGACTGAGATATCCGAGACACCAAAACACAACAACTGTTTGAATTAAAATTGTATATGCACCAAGGCGCTATTAAGTCATTAAAATCGCACTATAGAAATCGGAAAGTGTTCAGAACATAGAAAATATGATGGAAGTCGTATTGTTTTTACCATGCTGGTTTTGTATGTAGAAGGTCCATTACTCATAGGAGTCTAATGTACTATCGCCATCATTCAATATGCTACAATAAATAAAGATGTAGAGAATCTTGCAAATATAGACAACCAACTCTAACTCTGGGACCAATTCAACATCGACAATTTTCTAGCTTCTATGGAAACTGAAAACTACGCAGTTAAAGTAGATGAACGCACAGATGAATCAGAACTTCTAACTTCGACTATCAGTAGTAAAATCAGGCGAAACCGTATATTTGTTGCAAAAAACGTATTATTAAATTACATTTCAAACACTCAAACTGTTTTTAACACCCTTTATATACAAAAATTTTCAATCTAAACTATTAAAACTAACAGACTATTTTTCTTTGTTAATAATTATTACAAACCTATATGGCCTTTTAAAACACTTTAATTAAAAACGGAAAAAACTAAAACAAGGGCCGAAGCTCTAATACAATTCCCAAGAAATTCAAATTACCCCAAAACAGTGTGCGGGAGACGCCCATGGCTAGATGGACTCGTTCCAAACTGATCAAGAATATATATACCATATGAGGTCTACGATGCCGCCTTTAAGCTTAAAATATTATTGGGAAGGTCCTACATATACATGAAATACATGGAAGTCTTCGTTTGCACTTTATGTTATAAACGTTTTGGTTTGATCATAATTTTTTAAGTCTTGTGTGTGTTTCTAATGGTCGAAATAAGTTGAGATTGGATATGCACATGTGGATCCGGCTTTAACAATCGTCACTCAAACAACGAATCAAATACACAAAGGCTTTATATGAAATACAAACGCACACACACAAATATTAAACGATAGGATGCGAGCAGCCAGTCTCAAGTTGAGAAGACGAGAGTGAATAATTTTGCAGACTGTCTCGCTGTTTGTAGTTGTTTTGCTTGGAGCATGGTGAAATAGCATTAAGAAAAAATGAATAAACGTAATAATTTATTCCTAGATTGCGCCGACCATACATACTATTTTAAATAAATGTTTGCTTTTAGAAAAAACTTTTCTTTCAGTAATAATTTAATTATTTTCTCATTCGATTCGAATAGAGCATTTCCGATTCCACCACCTATATGTGACTAAGAGCCTTAGAAAGGTGCATGCTTCCTCCAACTTCAAGTAAGAACTTCATGACATATGATGTACTGAAGAGATATCACGCTTAAAGTGACAGTGTGTTTGTCGAATCCGTCCAAAACTAAACTTGGACCAATGAGCACATATTAAGTTATGTTTTAAACTTGGTCAAATTTTTGCCGAAACGTTTTAATTCATGAATCAAATTTATGCTGATGATTGTTTGTCCCGTACCAGAGTATATGAGTAGCTTAAGCGGTTCAAGAAAGGTCGAGAGGATATACAGGACAACAAACATCTATGTCAATCGAAGATCATTGAAAAAATGCGTGAATTTGTTGAAATCTTCATTGCAGTACATAAAAATTGAATTGAGTTTGTCGAAAAATTCTATTCATCGCATTTTGACAGACATTTTAATTGTACTGAAGATATAAGCACGGAATAAATTTGTATATTATTGCGTTGGTGCATTTGTTCTTGCTATATTACTATGCGCCAGTCACAACAACTACAAATAGAGAAACTGTCACCAAAATAATAACAAAGCTAATACATAGTATAATACGTAATCTCCTATCTTTTTCGTGTTCGAGACTTATCAACGTGTAACTGTCATGACTCCTCGCATGCTATCGTTTAATATATGTACATATGTGCCTAATTTTTTTTCAACATTGCTTATAACGACAATCGGTTAAAACGACCACATAGGTTCGGTTTGTTAAAAGTCATATTAACCGATTTAAACTGTACATAGTTTGGAGTTCCGGTTTTCCGTTACAAACCAATTTGAAAAATAATAACAAGTGGAATGGAATACAAGTGGAATGGAATACAATGGAATGGAACAGTTGTCGTGAGAGAAAGAAAGTGAAATTTGTAATGGGGTAGAAGTTGAAGCAGCGGGAGAGCAAGAATTGCAATAACAAACAATTAAAACGAATTAACTAAACTAACAACAAACATCAACAGAACAAAACATAATGAAAATCTACTTGAATATAATTTTTTTATAGCCAGTAATTTTCAATTGCCAAGCGGCAGAACAAAAAAACTATCTAAAGCATTTGGCCTTGTTTATTTGCCCGGAATGCAAAGGGCGACCAATTAAAAGCGGGTGAAGCGGCAAGAACTAGGGCCACCAACAACAATTCTATGAGAAAGTAAAACGAAAAGAAAAACAACAACAAAAAACCATGCAGCGTAATTTATTAAGAGCGAAATAAGATGGGAATGGAGCACACTCCAATTGGAAATTGACTGTGTCCGTTTGTTCTTGTTGTTGTTGTTGTTTTTGTTGTTACTATGAAAATTTATTGGAAACGTAAACAGAACAAGAAAAAAATCAACAACGAAAAACTTAAAACAAAAATCGAAATTGCGAAATATGCGAGAGCAGAGAACCTGTTGCTGCACAACTCAAACACTTTCAAACGCACACACCCACACACAAACACACACAGCTGCATATACTACACAGCTAAGATACAGATACTCATGTTCGTGCACAAACAGATACATATCTAAACTGATAAGTACATATGTATCTATGTACATTCTCACACGCTCTGAAGGGGAAAAAAGGAGAAACTAAATGTGCATGTATGAAATACTCGTATGAGTACTTTAGTCAAGGTAGCTGACTTTCAGATACACTACAATATTTCATACCATATATATGTATTTGTATTCGTCATCAGCATGGCAAGACGAGTCGATATAGCTGTCTGTCTGTCAGTTTGTCTGTCTCTTCATTACTGCCCGCCCTATTCCCTCAATTTTTGAAATATTGGTTTGAAAGTTGGTACGGAGACTTTATATAACCAGAAGCAACGCAAGTTCAAAAATGACGGCAAGTTAATAAATAGTATAAATCTCCCATACAAAAAAACCCCGAGTATTTATTTTGTTGTATCGAACATGCTTCAATTAAAGCAATTATTTGTTAAATAATAATTGTTTTTAAATTTATTAAATACATGCAAAAGGTGAGTCCAATTTATAATTAGTCCAATTATACTCGTATTATATACATTTTATACTCATATCAGTACATATATGAGGCATCGACAGCTAAACTATCTAGCAGGCGGTATTTTCAGACGACCTGCGTTAACAACCCCTCGATCTGAAATTTCTTTAATCTAAATCTTTCTTGTGCAACAAAGTTACCCACAGCACTCTATCCCATCTACAACCACCAAAAAGGTGATTTTTATACCAAACAATATTATGAATAAAATTGAATGTATTTAAAACTTAAGCATCGTTTCAAGAGTTTTAAAAGAGCACGTGTGAAGAGTATTAAAGCTTCGGTTCTGCCGAATTACATTTTTTTTTCGTTACTTTTAATCTTTACGATTTTCTAACTTCCCTGCATAATCACCATAGATTTCAATACACTTCTTTAGTTAGTGGACGCACAAGTCAAAATAGTCTTGAAATTCGTTAACTGCATCAATTATCTCCGCATTACTACTGAAGACTTTTCCCTTTAATTTTTATTTTTATTTTTTGGTAACAACCAGAAATCGCAAGGCGCCACTTATAAAACAAAGTTTCATCACCTGTTACGATTTTGTTAAAATTGTTCTTGGAATTTTCTTAGAAAATATTGTGAAAATGAACTCGGCCCTTCTTTTCAGACCTCATTCAAAATTCGTCGAACCATCGAGCAGATTTCTGCGTGCACAGGAAATAATTTTGTAATATTCGCTTCAACTGCCAACTTTAACAGAATCACATTTCTCTCGTCGGTAAAAGAATTTGACCGACCTTCTTGAGGCGAGTCTTCTACTGAAAAATGTCCAGTCTGGAAACTTCGAAATCACCTGGAAACATCTTGCAGAGATGCTGCATTTGTTTCCTATGCAGTTTGGCATTCATTGACAATTGTACTGGCTTGAGCCAGTAAAGATTAGTCCAAAAATAAGAACGTTTTACCTACAAAACTACAAAATGGGACGGTTGGTCTTTATGGGGGACTACCTCCAAAAATGGGCTTGGCACGCCCATTATTAATTTTGTGAAGCGCACGACCATAAGAAGACTCCATACCGAATTTCACGTTGATATTAACTGTATTGAAAAAGTTTTTCGTATAAAATATGAAAAGTGGGACGCAGAATTTGTATGGGGTTACCGCACTGACTTGGCGGGACAAGCATATTAAAACATATGTGAGCATACCATCCAATATAAGGCACCAAATTGAATTTGAAGTTGATATTGACTTTCTTGCAAATTCCGAAAAGTCGTCGGTGGGATTGTATGTGCCTTCTCCTAAAAATGTTCGTTACATGAAAAATAATACATATTAAGCCTAGGAATATAGAAACTCTTTCAGATCGATATTATAAAAATTGAGGGACTAGTTTTGATTTACAGAGACAGGGGACAGATGGACAGACAGCCATACGGACATACGGACATGGCTAGTTCGATTCTCGTCGTCAAGCTGATCAAGATTCTGTGTACTTTATGGGGTCTCCGATGATTCCTTCAGTACGTTATAAAAAAAGTGAATAAACTAGTTTACAAATTTTAATTTTGAAACGATTAAAAACATTGTTTTACACTTTTTAGAGTAATTTGAACTCGAAAAATATACTGATTTTTAAAATTTTTAATTTAGGCTATTTAATTAGATTACGGTAAATTTGTGTTTTTCGATGCATGTTTTTAAATAAGTGAATATGAGGCAATATGATCAAACCATATATCGTTAAAAAAACGTTAACTTCGGTTGAACCAAAGCTCTAATACCATTCACACGAAACTTTAAATAGTATTGTAATACATAAAAGTGGGGGTTTAAATATGGCTACCTCAAAAAGTGGGCGCTACACGCTCACTAGTAGATGTGTATGAAGCGATGTAGTAGATGTGTAAGATGCCGCCATATAGAATTTCAAGTTGATATTGACTTTTTCCATACAAATGCATAAAAGTGAAAAGTTTATATGGGATTACCTCAAAAAGTGGGCGGGACACGCCCATTTGTATATGTATATAAAGCGGTTGTCCCTTAAAATCTCAAAAAAAAAATAAATTTCAAGCTAATATTGATCTAAATGAAGGATTTTTTCATAAAAAAAACACAAAATTGCACGGTGGGTTTGTATAGGCTACCTCGAAAAGTGGGCAGGCTACGCCCTATTGGCTATGTATGTTAAACGACTGTCTCTTAAAAGGCACCGTATCGCATTTCAACCTAATAATGACTTTCATAAAAAAGTTTTTCTTACAAAAAGTCAAAAGTGGGCAGTAGGTTTGTATGGGAGCTAGCCCAGCTAATGGGCGGGTCCCACCATTAATGTATACGTCAATCATCCGTCCACTAAAAGTTACTATATCAATTATTAAGTTGATATTGACTACAATAAAAATGTTTTTCATACAAAAAGTCAAAAGTGGGCGGTGAGTTTGTATGGGACTACCCCAAAAAGTAGGCGTGGGGGCAATCTACACACTCTATTAAACTAGAATAAAAAGAAGTATACGTGCAAAATTTCAACTGGATAGCATAAAAATTAGTCCCCAAAAAATGAGCAACAACATACAGACGGACAGACAGACAGACAGACAGACGGACAGACAGACAGACGGACATGGCTAGATCGATTCTCGTCGAGCTGATCAAGAATATATATACTTTATGGGGTCTACGATGGCTACTTCAATGCGTTACAAACTTTCAGACAAACTGATAATACCATTTCACACTAGGTGTGAATGGTATAAAAAGGGGCCACAGTTGCGCATGCCGAGAACGCTACATGGATGAGATTTGGTACATCTGTAAAATATACATATAATATCATAGGGATATAGCAACGCTGGATACTCTAGTACGTATTAAAGCAGGTATAATCATACACTACACATAATATCATTAAATAGGAAGGGTATAAGCCCAAATTTGCGAATAGCGAAAAAGAGAAAACAAATGCATTGCATAGTTTTGAGCGCTAACGAAAACGTATAACAAAAAATCATACATATGGATAAGTAACTAAGAATGTATGTATGTAACATGGTTTGTGTTTAACCTTTACTCACCGTTAACTTTTGTTGGCGCTGCTCAGAGAGCAATAATTTCTCGCTGGAACCCTTGAGCAACTCGGCAAGCAACTCTGGAGTGGGCTTCAGATTGGGCAAGGAAGCACCGGAAGCGGAAGCGGACGTCGTTGCAGTTGCAGCCTTCGACTTGTTGCCGCTGCTACCGCCTCCACCGCCGCCTCCCCCATTACTGCTAGCATTGGAATCAAGGCTACGCTTTGCCTGATGATGATGATGGTTGTGATGGTGATGATGTTGTTGTTGCTGTGTTGACGCTGAAGCCGACGCCGACGCCGACGTTGATGATGACGTTTTCTCATTGCTCATCGATTGACTGCGTTTGCTGTGATGCGTTTTAGGTGCGGGCGTCTCTGAGGCGGCCCGTTTCATATCACGTTGTTGTTGTTGTTGTTGTTGTTGTTGTTGTTGTTGTTGTGGATGTTTACTCGAATTGTGTGGTTCCTCATTGGCATTGTCCAATGTGCTGCTCTGAGTACGTTTATCGTACGCTTTACCTTTCTCGGGGACAATGCCAGGGCCAGCCGCATGCTTTCCGCCACTTCCACCGCTGGCGACATGTTCAATTTGTGAAGGTGTCGAGGCGGCACGTGCATGTGACGGCACTGGCAGATACGTATTTGATTTACGCACACGCATTGAATTTGAATATTGCGGCATATTGGGACGTTGAGCGGAGCTGCTACCGGATCCTCCGCTGCCTCCACCGCCAGCGGCAGAAGCTGCGTCATCGCCGCGTTGGCGACGCGGATGAAGCGAACTGAAAATGTAACAAAAGAGGGATATAGAGAGAGAAGAGGAAGTGAGTATAATAAAATATCTTATAAAAATAAATAATAATAATAATAATAGGTATGTAAAGAGGTATCAAAACTTTAAATACCTTAAATACCATTAAATTAGTGACCTAGTCAACATTTTTACTGATAAGTACCAGATACTCAAAAAGTAACGTTTAGTAACATTTTTAGCGAAAAAATTAGTCACACCGAGAGCAAAGAAAAAAAAAACCTTACCAACAGCGAACAGGACATGCCTACAACAACTGTCTCGACGTGATAAGCAAGAATATGTATAATTTATGATCTAAAATACCTGTAATGCGTTACAAACTGATACCATGAACACAGTTTGTGTGAATAGTATACAAAGTGTGCAGCACTATTCAGAAGGGACTAATTTTTACAAAACCCAAGTTTGTGATTTTTGTAGGTAAAACTTTTTTATTTGTTAATCTGGCCATTTCACGAGTTGAAATATATATGCGCAAGTAAAATGTATCAAAGCTTCTTTTGTACCAAAGTTAAACTGTTTTCTTGAAGATATCTTAGTACTTTGATTAATCTTATCACATCGTTAAAAGTATAAGAGTCGTAAGTAATTAAATTTGGTACGTCTTCGTTGGTCCTAATAAATTGTGTATACCACAAAGTTCAAGATCGGACCTCTGTGTGAAAATATTTTATTTACGTTTTCAGTTAAACTCGAAACTGGATCTGCCCCTGCTGAAACAAGGTACAGGGCATCTTGAACTCAAGTATCGTACAATCGACTGCAACTTTATTTTTTATTGTTACGTAAGCTAGATTGAAAAAAAATAATAGTTTTTACGTTAATCCCAATACAATATTCCACATTGGTTCAGATTTCGCCCAAAAGAATTTAAAGCGGATAGAGCAAACCGAACGAAATGATATTGTTTGTATGTAATACGAGTAGGCAAGTAAATTCCAAAATGAATGAATTTACTTCGAAGACGTGTCACACACATGTTATCTCACCTTTCCGTACAACTGTCAAAATAACACATGAAAATATTATTTAGTGGTCAAACGCAAGTGCGCAAGAAATTTGACAGCTGCATTTTCTGTAGTCTTAAATGGATAAAATGGATAAAACCGAATTTGTTCTCTATAAGCAATTTGTGCAGCAAATAAAAAAAATTCAAAGAAAACAAGAAAAAACGGTTACTTCGGTGGTACCGAAGTCTTAATACCATTCACATGAAGTTTCAAGTGGTTGTCAAATTTAGGTAGGCCTTTGTACAATCTAACAATCATGTTTGTTGGAGGCTACCCCAAAGGGGACATGACACGACCCTTTATAATTATGCGAAGTATCCGTCCATGAAGCCAAATGTCAAATAGATTTGACTTGAAAAGATAGAAAAAAAGAAGTTTTTCATGAAAAGTCCCAAAAGTGGGTGGTGGGTTTGCATAGGGATGTCCCTATAATGGAGAAATCACATATATTTCTCTATAATATATAATCATATATAATCGTCCATAAGAAACCACTATATTAAATTGTATGTTGATATTTACTGTAATAAGAACGTTTCCGCACAAAATTAAAAAATTGGATGCTAGGGTCTCTATGGAGGCTACCACTAAAAGTGGGCGTGACACGCTCTTGATATTATGTGACGCCTTATTCCATAAGAAACTACCATACCAATATTTAAAGTGATATTGACTGCAATAAAAACGTTATCCATACAAAAAGGCAAAAGTGGGCGTGTGGCTTGTATGGGGCTCCCTCAAAAAGTGTGAACAGTCCTTTCATAAGAAGCCTCCGTGCCAATTTTTATGGTGATGTTGACAGCAATAAAATAAATGTTCAAACAAAAAGGCAAAAGTTGGCGTATGGTTAGTATGGGTGTTAATTCAAAAAAGGGGGGGGGAGATAGTTTTGTATGGAGGCTACCCTAAAAAGTGGGCGTGGCATATCAATTTTGGTACTCTATTAAAGTGCAATAAAAAGAAGAGCCAACTAACATCCTGATATGATAAAAATTGGTGCACAAAAATGCGCAACAACATCCAGACAGACAGACAGACAGACAGACAGACGGAAAGACAGACGGATAATACCATTTCACAGTATCGGAGGTGTCACAGAAACCTTTTTCACCCCAATTCCAACCAAAATCAATTTTTTAGGTGTTACAGACATCTCTTTTAGACCGTTTGAAATCTCCAGCCTTTTGCTTGGTGAAATTATTAACGACTCTCTGACATTCTCGATATAAACCAGTTTTCTAAATGTTTATTTGTGGGGAAGCGGGGCGAAATTTATGATACACTTTTGAAAACCATCAACATTCTGATTATTCAAAATTTCTGACTACAGATAACTCTTTATTCAAAAATATCATTCCGATTGGATTACTTGGTCCAAAGAATCAAAATGAAAAGTGTGGATAAATGAACTTTTTTAATTATAATTACTTTAAGGATTCGTCTATAAGATGTAGGCTGTATTGTCAAGATAGGCTACATTTAGAACATTATTAATAAAAACACTCTCCTAACAGCACAATCTAAGTCTCTATACTTTACGAGTATAGTATAGTCAGACACCATGATTATAAGGAGTTGGTCGTCTTGATTTAATTTATCATTTTCAAATTTCTCAATAATATTCAGAAAATTGATAAAAATGGATAAAAAATTTCAAATTGCATACTTACACATCAGATTCACGCAGATCCTCGAGAATCTCCTCGAAATGCATGCGATTCGGTTTTTTCATTTCGGCCTCCAACATCTGACCGTAGGGACCGCGCAATGGACGCTTTGAGAAACGTTTAAAATCATGATCACTGGGCGTCGGACTGGGACTAACGCGTTCACGTGACGACGATGGCGGTGTGCGCTCATATTCCGTGTCCGATATAGAATCGGTGCGCAGATACGGATAGCTTTTGTTATTGCGAACCATGCCACCTCCTCCGGAAGCGGTGCCGGCACACACAATCAGTGCATCGTCTTTTTCTTCAGAGCTCTGACAACTGAAACTTGACATTATTTGTGATGCGCCACTGCTCCAAGCAGGCGCCTGTTTCTCCATTTCGGGCGTATTTAGCTCAAAAGAGTACATGGAACATGGTGTGCGATCATCCGTAGCGGGACTATTGATGTACATTATATTCGGCTCGGCAATTTCAACTCCATCTGGCGAGTCGGGTTTGATGGCATTGAAGTTGGCTATAGAAATGTCCAGTGCGAGAGCACGTGCAGCCTGCGATGGTGGCGACTGACTCCAATCGGCATTGTCGATGTACATGCCTTTGCGTTTCATTGACTTGTCCGCACTTCGCTTGTGGCGGTCATCGGTGCTGTGTCGTGTGGCGATGCCGTCCAGTGAGCTGCGCAGTTCGATACCAGTCAAATCCATATCATCATGGCTATATCGTTTGCGAACCTCCGGTACCGAAGCTTGTCGCCGTTCAACAGTCTTGGCTGTGTGCGTGCTGGGCGCCTCTTCGATTTCAACAAGCTTCGTCGAGAGATGATCGTCGCCCTCTTCCGATGACCGACTAACCGATATTGTGGGCAGTACATCGGTGCGGAGCGCCGTGGTGAGCGCCTCAGTTTGAGATATTTTGCAAGCAGCATGCGATACTAACGGCTGAATAGTCTCCGGCACAATGCCAAACTCTTCCGGCGCCACTTCCACCCATTCTTGCGCTGGCGTCTCTAGCCATTCCTGCGCAGCACATTCGTACACTGGCACTGGTATGAGACAGGTGGTCGCCGTTTGCAGAAAGTTATCTGGGGGCGATTCGAGCGGCACATTTTCCTCCAACAATGTCGCAAGATTTGGCTGCACCTCCGCTGGCGGCGCTGTGAGCGTTACACGTGGTTCTGTGCCAGATACAATGGTTTTCGTGTCATCATCCGTTGGAGTTGTGGCAGTTGCAAGCTTCTCCGCCTTTACTGTAACCGGCAGCTGTTCCTCGTCGATGGTGTAATCGTTTTCCGATTGTATGGTGTCGGTCAATGATTCCATCTTGGCGTGCGCGGCTATAATACTTGCAGCTGTAGCCGGACGCGCTTTTATGCATTCATCAGCCACACTGGGCACTTGCTCACTGTCCGTTGAGAATATATCTTCTTCAGGTATTGATTCCGGCACGTCTTCTAACACGTCCTCGAGTGGCTTTTCCTGTCCAAAACTTAGGCTAATCGAAAGTTCAGCTTTCTTTAGCGGAATATGTATCCAACCCGGATCGGCAGTTCTCTCACGCCTTGTGCCACCTTCCTCGTCATCGCCTACGGAGAAAGCGACAATGGAATCAGTGCGACTGTTTGGCAGCACTATCGAATTTGTTGGACTGGGTGCATCCACTGCCTTATCACGACGCAGTCGATCGCGTAACGCACTCAATGTGGATTTACAATCAATCTGCGAGAAGGAAACCGAACGAAATGGTATACCCTTCTGTGCGTAAGAACCGATGACGGTGCGCGATTCCGGTCTCGACAGTTTCGTATCCAAATCTGTACTGATCGACTTCGTCGTTGTTGTTGCGGACGAATCGTGTGTATCGAATGATTTCGATGGCGTCGGTGGCGGCGGTGATTTCGATTTTTCGCGACTACTGCCCAACATGAAGGCCTCGAGATTCGAGAGACTCGTGTTCGGTCTGAGTGAGGCGAGAATACGCGAGGTGGTCGAAATGGTGCCTTGATTACCTTTGCTGTTTGCGTTGTTGGTAATATTATTATTATTGTTTATACTTGGCTGCTTTTGCTGCTGTTTCTCTTCCAATGCCACACCATCATCGAGACTGGCTGAAGGCGCTGCCGTGAATGACAGCGGCGCATTCACGCTATCTCCACTTGCTATCGTCGTCTGACTCGTTGCTGTGTCCTGGCGTTCAATGCTACTAGCAGCCGATTGCAGTCCGCCATTTCGTGGCTTACGCGGCGGTGGTACTGGAGGCGGTGTGGGTGAGGAACGTGTTCCGCGCAGCAGCTCCGTCAGCTCTTTCAGACGTTCAGACTTTTCCGAGGATTTACGTTGTTTCTCCGTTCCACCAGACGAAGTAACGCCGGAAGTTGATGCTGCTGAGCTGGGTGCCGCGGGTGATGATTTACGTCCGAATCCGAGACGCTGAAAACGGTCCAGGGTATTACGTCGTTTATCCATTGTATTCTGCAAAGAGAAGTAAAGAGAGGCATATATAAATAAATACAAACGAAAATAAAAACAAAAAAAACAAAAAAAAATATCGACATTTATTGGTTTCGGTTGTATACTTAATCTAAATAGGCAAGAAGTCGATTAATCGTTTATTTTATGAACACAGCCAGTACAAATAGACAAACAGAAGCGGGTTGTTCTAAGGCCGCTTTTTGGCCCCAGTCCGAAAAAATGTAAATGTAACATTTCAAAAAATCATACGTAATTTTTCGTAGGCTTAGTCACGGAGCTTTGGGATTAGTCATTCCATACGCGGAATACACATACACACATACACGCAGTTGTTTGAATAAACCAGAAAAAATTACACAAACAATTTCCTTGTTATTCGTTATGATTTTGCGTATACCGAATATGAAAGCAATAAAAAAATGTTGTATGTATTGGTGTATGCATTTCCATTTGAAACTTTTGAGCACCCCTGATCTGTTTTATTAATCTCGAAAAATACTATAGAAAAAAGTTGAGGAATGAGAGAAAAATTCAAAATTTTAAATGCTCAGGCTTTTTTAAATCAATTAAATTTTTCAGTATTCTTACATCATGAGCAACCTGATATATATATATATATATATATAAGTATCGAAATTTTCAACATCACAACCAACGGAGTGACAAGTTTTTTTACTGAACCTAAAACAATTATCTCCACAGCTTCACATTCTTTGTGAAGAAAATTGTATATGTACATATTTTTCCATCTACAAAAATTACTATTAATGTAGTTGGACTCTTTTTATGCATTCAAGTTATAAGATCTGTATAATAGTTAGTAAGCTACAATAAAAATATATGAAAATTTACCGGTATATAACCGGTTACTTAACCGGTTACTTGACAACATCATTTACCGATTTTGCGTTAGTTGAAAAAGTCAAAAAATTGCAATCCCTAATACAGACTGTCAGAAATGGCTAAATCGAATGGCTTTTCAAATAAATCAAGATTATAAATGTATTTCATGGAGCCAATGACTCTTCTCTACATGCTATTCACATACTCTTATTATATAAAAATCATAAATATTCAGTACAAATTATAAATTAGCTAAATTCAACGGTTTTAGAAGGGCCCAACAGCACCACCTTAATTTATAATTTGATTTTCAATATATATTCATTTTTTTCTGCGACTTACATACATTCATAAATATTTATTTTGCTTTTCGCCACTCGGATGATCATTTCTACATGCAAAATTTTAAAAAAGAAACTTTAGCATAATTGAAACCTAATCTGTTATGCTCTTCTTTCATATTTATATTGTATGGGATTTATGTTACACACAATTCGTTAAAAGTCAGGCCCTGTAGTGTATTGTATCACAAAGGTTTCTGGTTTGAATCCCGGTTAATACGCCAACGCAAAATAGCCAATATCATGAGTTTTAAATGCAAAATCCTACTAATATACTTTTGAATCTTCGTCGTCTTTTACGGGGTCTTACAAATTTCTAGAGAAAATTATAATACTCTTCACACTGAGTGTGAAAGCGTATACAATCGAAACACAGAAAACAAAACTAAACAAAGCGGAAAATTGAAGAAATAATGGCCGAAAAGATCGCAATTAGCTTAGATCCTCCGTCATCCGTCGCACCACTTCTTGACCATATTACCTGGTACTCTCTGTATTGGCGTCGTTGCGTTTTATTATCCGTTTAAATGAGCGCGCATATTTGTGACCAAAGGCTCATGCTCTCTCATCTTCTCTCAATTGTAGTCAATTGCTTCGCTCTTTCTCATAAACTCTTTCATTTCGTAAAAATACTACTCATACGAGTATATTAGATATATGTATGTACGTACTATAGGTATTAACAAGTATAAATATTTATACATAGACATTTATACTAATTAAATTTAACTCTAGCAAAATCATTGAGTGTCTTTCAATCTATTTAGTACATACTCGCATGTATCGTAGATACAATAGGATTTGTATATGTATTTTCTATTTGGATGAAATATCTTTTTGCGCGTGCCTCTCTTCCTTGCTCTATATCAGATACAATATGCGAGTATCTTGCATTATTGTGATCTGTTTGAAAGTATCTTACTCATTGATATTGCTTACCGTTGTTCACATTTGGTCTAAAATCGTCATAGAAAATAGATGAGTCATGTTGCATTTAAATATCTCTATTAAAAATTTTATATTTTTATGTTCAAGGTAAACATAATTGCATACAATGTGAATTCGTGCGTAACTATACAATGAAATACAATTGCTAATAAATCATAAGAAGCTGGTCGAGTATTTAAGAGCCTACACTGTGTAACAGAAAGATATTTATGACAGTGTGGTTACTATACTATGTATTCAAAACCAGGTTCCAGTTATCGGTATAAAATTCTGTACCGGCTCCAATTTATTTAGGTAATCGGTTTCGGTACGGTTCTTTGATTTTAGTTTCGGTATACCGGAACGGGGGCGGTGCCGGTCAATATTAAAATTCTTGAAGAAAAAGAGAATAATTACTATTGTCATCGTCCCAAAGATCATATATCAAATTAATAACATGTTATTTAAATTTTTGGAAATAAACT
Source organism: Leucophenga montana (assembly GCA_035044765.1). Lineage (NCBI taxonomy): Eukaryota > Metazoa > Arthropoda > Insecta > Diptera > Drosophilidae > Leucophenga > Leucophenga montana. Next base: position 1,252,059 of record JAWNNQ010001873.1, read on the forward strand.
ATTCTCGAAAGTATAATCTTGAATAAGTAAATACAAGCATACTTAAATTTATATACTATTCACACATAGTGTGAATACTATTATAATATTGTAATATTGTATTATAATATTGCATTAGACGAGTGATCAGAGATCTCAAAGTATATAGTATATTCTTCTTCCACTCGACGGGATGAATCTGCCTTTCTGTCTGGATGTTTTTGTGCATTTTTTGGGGACCAATTTTTATGCAATCCAGTTGAAAATTGGCACATAAACTTAATATAGTGTCAAGATTGACCAGCCACACCCTCTTTTTGGGGTAGTTCCCATACAAACCCACCGCCCACTTTTGACTTTTTGTATGAAAATTTGTTTTATTGTAGTCAATATCAACTTAGAAATTGATATGGTAGCTTCACATATACACGGACGCTTCACATATACATTAATGGATGGGACCTCCATACGAACCAACTTTTGTTTTTGTATGAAAAACTTCTTTCTTAAAGTCCATATTAGGTTAAAATGTGATGTGGTGCCGTTTTATGGACAGCCGCTTAACATACTTAGACTAATGGGTAGGTACAGCCCACATTTTGAGGTCGCCCCATACGAACCCACCGCCCACTTTTGTGTTTTTTATGAAAAAATTCTTTAATTAAATCAATAGTAGCTTGAAATTTGATTTAGTGGACAGCCGCTTCATATGCATATACAAATGGGCGTGTCTTGCCCACTTTTTGGTGTAGTGGGATTGTACACCGCTAATTTTTATGATTCGTATGTAAAACGTCAATATCAACTTAAAATTCGACATGGCTGCATCTTATAGATGGTCGCTACATACACTTCTACTAGTGGGTGTGTATCGCCCACTGTTTGGGGTAGCCCCTATTTAACCCCCCCCCCCACGTTTATGCTTTACAATACGATTATAATTTCGGCTGAATGGTATTAGAGCTTCGGTTCAACCGATGTTAACGTTTTTTCTTGTTTTCTTTTTTAAAAGTCACTAAATTTCATTTGCTCCGTTTAAGTCCAATAATTTTCTTTCTTTCTCTTTTCTAAATATATTTTCCAATTAAAAAAGTGTACTAATAGGAGAGCGTTATCTAATGAGAGCGTAACCAACGTCATCTTGTGGCGGCCTCGACCAACTCTGGCAGTAATACTTTCATCTCTAAGAAGACCGATCAACAGGACAAATAAACAAGACATCGAGTAGAGATTTTATCGACACAAGCGCCGTGTACGGCAGCAGTGCACGTACATTTTTAATGATTAATGAATGTTATTGTTTGTCCGTGAATTTTGTGTTAAACAAGTAAGAATGCTGGAGTCGTGTGTTTACGACTGCGGGATACGCTGCCGCTTTTCTTATGTAGACTTATGCAAGCTCCGCATACTCTCCGCATATGATAAAAAAAAAAAACAGGAGAGATTGCTGCAGTTGTGAGTTTCCAACTTCCAAATACCCTACGTGGCACTTTTTACTCTAATGCGAAAATATTTAAAAAAAAAACAATAATACAACAACAAAAATGTAATTCTACTTTTCCTTCAAAAACTTAAGCAAAAAACATGTCAAACAATTTTGAATGCATGTATTGATACTCACGCCCCAGCGTGTGCTCGTTGCGTAACTGAATGTTTGTACCCTGCTCTGGAGTGGCAAGGGTATACTAGATTGTACAAATGTATGTGTAACAGACAGAAGGAGGCGTGGCACACCCGGCGAAGTATATATACATATTCTTCAGAATCAAATGTCTATAAAACTATAACCGTCTTTCCGTCCGTCCATTCGTTTTGTATGTTTGAACAACGAGATCTCGGAGACTAAAAAAGAAAATTAATTTTAATATGTCGGTCAAGTTGGATGTTATTCCTAGCATATTTTTCAATTTTGGCGCCATCTAGATGGCGCATCGTAGAACTAATACGATGGCGCATCGTAGAACTAATAATCGAGATCATCTAGTTCTATTACCGACATCTAATTGTTGTTTGCTAAAAAAATTAGTAGACTGAAAAAGATGCAGAGTCTACAGAGAATGCTGGCAGGGTATTTCAAAATCATGTACTCACGACTGCTTCATTATTAGTTCAATAGCATGATTCACTGTATATCGACGACTTTATGTCGACAACCACCTAGCGTTCAACCAGTTCGGGAATCATCTCAAGCGTCATCATACAGCGTCCACCCATGCTGTGATCTATACCGCAGATTATTGCAATATTTTCAGAATTCAAAAGCTCCACTACGTCCTCTGTTTTGTGCAGATATGCGTGCTCCGACATGTGTGGATTGGCGCCATAATTTCATGGAACCACAGTTGAATTTTGTGCTATCTACCTTCGTATAACATATGACGCTTTAATTGATGGCGCAAAGCTTCTTGAAGCAGACGATTGTCTACTTTTGGCAAGTACAAGCCACAGATCTAATTAAATGTATATTTTTTTTTTCATTTTTTTTATATAACAGACATTCAAGTTTTACTTCGTAACACCAAGTTTAAATGAATGTCAAAACAACAATAAATATAGTTTTCATGGCCAGTTGAATATATTGACTCTATGTAATCCTAGTTTGTGAGATTTATTAGCTACCAGGATACCATTTCAATCTGCATTATTCCATCTATGCTTACTTTATGTTGGTATAATGCTTATTGTACTCCACAATCAGACCATCGAAACTTATTTCAGCCTGAACTTTACCCGGAACTATTACATCTGGCACGACCTTGGCAGAAACAGTGGCAATGGGCTTCTCAGCTCATATATCAGCGAGTGAAGTTTCAGCAAGGATTTCCACAGGACTGCGAAATTCTATCGATTCGTGGCTGCTCGTTTGTTCATTAATCTCATCGTTTTTGCGATCTTCTTGTTAACATCATTGAAAAGGTTAACCTTCATTAATAGCCGCACGTGACGAATTTCCCTGACATTTTTCGAATTATAAGTACAATAATGTTTTGAGGTGTAAGTGTAATAAAATTCTTGCTTTTAAAAGTTAATAATTTAAAAGTTATAAAGACAATTTGGAGTAAGTTAAGTCAGTAGTTTGATTTTATTTAGTTAAATAGGAATGTGAGTGAGAATAGTATTATAATTAGTCACAATCTTTATAAAGCCATACAGGATGCATCGGAGATCCCAAAAAGTATACATATTCGTGATCAGACTGATAAGACGAGTCGATTTGACTATCTGTCCGTCTGTCTATCTGTGCGTTACTGTCCGCCCTATTTTCTCAATTTTTTACCATTAGTTTTCCAACAACTAAACTATGTTGGCCTGTGTAATTATTCTTAAATTAGTTAACTACATATAAAACGTGAATCTAATTACGAGGCTGCTATTTATATTTCGGGAACTGGCAACACTAATGTCAAAAGCTAAAATCTGGCAACACCATAATAAAGTTTTACAATTTTTGGCATAAACGTACTCACAAAGTTTTGATGAACAATTGCTATTTGTTTTGTTTACAGTGAGTTAAGAATTTCGCCAAAAAATGGAAATTTCAAGAGAAGGTTTTCATTGGATTATTTTTTATCAACTTGCAACGTGGATTATCTCAACAAAAATGTGTCAGTGAACTCAGTTCTTTATATGGCGATAAAGCACCATCAAAAACCACAGTATATCGCTGGTATAGTGCATTCAATCGTGATCGTAAATCGGTTGTTGTGCCCAAAAACGTCGATGCAGTACGTGAACTGATATTGCAAAATTGTCATGTGACATATCGTGAGATAGAGGTATCCTTGCACAATAGTTCCACTTCAATACATTCGATTTTGCATGAATACTTAGCTGTAAAAAAAATTTGCTCTCGTTGGATACCCCATAATTTATCAATCGCTCAAAAACGACTCGCGTCGATTGGTGTAAGGAAAAGATTAAAAAGTTCGACCGTGGTGCTTCAAAAGACGTGTACAAAATCGTGACAGGTGACGTATCATGGATCTATGCATATGAGCCCGAAAAACAAAACAGCAATCGACCGTGTGGGTATTCCAAAACGAACAAAATCCAACAAAAGTTGTTCGTGGAAGAAGCACAGCGAAGCAAATGATCGCTTGTTTCTTCGGCCGAATGGATCATGTAGCCACTGTTCCGCTGGAGCAACGTAGGACGGTCAATTCTGAGTGGTATACGACCATTTGTTTGCCGGAAGTCTTCGGAGAAATTCGTAAAACCAACCGTTATTCCCGAAATATAAATAGTACCCCTCGTATAGTGTGAAATGGTATTATCAGTTTGCCTGAAAGTTTGTAAAACATTAAAGGAGGCATCGTATACCCCATAAAGTATATATATATAATCTTGATCAGCTCGACGAGACGAGTCGAGTCAATGTAGCCCTGCCCGTCTGTCCGTTTGTCCTTTCTGTATGTTGTTGCGCATATTTTGGGGATCCATTTTTATTCAATCCAGTTGAAATTTTGCACATACACATCTTTTTATTGCTGTTTAACAGAGTACCAAGATACCCGCCACGCCCATTTTTTGGGGTAGCCTGCATACAAACTGTATGAAATTGTAATTGCAAATTGTATGAAAAACTTTATCATTGTAGTCAATATCAACTTAATAATTGATATGGTAACTTCTAGTGGACGGATGCTTCACATATAAATTAATGGGTATGAACCGCCCACTTTTAGTGGTAGTCCCTATACAAACCATCGCCCACTTTTATGTTTTTGTATGAAAACTTTCTTTATTAAAGTCAATATTAGGTTAAAATACACAGTGGTGGCTTTTTATGGACAGCCTCTTAACATACAAAGACTAATGGGCGTGTCCTGCCCGCTTTTTGGTGTGGCCCCCTTACAACCCACCGACCACATTTGTGTATGAAAAGCTTCTTTAGTTAAAGCAATATTAGCTTTATTTATTTATTTATTTAAATAAATATAATTTTAAATAACTACTATATTGAAATTCGAAGTGAGATTTGAAATATGATTTCAAATTTCGTGTGAATGGTGTTAGAGCTTCAGTGCAACCGAAGTTTATTTTCATTTGTGCCATTCACCTAGATAACGGTATATTTTTGTTTTCCACGCATGATTTTACATAAGCCAGGGTCTAGATAAAATGGCATGAACAATCGAAATGAACGATATATCACTAGAAAGATGATTAAATTACCCGTCTATGGGTTAAAATACCCTCCTTCTGTCAAAACATTTTAATTCTTTAACCTATCTTGGCTTGAAATTTTTGAATTGATTAAACTAGCGATAAGAAATGCGAACCTTGGAATATTGAAATTATTTGCTGTTGAAAAAAGTTACTCAAATCAGACCATGTATGATATTTGTTAAAAATTGCATGAAATTTTAAACTTTCATCAGCTGTAACTCAATCATATTTTATTCGGTGAAAATTGGGTAGCGTTAGACGGGTAATTGAAATATCTTTCTTGTTGTTCACTCTGGACGCTGGTTTAAGTAATACATCGAAAAGCACAAATATACCGTTATTTAGGTGAATGAGTCAAATGATACCAAAATCAGTATATTTTCCGTGTTCATCACAGCCAAATTACTCTAAAAAATTGTTTGCTATAAACTAGTGTTATTTAGGCAGCAGAATAAAACGGCGGCATTTACCACTTCTTCAACATAATCATCAGCAGCGGCATAATCAAATAGCATCCTAATAATCATGCACCTCAACAGCATCATTATTATTAACGACGGCGAGTATAAAGCCGCACAATGACACACATACCTCAATATATACGATGTACATATATCTAGTTATATAGGTACATATGTATATAAATAAATGTATCAATGTATGCGCATACAGTGATATTTTTAGTATAAACAAAAATACACACACACAAAAACACGCAACCTACATACATAGATGCAACAATATAAAAAAAAAAATAAAAATAAAAACACTACAGATATTTTTGTATCTCAACTCTTGATATTTTGTTCTATCGCTCGCTCACACGCCTGTCAGCGTCAATATATTTATTCACGCATATGTGAATAATTCTATATTTTCAACGACTCACGTATTAAGCATTTTCTTGAGCTTTTCATGAATTTTCATGGATTTCCTTCGAATATAAGGCAAAAACAATAACAGCAACAACAACAACAACGACAGCGACAGCAAAAGAGTCGAAAAAACTAGAATCGAAATAAAAATAACAAGATGAAGAAAATCGCCCATAATGCTCTCTCATGCCAAACAATAAATACACTTTAATTCATCAGCATTCATTTTCGCGGCGGGAAATTTAGTGCTGGTGTTAATGAATCCCATGTAAAATCTTTTTTTATACGACCATCAGATTTTGGAACTTTGCTGCATTGTTATTGGCAGCCAAATATACAGAAGAGTTGCAACTTCTTAAATTAAAACTTAAAAATGGAAATGATTTACTTTAATACTCACGTATACAATCAGCGTAATTAGTAGACTGCAATATCTTTAATTTAATTTCTATCTTGAAAGAAATTGATTGCGATTCCTGATTTTTGCTTTTAAAGTAAATATGCGCAGTATAAATAAAATAGATACTAATATAAGCAAAGAAAATTTAAACAGAGATTCTTGTCAAAACAATACATCATTGTAACCTGATTGAGCCATAGTTCTCAGATAATATACTAAAAATCTATACGGAAATCTCCGGGCTATTTATAAGTATCTTCCAATAGAAAGTATCTATAAATAGGAAGCCATGTATGGAAATGGGAAGGGTTATGTAGATAACTTATCCTAGGTTGCGGTGGCCGGAGTGGGAAGATGCATAGGTCACAGTTGGCCCATTGTGATAACATATGTTCTCTTCTACTCCTTTTGCAGCTTTTACGTAAGCCAGTTTATCTGTACCACAACTTCGAGACATAATGGATCTCTTTTACAAATAAATCTGTAGAATTATCTAAGAAGTTACTCCCGAGTAGAGCTAGTCTCTTCCTGCTATGAGCTGGGCAATGGCACAGCAAATGTCCCACTGTTTCCTACTCTACGCTCTACGCATTCCCACAACTTGTGGAGAAATCTTGAGAGCTAACCTCGATCTTCAGTACGATTCAGTGACCCGTAAAACCTCTTACCAGAATGGAGGTTTGTTTTTTTTTTCTAGCGTAGCAGTGCGATTGTTCTTTTAAGTCTTTAGTTTGGCCAGATGAGTTTAGAGATCTTACAATTGTTTAAGTTAAAACATCTGTTGTTTGCTAAACGATTCGAACGTGAACCGTAGCTTAAAAGTAGCCATAGTTATTTCTACCGTAGCCTTCCAGGGAAGGATGTCGGCAGTGTTACCATCTCTGCCCAACTTACGAGTTCATAATTTCCATCCATATCAGTGTCCAGACACCCAGATGATGTGGATTACGTTTAAGAGATCTGAGGACCCCCGTCGTGATTTTTTTTTTGCTGGTGAATAAGTTGAGCGCTCCTGGATTGCTAACACTTCTGTCTAGTAGACGCTACAGTGATCGGGTAGTCCGAACGATTATCTAATCTCCAGATCCGGTAAGAATATAACTCTATCGACTCTCATGTCGAGCTTTGAGACGTTAGTGAAAATATTGATGGCATTTGTTTGTGATGTGGTAGGGTGTCCCATTGTAACATAGTAGGGATTGAAACAACATACTTTTTATCAAAGTTCGTAATCGGGATACAATAATCCATACTTAATGGAAGCGACACTTATAGTAAGAGTATCTTTGCGTGTGCAAGATGATGTTTCCCTCAGTAGATAGAGAAAGCCCTTTCTGGCATATAAAATTTGACACCTAAACGAGGGTTGCCCTTTTTGTTGTGTACCTAATAATGAAAAAATAGTAATCATTGTAAATGGCTTTATTGTGTTTTTTAAGTTATTCTACTTATCAAGTTATTCTACTTAAAAAATCATTACACTTTTGCATGCACTTTTACCACTCAGAAGTGGCTACTATCAAAATGAGCTGTTCGAAGGCTTCGTATTTCGAAAAACGCAATTTATTTTTGATGTGCAAGAACAAAAGGAAGTTCGAAGAGAAAAGATACACTCAATATATCTCAGCCAGACAGTGCGTTTTAGAAACTGAAACTGAGTTTTTTTTGTTATCATTTTAAAATATCCGTTTAGTGTAGAGTATTCAAAGGCTTTTCAATGTGAGTATCGTTACTGAGTTATAAATTCGATGGGTGATTTGTGCCAGCAAAGTCGGGCGAAGCGAGCCAACTAAAGTTTTTTGTTTTTATTGAATTCATTGAGTTTGCTGTCAATTTCAACGAAATTTATGAAAGTTATGAAGTAAGATTCAACGATAACATGATAAAGAACTGTGTAACGGTTAATTGTCGTGAGAACGTAAAGTATTTTTTTTTTTTGGAAACAAGATTCAAATTTTTTGCGACCATGGCTTCTCAACGGTTCCATCAAAAATCAGTAAGCCTTGTAGGGGTTGCGTCCGGTTGGTCAAATTGTTCCTCTGTAAAGAGGAACATTGGCGACCATGGTGCCATGGTGCCATGGTTTTCCGATTCCACCCATGATTTTATTTTGTCAGAATAATATACAATAAACTTTCATGGAAAATGCATATCTTGTATCAATAGACATTGCAAATTAGTCTGGATTCAACAGCAGAAGTATTTATAGTGGATGAAGCAAATCACACAATTCATCGAAAGACCAAAATTGGTCCAATTTGGTCTAGTACACCAGTCAAAAAATTTTAACATTTAATCCAGTGAATGCATATATAAAAGACATGGCTCAAATCACCCGACTCTCTCCTACACACATTAGCTGACACAAAATTATATTTATTGTCGAAGCCTTTTGGAACCACGTCACAAACTTTTAATACCCTCCAAAATAATTTGTGTGGCTGTGAAAAACAAAAGCGAAAACAAATAAATTCAACAAAAAAATAAAACAAATTCAGATACAAATTACTCAGTCAACAAACACAATAACAACAACATTTATAATTCTTTATATACCAATATAAAATTATAACAATTTATATGATGAAGAAAAAAAGTTTTTTGCGGTTTTTTATTTTATTTATTGCGATTTCTGCTTCTTTTTGTCTTATAAAAATTATGACAGAAGACAAAAATACATTTCGCCCATTAGAAAAGATTTTGCACTAAATGCTTGGAAGATAAATCACAAAATATCTATTCTACATATGTTTAATACATATGCAAATACCCGGATCTGATCAAAAAATACCCGGAATTTCTCATTTAAGCGAACCTCCCTCGATATTCTGAAATAAATTTTTTTATCGAGCTCCAAAAAATAAAAACAAAATTGTTTGAAAATCATCTGGGAAATAGCAGCAGACCTTGGCCTCGTTTGGCTGGATGCAGAGCATTAGGCACGATATTTTGGGCATGGGACTTTAAAGCGACTTGTGCTGAGATTGCTTAATATCCTCACCTTGCACGTGATCTGATATGGTCACGTGTGACTTTTTTTCTGCTACTACGAATCAATTTACCACTCCGCGGAAAGCGTTTTGACTTGATTGGGTAAAAGAAAAATATCAAAAGTTATTTCATCTAATGGAAACTACTTTATCAAAGAAGAACGGTTTAATACCGTTTCCCGTTTATTACCATTTTCCTGATACTTTTTGATCAGAAGGCATATTATATGGTATACAAGTATTATGGAATTTAAATGCAAACAACTGTAAGATGCCTATTCGAACTTATCATGTATACACGAATAGATGTCGGAACCAACACAATTTATCGAATTTTTTTATGTTTAATGGATTAAACACAAACAAAAACTAATCATTTACATTGAACGACGTCAAAATTTATTTTTGCGTATGCAATGCTTTTCGATATTATCAGGATTTCTATTGTTTTTCTTCAATTTGAATTGAAATCAATAATTTACTTCACGCGTTGTTTATAATTTCACACACTGCTCGAAATTTCTGCAGTTTGGACAATGTTTATGGATTTTTTGTTTTACGAAACACTTGAAAACTGATTTCTCTGATTTACTTTTGCGATTTTCAGTCAATTAATTTATAAGACAGTAAACGCAAAAATGTTTCGTTTTCGAAAATTTTAAACATCTCTCTCCTCAATATTTAACATTTTCTCGACATATGTTTAAATGTATTTAGCGTTTCGTTGCTTTAATTTTATAAAAAAACATTTGTCTGATTTTTTATTGCAAAGTATACGTAAAAATTATGTTTTTAGTTTTGATTGAAAAAAGAAGAAAACATTTATAGCGCTTAGTTTTATGAATATGGTTAATTTAGCGAAGAATATGGTTCCTTGCGATATTACTTTATATTTAACTCTCCTTTTTCCGGTATTCATATTTCAATACATAAAATTATAAAAAAAAAATGTACTTTAAAACTTAGTAAAAACATTTTCCGATTTGTATAAAAAATTTAAGTTTTCCGAAAAGATACATTTTAATTGCAACAATATGTCATCAACGACAAAGTCCAGTTAGGTTAGGAATTGTTCGGTTCGTTGATACTCGTAACTGTAATACCCTCCATATGTTAGTAGTAATTGACTGTTAAGACTTTCAATACGATTTTGTTGCAAAATAGACTAATTTTATACACATTTTCAATATAGATTGGTAGAACTGTGGATAGCTCACCAATTAAGTAAATTTTACCTGAAAAAATTGCAAAGTAGCCAATGGGTTTCTCTACTGGGGATGGCGGATGGTGCATTACCACACATGCGAACGATTGAATTACATATACACAATTTTAATTTTTATAGCCCATAATCTAAAAAAGGGAAGTGTGAAATGTGTAGTGGTGGTCCGATAGGATTGACGTTATATACACAAAATTTGGCGTTTCTAGCGAAATTAACAGCAAAAAAGCATAAGAAGTTTTCAAAATTAAGTAAGTGCAGATTTGAATGGCGACTACACGTTAAAGTGGGGTTGACATATTAATTTAATACACTTTATCTGAAAAGGGAAAACTAGAGTCTAAAATCTAAACTTGAATGCTTTATCTCTCATATATTTTGCAAAATCTCGTTCAAACAGACTACCGCCTATATTGATTCGAATTTTATGGGGTCTGCTACGCCTCCTCAAAATAAGCCTAAATGCCGGCTTTCAGCCAGATATCGAAAATTTAATCCAATAAAATACACAGCAACTATGAGACGGATGTGGCTAGATCGACTCTTCTTGACGTGCTTATCAAGATATTTATATACTTTATAGGCCTTTATTTGCCGCCAAATATTACTATTACTTTCTATAAACTATATAAAAAAGTAGGTTAAGCGCCATTTTCACGACTTAGAAATTCATTAGAGAATACGAATTTCCACGATATACAATTGGGGGAATAATATAGAGTAGTGTATTTCACGACTTCACAATTGTAATAAATCGATTTCTTGTAGCCCTGCAGTATAAATCGATTTTTTGTCTGTTATCGTTGAAAATCGGTTAATTTTTTCTTAATTATCGGTCCACTGCAATGTGCTGAAGAGGTGGACAGTCCATTCATTTGAACAAATGTAAACGCATAAGAAGTATAAATTAGATGAAAGATATTGGATGAGAATGAGCGTCGCCGCTGTAGAAAAAACGAGCCCATCCATGAATATAACATGCACGCTTGCATTCCAAATGTTAATAAATTTCAATTTTGTTTGCTTTCGTTTGTTATCGAAATTGTGAAGTCAAGTTGGCAGTTGACATTGTGACATAGGAAAAACTGAAAATGAAAAAATAAGCTAAATAGATATGGGCAAGTCGTGAAAATGGCTCTAAACAATTTTTAAGTAATATCAAGGCATACTATGAAATTATAGCAAATATCTCGAAATAATTGTCAACTGAGTTTGGTTTTTTATCACACCTTCTTTGAGTTTTTGTAAGAACATTTTTTGTTATCCTCTTCACAAAACGTGTGTAAAATACTATAATTTAGTCACAATGTTTGCAACGCCTTAAAGGAAGCACCGGGAATCTCTTAAAGTATATACTTGAATATAGAGACCTCATCGCAGTCTAGGAACATTCTTTTTGGCATTATGCTTAATACAACTAAATTCAAATATTCTTAATTTTCTAACCGTATTCATAGATCGTTAATTATGATATAGTTCAGCTGTTTCCTGCACTACTCGTACAAACATTAAAAGCGATTTTACGAAAATTTGTTAAAACTTTTAAAACTTTCACGAATTTTGGTCTCTTTTTCTCTTCTCTTCTTTTAGTACATTATAAAAGCGCCAGACCCCGGCTAAAGGGGGACCCCGATGTTTGTGAGTCTTTAATTTTTTTTGTTTCTTTCAAATAGCTTCTTTTGTTCATTTTTTTTTTTTTTTTTTGTTGCACGTCAATACAAGAGGCCCGAGTAAAAGCCCGCACCCGGTCTTAAATAATTCCTAATGACAATTTTTCCATTATTATATTTATTTTTCATTTTGACCATCCACGGTTCAGATTTAAAAATCAAAAGTTATATAATATTGTATTGTGTCAGCAGATTTACACGTGCATGTACAATCTCAGCTTATTTTGATCATTAGAAGTGGATTCAAATTGAGTTACAAGATTTGAACATGACAAAAACACAATCTCCATACAAATTTTCTTTTGGTGGTTTGAATTTCATAGAGAAATTTCGTATGTGTCACCGAAAACTTGCAGATATCGTTGAAAGCTGTGTTTAATGCACAGACGTGTTTAGTGCTCAGCAGAATTATCGTAGATAACAAAAATTTTTGGCCATGAACATGATGTTACCCTACAATTTGATGAGCATATACTCGTATGTACAATAAAAACCTTCACTGATAAAAAATCCACGATTTCCGTACTTGAATCTATCCATAGCGGTATCAATAGTAGGTTGAGAACGTATTTCCTTGCACGGAGTACCAAATTCTTGGTTCAAGAACTTTTTTTCAAACCCTAAATTCGTAAATTAAGCCATGATTTGAGTACACAAGGTCTCAAAAAAGTAAAAACAATTTGTTTTTTTATTTGTTTTTGGTTTTTTTTTGTTATTTTTGTTCTATTTTTAGAAATTTCTAATTTACAAATTTTGTACTTATACCGGTTTATAAAAATGTTCTTTGGTGGAGGAACCTGGAGAAATTCGAACGGCGCTAGCTACCTCGGCTAATGGGCACCCGATACATGGAGTTGCCGAATCACAACCCATTGCTTTTCGTATCAATTATTTTTTCTCCTCTCAGAGATTGATATAAAAAATTTCAACTTACTTCAAATCAAAAAAGACTTATTTGATATTCTGAGACTTTTGTACTTGACTTGAATAGCGAATTTTTACAGAATTTTATACTCATTCTAAGTATTTCCGCGCATGATTTTTGAATCGATCCCATTTTGTACTTGATTCAAGAAAATTTAGTACAAATCATACTAAAAATTATTAAGTACACCGTCGGATGAAAACCAGAATTTCGAACCTATTTTTAGAATGGCTTTTTTTCTGTGTCGCAAAAGGACTGACACAGATTTTGTGACACGGATTTGACTGATATGACGAAGATTTCTGTGACACACCGGAGAATAACTAAATAAAAGCTTATAAACCCAATTTTTTTATATTCAGTAGACAAAAGTGAGGCAAAACAGCATTTGCCGGAACAGACATCATGACTGAACAGAGGTTATTAAAAAGTTTGAAGGATATATATATAAAATCGATGAATACTATTTTGACACTAAAAGATTTAGTTGAATAAAAATGACTAATTAATATTAATTTGAGATTGAGAAAACACAGAATTCATTTTACGGACATTTTGGTTACGAAAAATTTGAACCGTTCATTGAAAAATCGACTTAAATCGATCGTCTCGAATGTATTATTGTATATTAACTGAAGTACTTACCTCTTTTTCGTCACCTTCACGCACATTAGGCAGGTAACTGAACGATTGTATCTCGGGAATGCGTTTCAACAGGAGCGGTCCACGTGCAGCTGTTGTCAGCTGACCGCAGGATTGACTACTGCCAGCAGCAAACGGTGACAAGTGCAACGAGGGTGACGATGAACTCGCCGATTGTGAGCAATCGTTGTCGAGATGAAAAATCGTAGTCTGATCACTGCAGTTGGAAAGCACGTCCTCGGGTACTCTACCCAGACACTGATGATAGTGAGTATATGGATATTGGTGAGGCGAGTGCTGCGTATCAAGATAAAGTGCGTCGTTGCTGGGCCAAAGTGGCGCTTGTTGTTGTGCCGCTAGAATCAAAGGTGAAGTCGGAGTACGCGGCGAGGTGGGCGTATGCGTGGGCGAGGACACGGGCTGACGGCATTTGCACGCCAAATGAGCATCGGTACTGCAAAATTTTGTTTTCACTAAAGTTTGAGAACTGTTACTGTGATTATTAGAATTAATACAACTGGCACTGGGCACAAAATTTTTGCTATCACTATGCGACTTAAAAAGCTTCAAACTCTGCGGTGGACAATGTTTAATATCGTCCTCGTCGCGCGAATTCTCCTTGTCGGAGTCACTTTTTGAAGCCAAGCGGCAACTTAGAGTGGGCGTAAGGCGTGACACTAAAGCGCTGCTTGCAACCGAAATATTTGTGGTAAGCGGTTCACTTTTCACTACGACTGCAGCGGGTTGCAGACGCGTTTCACTGAGCGAACGCGTGCGACCGAGCGTTCCGAGAGTGGTTATAATTGGCGCGTAATCCGGCTTTAAGCGAACGTTCTGATCGTAGCGCAACGTACGCTGCGGCAACGAGGTTAAGGATAAATTCGTGTCTTCACTGGGGCTAATACGGCAATTATAATTGTTATTGTTCGCTTCGTATGCATTTGGGCTGGTCAAAGGTCCAAGCGTATGTGGTTTGTTCTGCTTGGCGTTGGAATAGTTCGTGCGTATGCCACTTTCGGGTGGATAAGTTAGTGGATATGGCGCCACTTGTGTTGGACGTGATGTATTGTGTTGAATACGACGCGTTTTCTTAGCCGGCTCCTCTTGTTCCGTAGGCTTGGCGGTGACCTCGC
The DNA here is from genome assembly GCA_035044765.1 of Leucophenga montana. Lineage (NCBI taxonomy): Eukaryota > Metazoa > Arthropoda > Insecta > Diptera > Drosophilidae > Leucophenga > Leucophenga montana. Next base: position 1,267,064 of record JAWNNQ010001873.1, read on the forward strand.
GATACCAATACGCCGGTCTTGGTTTTGGCGGTACTGGAGGTGGCAACGGTGGACGCGCGTCCGTATGCGAGAATGAAATACGTGTTAATGAGCCGTAATTGCGCGGCAAAGAACTTGAGAATTGTTGTGAATCGCTATCACTTGGCGTTGTTTCGGATCTATGACAGACGGTTGCGATGGCATTGTAATGGAGGCCAGAAGGAGCAGCAGCAGCAGCCTCAAGGGCTGTTCCTGAATCAGCGCACGTTGTTTTTGTTTTTGTTGCTTTTCTGTTGGCTGATTTGTCAATTGTATAACAACAAATTGTTGGTGACACGTCGCGTGTTGGCGTCAGCGACTGTGAAGTCGATTCCGTCGATTCGACAACCGAAGGCGGCGGCAATTGCGTACGCGAATACAACGGATACGACGATGTTGTTAGCGTAAGCGTGGGCAGCTGCGACGTATTTTTGTTGTTGTTGTTGTTTTTGTAATAATAGTCCCGGTCGCGAGCCGAAACAGTCGAAAGAGTGGCCGGTGGCGGCGGCGGGGGCAACGGCGGAGTCGAAGGCGACGACGCGTGTGACGTGATTCCGTTGTCGTTCAATGGTGGCGGCGGTGGCGATGATTTTCGTGTGCTATCTTTTAAGGCTTTCTGATGCGATGCTTTTGTTGTTGTTGTTCTTGCTAAGTATGATTGTTTTTGTTGTTGTTGTTGTTGTTGTTGTTGTTGTGACTTTTGCTTCTGTTCTATTTCTATAACCGGCAGCGGCGCGTCATTCTCATTAACATCAGCAGCATCATCAACATCATCATCATCACCAACTACATTGTCAAATTCGCGGCGCGTATTAAAATCAGAATCATCCACATCTTCATCGGAGACAAAGCGATACGACGACAATTCGGAGGCTACTGAATCCGTATACGCGCGATATAAGGCATATGAGTCTCCATCCGGCGATGAGTAATTTGCAGTGGCAGAAGCAATGGCAGCGGCGGCAGTGGCGGAAGTAGCAGCGGAGCGACCAAAAAATGTGCGCTTTTTTTGTGGATGCGGCTGCTGCCGTTGCTGCTCAATACGCTCGCGTGCTCTCTCGTTATAATTTTGTGGATGCGGCTGTTGTTGTTGTTGTTGTTGGACGTAGTCGTCGACGTCGTTATGGCCGGAGCGTATGCTAACGCTTTCACAGCAATGCTCACAGAAGGCGAGTGAGCTTTTGGCAACACGCTGCTGTTGTTGTGGTATTCGTTGCTGCTGCTGCTGCCGTGCTTGATTGTTGGCAACATTATTTCCGTTGCTGCTGTTGTTGTTGTTATTATTATTGTTGTCGTTGTCATTGCTGGCACCGATCGCAAAAACTCGCTTAAAATCATCCGTTTGTGTAGAATTTGTTGTTGTTGTTGTTGTTGTTGTTGCTGATGATTGGCCATTGTTGTTGTTATTGTTATTGTAAACCGCTACCGTATGCTTTCCTATCCGCCCCGTTTCCCGCCCACATTGTCTTAATTCGTTGCACGTTGCACTCATTTGCATTTGTTGTTGTTGTTTTCGCGTTTCACTTACGTTTTTTATGCGATTTTCAATACGCGCGTTTATTGACGCACCCTGTCGCTGCTCCTCCCACGATAGTTTTTTGTATTGAACACGTTGCGGACGACGCAGCTGACTCAGCTGTGGTGTGTTGGGCAGCGAGGTGGAGTGCTTAGTAATGTGTTTTTCTTGTTGTTGTTGTTGTTGTTGTTGTTGTTGTTGTTGTTGTTTCAAAATTTCGTTACGTTTCGTTGGCAACAATGTTGCTGTCGCTTCTTCTTTTGTTGCTGCTGCTGCTGCAGTGTATTGTAGCGTTGTTGTTGTTGTTGTTGTTACGTCGCTATTCTTAGCTGTAGTGAAAGAAAAAAAAAACAAAAGAGCGAAAACAGTTAAAAAAGAAGCCAAAGAAAACAAAAGACAATATTATCTTCGGTAGCACCGACTCCTGCATACACTTCGTACGGACTGCAAAAGTATTTTATTTATGTACAGTTGAAAATATGTAGGTATATATTATTAATTTTCTAAATTTCTATCTTTTCCAAATGCAGCATGTCTTTTATGGTTTACATTGCATATAACTTGTTTCTTTTTATGCATAATCTGCAATATAAACAAATAAAACAAATAAAAACAAGAGAAAACAATAACTTCAGTAAAACGAAAGCTTAAAAACTCTGCAAAAGCATCAAATATGAAAATTTTACCTACAAAAATCACAAAGTGAGCGGATGGCCTTTGAGGGGATTACCTCTAAAAAGGCAGGTTTTCTAGGGGCTACCCCTTAAAGTGGTCCGATCTGAGCATATATGAAATTTTTTGTAAGGATCGGTACCTCTTATTAGGATTTAAGAACTACGTTGGCGGTCAATATATGCACTGATCCTATTTATCTATCATTAAATAATAATTAATAATAAATTGTGTGAATAATGTTTTTTCTCAGAAACCACCCCTCTAACATCTAATTTCATTATCGGAACTCGAAAGAGTAGGTAATTTTACCTTTAAAAACTACTAACCATCAAATACTTTTAACCATCAAAATTTTGTTTCTTATAATTATTTATGCTATGTATAATTATTTATGCTATAATCGCTCAATTTGGTAAATTTCACGTAAATCCGAATAAAATGAGACGCATTGGTGCAGATCGTACCACTATAAGGTCTACTGTACTACAAACTTGCCACCCATTTTTGAGTTTTGTTTTTAAGTAAACAAGAAAAAAATTTGATGTATCTTTTATTAAAGCATCTCACATAGGTCCAGATCATATCAAGATCATTTGGTAAGGAGACTTTTTATAACCATAACTAACATAAGAAAAATTACCGAGGTTTATGCACTTGAAGCGATAGTTTTCATACAAAACCACTTTGTATTTATTTTGTTGTATCGAACATGTTCGAATTAAAGTCATTTTTTTTTAATAATAATTATTTTGCAATTGGTTAATTACATACAAAAGCTGAATCCAATTATTAATAGCTCGATTCAAAATTTCGTTTAATTTGAATTTAATTTTTTTATGCGCCACAAAATTATCCACAACCGCTAAAAAGGCAAAATTTATGCCAAACACATATATGAATAAATTATATTATATTAAAAACTGTTAATCTAAACATCCCTTACTAGTTTAAAAGCTTAAGCAAACACCAGCGATGTTAAACAAAAAGGTCACATATGAAGAATATTAAAGAGGGTATTCGGTTTCATCGAAGTTTTCTTATTTATATATGGAATGTAAAGCATTGAATATTCTTTGAATTTGGTTTTTGCTTCTTTACATTTCTGGTCAAAAATTGCTAGAGATGTCGACAAAATACAGAAAACGGTTTATTCAATATTAACTTTTCAAAAATACTACAACTCTGGTAACTTTTAGACTTTTTGTGTGAAAACATTAAAATTGCTTTTAGTCGAAAATTGCCGGATATGTAAAGGATTAAATAACAAAATTTATAAAAAATAATTTTTTTTTTAGTGGCTACCACATGCAAAAGAATGTTACATAATCTTCTTTCTTTTTTTTTTTAAGTAAATTTTCGGACTTTAATTTTCCGAAGACACAATTTCGATATCGTCTTAAAGGAGACATCTTAGACCCTATAAAATATATGTATTCTTGATTAGCTCGGCGCGACGCGTATCAAAATATATAAGGATATCTAAAATTTATTTTTTGAATTTTGGCTCACTTTTGAGGTCAAATACCCCACTGTGCGACGAGTCGATCTAGATCTGTACGTCTCTCTATTTGTCTGTTGCTGCTCAGTTTTTTTTTTAAACAATTTTTGAGAATTCCGGTAATGAGACTTATTTTGTTTCTAAACAGATAGAGTATCAATATCAATGTGCCACACCCACTTTTAGGGGTAGCCATCATACAAACCCACCGCCTACTTTTGGGTTTTTATATGAAAAACTTATTGTCCAGCCCAGTTTTAGAGGTAGTCCCTTTAAGACCCACCATTCACGTTAAGTTTTTACAGAACAATTTTTTTTAGCTGCCAGACAATTTGAAATTTCGTGTGAATGGTATTAAAACTTCGGTTCCACTGAAGTTAGAGAAGTTTCTTGTTCTATATAACCGCGATGAAAGGTGTGTGAAAAATATCGGCAACAACTTCCATCTGGATTACTTACTCGCCGCTGCGTGTGAACTCTCCCAAATGATCTGTCGCCGTCTCAGTTGCCAACAGGATAAGCCAGTAGATGTATCCGAGTTTGTCTCGCCGATGTTGATGTTGATGTTGTTATTGTTGTTGGTTGTTTTAGTGCAGCAAAAATTGCTAAACGAATTATTTGAATTTCGCGCACAGCAACAAAATCGTCGACATTGATTTGATCGGAAATGATATTCTTCAGTTGAAGTCCTTTCTAATTCTATATCGTTTCTTGTGCTCGTTGGTGTTGGTTCGTTTTGTTTACAGTGATTTTTAAAGGACGATGATTCCGTACTATTTGCTCCAGAGATTCTTGTCGTTGTTGCTGCTGCATTTGAAGTTGCATAGCGACGATTAATAAGCGGTATATAGGTGACATCAATGGTGCTGTTGGATCTGCAAAATGGTTAAAATTGATAATTAGTTTTTTTAATTGTAAGGGATTCTTAACTGCTTTGTAAAAGTGTTAAGCTTAGCGTTTCTAAAAGTTAATACAAAAAGTGTTAAAAGATAAATCTAATCTAGCTACAGAAAACAGAAAACAGAAATAAAACAGCCTCAAAGTATGCAACGCAATAAAACACGATTTTTGTTAACATTAAAGCAGGTAGCCTAAAAGCATGCAATATGTAATGTTATGTGATACAATTTCTTATTAATTGAAATATAAAAAAAAAACCAGGAATGCAGCAGTCGCTTATTCACGACTTAGAAATACCCTGCAGTCCTACTTACGTAGACTCATGCATACTTAAAAACTTTCTGTGAAAAACAAAATTTGTTTTTCTTTAAATTACAAAAAAGAATTATTATTTGAAAAAAAAAAACAAAATTATTAATTGATTAAAAAAAGTTAGTTGATTAAAAGGAAACAGTTGTGCTTGCTTTTTGTACCCTTTATACAACTTAACAAAAAAGCTTCGTAGGAAAACTCTGATTATGCCTGAAAATTGTCAAAATATTCAAATTTGATGCTCTATCTTTGACATTTACGATATTAAGCGTCCAGGCGGAAAAGACAGATAGACAGATGATCGGTATAATTTATAGCTCGTAACATTTTCTAAGAGATAGCGTGTCTTTAGCCTTTCCAGTATTCCACTTTTCAAAGTGTAATCCAGCTTTCATTGAGCATCGTTTACTGTATATGTCTTTGGGTTTAAGTGTGAATACAAAACTTTACTTCATTTAATATGTCAAACTTCGTGGCGAATAAAGTGTTTTTGCGCGAAGTTCTACTACATTTCTTTAACATGAAGTAAAGTGCTGCCGAAAGTCATCGGAATTTAGTGGAAGTTTATGTAGACCATGCTCTAGCTGAGCAAACGAGAAGGAAGTGATTTTCACGGTTTTCACGTATTGATTTTGAGGTGGAAGATATGAAACGACGAAAAGATGGATTGATGAAGATCCAAATCAAGCGCTTCAAGAATTAGCGGGAACTTCTACTACATTTCTTTAACATGAAGTAAAGTGCTGCCGAAAGTCATCGGAACTTAGCTTAGCACGTAGGATCGCTACCAACAACTATTGTTGCGTTTGAGCCGATTATTGGAGAAAAAACTAGGACTAAATTTAAGCACCCAATACCATGGTCTTCATATTTACGTACAAGTATATTGTATCAAATATTGATGCTAATCAAGAATATATGTTTTTACTTTATGAAATCTGCCTAGGTTAAAAAACGGCCAGTTAATTTACTAAAACACACAAATTTAATTTAATCATAGAAATTTAATTTGGTACCTTTTAAGTAGGCGTCATCCCGTGCAATATTTCATGGACTTATTAAATCATACATTCTCCACATTCATATGAAGATATTACCTTGAGTTTCTTCCTCAAATTTAGTTTTGTGTCCCTGATTCCGAATTAACACAGAAAGAATTGGTATACCTTGCTTTTTACTGTCGGAGAATAATGGAACATTGACGAATAGATTCATCGAATTAAAATGATGAAGTAAATATGAGAGTATATACAATAGGGTATACCCATTATTTATTGAGTTTTCGACGACTAATAATATATCTACACTTTACTATGAATGTAAATACGTCAAAATCTCAAACATTGAAGCGGATCTATTAAAACTGTTGAACTATTCACCTTCATATGCATTTATTTACTCTCCTGCCAATTGACTGAAATAAATGTATTATTAATTCAAAATAGCTTTATTTTCCATTGCATGCATTTTAGTTTTAGATTTACTATATATGTATGTACATACACCGGCCTCTTTCGGAACAGGTCAAATTGTGTTTTTTATTATTGTTTTTATATGTAATTTCACGGCATGCAAATTGCTTTATTCAACTTTATTGCACAACACAAAATAGAATTCTTCCTTCACCTGTTCCAACGTTCTTTATTATTATCAACATTCAGATACAATGCGCCTTTCTCCTTCATTTCAGTAATTTGTTTTTTCGTTGCAATTGCATTTTTATTGTACTCAATTCGAGCCTCTGGCATTCTGAGCAATTTTCGATGCGTTTTTATATGTTAAAGCTGAAAGTTTAAATAGAGATTTACAAATTTTAATGTTAATTATATCAGGAAACTCCTATAATTGCATGCACTTAGAATTGTTGTTAACAGATTATGAATTCATGACTTAATGGATCGAATACTGCATGAGGACACCAGGTGGGTTCATATATGGTAAAAAAAAAGTCGAATAACTTTTTTCACTAGTTGGCCCGCGCAAAAAAAAATTCGAAGAGTGGTCGGTCACCGAATAGTAATATAACGTGTAAAAAACTAAATGCAAGTAATTACTAAAGAAAGGTATCTTAATTTAAAACATAGAATAAACATAAGATGTAAAAAGTTGTCATCATTATATACAACATGTTTAACATTTAGAGAACTAATGGAAAAAAAACTTAACTTCCTTAAAAACAATGTTAGAAGTGATAATGTGGTCATCATTTACTTTTTGGCTGTATATGTACTTAATACAAATAGGAATGGTTCTACGAACGCGTCAAAAACCCGGTTCTGGTAAATACAATGCTGCTCTTTTGGGGGTCTGACCTTGTGCTTCATTATTGGTCATAGCGAAGGCTATCTTTAGAATGAATTGGGTTCTTGGCATGGTTGGATCAGAATGTGAGAGGTTAATGAGGGATACGCGTCCAGTTTGACCAGAATGAATAAATTGAATAGTAATGGTCTACTCACCTAAGTGAGTTATCACTAATCTTGCACCATTAATTAATCCATGACGAAGGAGGCACATGCATGCATGTCCCAGGGCAGAAACCTCTCACCCCTTAGTGGTAACTTAGTGGTAAACGAACTGCTTAAGAAATTTCGCAAGAAAGCACCCAAGATAACTGCATATGCTGACAACATAACCGTAATTATCACGGGCAAGTGTCCATCGACCCTTCAGCTCAAGCATAGACCGCACGTTAAAAGAGAGGCTTGGATGAGCAACAGAAGCCGGAATCAGTATCAAAGCTGATAAAACGACACGATGGATCCCACCCAAAATAAGTGGAACATTGCTGATACTTAAAAACAGCGTAAAATATCTTGGAGTAGTTTTGATACACTGGATCTTTATTTCAGTTGTACTACCGATACTATTTTACGGAGTTCTGGTTTGGTGGCAGGCCTTGAAGAAATCCACATAACTAAAGCTTATTGAGAGGACCCAACGGCAGTCTTTAGTCTGCATTACGGGAGCGTTGAGGTCCGTCCGCACAAGTTCACTGGAAACGATGCTAGGAGTCTACCCCCGCGTGTTGACTCCCACAGAAGTCTGCGCGACAGTCACCATGGCGCTACAAAGCTATGGAGATAAATGTAGCATCCAAGCACTGGAGGCCGCCTCCAATGCTTGGATTTTTTTCCAGCACCTCAAAAAAGGTGCACATATTCTGGATTCCCAGCCTCCGGGGAATGGACGATAATGAAATAGCAGATGTAAACTAGTTTCGTCATCCTCAAGACAAAGTCTGCACTCTGTTTCTGAGGAGAGACCTAGTTTATTTAAGTGTAGACCAGGATATTGTATCCAGTACCGGGAGGCAGTGCGTTTAAAACGATCTACTATGAAAAATTTTGACTTAACTTAGCTAAGTCCGCAAAAAGGCTCTGGTCCTATGAAAGAAGTTGACGAACCAGTCCTGGCTAGTTCATCAGCAATTTCGTTGCCCTCGATTCCCTTATGGCCGATTCCCTTATGGCCAGGCCAACAAATAGCGACTTTACAGCCGATTGCCAGTTGTTGGAGGATGTCGTAACATCGAAGAACCAGTTTCGAAGAGAAGTTCCAAGAGGATAATGCTTTAATAGAGATCCTGGTGTTGGGTCCGAAGACAACCGCACCTGTGCCCGTGCATACATATTGGAAAAATAATTTAGCGACAGCGAGCTCCAAGGTAATTCGATGGCTTGGGTTAGTTCGGGTATACTCGAAAAGTGTTGTCCGGATCCATATACTTGACGTATCAACCATCCCCAAACATTCAAATCCAGTGAGTGAGGCGGCCAGCTTAAACGCATAGTGAGACTTGCCTTGAGCGCACATTTTCCTCTGATTTTTGAATTTGATGGTTTTTATTAATATAAGTCGCCTTTCCTCATTAGTAAGCTCACTCTGTGTGCGGCTTTTTTGTTTATTCCATATTAAAACTCATTTCTTAAAAATATGGATATAATGCGTTGGCTCCTCTCGATTTTTTAGCTATTTTGGCAATAGATAGTCCAGCGCCCTGTTATTTCGATGATAGTTGTTCTAATAATATCATTTCACACTATGTGTGAATGGTATAAAAATGTTTAATGAAGAAAAAATTCTGTCCAACACCTACCCAACTATCTTGAATGATTATAATTCAGTCAATTAAAGCCAAACGGCACAGTATTATCATTAACTTAACAATGTCCAGACCTATCAACGATGTATCGTACGAGTATCTCAAATTGCATTCCTATTCCATTAAAAATATGCACAAGTTCAAGGTCTCGGTGTAAGTATCATTAACAATGCAAAGTATTCATATTGCACGGAACTCTTTTCACTTTTCAAAATATACAAAGTATCTAAATGCAACACCGAGTAACGCTTTGGAAGCAATTAGATACAATTGTTCACAATGATGGGAAGCACAGCGCGGGTGTTAATGATACAGCAGCTGTGTGGCCCAATGACAATGATGACGATGAAGCCGGCTCAGGCAATCGATTGAAGGCGGCGGCTATCATTACTCGAACAGAATTCAATTCAATGAACAACAATTTTGACTTGTATCTGTATCTGTATCTGTATCTGTTTAGCATTAACAAACGCGACCGCCGATTTTAGCTGTCAGCACTGATAATACATTTTAATTTGATTGTTTATCTTGTTGGAGAGAGTACAGAATTCAATTCATTTTTAGCATGCTTCGCGTCCCAACTTCTCACTTCTCCTTAGTTTGAAAGTCATTTATGAACTTGTATACAAATACTCACAGCGATATGGCAACGCGGTTTACACATCTTGAACAATTCTCAATCTAAGATGCATTTCTCTTTTATTTCGGTTCGATCGAATTGAAATGTTTAAATAAATAGAGAAAAAATATCTATTTTGGCTATGCCGGTCGGCCGCCTTCTTTCGTATGCTGAAAATAAAATCAAATTCAGATGACTCTCTGCGCTGGCATTTTCATCGAAATAGTTTAAACAATGCCAGCCGAGCTCTTTAGGGTTTTCTAATTGGAAAATGCGTCCAAGTAGAAAAGCGTGAAAACGTGTTTTATTTTTATAGTAGCCGGCACACGCGATTTTTTTTTTTTAGTTTTATTTTAATTGCACGCTCGCTCTGCGTCTGGGAATTACTTCTCGGATCCTGAGATTAACGCTCTTGATCAAGTGTAGCTTCCTCGTATCGCATTATTGTATCTCGATGTTGTATCTTGATGTTGTATTGTATATCGTGCTTTATCGATTCGAATCAGATCGAATCGAACGAAACGCTTGTACAATAACAACTCGCACGCTGCCTTTTTTATGTTTGAATATCTTCGACATACATACGCGATGAAGATGTAAATGACCTTTTTTTAACTATGCGGTCTCTGGGACGGGACGGGACGGGACGGATGCTGAATCTGTTGCTGCCGCAGATTATTTGTGGCTCGTAGTACTCGTATAAACATTAAATTGTTTTATTAGGTGCTAATAAAAAAATAAAACGCGCGTTTTATCAAATGTGTGCATCTTTCCATTTATTTTTAGGTTCATTTTCTCTTGCCACTCTTTGAACATCTTCCTTGTAGTTACATTATTTTCTTGTTATTCAGCTTGTTTGGTGTTATAATTCTCAATAGCCGCATAAATTATTGGGTGTCAGAGATGAAAAGGCACTTGTCGAGTTATATGTATTCATAAATTTGCTGCATCGTTGCATCATTGATGTGAATGAATCAGATTTTTAATTTTAATAAGATTTTAAAATTTGATGAGCATATTTATTTGTCGAATATACCAGAACAGTTTGTTGCTGTTGTGAGTATTGCTATTCGAATTTTATTTAAACTATACACGTATTACATTCCGATTATCAAGTTTATTTATTATGTATTTGCGAATTTGATTTAGCTTGTCCATCTTCAAAATTTTGAGTGAATTGCAAAAAACCGCTGAAAATCGCTAAAAATGGTCAAAATTGAATTTATGTAAACGAAAAAAAATTTCTCAAACTAGATCAATTATTTTACTTTTTGATATTTCCATGCGCTGAATCCAAATCACAAGGCGATTTAGCTGGTAGACCATCCAAGGTTAAAGTAAATTGTGAGTTTTTTTTGCGAGAATTGCAATAATACAAACGAAAAAAAAATTTGTTTTGATGCGCTAAATTCAAATCCGAAGTCGGTTTGGTTTGTAAACCCTCCAACTGTAAATTAATTGCGAAAAAACCTTAAAGGGAGAGCACTCGGTGCGATACCGAAGAGATCCGGGTTCGATTCCCGGTCCGAGCCATCTGATTTATTTTTTCGGTTCATATATACTTCCATTGGGATGGTTTTCCATTTTTTTTGGCTTTCTGGTTTTTTAATTTTCTGTTCTAAAATAAACTAATTACGAGTAGTTAGTTTACGAGTATTTATTTATAAATGGCCAGCGAAACAATCGTGACATTCCATCTTCCTTCATATCGATTCTCCATTTCACTTATGTCTTCATGAAATCATTGAAAGACCTTTCGCTAGTTCCTGTAACCAGAGCACCTCCACTGTGGGCAATTGAACCGTTTGGCAGAGTCCCTGGGTTAACGGCGTAATGCTGTCATGGCAAGTACAAGCGATAAGTGTTTTACGATGTAAGGATTCGGAAGCCCAGTATCGGCATCTGGTCAGGGTAAGAAAGCAGGCCCGCAGGCGTCGTCAGCAATCGACTAATACTTTACAACTTGACTTCTGTAGAGTACAATGTTACAAGAAGTTACTCCTACATATGTAATAATAGCCCACATTTGTTTTGTTATATTTATGGAGAATTTGAAGTATCCAAGCAGATTTACAAAGATTGTATTAAAATTACGAATTGGGATGCTAACCAAAAACCAGGACATTTTGTAATTCATGAAACCGATATGGTATATGGTCTGCTATTTTTGCATAACGAACATCACAGGTTTTACCCATACTAGTAAATCAAAAATCGAGTATGCCAACGTTGATTCAATTGTGAAACCAAAAAATATAGCAACTGTTACTTCCGAACAAAGGGATGTGGAAGAGGAAGAAAATCAAGTCGACGAGGTCATCCAAGAAGATACTTCTGAAGATGAATAAAACTTACCAGATGATAAAAAAAAAAACTAAATATATTTATCGTAAACGTCACTCTTCAAATGGGAACGCTCAAATTTTTAAACCGCTTCGTCATTCAATTTGGGTTTGGCAGCCATTGAAAGCAAGCAACTTTTGCATTTTTTACAAACATGAAGTCAATAGAAAATCTTAAGTTTATTAAATACCTAATTATTTTTAATAAAGAAAACTAGAGATCGACCACGAATTATTCTGGCTGGGAGAAGTAATGGAATATCGATCATGGCATTTTTAATGTCTTTTCCAACCGATTTTGCTCAAATTAAGCTTGAAATGTTCGCTGAAAATCAATCTACCGATTGCGTGAAGCAAAACGTGAATTTCTTTTGTTGGATTTCTTGTCGGATTTTGGATTCACCGTCAGTCAATTATGCGGAGAGAGAAGTCTCAGGCATTAACATTTTTTGTGCACTAATGTTTTTAGTTCTTTTGGCCTTTGTTGTCATCTCATCGAGTATAATTTAGTTCTTTCAATAATTTTAATGCGAATTATTTTGCCAATAATTTGGCATTTAGTTTGCAATAATTTAGTTCTGTAATGTTTTTCTGATAAGAGTACCATTTTGAAGCACCACCTACACGTAAAAAACTCCTTTCATTCATAATCGCACGGTGATAGATCAGGCGAATACGGAGGATGGTCGAAGAGACAAATCTGTTTTTTTCATCAAATTTTTATTGACTACACGAGCGATTTGTTGATCATCGTTTATTTGATGTGGAACAAAACGTGCACACACCTTTATTTTACCCAAATCTTCAGTTAATATTTTGTAGATTGTACAAATCTTCTTAAATCTTCTGCCAGAATTCTCACAGTCAAATTTTGCATCGATAGCGATTATTTCATTTTATTTTTTCACTAACTCAGCACGATTAGATGCTTCGGGCCATCATTTAAATCATCTCCACCGTTTTTAAATCATGTAAACTTGAGTACGACTCTTACAATCATCATCAAAAAGTTTTTTTTAACAATTCGTAAGTCTAAGTATATTTTTTACAGAGCTTAAAACAAAATTTAATACATATTTGAAATTATGTTTTTACGACATAACTAAAAAAACTGCTGTTCTTAAAATGTGTGTCATTTTGTAACATGTTAAACGATTTGCGTGAACTTAGCTGCTGTCGAAAGAAGTAAAATTTAACTTAATAATACTGCCAACATTTAATAGATGGTGCTAGTTGTTCTATGATTTAAAAGTTTGGTTATTTCTAGATCATACCTTGTATACAAAAGACAAGAAACGCTTCGAAATTCACCTTGGTGTACAAAAAGAGAAAGGCGTATTAGAAATGAGAAACTGCAATTTGAGATAAATATTTTTATTACACTGGTTTACAAATCTCAATTTTAGAAAGATAATTTTTGGGTGCAATAAACGCGAAAAACATACTCATTTTGTATACCATTCACACAAATGGTATTATCAGTTTGTCTGAAAGTTTGTAACGCAATAAAGGAGACGTCGTAGACCCCATAAAGTATATATAGTCTTTTATAGTATATAGCTGGACGATACGAGTCGATCTAGCTATGTCCATCTATCTGTCCATGTGGATGTTGTTACGTATTTTTTGGGGACATCCTCCCACCATTTTTAAAATTTAGCATGAACATATTTTTTCATTACAGACATAATCAATCGAAAATTTAATTTAATATGGTAATCACATAATTAACAAGACGCATGTTCCGTCCACTTCAACACTACAAAAAACTTTCCACCCACCCTAAGGTTGTTAAGCTTTACAATTATTTTTTGGAACGAAGTTCCTTATCGCACGTTACACACTTCGCGAATTACATTTAAAAAGAGTAAAATCACCTTCGTGAAATTTCATCCATGTTTTGTCTTTTTCTTGGGGAAAGGAATAAGGGAATAAGGGGTTAAGGGCACAGAGGGATGGGGAAAGGGGAACAGGGGGCGGAGATGGAGATGGAGATGGAAATTGATGTAAAATTTGTATTTTCATTCGTTTAAATAGATTCACAAGAGGGATGGGGAAGAAGAAGTAAGGGAAAGAAGGGGCAAGGGGGAGAAGGGGGAGAAGGACAAAGCTGGGGAAGGGGAAAAGGGCAAGGGGGAGAAAGGATAAGAGCGAGAAAGGAGACATTGGGAGAAGGGGACAGAAGGCAATTATTTATCCTGATCGGAGTTGCCGTTCACTCTGCTCTATCAATATAGGGTTACTTTGAGTAAATTAACGATTACATTCGGTTATTTCGAAATAAGGACTAGAAAAAAGTGTAAGAAAAAGTATAAGAATTTCTTACACTTTTTTCAATTTAGCGGTTAAAATTATTATATCGATTATCGATTATAGATGGAAAATAGGTAATTTCGGATAATAGTTTCGATAACGATTTCATTCTCTATTTACAATAAATATCAACTGTGAAATGGGTAGAGAGCCTTTTTATTGCAAGACACTACTGTTATTGGAATTAGTCAGCCACGCTCAAGAAGGTAGGCTAATTCCAGCATTTTTTTAAACGCATGCGTCGAAAACTTTCTTTTTAATGGTTCCACCGAAGTAAGCGTTTTCAATTCTTTATAAAACTTTCAACATTTTAACACACCGTGGTCGTTTAAAAACTTGACAAATGATAAAATGTAGGTACATATCCATAACTAAATAAACAATGGAGATCTCTACAATAAATTGAAAAATTGCACTTTAAACAATTCAACGCATTTATAAAAAGAAGCCAAGATCCTTAAAGAAAAAAAAAATGTTGAATAAAATAAATGAGAATTATTAATAATGAATGCCGAAACATTAAAAGGTGCCAACAAACGAACAGCGAGAAGCGCAACAAGACACCTTCGCAGACGCCGTCGCCACCAACATGTAACACCATGGAGACGATGGAACAATTTGCAGATGTGGAAATGGATAAACTGACTTATGGACAGAGGGACAAATGGAAACGTTGATGTCATTTGGTGGCGATCCGACAGATTGCATGCTGACCAAGACAATAATCACTCTCATTCACTGCGCAGCTCGCGGATTCTCAATTTCAATTTCAATTTCAATTTTTCGGTTTCAAGTTGATACGAAAAATTTATGATGCCGAGTTGAATTGTTGCCGCTGCATTAAATAAAGTAAAGAAACCACACACAAAAAAAAAAACAAAGAAAAAAAAAGAGATATCTATGAAAGAAGTAGGTGTTGCTGATCTGGCGTTGAAACGGCGAGAAGATTAATCATAAATAGCAGCCAGCAACACTAGAAACAGCCAGAGCAAAGACTACTCTTCAACATATCCGACACAAAGTGTTGCACGCTTTAAAATGAATTTTTCTGCAACTCTGTCACTTGTCAGTCAAAACACAAAACAGAATATTGTACGGAGGCGAAAAAATGCGTCTGATAAAAATAGCTCAAAAGTTAAAAAAAAATTTAAACAAGTAAAAACACTACAGTCGAGCGTATCCGACAGTTAGACACCCTGTACTAATTCGGTGGAACCAAAGCTTTTACAATATGTCATTCATACGAAATTTTAAAACGAAAAGCAACTAAGAGTGAGGCAGTTTACGCAGGTTGATATTTATGTAATTCGTCTGTCAATAAGGAGCTACCATATTCATTTTTAATTGGTCAATGACGGTAATAAAAAAGTTCTGCACGCAGAAACATAAAAGTGGGCGTGGTGTATGTATAGGGGATACCCCTAAAAGGGCAGCGGGACATGCTCATAGATATTTATGTAAAGTTTCTAATCAGTTCAAGTTCATAGTAAGACATCATATCGATATGATATAGATAATTTATCTGCATATGGATAAGTAGAATCTAAAAATCCAGGTCTGGTGCCTCTAGCTCGTATAGTCCCGGAGATATGATTTTTTCATATAACCGGACGGACAGACATCATACATGGCTACATCGACTCAACTTCCGATGCTGATGAAGTATATTTATGGTATTTTACGAAGTCCTTCTGCCTGTTACATACATTTGTATACACTTTTAAAACCTTTGTCGCTTTGGGTGCAGCGTATAACAAATATTTGTAAAACCTAAGAACTCAAACCTGGGTGGTAAGTTTATATTGGGGCTACCCCTGGATATTTATGTGAAGCGTCCGTTCATAAGAAGTCCATATCAAATTTCAAGTGGATATTGCCTGAAATGAAAAAGTTCTCCGTACAAAAATCGAAAACTGGGTGGTGCGGCTACCCCTAAAAGTGGGGTTTATCAAATCCACTCATATGCATATATGTTAATGTTAAAGAAACCAAAATTTTAAATTTCAAGTTGGTGGTTTGTGTGGGGCTTCCCCAGAAAGTGATATAAATATATAACTCATTCATAAGGAGCCACTATGTCAATTTTTTAAGTAAATATCGATCGCAAAATATAAGTTTTTCTTACAAAAAGTCAAGAGTAGACGGGTGATTTATATGGGGATTACCCCAAAAAGTGTGCGATTAAAATGGACAATAAAAATAAGTCTAAGCGCCTGGTTACAAATGGAGAACCTGAAAATATATACCCGAAAAAAAATGCCTAACAACTACCAGACAGACGAGCATGGCTAGTTCCATTCGTCTTGTAGAGCTGATCAAGAATATATATAATTTATGGCAACATAAATTTTAATATTATTCACTCTACACATGTAGAGTATAAAAAAAAGGTGTTGCCACACACATATCGTGTGCGAATGAGCTGTTAGAGTTACAATATGTTATATATGGTGTATTAAGAAGAGAACTGAACTGAAGAACTTTGCAACTTTGGTTTAACAGTCGCGCTTAATTGTTATTATTATCGCCGGACCAAAGAAGCCGCGTCTGTGTGTATGTGTGTGTGTGTGTGTGTGAGTGTGAGGCAAGCACTCAACTGACAATCATCAACAGCTCTTCAGTTGAGGTGCCTTGCCTCCACGGCAGACGGACATACAGAGCCGTAATGGAGCCGACAGCGAAACGTTGGCAACATGTCAAAACTCTTATGATTTTTCGATGACCATAATGTTGATGGAGATGATGCTGATGATGATTTTGTTGTTCAACGCCAGGCGTTTTAATTGAATTTTACATTGAATAATCTTCAGTTCATAGCGTTCGGAATACTATTTTACCTTATACTCGTATATAGGTATATATATCTAGGTAAGTATTTCGCTCTTTATCACCCATTTAGTCATTAACTGATTGCTAGTATTTCTTGGACAAATAAATAATAGAATCCGCAATTATTTATTAAGATGTGCGCGTAATTAAGTTTAGTTTGTTTTATACGTTCACACAAGTACGTAGTTTATTCTATTTTTCTCAAATATTTATTTGCAGCACATTCCTTAAATTCTTTGGTTTTATTTTTATACAAAGAAATGACTGCGACGACATGCGCAATTAGACTAATTAAATAAATAAATAAGTCATCAAAATGTTCTCGCCTAGACTTATATATATTTCTATAGAAGTTGGAAAATAACAACAGATTTTTAGTTTAGCTTTTAAACAATTTACCGTAATAAATAGGTTACAGAATATAATAAAGGAATACGGAAATTGAAATAAGTTCCGGAATTTCTGTAGCAATATTGCAGATAATAAACCTACAACAAGAATATACAATTCAAGACAGCGTTGAGACTGTGTCTAAAAAAGGATGGAACATTCACGAAAGATGAAAAGGAGAAAGCTTACATTCTACTCGATACTCATTTTGCAAACTCTACTAAAACAACTGAAATACATATGCTTCAACACCAGCAGCAAAACAATACAAGTCACACCTCGTTAATACTAAAAATATTGGAGAAGTTGGTGGATAATCCTATCATATTTGGAGGAAACACCACTTCACAAAAATCAACATGCGGAAGACCTATTGAAACTGCTTTCTACCAATAAAATTCTACAATTTAAGCTGCATTCAACGTCAAAGAGACTGCTCAATGCGCTTTTCTGGATATTTAATGTGCAATAAAGGGGTATAGACAGGCCTTGCTAGTTGCCTGACACAAATATTCGATTCCCGGAAGGTGGTAACTGACCAATTGAAATATCACCATCAAAACAGCAAGAAGCTATCCACAAGACGATATACTGTGCCCACTCCTATGGAGCCTGATGACAAGGCTATGCAGATGGCATAGTCTGACTAGTCTGCATCTTATTGCACAAAATTGGTGCACCAAAATATGACTGCGCATTAACCCAACAAAAATTATTGAAACACAGAAGATTTAGATGGTATGTTAATAGAACTCTCCAAAGTGATTAAGTAACTTGTAGTATCTAAGGAAAGCGACAATAGCGATGATCGTATGTAAGTTTATAGCAGGGAAAACTGGTGCTACAGAACTAATATCACAGAAGCCATTCGCACCCGTCCATAATGCCAATAAGTGCAACCACAGGCAGATAGTACTACAAGGTGTCTCAAAAGAAAGTTCACATTTGATTTGCTGATTGCGTGAACGCCACAATTCCGAGGGGCGCGGGGGTATGTCAATCGGTAGCCTAGCTTTTGGGAATTTAGTCGCTATGGAGCGTTTCTCGGGAGCGGACCGTGCGTTATGCGTACGTGAATTTTACAAAAACGGTAATTCAGCGACTGTAGCGCGTAGAAAATTCTGCAGTATTCGACATATTCGTCATTTAAATGATGCGCCAAGCCTGCGACTCATTGGAAAATGGGTCGAGAAGTTTGAAGAGACCAGTTCAACGCTGGAAAAATCAAAATCTGGGCGTCCAAAGTCTTCGAGAAGGTTCGAAAACGTAGACAGTGTTACTCAGTCTGTTCGTGACAACCCAGACCTTTAGATTCGGAAGCGTGTTGGTTCTTTAAACGTACATAGATCATCATTGTTCCGCATAACTAGCAAATACACACACGTCCAACAGGTCTCTACCACGAGTTCATGAAATTTTTCCAGGCAAATTGATCTCCAGGAGAGGTGACATAAATTGGCATCCACGAAGTCCCGATTTAACCCCTATGGACTTTTTTCCTGTGGGGTTACGTCAAATCTACGGTTTACGGCAACAAACCGACTTCCCTGGCAAAGGAAAGAATATCCGTCACGAAATGGTAGCCATCACGGAGAATAACTGCCGAGCCGTCATAGGAAATTTTAGTGCTGTATATTAAGAATAGGTAGAAGTAAGAGTAGTTTCGGCGACTACTTGAGCAGTCGGAAAAAAACCTCTTGGTAGCATAACACTAGATACTACTCGACTCCAGCGATAAATAAAGACAACTTCATCGAAAGATTTAACATAGATCTTAGCGAGAAGCAAAGATGGAAGAAATTAAACCACAGTGTTAAAATTTGCAATGTGCGGCCAGCATACTGATGAGAACTTGTGGCTAAGTTCGAAACACGCGTATGCATGGACGGTGGTTAGTACTCACCGTCGGTATTGGGGAAATCTGGTGCTGCAGAACAACTGGGATACCATTGAAATTTATTTGAACTTTACTCTCTCTCACTCTCTTTTTAAATTTGTGCTCAAAAAGTTCTTTGTTTTTTACTACAATAGTTTATTTATTCTGTCTCTCCCTCTTTCTATCTCGTTGCTTCTTATCGTATCAAAGTTGTTCTTACTTTTTCGAAATCCTCTCACATTGCTTCTTTCTATCGTACTAACCCTTATTTTCTTGCTCTAAAAAACAGCTATCTCAACACACCCGTGTCCAATTTTTGTGGTTTTTTGTTATATGAATTTATCAAATAAAGAATCGCGTTATAAAATTTTTGTGAGGTACTTTTCATATATTGACTGTACTATATTAGCTTAAATGAATCCTCGCCTAACTCAATTGACCGCCCGAGCGTCTTGTTTAGTAAGGCGGCGTTGGAATGCTCCATAACAGAAGAGCCTTTTTGAATCCTTTATACCTTTGAGTATATTGTTCTAAACTTTGAAGCTCATAAACCGTATTCGTAATTTTGTTTAGAGATGGGAGCATACCGATATACCTCCACACTTTCTGTCTTCACCAAAGTCTGGCAGGATGCCTTTTAATTGGAACGAGAAGAGTTAATACTATGGTTTTTGGTGCTGCTCCAATTCAAATGAAATTAGTTTCTAAATGTACCAAAGTTATGGGTATGTTAAGCTATTATGAAATCAATTGCTTCATTTATACAATGTATTGCCTGTATTGTGCCTGACCTCTTTCACCACACTTCACCAGGCATATGGAACGCATAATCTTACACTGACCCTGACGGTAATTAAATAACAAGTCATATTAATAAGCTTATTTATCACGCTGTGAATAGATACTGCGAGTATTTAGAACGTTATTAACTAACTGACTGGAAGTGAAACAAACGAATACGATTCTGATAACATGAATTAAGATAACAGATATAAGATAAAATCTACACAAGTGATAAGATCTGAACTAGATACTGTGTATGAAATTTGTGTATCTAAGCGATGTTTGTGAGTAGCTAAATTATAATAAAGCAGAAAGAAATATTTTACAAAAAATAAAAATAACGAAACTTAAAAAGGAAATGGCCACAAATTAATTAAGCTTTTAAAAGAAACATGCGTCAAAAATATTTTTCATAATTTAAAATATTGCGCGAAAATCTGTCAAAAGTCGATTTTTTTCTTTTATTATTATTTGTTAGCTCATTATTGAATTTGTTAATGGTGATGATTATGAGGATGATGTGTATTATGACATTTGCACCAACAGAAAGCCAAATGTTAAGAAACAAAAGCAAAAGCGAAACGCCCTCTCAACAATAACTAAAAATTAAAAAAATTACCACAAAAGCGGCACCAATTAATCAATTTATGCTACAAAAAAAAAAAAAAAAAAAAACACAATCTCTGCCACTTTGAGCAATTTTCTTGTAATACTCTTTACACAGACTTTGACTAGTATTATAATTTAGTCACAATGTTTGCAACACAACAAATGAAGCATCGGAGACTCCATAAAGTATAAATAATTAAAATCAGCGTCTGTCTTTCTGCTTGTGGGTTCCTCCCGCACTATTCCCTCAATCTATAATATGAAATATTGGTTTGAAAGTTGGTATGGAGACTTTGTATAACCAGAAGGAACTCAAGTTCAAAAATGAACGCGATTTAACCACTAGAAGGTATAGCTAATATAGTATAGGTACATATATTTTGTTGTATCGAAAATGTTTCTGTTAAAAAAATTACACTGTAGTATTTTTTTTTTTTCAAAATTTTTGATAGGAGTTCGTGAGTTAGGTCTATTTTACCTAATTTGGGTACGCTAAATTCAGTGATGAATAATTCGTAGGGAACAATAATAAAAAAATTTGGTAGAGGAGAAATGAGTTTTTATTTGGATACATAGAGGGTGTCCCAAGTAGAGCGCCGGATTTGATTATTAAATAAAAAACTGTTGTTTTTTGAAAATTTGTAAAACTTTATTGAAACATAAAATAGACATCATGAGGTTATGTATGGAATAACACATCGGTTAAATGGCCGCCTCGTCTTTGCTGGCATATAAGCGCTCTTTTCGTTTTTCCGTTTTGCATAAATGTTGCGGTAATTCATTGATGCAGCGTGTAATTTCTTCTTTCAATGCTTATCGTGTAGTAGGCTTATTCACATAAACCTATGAATTCAAGAAACTCCAAAGAAAAAAGTCCAGAGGCGTCAGATCACAAGATCTAGGCGGCCAATTCAGGTCACAAAAACAAAACAAAAACAAGAAAAAACGTTAACTTCGGTTGAACCGAAGCTCTAATACCATTCACACGAAATTTTAAATATTATTGTAAAACATAAAAGTGAGGGCTTAAATAGGGGCTACCCGAAAAAAGGGGGTACACGCCCATTAGTCGATGTGTATGAAGCGATGTAGTAGATGTGTATGATGCTGCCATATCGAGTTTTAAGTTGATATTGACGTTTTCCATACAAATGCATAAAAATGAGCTGTGTATTTATATGGGACTACCTCAACAATTGGGCAGGACACGCCCATCTGTATATGTATATGAAGCGGTTGTCCACTAAAATCCACCAAATCAAATTTCAAGCTAATATTGATTTAAATGAAGATTTTTTTCATAAAAAACACAAAACTGCACGGTGGGTCTGTATGGGGGTTACCCCAAAAAGTGGGCGGGCCACACCCATTAGTCTATATATGTTAATCGGCTGTCTATAAAATGGCACCATTTCGCATTTCAACCCAATATTGACTTTAATAAAAAAGTTTTTCATACAAATAGTCAAAAGTGGGCGGTGAGTTTGTATGGGGCTACCCTAAAAAGTGGGTGGGCCACAAGCGTTAGTCCATGTATGTAAAGCGGCTGATCATAAAAAGTCACCACATTGCATTTCAACCCAATATTGACTTTAATAAAGCAGTTTTCATAAAAAAGTCAAAAGTGGGCAGTATGTTTGTATGGGGGCTACCCCAAATATTGTGCGATTCCCACCCATTAATGTATATGTCAACCATCCGACCACTAAAAGTTACTATATCAATTATTAAGATGAAATTGACTACAATAAAAAAGTTTTTCATACAAAAAGTCAAAAGTGGGCGGTGAGTTTGTATGGGGGCTACCCCAAAAAGTGGGCGTGGCGGGTCAATCTTGACACTCTATTAAACTGGAATAATTTTACAACTGGATAGCATACAAATTAGTCCCCAAAAAATGCGCAACAACATACAGACGGACAGACGGACAGACGGACATACAGACAGACGGACTTGGCTAGATCGATGGCAGACAAACTGATAATACCATTTCACACTATGTGTGAATGGTATAAAAAATTACTGATGCATTAATTGAACTGTTTCTCGTGCTGTATGGCACTTTTGTTGAAACCACATGTCCTCCACATCAATATCTTCAAGTTTTGGCAAAAAAAAAAAAAAACTGGTTAACATTTCACGATAACGAACACCAGTCACGGTTTGTGTTTGACCTGCCTCATTTTCGAAGCAAAATATATCGATGATGCCTCCAGCCCAAACCCCCCCCCCAAACAGTGACATGCTGTGGATGCATCTTTTTCTCATAAATCACTCGTGGATTTTCTGTGCGCCAAATGCGACAATTTTGCCTGTTAACGAAGTCATCGAGTCGAAAAGGAGCCTCATCAAAATCGGCATTTTCTTGTTGTTGTTGTTGCCAGCAAAGCCGAGGCGGCCATTTACCCGATGTGTTATTCCATACATATGACGTCTACTTTATGTTTAAGCTAACTGGTACCCGGCTCGTTGCTGCCCTTCCAATGCCTCTCCTTCCCTCTGTCTCACCTTTCCCTTTCCCCACCTTCCCTATGCCCCTTTACTCTACCTCCAATTCTCATACCCTCTTCTCCTGACCCTTCCACCCCTTCCCCAACCACCCCATTCGTCTGCCCCCTTATCCATCCTCTCCTTACTCTATCACTGCCCCATTTCTTATATTCCCCTCTACCCCTTTTCCAACACTAATCTTTCCACCATTCGTCTTCCTTTTTAAAAGGAACTCGGCGTGTTGCAGCCCTTTTTCGTACCTCTATTTCCCCTGCCCCTTTCCCTACCACATTTTCCCGTACCACCACGTCCCATATATCCACTTTTTGCCCACCACCCTCGTGCTTTTTTTTCGTGAATTTTTTCCATATTTTAATAGTTGTTCTGCTATTCGGGCGGAGTGGAATTCAACAAATCAGAGATCATTAAAATCGGTTCAGCCGTTCTCGAGTTACAAAATTCTTCATACAAAAATACTAAAACCGTGATTAAAAATGGTGGGTAGGGGTAGGTGGGTGAAAAATACTTTACGACGTATTCTCATACCAACCGAATATACACAAAAAATATCATAAAAATCGGTCCAGCCGTTTCGGAGGAGTTTGGTTACAAATACTTTGACTTGCGAATTTTTTTATATTAGATACTAAACGAATACATATAAAGCGAATTCAAAATATTTTCAAGTGAAAATTATTCGCTCCCCTCCCGTACCAGAGTGTGACGACTACATCGCATATTATGGTGCTGCTTAATTAGCCGAGCGGGGTGAGCGGCGAGCACGGGACTTTTTTTTAATACTTACATTTTTAAACTCGTGATATCTTTCGAATGGAATGTCCGAATTGAATAATTCAAAAATTTATATAATGGTATTGAAGCAGTCGTATGAAGGTATTTATTCTGATAAGGATTAATACCAAGGTACAAATATAGATTCTTTTCTGTCTGCGCCATTTCAATTAAATTTTTAAAATAAAAGAAGACTTATTGTGACATAACTATAATATATAGTTAGGCATATGCTGTCGCGACACTTTTTGTAGATAATGATGTGTTCTGCAAAGTCGTAGTACATTATGTTGTTCTATCATCAATAGTTTTCGCAACGCACGCGTTA
Source organism: Leucophenga montana (assembly GCA_035044765.1). Taxonomy (NCBI): domain Eukaryota; kingdom Metazoa; phylum Arthropoda; class Insecta; order Diptera; family Drosophilidae; genus Leucophenga; species Leucophenga montana. The sequence goes on from JAWNNQ010001873.1 coordinate 1,291,459, forward strand.
TAAGGAATTTTTTAGGTAATTTTTTTGCACTTTAGGTTACATTATTGGAGTTTTAGTAAGGATCCCTAATTTTTTTTTGAAAATATAATATAGCCTATGTTACTCGGGGATAGCGTAGCTTCCCAACAGTGATTTTTCAAATCGGTCCAGTAGTTTCGGAGCCTATTCAATGCAAACAAACAATCAAATCTTTCTTCCTTATATTAGTATAGATATAGATAAAAGTTTCATAAATTTTCGACAAACAACAGTGTTTTATTTAAAAATTTATTTAAATTTACCAGATCAACTTTAAAATCGGTTTGTATACTCTACACAACAAAGAATTTAATGCGTTCGACATACTTTAGAAAATTTTACCCCTAGGGGGAAATGGGGTAAGTAAGAAGTTATGTGGAGCAATTTTTTTCCATTTTAACTTCTTTACACCAACTTTGAACAGCAGATGGACTGATATATTTAAATTGATTTGACTCATCGAACTGATCAATAATCTATATAGTATATTCGTATGTGTTACAAATTTTGTTGTAAAATAATATACTTTCTATACTTCGTGTCAAAGTAAAACATTTTAAGAGTTACTCACGCAGTGTGAAAGATGAAATATGCGAAATATTTTAAGAAAGTTTGCGGTGTCAGTTTGTTTATTTTTAGAAAAATTAAATTAGGATGGCGCTGCTTTTTGTCTGCTTAAAAAATTATGACGTGTGAAAAGTATTTAAATTTGCAACTATATTTAAAATAATTTTGACTCAATTTTTGCCCTCATCGCTTAAATGTAATTCCATTTTTATTTTGTATTTAGTTTATATATATATATATATATATATATATATAAGTAAAATTATATTTGTGTGTGGTGTACGAATTTTCTAGAATTCCATAGAAATTTTTAACTTTAGACAAATTGCTTGTTATGCTTTTGTAAATATTTGGTTTAAAAAATGCGAATTTATTTTCAAAACAATAATATACATAGTATTGTTTTGTATACCATATAGCCAGAGTGGCAAGGGTACAATAAGAAAGCGTTTTAGTATATTATAAAAGCTTACTTTTCACAAGCAACAAACCGGTCGGAGTTAATATTTTTAATATGAAAGGTAAATGAAATAGAACTAATTTTTATGTTCTATGCGTCACATCTTTAAAATTGTGTGGGTAGGGTACAATATATGTCATAGCGAAAGTAAGTTCGTAGACCCCAGAAAGTACAATATACAATATAAATGTATGCATGATCAGCTGGACGAGTCGATTTAGCCATGTCCGACTGACTCTCCATACGTCTGAATGCCTGGCCCTTTTCCCAGAGAATAAATAAGAGTCGATTAAAATGTTGTCTATCTAATGTCAATCTGAATACGACATCCCACATAGTTCCAGATCGCAATATACTCGTTGATGGTTCAAATAAAGAGCACATTCGACACCCGTGTCATTTTATGGTTTTTATGGTTAAGTCTCCAGAATTTAATTTACCACCTCAAAGAAATTAGCATTTCTTTTGTTTCTCAAAAAGTTTTCGCGCAATGAAATGAAAGTCAGCTGTTTCCTTTTTATACAGAGTGATCTGTATTTTATCTGACTAGCTATCCCTATTGCACACTTTATCTCCAACAATGCAGGGCAAGAAAATATTATTCGTATGAAAATCATGTCAACCATCCTCTAAAATAGAGTTTTGAGAAAAATCCGATTAAAGTTTTCAGTTGTAATAGCACGGACAAACATTTTGTTTAATGCCTGTAATGAATATTTCAAACTGGTTGCCCTTAGCGAGTGGGAAAAAAGAGCGATCGTCAAAGACAGACAGACAATAGCTAAGCAGCTGCCTCAATATATCTGATGCGCACCGGGCCTACCTCTGACTTTATCTCCTAGACTTTTACTCTAATCTATGTATAAATATAAATCATATAATATCTACGTAAGAGTTAAAAATATTTTCCGCAGAATTCAGGGGCATTTGGTCTAATTTTGTTACGCCGGCACAATCGCCAAGATTAGGGGACATGTCTCGAGTAAAAGGGTCACTCTATCTATACACGAGAGTATACACAAAATCAATGTGAATTTGTACAATAATATTCATGGTCGACCACTTCTGAAAGTACAATAAAGACACTGGATTTCTTTTCCATTTCGTAAAATATATTTTGACTTGTAATCGGTGTGCAGCTTTTAATATTATCGAAGACTTCGAATGTAAAATTATAAATTTTTATTTTATTAAAAGTAGGCATAGTATTTAAGTGTCAATAATGAGTTAGGAATTGTTAAATAGCCGTAATTTCACAAAAATAGTTCAGCACAAATCAAAATTTCTAAATTCGCAGTTTTCTGGCCTCAAAATGCTTCGGTCAATCCAAAAACTTCCATTCTTGAAATTTTTCTCCTGCAATAAACGCTCATTCAATTCAAAGCTGAAACCTGTACAGTTGAAGTTCACCGAATATGTAGCGGAACAGACGAGAGATGATCTCGCACCGGTTGTCATAATGCACGGTCTGCTCAGTTCTCGAAAGAACTGGTACGATATGGCGTCTCAAATTGCACAGAAGTCTCATCGTAAGGTGTATACAGTGGACGCGCGTAATCACGGAGAGAGTCCGCATACTCGAGAACACAGCAGTGATCATTTGGCGGCCGATGTTGTGGAATTTATGCATGACCACAGTCTGTCCAAAATTGTTGCCCTCGGACACAGCATGGGCGGAAGCGGTATGATGACTCTGGCACTACGACATCCTCAACTTGTGGAGAGCGCCATTATCGTTGACTCCTCGCCAGTTGAAATGCCAACACAAAATCGCGTTTCACCCAACTTACTTGATTTGTTGCTTTGGTTGATAGCAACAATTCCGAAGGATTTATCTTTGAACGGTGGACGTAAACTAGCTGCAGAAGTTTTAGCGGAAAGAACTGGCAACGACTACGATGCATATCAACTTTCAAAAGACCTGCAGAAAGACTCCAGAGGGAATTTTCATTTTTCATACAATTTAAGTGCAATCGGTGAAAATTGGAACAAGTTCGTTAACTACAGTGAGAGCATAAGAGACTTGGCACCGTTTCAAGGTCAAGTTCTCTTTGTTGCTGGCTCCCGCTCCAATTTTATCAAAAAGTCGCATGAACAACAAATGCGAATATACTTCCCGAAAATGAGCATCAAATGGATAGAAGCTGGTCATTATGTGCACTTCGATAACTCCGAGAATTTCTTGAGCGCAGTTCTAAGTTTTTTGAAACGATGCGAAGCTTTGCTAAACGAAACACCCTTGCTGTCCACTGATCGTCTAAACCCTGCAAAACTTCTTGAGGGTTTAAGACTTAAGCGCGCAGAAAGCTTGGCATCTGCGGATTATTTAAAGTCTAAAAAATATTTAGAAATCTTAAATTCCGGAGCGTCTGACAAACAAATAAACTCCAATAAAACATTGCTACAGGTGGGACGAACTGAACTTTTATATCCTGAGGATCCCTTCGAATATCAATATCCAATGGGTTTGGAAAAAATAGTGAAAAAAGAAAAACAGAAAGATTTGAGTAGTTTTGATGCTGTAAGGTATGCAACTATTCCGCCAAATGAAAATGATTTAGAACAAGAAAGGCCTGAGAACAACGCAAGACCTCAAACAGATAAAGTCAACGCACAACCAAGCACTTCTAAGGATCTGAACACAGCTTCTAATGATCTAAACACAGCCAAACGAGAACATATGGAAGACACAATGGATATGGAAAAATCGGATAATGAAGGAGGAAAGGTAGGATATTCGAAACCTTTGAAATCTGAAAAATCTCCAGAATTGACAGATCTCGAAAAGTCTCCGTTTACAATGGATGAAGTCGATAATCCGTTGCAACTCTTAGAATATTTCTTACGGACTAAACCAGCTATTGGTGTTCAAGTGGATGTCAAGAATCAAGGGGCATCTGATAAAAATGTAAGCACTGCGCATTCTGATTCAAAGAATACTGCGGATGGTAAACAAATCGAAGTACCTGATAAATCAGATAAATAGTCTTAATCAAAAATTAAATTTGAGGAATATAAATATGCATAACACATTACGACATTATAATCCAGGAGTAATATCAAATGATCAAATGGATCTGCCAAATGCACATAACACAGAAAATTAATGGCAGTAAAGAAAAGACTATCATCTAATCTGTTGTGTTTCAAATCGGTGGGCTTATAAAAGGGACTATCCAAAAACTTGGCGGGACATGCATAAATGCTTCTAATGCCAAGCAGATATTAACCTAAGTAAAGAAGTTTTTCATACAAAAGCACAGAAGTCTGCTGTGGGTTTACATCGGGGCTACCCAAAAAGTAGGCGCACATTATTGTATTTATGTGAAGCGACTGACCATAAGAAGCCGCCATATCAAGTTTAAAGCTGATATTGACTTAAATAAAGACGTTTTTCAAACAAAACATCAAAAGTGGGTGGGTGGTCGACCCCAAAAGGCGGGAGGATCACACCTATTGAAAAGCGTCCGACTATTATAAGCCGCCATGTCCATTTTTAAATTAATATTGACTGCACTAATAAAGTTTTATACAAAAAAAGTGTGCGGGTAGTTTGTATGGGGGCTACTCTAAAAAATGGGCAGGCCATAGCTGAATATCTTACAAATTTATCTCTAAAAAATGCGCAACAACTACCATACAGGCAGACGGACATGGCTAGATCGACTCTTCTCGTCGTGCTAATCAAGAATATACTATATTAATATTGACTGCACTAATAAAGTTTTATACAAAAAAAGTGTGCGGGTAGTTTGTATGGGGGCTACTCTAAAAAATGGGCAGGCCATAGCTGAATATCTTACAAATTTATCTCTAAAAAATGCGCAACAACTACCATACAGGCAGACGGACATGGCTAGATCGACTCTTCTCGTCGTGCTAATCAAGAATATACTACTATATATACTTTATATACTAGAATATATACTTTATGTGGAATATGGTGCCAATCTGTATTTAAATAGGCAAGTTCTAAACTTCCACACCCTTTTAACCGCCTTAAACAACATATTCGCTTGATTTTATTTTGTTGAACAGGTTGTGAAGAGGAGCAGGAACGAATATTACTTTTTTTCTATAGTATTGCGTCTAAGGTAGGTAAAAACCAGATATCGATCTCTGCAAATCACAAAGCGCTGAGCTTTTCCACTCTCAGTTCTATCAATTTGTTAAAAAGTTACAACAAAAAAGTCAAAATGAGTGATGCCATTGAAAAAAGTAACAGATAGACTTGGCAACATGTTGATGAGCATCAGTTGACAGCGCGGCTTCATAGTTATGTTGGTAAAATTTTAAAAGAAGATATTTCAATATTTTCGAGCCTGTTGACCCAATAATTTGACCACAACATGTTGGTCGTACTTAACGCTCTCAGCATTATCAACTGGTACTGAACTGTTTAGTATTGTCGCTATAAGAGTTGAATTTCAACCACAGGGAGAACAGTTAAAACAGTTAAAATAGAAAAAAAAAAAATAAATTAAAATAACAGTAAAAATCACTGCTCTGGGATTCTAAAGAGGATAATCAGTGGGTGAAGATGACTTCTCATGTGTAAGCTGTGTTGTAGCAGGTTCACTACATATTGCTTGTCGTGAGATTCTAGCCGTGTACAACGCATATTGCTGAGCCTTACAATTTCCCGCTTAACAGTTGGAATCAATAAACCACGATGGATAGAATGGTGCACCAATGAGCCTGCGCAGTAGGTTCAACTGAAACCTTTGCACGATGTTCACATTATAGCAGATATAAAAACACAAAATTAGCAGATATAAAAACTAAAAAGGATTTAACTCACGTAAAACTGAATAGCACAAATGTTGCGCCTTGTATTAAGAGAATATTTTTATGTGATCCTAGAAACGATTATTTTCACCTGGGAGATGCTTCCAATTTTTATATATATGTCTATATTATTTTCAACTTTGGCCATCATATTGTATCCGCACAGCTATCAAAAGTTACGCTATATTGTATTTGAAAGTGTTGCAAAAGCCACATGGCTACACCCTTGCGCCGCCACTGTCAATATGCTGGGCCCACGGTAAGCCGTAGTGCTCAAGTAAATCAACTGCATACGGTTTCAGTTCCAAATCTAAATTTAATCAAATCACAATAGATATATCGACGATATGTTAAAATTCAAAATCTGTCGTTCAACATCAACTACATATTTATTCCGAATTCTCAGTAAAAAAAATCCAACAAAAAAATGTAATTGTACAATAGAAATCTTCAATGCCTACAGCACTCAAACTGATGAACCAATGGTTCAGAAGCCAGCAACATACATACTCCTCCTATATTAAACCAGTTGCCATGTCCCACAATGAATTTAAAGTTGCACTTGGTTCTCAGAAAAACTGACGATCGATGGCGCGTCAAATAGTGGCTCAAAGTACTCGTTTGATAGTCACAGTTGATGCACGAAATCACGGCAACAGTCCCCAATCGGAGGTGAATAGCGGCGATCACTTGGCAGCTGATCTTGTCGAATTTATGCGAATCCGCGACCTCAAAAGTATTATAGCCATGGGTCACAACATTGGTGGATATGGCATGAAGACGCTAGCGCTTAAACATCCTGAAAAAGTCGAAAGTGCCATTATCTTGAATACATCACCCCTTGAATTACCGGTAATGGTTCGACATTAGCCCGAAATAGAAAAGTCATTAGAATCTTTTGTGGCGAATATACCAAGTACAATGACCGTTGCTCAAGCGGGAGCCAAAGGAATCGCAAAAACATATACCAAGGAGTTTCGCTGTGTTGTTGTGCCTATGCTAATATTTGAACATCTACACAAAACACCGACAGGACAATATACACTCGGTATGACTGTAAAAAACAACTCCGGCCATTGGAAGAATTATAAAAAAAGCATAGAGCATCTGAAACCGTACGAGAAACACACACTACTCATCGCTGCATAGCGTTCAGTTTTTATGAAGAAAGAACATATACCCGAAATTCGAAAGATATTTCCAAAGAGGAGCATTAAATGGGTGGATTCAGGCAACTTCATACACTTTCAGAGTCTGCAAAAATTGCTTGAATTGGTGCTTGATTTCGTAAAATAGAAACATAATTTAAAACGATTTAACGCTGTATATGTTATTTCGATCTGACAACTTCGCAATTAGTGCATGACCCAAAGTGACTACCACAACACCCTGACAAAAAATCAAATTACCTTTTTCAGCTCTCGCTTCGTTGTTGTTTTTGTTATTGTTGTTGTTGTTACTTGTAGATACAATACGATATGTAGATATACTCGTATGATGAGCGTTGAGGCAATTTAGCGCACTTGCAGCATGCATCATGCAGCATAAAGTTGCAACCGTTCATTGTTTTTGATCTTACTGTGCCGATGCTGCACCTCTAAAATGAACAAACTACGTTGACATGATTTACCAACCGAAGATCCTCATTTTTTTGCTTTTTTCTTTTCTTATACAATATACAAAATACATACGAGTACGTACTCGTACCATTTTCTCTGTCTATTGTATTCGGTTACGTTGTTACTACTTGACAACAATAATATGTCGCCGATCTTTTGTTTTAAGTAGTCAAGCAAGTTGAAAACATTTAAACAAAAAACATCTTTCGTTGACTGTAATATACACCGAAAAAATTACGTAGTTTTATATGAGTTGTTATTAGATAGAAAATCCATTAGCTTCGGTTGAAAATAGTTTGGAAATAATTTTATCCGTCGGCATGAAACTTGAATACAGAAATCACCTAGAAGTTATCGATTCGTTTTTCTGTAATCGATCAATAAGTCGGCTAAAGTTGATTATGTTGGTATTTTATAGGAGTTTTCAATAGGGACAGAACAATTTTGTATTTTAATAATATATTTTAATTTTTTTAAGGATCTGTAAACGTCGGAACGTTAGACAAGGTTTACATTTTTATCATGCTAAAATTTACGACGGAGCAACGATTGGAAATTATGAAAAATTACTACCGAAATTCTGAATCGGTGGTCCCAACTTTAAGAGCGCTTACTCGGTCCAATTTTTGGTTCAATTACAATTCCGACATGAAATCCACACCACACGGTCACTTTTTGTCATTGCAATAGAGTCTATGGTGCGCCGGTTGCTATCCAATAACGCATATTTTGCTTATTGGAAAAGCCATCAAGCGAATAATGAGCTTTATCGCTGAAGATGATTTTTCTTAAAAGTTGCGCTCTGGCGTGGATTGCAGTTGAAATTAGTTCTAAGTTTTATACATATAAAGTATAATATTTGATAAACAAGCACGATTTCTAGATTGCTAATCTATGGAAGTAATTCTGCTAGGAGTAAATCACTTAGGGCCGTTTTCATGACTTGCCTTAAACTTTACCGCTCATATTTTATGCTAGTTATGATAGTTTTCAATGTCACGACTCTTATTAAGCCTATAACCGTAACGCCGAGTTCGACGAGCCGATATATTTATCAGAATTTTGTGCAAAGTGACCTGTCAACTCGATCGATAAAAAACCAAAGCAAAAGCAAAATGAAAACAAACAAAATTGAAATTTTGTATTAAAATTTTAAATGCAAACGTGCACATTATATTAATCAATTGGCTCGTATTTTTCTACAGCGGCGGCGCTCACTATCATCCATTTTGTTTCTGCTAATTTATAATTTTATTGTGCTTACGTTTTTGCAATTGGCCTGTCCACTTCTTCAAATATTGTCCAGTGCTACTCAAAATTGATTTATTATAATTGTGATGTCGTGAAAAGCACTACTCAATGTTATACCGCCTTTAGCATATCTTGCCGTTTCGTATTTTCTTTTTTATCGGTAAGTCGTGAGAACGGCACTTAATGTGCTATAGCAGATAATACCAGAGTCAACAATAATAAAAATAATATTTAAGTAAGACCAGGGTAAGTAGCTACAAGAAGGTATAATATTAATAGGTAAGTGCATTTTTATATTTTAGGAATAAAAACCATAAAAAACTTCGCTCATACAACGAAAAAAGAAAACACACTCCCCAGAGAGACGTAGTCAAAAGACTACTTTTTCATGTTGATTAATAAATTAGCTCTTTATTCAGTATGCACCAAAAATGAAATGGAGAAGAACAAGCAAGTACAATAATTTTTTTTAAATCTTTTTCTCTCACTCTTTCTTTCTCTCTCTCTCTCTCCCTATCACCCTATCTGTCTCTATCTCTCTCACTCTTTACATCTCACTCAGGCAAGTATTGTGTCCGCTGCGAACAACAATAAATTCGATTCCTGACTCTTAATATGATCGGCTTATATGTCACTGTAGACCCAGAATTTTGCATTAAATACATACATATATATATATATGTATAATTGTAGGTACGAGTATATTAATAAATATTTACTATTATGATAACTAAATTTACAACAATCTAGAGATAATATGTATACATTTTTTTGTCACTACGCCAGATCGACGGTTGTAGAACAATTAATGAATATGTTATTTCGAATTATCCACCTCTAGAGGAAAATATTTACATCAGTTCTGACTCTGTCCAACGTGAAGAAACAAAACAATGCTGAATTGTACCCTTTAGAATTCTTGAACTCCTTAAACCCGTCCGGGTTGCAGTTCATTAACCTCATTTGCAAGAAAGCAATTCCAAATAAAGTTAGCCCTCGGTATGACCATTAGTAAAACAGAAGGTCAGACGCTCAAAAATGATTGATTGTATTTAAAAGTACTTGGAGTTTTCGCATGGCTTTTTAAAGAGTTCATAGTTTCAATGATACTCATGTTTGTATTAAAGACACATACAGCGGCAGATCCATAACGTCATCTTGGGGGAGAACTCTGGTCTACTACTACTAAAGTTTTTTTAGGAAGTTCTTTGAATGTTTTAAAATTAAATATGTTTTTTTCACAATTGATATTTACTACTTCAAGCCCAATACTGAGATCGATGAAAATGTTTTGCTACCGAAATTGTAAATTATTACTGCACAAACAAAACAAAAAAACAAAAAACAGTGTTATCAAATCAACATGAAATACTACAATCAGATATTTCTTAGATGAAAAGTGCACACATATTGAGTTTTCTTTGGTTTTTTCAGACGGAAATGCAAATGGTCACACTCATTATCACCTGTTTTTTGATAATATAAATTATTTTCGCTAGCAAACATTTTTGTTATCTGAGTACTCAATGAAAAATGGTTCGTGCCGAAAATTGTTGATTGTTGTTTGACAGCGTTTTTTTATATGAAGCTTTTTCGGTATCAAAAATTTTCATCGAACTTAGTATTAACTTCAATACTGATATATTCTATCAACTAGTATTGTATTATTTTGGGCATATTCGTTTACAGATATTGCTATTCTACATAGTGACAATCACAACAACAACAACTAATAGAGGGTCATCAAAATAATAACGAAGCGCATTCAAAGTAAAACACGCATTATCATTTTTTGCGCTCAAATTTTCTTAACATTTGATAACTGGTGTTATTTGTGTGTGTGCGTTTGTATTTTATATAAAGCCTCTGTGTGTTTGATTCATTATGTGAGTGACGATTGTTTAAGCCTTTAACGCCCAAAATATTCAACTGATATTGATAAAAATGTGCACAACTGCAAATTATTAATTACTTTTCAAATTGTATAAAAAACCACTTGCCTATTAATACAAGTATAAATATGAAATGTATTATTGGGTAAAAAGCAAATATTTTTATAGTGTACCTTTCGTAATTTTTTTGTTTGTATGATAATGTTTTGTGCAGATTTAAGATTTTCTTTCGCTTAGATTTTCTTTAGTTTTAATTGATGTTAAACATATTTAGTTGCCTAGTCTACTGCTGAAAGATGCTCGTACGAGTACATGGCATATCATGTTGCCGCTACTGATACTGCTGGTCTTGTCGATGTATCTGTTGCTTGTCTATCTCACGGACAGCGATGACTACAACAACGATTTAAGATTTAACATTTTCTTTTGTCATGCTAGTATCTGCATAATTATTTGATTTCACTCCTAACACTCAAAAACAAAAACAAAATACAAATAAAATAATATCACAAATTTATTTATTCGTATTAAAATATATGTACTAATCTTCGCAAAAGTCAACAACGTGCCCAACAAATTGTGCCGGTTGGTCATAGTGCACGAGATGATATGCCTCTAGCCATTCGACTTGCATTCTTGGAAAATAGGTGACCATCTCTCTTAGATGCCAACGTCGCACAAAAGTCGAGTGACTGCCTGCAATTAGCATCGTGGGACCTGTATAGGGCTGCATAGAGCTCAGGTTTTGACTATAGTCTGTGAATTCATGCCAGTTTTCTCGTATGGCTCTAAAATTAACCTTCCACCGAAAAGCGCCAGTCCGCAATTTTATCAGATTTTCCGCTATATATGTGGCTTGAAATTCATTACCACACATGTCTAGCAGTGTTTCGCGTACCATATACCGTGCCTCATATAGCGTCATCTCTTCCGATATTTCCACGGTCTCGAGATAGTCATAGCACTCATCTGACAAGCCAGCTGATCTGGGGTACTCAATCGGCGTGACATCGACCAGTATGAGACGCTGCACCAGCTGTGGAAACGTCATAGCAAAGGTCATCATACCTAGTCCGCCCATACCGTGACCCAAAGCGACTATTCTCGGTATTCTAAGCTGTTGCATAAAGTATAAAATATCGGCGGCCATGAGTTCAAAGCTAAAGTCGTAGGTATGTGGACTGCGGCCATGGTTGCGTGCATCAAGCGTGAATACCATGCGATTTCCGTGCGCCACAATCGAGCGAGCAATATGCCGCCATGAATCCTGTGAACTCATCAGCCCGTGTAATATAACTATGGGTGGAGATAGAACATCGATATTCGGCTGGCGCCAAACACTGTAGTTCATCATAATGGAGTGATAACATCTTCGCAGCGAATTGAAAGTTAAAGAGGCGGATCGAATTTTTAGTAATTTCGACATAACTTGAGTTTTGAACAACTGACCGACCGCTTATTGACGAATATTGATCATAGTGCGCACTTGTGGAAAACGAAGTTCGCTCCAAATAAAAATATTCATAAAAGAATTTTGAGAAAGCTTACACTTACAATTTAAGCTGTTAAAAATTTAAAACTGACATAAGAGCAATCATTTATACTACATATAAATAAAACTGAAGTGTATGTTTGTGATTTTAAAATAAAAGCTTTCTCTTAAGCTTATATGGATAATTACACGTTACCAAAACTTAATGAAGCGATTTTAAAATTTGTGTCTGTCTGTTTCTTTGTCCGGGCGAATCTCAGAAACGGCATAACCGATTTCGACGGGAATGTCATTGCCAAGTAAAGAAATTTTCAGAGATTGTAGGCTATTTAAAAAACATAACATTACTTTCATTTCCATATAAATTTGTGGTTTCCGCTGTCAAACGACACAATTTTCACAAATGAAATTTAGCTTGCATGCATTATTCAACACTTTTCACAGACTCATACACATACACACACACATAGACGAGTAATTTGTTTGTATGTTGAAAAACCCAGCAGAGCAGCAAATTTTAGTGTGAACAAAATAAAATGTACCTCATAATGACACTCTCATACATTCATATATGTGCTTGCATATGTCAAACCATTATAATTATACCATGCGTCAAACTACGCTCTCTCTCTCTCTCTCTCTCTCTCTCTCTCTCTCTTTCTCGGGGTACGCTTATCACACATCATACGCATGGTAGAATAACATAAGCTACTCTATTTCATCTCCTTCTGTTCCATCAATGCTTAGAACGTAAGAGCGCGCAGATATTGAAAATATTTATTCTCTATTCTGCCAACTGAAAACAAACAAACCGAAAGGAACAAAATAGATAGCAGCTATGCGTAATACACTACCTTTTATCTCTTTATATAAAATTACCTTTATGGGCTTTGTAAGTAAAGCTTTGGAGCCAAATATACTGATATATATGTATATACTTAATAATTTTTTTTAACAACATATTTGTGCCAAGGAAGAGAAGATAGGCTTATTTTTTTAATTTTTTAAGGATTTTTTAGGATTATATTTTTGTAAAACAGCACACGAATACGATACTGGGCAGAATACGATACCTTATATTATTCTACCATGTCCAATTTAATGCAGCAACTAACTAATCCGTATTAATAAGAGGTATGTCATGCAAGCAACCAGCAAGCATTTGATAAGAAATTGTAAGCGCGAATACTAGGACTGTTTGTTTGACCTTGTGATTTGGTTTGATGACGGCGAAAAAGATATGGATTTTACGTGTTGTACATTGTGTGCGATTCACTATTATAAAGTTTTTTAATTAACAATTGGTGACTTAAAAAATTTGAACGCTAGGACGCATGCAACTACCTTACATTATAGGTTTATCTTTTTCGCGGTTTTAAAACCGTAGGACTATCTGTTGTCTTTGAAATATACATATCTGTCATTCAAAGCTTCTTTTTTTTAGCTTATTCTTTGTCAGTTACGATAATATATGGATCATACAACCACCGAACAAAAATGTTACAATATATTCCAAAAGTGGTGTTGCTATGAACAGCATCGCATAACATTTTTTTCACAGGGGAGGCCCATTTTTCTCTTGGTGGCTAAACAGTTTGAAGCTCTGAAAGTCCTAAAAAATTTGTAGAGATGTGCTTAAACATAGAATTTAGCGTCCTCGGGCCGTATTTATTCAAAAAATGACGCTAGCAGGTCGGTTAGCGCTATGGTTGTATGATAACCGTTTGTTTTTTTGGCCAGCAATTGAAGATTTTGACTTGGACGATATCGACGATCGACAAGAAGGCGACACAACACGACTGAATTTGTCTTTAATGCGAGTGAAGTTTCCAGAGCGAGTCATTTCACGATTTATCGATATTAATTGGTCAACGAGATTATTCTATTTGACACCGATTAACTTTTTACTGTGCGAAATATCGTATTAAAGAAAACTTTAAACAACTTAAAAACCACCAAGAGTATTGACAGTTGCATTCTCCGATTTTGATAAATACTACGACAGAGGTAAGTGAAAATTTTATGTAAACCGAAGTTAACGTTTTTTCTTGTGTTTTATTCGTCTGAAAATCGATTTGCGTTTTTACCATTCTTGCCCAAGCAACGACGGGTTTTTCTGCAAGTTTTAAATACATTTTCATCAAGGTGCTGGATTATATCCTGTAGATGCCATACGGTTGTAGGCCTTCATTTTTTTTTCCAAATTTTCTTCCCACAATATATATTACAAAGTAGGCTAAACAATTTTTGAGGTAAGTCCTGACATACTAAGTATAAAATTATAACAAATATTTAAAAAAACAGCGAATTGAATATGTTTTTTACTACTTGTAACAGAGAGTGTATAGACTCTACGAATTTGATTTCTCTAAGTCTTCTCTAGTCAGAGAACTGTTCTCTCCGACAGGCATACGGACGGTACATTCATACGGACAGGCATACGAACATACGGATATGGCTAGATCAACTAACTAGATCACGAATATACATATATAGTTTGCGTGATCTTCGATGATTTATTCGCTATATAAACTGTTACAAACATTTTTTGTATAGGATAGAAAAACAAAATAATTATTTCAGTAAAATTATTATAAGTTTTTGTGGAGACCTCCATGGCATTCAAAGCTTTGGGAGCGTTGCGTTAAACAAGCGATTTAATGTAATCCCAAGAAAATAACCCAATGGTGCTAATTCATACGATCTTGGTGTCCAGCTGGGAGAGCCACTTGTGGAAATATACAAGTCACTTAGTTTTTCTTCTAATAGAATCATTGTAACGCGAGATGTATGGTAAATTATGCCGTCTTTGTTGAAAATAAAAGTAGTCCCCAACGGCTAAAATGTAGTGCGATATCATGGCGATATCTTATACACTAGCTGCAAGAACGGGAACATTTTTTTCTTTACACGCGTTATAGACTTATGGAAGTGTAGAGTAGATTACAATCGAATTAGTTTTTAAATTTGGACAATATCCAAATGTTATGGATACATTCCAGTTGAAACGACAAACCTTACAGAACACAAATGACACTAGATATCAAATATTGATAGACAAATATGGCCGCCAGGAGCTGTCAAAGTCCCTAAAAAAACAGCATAAGCCTACTTGTGGTAAAGAAGTGCCTTTCAACCCTGACCTCCATTATGAAAAGTTCAAAAATGCTACGCGAAGTACAACGGATGACAATTGCCTTTAGATCGACTTCTACGAAAGTTTCTTCTTCTATCTGCAAAAGTATATTTTTTTTTTTGATGTTGTGGATTTGTAGCCAATTTAAAGGACAAATTTCATGAGACGTCTATAGTTGAAATTCAGACAACTGAACCATTTTAAATTCACACTTTGATATTTCGAATAACTAAAATACCACTTTATTATATTATTGCAACCATTTAAAATTTAATAATAAAAATATTCTCAATTTTCCAAACTTAACCGTCACACTATTTGAGCTGCTTTTGCACGCTCCTCGCCTGTCGTAAAATCGACGATTAACTTGAGAAACAGTTCCGGCTGATCGAAATAAACAAGGTGCCGTGCATCGAGCCAGACAAAAGCCATATTGGGAAAGTATTTTAGTATGCGCGGCATATGTTCCATCTTGACAAATGGAGTACGTTTACCCGCAATAAGCAATGCGAGTCCTTCGTAGGGCTTCAAGCCAGTAAGTGTCTGTTCATAATTAATAAATTCCATCCAGTTGGCACAAAGTGCACGAGTATTTATCGACCACATAAAAGAACCATCGGTTTGTTTGTGCAGATTTTTCAGAATAAGATTTGTCTGATCTAAATTGCACGTCAACTCGTTGAGCTGTACTCTGGCCTGGCGACGTCCTTCGCCGAGCGAAAGACCTTTGGGAATTTTAAGACGCAGCATGAAAGCTACAATTTCATCTGACAAGGCATCCTCACGTGGAAACGAAGTTGGAGAAATATCGACGATAATTAGACGTTCCACTAGTTCCGGGTGCATCATTGCTAGTGTCATCATAACGCGGCCGCCCATGCTATGACCCATGGCCACAATTCGCTTCAGCGAATGCGTTCGCATAAACTCCACCACATCCGCTGCCATGTGCCGGCAGCTGTGCTCTTGCGTGTGCGGACTCTTTCCATGATTTCGTGCGTCGAGTGTGTAGACGCGTCGTGAGCTCTCCGCTGCTATGCGACGCGCTGCTTCGCGCCAATTATCCTGCGAACCGAAAATCCCATGCAGCAGCAAAATGGGTGCCGCCTTCATATCCGACTGCCGGTCCTCCCATAATGTATAATTCATGGAAATAGGCGTGACGTGCGACGCATGGTGGCAACGTCGCAAGCTAGAGAAACTACTTCTTGACAATAATTTCAACATAACAAAATTTTATATTTCAACTATATTATAAATAAAAATTGTTTAACTATAATTTCAAATTATAATTTCCAAACATATTTTGGAGACTGACAGGAAAGCAAGATAAATGCAATAAAAATAACTTTAGGTGCCGGATTAAAGCTGGATATATTAAAAATATATCACTAAAAAATGCGCAACTGCCAGACAGACCGACAGGCTGACATAGCTGAGACCGATTTGTTTCATCGATCTGATCAAGAATGTACGAGTATATAGTTTATGAAGACGACGATGCCTCCTTTAATGACAAACCGATAATATAACTTAACAAATACATTTTCGGGAAGAGTACATTTGCTCGCTAAAATGTGAAACGTCATTTAATTTATATGTTATCTAGTCAGGTCTTAGGACAGTTTGAGTATCCAAATTTGGTGGATCTATATTTTATAGACTACTTCATGTTGATGTTTCAAAAGAAGATGTGCGAAACAGACGGACATGGCTATATTGCATCCGATGTTGATGCTGATGAAAAATATATATTATATCGTATCATGATTTTAGTATCGAGTGATTAGGAACCAACTAAGAATATTAACAGGGCTGCTAACAGGCCACTGTAGGCTAAAGAAACATTTATATGTTTTGGGGATACATAACTCACCCGAATGCAGATTCTGTGACTATGAAGAGGAGACCCCTCTTCACATTCTTGCAGAATGTGAAGCTGTAGCTAGAAGCAGACTACAGTTGCTAGGTATAGTTAAGTCGTGCTCCGTTGGCAACTATTGTTGGAAGTATTGTGCTGTGATTCTCGAAAATCTGTGAGTGAGTTATGTGACTATATTTTTAATGTAATCGAAGTTTAACTTTTATGTGTAATTGTAATGGTAATTGTATTGTAATTGTAAAGAAGTTTTTTTGAATTCGTTTGTTAGATAGGTCCTTATCACAATCAATAATTTGTATTCTTTCCCTTGAATTTTCAAAAAACAAAAATAGAGAATAAAGCATAGGCTAATTTTATCTGATGAGAAAAACTTTAATATCAATGGACCAGATGGTTTCGGCATTACTGGCCAGTTCTGAGAAAAGAGTAACTTTATTTCTTAAAGAGGTACTTTGGTAGCCGGTCAGTAATGGTGTGGAGAGCATTTAACAAGTTTGAGACGCTAAACTTGCAATTCACTAGTTCCAAAATGAAAAGTACTGACTAAATACGGGTCTTAGATAATAGTCTCTTACCCTATTTAAATGCTAATAAGGAAAAGCTAAGCCGAAGTTTTCATGCAGGATAACGGCAGTATACATACAAGTCGGTGGAGAAAAACGTTTTACAGGACTGTTCGGTTAATTAAATGGACTGGACAGCATGCTCACCGAATCTAAATACGATTAAAAATATTTGGGGCATACTGGTAAGGCAATGAAAATACGTGATACGAGAAATTTAATGATCTCAAAAAATAATTTTAAGAGAATGGTAGATTTCCTGAAAAAACCGTAGATCCTTGGCACCTGCCAAGTAACCAGTAAATTATCGAATCTCAATAATTCAATTAGGTATTTTTTACTTGTAAGTGCTTAAATCAAAAGTGTCTTAGAATTTTCACATGTTCGAAAGTCCCATTTTTGTTATTTTGTTAAAAAAGAACAACACTTAAATTTTTTTAATAAAATGTGATTTTTATGCTGCCATATGCCATATCTTGAAAAGATTTAAAAAAAAAAATACGAGGTGTCTTATAATAGTGATAAGGACCTAACTACCTTATAAGCAATAACTTTATTAATTTTGCTCGTACTCTATTGTTTTGTGCATGATGTAAAAGATATTTAGGTAAACTTAGTATAAATTATCCATATATGAGCCCTGGAGCCCAGCTACCAAGCATTAATACTATCCATTTCGACTTGACAGTCGGCATTTGCGCTATATATTTACCTGGCCTATACAGCACGAATTGTTGCCAGGTACATCATATTTGTACGAGCAATATTTGTGCTGTTTAGTGTGGCTTGAAAAATTCATAATTTTCTAGGTGGACTATCAAAGCAGGACTGCTACGATGATCTAAAATCCGTAACAAACTGATACAACGAGTTCAGTTGTGGTCGACGCTCTCTCTGACGAATTCCGTGAAGGTCGTTCAAAATCGATTAGTATGCCAGAGAACATTGATGCTGTGAGCAAACTGATAAAACAAGACCGTCATGTGACATATCCTCGGGCATTAGTATGCCACTCATTAATAAGATTTTGCATGAACATTTGGCCGTGAAGAAGATCTGTTTTCGTTGAATTGTGCATAATCTGACAAACGCTCAAAAAAGTGTTCGTGTCGATTTGTGCAAGGAAATGTTAAAAAGTACGATCGCGGTACAACAAACGCTGTTTTGAACCTATGCATATGAGCCCGGAACAAAACATCAATAGACTGTTTGGGTGTTCATAGAAGAGCCAAATCCAACAAAATGTGTTACATCTGTTTGTCACAACTCTTCGAAGATTTAAGGAAAACGAACCACAGAAGAAGAATCATTCTGCATCACGACAATATGAGCTCTCATACAGCGTGTTACACCAGCGAGTTTTTGAGCACTCACAACATCGAATTGATACAGTCCTGATTTAGCACCCAATGATTTCCTTTTTATTCCCGGTCATCAAACAAAAATTACGTGGGCATTGATTTCTACGCCAGAAGAAGCGGTTGATGCATTTAAAACGTTTTTTTTTTTTTTTTTTGAGCTACCAGATTCACAGTGGAAAAAGTGCTTCGAAAATTGGTTTACGCGCATGCAAAAGTCATCAAGGAATTTTCCGTGATCATCACGGAGAATATTTTGAAAAATAATAAAATTTTTTTCAGCTACAAATATTTGTTTTTTTTATGGTAGAAAAATAAATATTAACCTGCGTAATTTTACGCAAAGTTCACATGGTCATGATCCGCGAGCAGGTTATTAAGAGAATTGAAATGGAGCCTAAGATTCAAATGATTATGCAACGATTGCCTAATGGACTGTGTAAATGTGTAGCAACTTATCTACTAGACCCATTACTACCTAATAATGAACACTTGTTCTAATAGATTAAAGTTCGAGATATAAAGAATTAAAGTTTTTAAAATCCATTTCTTCAGAGGCGATCATAAACAATTTGGAAGAAATGTTGTATATACTTCCTATACCTAATGTACAAAGAACGGCTAATGGTAGATAATAGTAGGCATTTAAAATTATCTGTAAATTTAATGGAGTCAAGCAAATTGTAAATTTGAAGGAGTTCAAAATGTCTGAGCAAACAAAAAGAGGAAGAGAAAAGAGCATAGATGCTAAGAAGTCTGATATAATACTATGATAAAATTTTTGTGACTAGTGTAATGGTAGAATATGAAATCGCTATTCGTACTCGGATATTTTTTAAATATGAATTTACTATGTTCAGGATGTTGGATATCGGTGCAAAAATGCAAACTTGCAATAAATAATATATAAGAGCATAAGTTTATCTTTTTTGCTTTTAAATGCTATTCTTTTCTTACAGAAATGAATACAAAAATAGATAAAATGTCAAAAGTTTTGAAGTGTTGTTTTATGCACATGGCCATGGTGGAGTTTGCATTTATAGCTCAATACCGAGTTGTAACAAAACTTAAGCTAAGAAATTAATTAACAATTTCAAACAACCTTTCGGATCTTCATATTGTACCAAATGTCCAGTGCTCAACCATTCCAGCTCAGCGTGTGGGAATAGTTTTTCTCGAATTTCATACATATCCCATTCGTCGAAGAATGACGAACGACGTCCCGCTATGAACAGTACAGGCCCTGTATAAGGCGACAGTCCATTTACTGTGCTCATGTAATCAAAATAATCCTCACGAAAGCTATCGCTGGTCAAGGCCTCTGCATTTATAGCCCATCGAAATTCGCCGGTTTCTTTGTTTTTAAGCAGATTCTTGGTTAATAGACTAGCTGTATATTGATCAGCAGAAATCTCATACAGTTTTTTACGCACATATTGACGACCACGCCCCAGCGTTAGCTCATTGGGCACCTGAATATACTTTATCAGTTCGAGTGCTTCATCCACTGTGCCTATATTTTCAGGTTGACTTATTGGCGATATGTCGACGACCACCAGGCGTTCAACCAGTTCGGGATACGTCAACGCAAGCGTCATCATAGTACGTCCGCCCATGCTGTGACCCAATGCGCAGATTTTTGTAAGATTTTGCGACCACATAAACTCCACTACATCCTCTGCCATGTGGCGATATGTGTGCTCCGGCGTATGTGGACTAGCGCCATGATTACGTGCATCTACCGAGTAAATAAACCTCGGTTGCTGCTTGGACAAAGAACGCCCAATTTGATTCCAATTGTCGCTCGAACCAAGTATGCCGTGCATCGTCACCAGCGGTGAACTTTGTGCGACACCTGCTCTTTCTGGCCCATGCGTCTTGAATGCCATTTGAATGGCTGTCACCATATGACGGTTCAATTGATATCTGCCCATGAACAAGGCGCTTTTAAGCTGATGATTGTCTAACAAGATCAAACGACAGATCTGATAAAAAAGCATTTCTTTTCTTTCGTTTTCATCTAACAAAATAATTTATTTTACTTCATTTTTTCACTTTTATTCTAAATATATGTCAAAACAACAGAAAAAATTGTTTGTCATGTCAATATTAATAGTAGGTTATTGTGTAGTATATGAAAAAAAAATACTTTGTGTTTTAAGCTCAATACTGAGATCGATGAAAATTTTTGATACCGAAAAAACTTCATATACGCTGTCAAACAACTATAAAAAATATTCGGCACAAACTGTGTTTCATCGAGTATTCAGATAACAAAAATGATTGCTACCTCAACAAACTACTCAAAAATCAGGTTACAAAGAGTGTGACCTCTTTATATCAGAAAAAAACCAAAAACAAATCAATATGTGTGGGCATTTTACCTAATAAGTATCTGATTTTAGTATTTCATGTTGATTTGGAAACACTGTTTTTTGTTTGTTTGACATAGCAGTCATAATTTACAATTTCGGTAGAAAAATTTTCATCGATCTCAGTATTGGGCTTTACAATTTAACTATTTTTATATCCTGTAGAAAAAATACTTGTAACTGAGTATTTTGGGCTTGCTAAAATGTATGTAACATAGCAAAGGAAGCATCAGAGACCCCATAAGTTTTATATATTCGTGATCAACGCAACTAGACGAGTCGATCCAGCCATGTCCGTCCTTCATTCCGTCTGTAAGTCCCGCGGAGACAAAAGTTCTTTGACTAGAGATGACTTAGAGAATCTAAACTCACGGCATAGATTGTTTATGATACTGGTACAAGCGTATCTTGAAACAAGAAAAAATTATGCAGTTGCGAATGCACAACTTCGAAATACCCTGCCCCTTTTCATATTCTAATGCAAATAAATAATTTTTAAGGACTTTTATTCAAAAATTTAATTTTTATTCGAGACATATAATGTATATACGAATTTTTAGCTGGCACAAGATCATTTTACATTGGGAAATATTTTTTACATATATTTCGTCAATGCGAAAGAAGGAATTATAAACAACTTTTTTGGTTTACACAGAAAAATTATCTGCTGTCAATACACGTGCTTCGAGGTATGCGTGGTACCGAAGGTACCATCCTCTCCCAACCACCTCTCTCCAGTAAACATATCCTTCTACGTAAGTTTGGAGCGCAAACCATTTAGAAGTCAGACGCATAAGTCATGCATATAACTCAGGAAAAATAAAAAAGAAACAATTCTCAACAACAGCGCACCTCAAGACCATCTACCTGGTCTGACTTCAGCTAAGAACCATCCAGGTGACCCCATAGGTAAAAAATTAAAAATATGTAGTAACCTTAAGCCATTATCATTTTTTTGAGAATTGCTCCTAAGCATACGTAAGGTGACTTTTCAAATTTCGCGGGCAACGTACATTCGATTATCGATTTTTTTGTTTTGTTGTGTTGGTGCACTCGTCAGGAACATATGTTTACATTTTCAGCTATGTAGCATGTTTAGTTTGTTTGTGAGAGGCATAACGGTTAGAAGTCTTTTGCGTGCTCGGCGATTTTCTGCTATCGAGCTCAGGAGCTATTGACGTCAACAACGATCCACGTTTGCTCAAAAGGGTCATAATTGGAGACGAAACATGGAAGTATGACGTCGAAACCAAAGCCCAATCGTAACAATGGAGAGCCCAAAAGTTTTGCTCACTGTTCTCTTCGATTACCGTGGCGTAGTGCTTCGAGGATTGGAAAAAGCGTTTGC
This sequence comes from Leucophenga montana, assembly GCA_035044765.1. NCBI lineage: Eukaryota > Metazoa > Arthropoda > Insecta > Diptera > Drosophilidae > Leucophenga > Leucophenga montana. Next base: position 1,314,205 of record JAWNNQ010001873.1, read on the forward strand.
ACAAGTGTATTGTATCTGAGGGGGATTACTTTGAAGGGGACAACATACATATTGCTGAATAAATAAATATTTTTTTAATTAAATACAAAGTCACCTAACTTTTTGAACATACCTCGTATAGCTGCTGCTACTTAGCTGACTGAAATTTCTTCTGAAATAAGGTACTAAAAGATTACGATAAATTTTACATCAGTAGTTTGAATACATAATATATTATGCATAGATCATGATCGTATGTGAGATATTTTTTAGAGAATAACATAAAAGCTATCCACACTTAATTTATCGTTTTTAACTTAAATATGCAAAAAAGCAGGTTGCAGATTTGTATAGGGTTAACTTCCTTTAGTCGTAATGAAGTTGCATGTCAATTTGAAGAGTCTAACACACAAATAAACGGCAAAAATGTCAATGACTAAAACATTCCTTATCCAGTAAATTAAAGATCGCTGAATCCAAATCTATCAACAGGTTTTTTTTTTCTTTTTCATTTTATACGACGCTATATCGCACTGCAAATCACTACTTCTACTTTCTTGTGTAATTGCTCTAATGGTGTCAAAGTGCAAGCGAAGCGGAAAGTGAGTTCAAAATTTAAAGCGATATCGAAGCGAGCAAGCAATTTCGCTTGTTGTTGCTTTTACTTTGTTCTCGATTATTATTTCCTTGTTTTTGTTGTTTCTGCAATATTTCTCAGAATATTTCTTTTATAAGAGAATTTTTTAAGACTACATATCGGTTTTGCTCTGACATCTTCTAGCATTGCCGTCAGCATTACTGTTGCGAGTTATACACGACTTACAGACTACACGACTCTCAAAAACCGTGCTAAGGTATTTCAATTCAGCGAGTCTCTGTTAATCGGTTAATGTGTGTTTTAGCCATTAGGTAATTAAAAAAAGTTCAATTGCGTTACCTAGTATTATCAAGACATGAGGCTCTATCTTCTAAAGTTCACAAGATTTGGGCGTTCATTCGGACGGACGGACTTTTGCACATGGTAGAATTAATTTGTACTTTTGTTAATAATCTAGAATATACGCAACTAACTTAATATACCTTTTTACTGTGATATAATAGAAAAACTAGTTTATCAGCCAGTTCATCAAACTTATGCAATATATTTTAACACACTTAATGATTTCAAGGTCAGAGAAAACATATTTTTCTTAATCACCTTAAGCATTTCACGGAAGCATTTCAAAACTAAAACGCACTTATATAGAAATTAATTTGTCCATATCTCCTCCGCATACTTAAAACACACACAAAAAAAAGAAAAAAATCCCAAACACTATTTACGAAACACTTCAACAATCTCAAAAAACACTCGACAGTGAGTTGAATGCAATATTTCTTTACGCTTTAATTAACATTTAACTATTTTACAACAAATTAATTGAGTTTACAAAAGACAACAACTCCCCGGCAGCAATATAACCAACTGCAACATCAACAGCCGAAACAGCAGCGGTTTCAAAACCAATTCAAATAAAGTTGGCAACAGCAAAATCGAATGGATCGGTGTAAGCCAAACTTAGGAGGTTGTCCCACTAACCTCTTCGGCAATTGCAGTTGCAGTTCCAGATGACGTCGTCGACAGTGGTGTAATTGGGGCGAACTGGTGGGAATGCGGCAGCGCGGGAATGGAGAGGCGTACAGCAGCATTTGAACGCGTTATCTTAAACTTCACATGAAATCAAATATCTCAGTTCAAGTGCAGTTGGAATTACTCGTTTGAATTACTTTACAAAAAAAAATTATATGTATTGTTATAATAAATTCAAGAAAAACGAATTTTGTTCGTTTTTTTCGAAAATCTCACACCCTTTAAATTTACTCGTAAATACTCTAGAAGACATTTTTATCGACAAATGGGGACGTGGCTAGATCGATTCGTCTTGTCGGATATATATTTTATGGAGTCTCCGTAGTTTCCTTCAATGCATTACAAACTCCATGCCAAAATTATAATAATATTAGCATTACGTGCGAAGAGTGGGCGTGGATTATCAATATGTATTATATGTCCATCTCTTAGTACAGCCTTCCGTCTGTCCATCTATCCGTCCGTCCTATGTTTGAATAACGAGATCTTAGAGATTATAAAATATAGAGCATTCAAAATTGGATTTTGAGATTCGCCTGATATGTTCGCAGATTAAGTTTAGATTTAAGTTGGATGCCATAACCACAACGTCCAGAATACTGCTATATATCCTTTAAACTTAAGTTTCTAAGGTAAATCAGCCGAACAAATTTTTTTTTTATAATTTTTGCAAACTGATAGATAGATGTAGGCGTTGTAGACCCCATAAAGTATACATATTATTGATCAGCATCGGAAACTAAGTCGAGATATCCATGTCCGTCCGTTCGTCTGGATGTATAGTGAATTGTTATTGGTTTGCCTTTTTTTTTTCTCGGAGAACACAGTGGCAACCGACTGGTTTATGCACAAACATGTAACATAACGTGCCGCAATTCGCTTAGCTGCTCTCTTTTATGTTCCTACGTTATCAGTTGGCAGTTTCCCAATGTCTTTCGCGTTCTAACCCCGCTATCGGTAAACAAGCAGACAATAGAAGGAATACCTCGCCCATGGTAGATTAACAGTCGGGCAAGTCCGACAGTAGCGTTCTAACTTGTTTTTTTTTTATATTTTTGTTATTTATTCATATAGTTTCCTGTACTAAAACTCTGTATTTGAAAAATTTCAAATTTTCTATAAAATTCAATTCATACATTCAAAAATATTAAAAATTCATAACATCGTTTTACTCGTTTAAGGCAATAATTTTCTTTTTTAACCCTCCAAATTTCTGAATATAAGTTTCATGATCTTTTTTCTGGTATGTAACACGTCTTGATAGGACTTATCAATAAAAACGCCAATATTGCGCTTCTAATATAGAGCTCGTTTTGCAGCCACACTGAGGTGAGCTTACATCACTTGCGTGGCCTACCGTCCACAGCGATACTCACTAAAGTGCTGAAAAAAACAGACACAAAACGAAAAATATTTACTTATGTCTAATATAGCGATAAAACCACAGAAACGAACACCTCAAGGCATTCCGTATAAGCAAATTGGCTTGGCGTGGAGCGAAGCGATGGGGAGCGGAGTGCAGTAAATAGTGACTATAAGTGTATCGTTTACCACAGCACCTAGGTGCCACTAGTTCATAGTACTATGTAGATACTATTGTCGAAGTTGGTTACTGTCTTTTGAATCGCGTAATTCCAGTTGCACTTGCCGATAGATACATTTTTCATTTCTTTTTTATTGAATGAAATAATTTATTAAAATCCCATTAAGTATTTTCAAGAATAGTTTACGACATTTCATCGGCTTTAATTTAAATAATAATAGTGATGCATTTTCAACTCTTGCATTATAATCGAATGATTTTCTAAACTCATTCAAACTAAAATACGATACATACAAGTGTTGCAGTAATGGGGTCGTCAGAGATCCCATAAAACATAGAGCTTTGATCAGTTCGACAAATATTTTTCAAAGTCTATAACAGATGAAAACCCTAAACTTGACTTGTACAAAGAAAGTCGCAAGATATAATCCTTGGAGCAAGTTTATCAGGACAGCAATGAGTAGAACGATTTACTACACTATGAACTCTGAGAAGATAAAATTGAATAAACGCTGCAAGTCAAAGCTAAAAAGTTTTTTTTTTAAATAAGTCCAGAGAAAATCATATTAACTTCAAATCAGAGCAATATTGTAAGCAATGCGCGGATATGACTATTAATATTTCGTTGGCGGATCCAGGGTGAGGGAACTGGGTACCGTTCCCCTTGCCACTCCAACAGTATTTTTTCGATTCGATTCAACCAAAGCTTTAAAACCATTCACACGAAATTTGAAATCATATTGTAAAACATAAACATCGGGTGGGTTTATTTAGGGGCTACTCCAGTAAGTAAGCGGTACACGCCCATATGAGTGTGAATCGACCATTCATAAGAGCCACCATATCGAACTTCAAGCTGATATTGACTTTAATAAAGATGTTTTTCATACAAAAACAATGGATTTGTATGGGGGCTACTCCAAAAAGTGGGCGTGGTGAGTGAATCTTGATGCTCTATTAAACTGCAATAAAAAGGAGTGTATGTGCCAATTTTTAACTGGATATCATACAAATTTTTCACGAAAAAAATCCGCAACCACATATAGACGGAAAGTCGGACAAAGCTAGATCGACTCGTCTCGTCGATAAAAAAACTAACAACGTAGCATATAAAATTGGTATATAAGGTATCGTTTGGTTTTGTCTCGTTTTTTCACGGTTTTTGTAGAGTAAAGTTTAATTTTACCAGTGGGATGCATACTAACAATAAGTTCGACTTATAGGTTTCCTTTGGTTAAGCTACAGAAAGAATTTTTATACAGTATGACTCAAAAGAAAGTTCACATTTAAAAAATCGATAAAAAAAGTAAGTAGTTTATTGAAAAAATGTTTATTACATATTAAAATACACACTTTGGGAATTTATTTCTTAAAAATGATATTGTCCAAATGTAAACCGTTGCGTTTACGGCATTCATTTAATCGAGCACTAAAATTTCCTATGACGGCTCGGCTGGTATTCTCCGTGATGGCTGCCATTTCGTGACGGATATTTCCTTGTAATTGTGCCAGGGAAGTCGGTTTGTTGCCGTAAACTTTAGATTTGACGTAACCCCACAGGAAAAAGTCCATAGGGGTTAAATCGGGACTTTGTGGAGGCCAATTTATGTCTTCTCTCCTGGAGATCAATTTGCCAGGAAAAATTTCATGAACTCGTTTTAGAGATCTGTTGGACGACAAGGTCTCGAAGACCTTGGACGCTCGGATTTTGATTTTTCCAGCGTTGAACCGGTCTCTTCAAACTTCTTGATCCATTTTCCAATGAGTCAAGGGATTGGCGCATCATTTAAATGACGAACATGTCGAATACTGCAGAATTTTCTACGCGCTACAGTCGCTGAAGTACCGTTTTTGTAAAACTCACGTACGCATAACGCACGTTCCGCTAACGAGAAACGCTCCATAGCGACTAAATTCCCAAAATCTAGGCTACCGATTGACATACCCCCGTGCCCCTCGGAATAGTTGCGTTCACGCAATCAAAGAACCCTCGCTTTGCTAAGCAGTTCGCTCACTCATTATCTGGTATCACATTTATTATAAGTGTGTTATTATGACCCATAATATCATTGCTACTAATTGAAGTGAACTGAAGCTGTTCTTATGCTCATCTGTTCGTTATTATGTTTAGATGTGCCAAAATAATCCTGCTTCGAAGATATTCTCTTGCAGACAATTTCTTAAGTACATAGAGATAAAAAATCGAAATCAAATAATATTGTCTCATTAATTTGGATATATCAATTTATTCATATGATTCAGATAAAATTAAATGTTATGGAAACGTTTCAAATTGTTTTGAAAAATATCCTACCATCCACAATCACTCGAAACTAGGCAAACCAAAAGCGATGAAGAAAAGAAAAATGGTGCGAGAGAGACGGAATGTGTCGAATCTAAAAATAGAAAAGAAAAATAATTTTTAGTTTGGGGCGATTGTAATTCGGCAACTCGACTTCTTGGTTGCCTGTTAGCCGAGGTTGTTAATATGATGAAACTTTTCAATCAGCGCAGTCTGATTCTGATGAAATAATGTCAATTTGATGATTGATTTTGGTGATCGAATTATGTGTACTCTAATGAGCTTCAGCTTTGAATGTTTCATCTTTTTTAGCATTGATCCATCCATTCTTACTTTTCATCGTACGTTTCTTACATGTAGAGCTCTGGCTTGGGCTCATATAGTTTTTGCGCATCCTAGCCGGTGATGTAGATTGTTCGATAGTCAGCACTCCATATATTTAAAAGGCACAAATCGCTATTTGTTTGGGCTCAATTTTCTTCCCAATGACTGTGGTGATGCAGTGAATTGCAGTATCAGAGGATTCATCCGCTTTTTCTGGCAAATTTGAATCGATTCAGTGAATTCGTTTTATGAGTAGTATACTGATGTGTCTATCAAAAAGCGTCTCAATAGTTTTAGAAGAAAAGAGCAAAGGCTTATTTGTCTGTACAAATTGAGCAGTTGTTTCAACTTCCGAGCCCGAGAATTAAATGCATCCTTGAACTTAGCTCATGTGTTGGCAACAATTCCAAATATTACACATTGCATCGCTTTTGGGATAGCAACAATGATGAAATGTCTGAAATAAATCAGGGAGGGGCGAAAAGACATTTAATGCTGATCAAGAATATATCAACTTGATCTTCATGGGATCTACCAAGCCTCCGTTTGGCTGTTACAAGCAGAGCTGGTCTAGCATATCGTATTATAGGTCAATACTTAGTTTTTATGAGGATTAAAAAAAGTAGTGTTTGGCACCATTGCAAACCAGGACATTGGGATGTTCAGCAGAATATATAGAAATACTTTCAAAAAATTGGAAACGTTTAAAGACAGAAAAATCACGATTTGTGAAAAAAAGAAGCGCCTAGAACGCATTCCACATACAAATGAGATCACAAGAGAGCACTTGAAAATAACTTAACAGAAAAATGCGCACCTAGAATCCGCATTACGAAGAACAATTAATAAAAGATATGCCTGCTGAATACAAAAAAAAAATCGCAAATCAGAATGAAATAACTCGACATTCGCTTTCATCTTCTGCCACAACAGAATGCAGTGCGCACTCAACTCAATAATGAAATGTAAATAAAAGATAAAAACTTTATCGTAAAATAATTTATTCTCACAGACAGTTCTTGTCTACAGGTTTTTTTTTATTTTGTTACTCTAAACGGATTATGACATTGAGCTGAGAGTAGCAGCTGGAGAGCAATTAAAACAAAAGCAGAACTATACCAGAACCATTTACACCCTGCACACGAGCTCTAAATAGGAGTAATAAGAAAATCCATTTCCCAAACAATACGTTTGTATGGATCTATAGTAATCTTTTCCTAAATGAAGCTCGATTACACAATGGAACAAAATTAAAAACAATATCTCTGAACGACACGCCATAAGTTAAAGTACCAAAAGTCTACTTTATATTGATTTATAGTCTTGTTCGTCTCGAAAGTGTAAACCCAGCTTTTATTTTGACAAATGTCGAAAATAGCATCGTCCCGATAATCGTCTGATTGTATCCACGAGATATGTAAGTACGGGCGGAACGTTCGAATAGCGCCTGAAAGTCTTGATCGGCGGTGGGCACCAAGTTAGACAAGTTTCAGTTCTTACCGAATGGACTTCTACCTCCAGTTATTTATTTGTTAGTGAGCATTATAAACATATTAAGGGGCTGCAGTCATTTGTCCAAACAGACGACACTTGAAATTCGGTTATCTAATAAGGAGTGAAGCACTATTTCATGTCACTGATTACTTTTTTTGTTCTTAAGCAGAAAGAGAAACTTCGGAAAAACTATGCGATGTGATTACCCGAAAAATTAAACTAATGCATTTATGCTTTCAGCTTTGGAAACATAAATGGAAATCCGTATCAAAAAATTTAATCCACGCAACAACGCCATTAGGGAGCCTGGAATGACTAATATTTAAACTAATTTAGTTTTGAATTTCACAATAAATAGTGAGGTAGATCGCTTTTTGTTATAATAAATACTGATACATATAGAAACCACCCTGAAAACGACTCTCGAACAGAGTTGAACTAGATTGGTGAACACATATATATAAGGTTTCACTGGATATGAGACTGCGAAAAATATTGACGTAGAAGCCATAATTATTTTTAATGCACTAGTATTTCATACGTTATCAAAATATTGCTTGAAAAAAATTAACTTGAGATGAATTAAAATTGCATTAACCGGAATAAAAAGGAGAAACGCAAATAATTTCTATAGAGTCGAATTTTGATACTTTCGCTCAATTCTGCCCACAACTTCATGATCTTTTCATAGAATTACTTCAAAAGTAACTTTTTGTAAAAGACCCTTGATAAACAATGCGTTTTTTACCCTTTTTGATTTTTCATCGAAAGGGGTAATCATTCGATTTAATCTTTTTTCGATTTTAGTTTTGATACAAAAAAAAAGACTTTTTCGCCATATTTCGTCTATTGGCTCCGTAACTACCGAGCCGATTAAACAAGTTCTTGAAGTAAATTTATAGATAATATAGTTATCTTTGATTTGAAATTCTAATTAAGTAAATTATTTAAGTAAACGCTAATAACAGCGTTAATTATATAGACATCTGATGTTAAAATTTTATCTTGACACTCTTTTTTATTACATATTCTTTACCGATATATATACCAAATTGTGCAATGAATGCAGACAACACCAATTAGACAGTCGAACATATCTAGATTGCAAAGTTCCGTTAAACATAAACGAGTTTTCCGTAGCCCTATTAAATATCTTATGTTATATCCGAGAAACCGATGATACCCATTCCATACTATAAATGAAGTGTATCAAAACAGGAGTGAAATCAGAATTGAATTTACGATTCCAGAAATAAAACATACATCAATCTAAAGTGAATACAGCCAATTCGAAGTAGTATAAATTAAAAAGCCATAAATTTATCGAAACGATGAAAACGTAGCGACATCTGCATTAATGTGCACGTAAGATACTTTTATGGATTAAAATGGCAAAGCTTAAAAATAATAATACAAAAAAAAAATAAATAAATAAATAAATAAAATAATTATGGAAATAAACACGAAGGGCAATAATTCAATTTAATGCTCAAGTAAACCGATTACACTGATGATTATTTTGTAGCTTACATTTAAATACAAAACAGCGCGCCAATTAATCTTTAATAAGCGGCGAAACAACCAGATCCAAGCTGCAACCCATATGGAGACCAGACCAGACAGACCAGTGCATGACTCGAACGATGGTGATGATGATGATCATGATGATGATCATGATGATGACACGATGAATGTGCCGATGAAGCAGAACTTTATTATGTATTTCATCAATATTTCATTGGGCTTTTACTTTTACTTGGCTGCAACTAGCATTGCGTACGAGTATGCCAAAACTTTTCATTTTATAATTTTATTTTCTTAACTGATCTTCCTCTGGTAGACATCCATTGAGGTTGAAGCGAAGAGAAATGGGTTGCATTGTAAATGCATATGATTTTATATGAGATCCGATTCATGGCCCATTCTCTCTGTGAATTATGGCCCAAAACAAAACTGACGTCATATTTCGCCAGAAATTTAATCGCATTGGGCATTGATGTTGGCGATCTTTTAGTTTTGAATACGAAAGTGAAATGCGTATTTGGCAATCTGGAGTTGCATGAAAAGCAAAAAAAAAAAAAAAAAAAAAACACACGTAAATCTTTTTGATTGCATTTTAAGATTATAACTTACAATTTTAAATTATTGTTTATAGTATTTTACATAGCATCTGTGTTGTGGAGAAGCTAGAAGTAAAGTTTGCGAATTGTAACTGGGAAGTTTTAAAGAGAACCGAAAGCGGACATCTAAAAATATGTCTACTATTGGGCGTATCATTTACACTTTTATAGTTAGACTCAGAAAGACCAACCACCCACTTTAACGTTTCTGTAGGTAAAACGTTCTTATTTTTTTAGCTAACCACTGGAATGAAGGCTTCAAATAATCACCATAGCATTAAAAGACTTTCAGTATTTTGTTAGATGCGTGAGAAAAGTATTGAAGCTTCGGTTCTACCGAAGTTAACGTTTTCTCTTGTTCTACCATGGTATGGTAAGTATCCAAGCAGTAGTCTCGTGCGCAGTTGTTTGCATTGTTCTCCCCTATTTGATTTGGTGAACTCTTTTGTTTACTTTGCCAAATGACTAAACAAATGTTCTTCAACCTGTGCTTGTGTGATTCAAGTGACGTCATACGACACTCATAATGTTGCTTTCTAATGCTATCTCTTCCTCTTTCTATGGTATTGATCCACACATGCTATATACATATATGATTGAAATCAGACACCAAAACGAGCCAAGTGCAATTGCAAAAATTGTAGTGCCCGATTGTAGTGCTCCACTTGTTGTACCATTCTCACTTAGAGTGAAATGATATTATCAGTTTGTCAGAACGTATATATATTCTTGATCTGCTCAAGTCAGTCAAGAGGAGTCAATCTAGCCATGCAGGTCTGTCCGCCTGATAGTTTTTTTTTCTTTTGTTTTTAAATTTTTTTTAAATAAATGGCTGAGTGTCGGTATTTAGGCTTCTTTTGGTTTTAAAGTTTCAATATGCCACGCCTAATTATTGAGGTATCCTCATACAAATTCTTCGCCCCCTTTTGTGTTTTTGTATGAAAAATTGTTCTATTTTAGTAAAATATGCTTGAAATTCCATGTAGAGGCTTCTTACGTCTTCTTAGTCTCTATACAAACTAACCCCCACGTTTATTTTTTCAATACAATTTGAAATTTTGTGGAATTTGTATTAGAACTTCAGTTCAACCGAAATTAACATTTTTATCGATTTTAATATTATTTTTATAATTTAAAAAAAAAATATTTATATCGGTGTACAGATAGCTTAAAAGTTATGAGATGAAATAAATTTTCCTTTAAAATAGGAAAGAATAGAATTCGAGTAGAAGTAGCGTCCAACAAAAACTATAAATAGTTTCCATTTTTCTAAAATAGTAGTAAAATGCGACTGCCGACTGTTTTCACTACATCCATCTATTCCACAACCGCCAAAAAGGCGTTTATTTCATATAAATAAACAGGATGTTTTTGACATGTTCCATTTTCCGACAGGAATTAAACCGTCAGAAATTAGTCAAATCTGGCAACGCCTTTTTGTTCTCAGTTTAGTTTGCCATATTATCATGAATAGACTAACGCCAGAACAACGCTTGCAAATTGTGTAAATTTATTTCGCAAATCGAAAATTTTACGTGCAGTATTTGGTCAACATAATCTTCCATCCGAGCGATTAATCATGAATAGTTTTTACATTTGGCAAACAGGTTATAACCCGAAATTGACCACCGAGATCGCCTTTAGATTATTTTCTCTGGTGTTACGTAAAGTCATTGGTTTCAACGAACAAATCAATAACTTTGGAAGACTTGGAAGACAAGTTTGTTGGAACCATTTTCATAATAGTGCCCTGATTTCTTGAAAAAGTGGTCGAAAACTGGACTTCCAGAATGCGAAACATTCAAACCAGCCTAATGGCATAAAATTATTTTTACAATAAATTCAATTTTCAGTTTGGAATTATGTAATCTCAGTCTTTTAATTCAATTCGAAGTTCTATACCTTTTACCATTTATTTGATTATATTGAAAATTTTTAAATCTCATAGCCTATGGCACACGAATAACAATCAGCAAATTGTTTTCCCCTGCATGCTCTGGGATTTTAAGCACGACAGAGACCTTGCGAAAGGGACAGCTATACACATACAGCAATATTTTTCGCATCGACTAGTATAGGTCACACTTGACCTTTGTTTATGTTTTTATTAAAATATAAAGAATCAATAGATAAAAGCATTTTAAAAATTAATGAATTGAGTATATTCACCATTTGCGCATGACATGGCAAAGCAATAGTCTACACTTTTACACTTTTTGAGTAAAGGGTGACCGTATGAAGAAATAATCCAAAACTCCATAGAAATATAGATAAATACACTATTTCTGCCGAACTTTTGGTACTTTTTCATTTTTGAGTCCAGAGTTGTCTCATCTTTCGCATAGATTTTCCTATTGATACTCGTATGGTATTTTCCCTGTTTATTTTCCTGTTGGTTTTCGTTTCACTTTTTGATGAAACTATATTTCAACCTCTCGCGTTGTCTATTTTCTGATCTGCTCTAACAGCAATAAAGGGGAAAACAATTTGCTGATTGTTATTCGTGTGTGATAAGGCTATAAGCATCTTTTCCAAAATTTATTAAGTAAGAATGCTGCAATCAAGAGTTATTTTGTTGAATGCTCTTTATATGAACCATGGATTCGTATGGATCCGTATTTTTTACTGGTCAGTTCTGAAAGTATACGCCATATTTTATTAGGATTACGTAATACACATCTAATTTGTCGTTTCTTGCGTAATTAAAAAAAACAGGTTTGCATGGGAGTTACTCCTTTGTATGTTCAATTACAGTTTATCTCAGAAGAAAAAAAAGGAGATTATAAATATCTAAACTACATATTTAAACTCTATATCTCATAGTGTCTGAAATCGCTTCTATCAAATAGACGGTCGGACGGACATATCTATATCGACTCGTCTTACGATGCTGATTAAGAATTTGTAAACTTTATGGGTTCTACCAAGCTACTTTCTACCTATTACATAGATTTGCACAAACTTAATATACCCTTTTATATAAACTGAACAGCGTTGCCAAGGAAAATGGGCAAGTGTGAAGTGTATTAAAGCTTCGGTTCGACTGAAGTCAGCGTTTTCTTTTGTTCGGTATCATATATTTTATATTATACAATTTTTAATTGCCAATCCCTTAATAACTCATTAAGACAACATTATTGAAACATCAATTATATGAAAAGCTCTTAAACTAATGTATTCATAAAAAGATTGGAAAAAAAAACCACCAATTATAAATAAGAAAACAATCCAATAAGCGTTTTAGCATCAATGAAATATTTTCGAAATGTTTTCGTCTTTGATTGGACTCTCCTAAAAATAAGGTAAGGTACAGATGAGTTAAGTTAAATTGATGCTGGTACGGATGAAAAAAAGCGAAAGAAAACAAAAATGATCAATCTCTTTATATCTGCAATAAAAATGTAAAAAGCACCAAAATGGAAAACGCTTTTCAAAGATGTCTATGTAGATACATAATTCCACTTTCGCAATCTTTATTCTCTTTGGTCTTAATCAGGTAAATGTGTCGTTGCCTCTTTCGCTTTTTATGTTTCAGTTGACCTTTTAATCATTTAGCAAAGTCTTCGGTTATAATTTGTGTCCATGTCCCGAGTCAAAAGTCACTAAAAAGGATAAGTTGATTAATTTTTTTTTTTCTCAGCTTTCGACGATTTCGTCTCCAATGTTCGACTAAGTCGAATAAGTCTTGAATCGTCGATGCCATTCATTGTAATACGTTTCGCTGTCGATTTTATTATCGCTAAATTTTCATCGAAAATCGTGATAACAAGCAAAAGTAAAATAGTAAAGTAAATGTGTTTCTCCTCTTCTGTCTGCACTTTCATAACAAATTTTATAGATACAAAAGCTCTCAAAGAAAAAAAAAAGATACAACTCAGCTTCGAGTTAAGTTGAGTTGAATCGAAATCGCTAAAAACCAATCGAAGAAAAATGAAGTGAACTACAAGTTTCCGCTCTATTGTTTGGACTTGACTCGGGTAAATTTAATATGTACTAATTGAATGTTGGATTTCGTTTGTGAACTGTGCTAAGGTCATTCAAAAGGTCGCGAAAGTATCGAAGTACCGAAACATAAGGAAAAGTGAAAAGTTTCGACTGTCTTTGAATGGTGGTCGGCGTGCGCCGATCTGTTGTCTAAACCCGACAGGGCGCAGGCGCGCGTCGCTCATTAATTGGTCCATAATGGAAGAGAAGCAGTGTGAGAGGGAGGGAAACATTGAATTTAAAACAAAGTGCCTGCGCTTATTGGATCGTAAATTCAATTTTGTAAAATATTTGTTAAAATGAACGTTAATAAGTTTAATGATTATAGACAGGCAAGTGCTTCGATGCGCCACACCATGCAACCGACGCCAAATCAAGTCACGTTTGATATTTATTTATTAATGGGCAAGAAATATATTGCAGCCGTCGAACGGCATCGGAAGTTATGGCGATTTTAAATTGTACTACAACAGCAACTGTCTCAGCTTGTACCGGGGTCATTTGTGGTGAACATTGTTGTTCTGTAATGTGAATGGAGTCGATGTAGAGAAACCTTAAAACTTTTTTCGTCACTTTTTATCATGAAAAGTAAGTATATTTACACTAAAATTCTGTACTTTGAACGGTGTAAAGGATTTTGATAGAAAACTACCGACTATCGAAGTTAAATTTCAAAAGAAATGCTTCATGCAAATTCTATCAAAATTAGAACTCAGAAGACTACGGTCAAATTTTGGACAAGGTGCATCATTAAAATTGTGTGTCATAGCCATTTAGTGTAGACATAAAAAGCTCATAGACGAACAGGAATCAGAAAGTTACCGGTTCGACTCGGCCAGAGAAATACACTTTTTCAATCATTACGACACCCACCCGATCTCTGTCTGCGTTTTATATCCACGGCTGTCTAACACAGTCTTAATAATGAAGATAACTTAACATTTGACCGGAGTTTAATGCTTGATGGTACTTGGTACTACAAGCGCCATCAGATCAGGTACTTCTGGGACTAACCCCGTGTATAGTTAATAGTCAAATATTATTGTACGTACAGGAGTAAAAATTTCAGTTGCGCATCGTACTTTATAGGTTTTTTTTTTTTAAGAGAGTACAAGTATGTGTAGCATACGTTCATAAGAAAGCTAAAACTGTAGTAAAAGCATTTCATACAAAACTTTAAATTTGGGAGGTGCTTAGATATGAAAACTACCCCTGAAAATAGGCGGGATACGCCTATTGATGCATATGTAAACCATCCGTTCTTTAGAAAACACTATAACCATTTGTATGCAACCTGTAACTTTTAAATGGCATCGAATCAAAATAAGCTATGATAACGAGTTTCAGCCATTTTTTGTTCCTTAGTGTTATGCAATAAGTCATATTTTAAATTAGTAACATTAGTCTACAACCACGATGTCTACGAATGCTTGACATATAGATTAATGGGTGGGACCATCCCACTGATTGCGGGTTACTGTCCACTTTTGACTTTTTGCAAGAAAACTTCTTTATTAAAGTCAATATTAGGTTGAAATGCGATATAGTTCCTTTTTATAAACAGCCGCGTAACATACCTAGACTAATGAGCGTGTTCCGCCCACTTTTTGGGGTAACCGCCATGCAAACCCACAGTGCAGTTTTGTGTTTTTAATGAACAAATTCTTCATTTATATCAATATTAGCTTGAAATTTGATTAGGTGGATTTTAGTTTTGAGGTAGTCCCATATAAAGCCACAGCTCCCTTTTGTGGATTTGTACGGAATACGTCAATATCAACTTGAAATTCAATGTGGCGGCATCTTATACATCTACTACATCGCTTTGTACACATCTACTAGTGGGCGTGTACAGCCCACTTTTTGGGGTAGCCTCTATTTAAACCCCCAATTTTATGTTTTACAATACTATTTAAAAGTTCGTGTGAATGGTATTAGAGCTTCGGTGCAACCGAAGTTAACGTTTTTTCTTGCTTTTTTTTCATTTTATGCGCAAAAAGGCGTTAAAACGCACGATTGACTAGTTCATTTCGAGAAATTACGCGTTCACCAAATATTTCCTTCAGTAATTCGAATTTTTGACATCCTGTTGGAAACATTCCATTCAATTGGGGCACGAAATAATCGCTAATCATGGGTCTACAGCGCTCGCCGTTAACGGTAATGTTCCCGCCGGCCTCATCTTTAAAGAAGTAGTGCTTGCTTTGATTTCTTTGGTCAAACGAAAACATACGAAAACGAAGCCATACAAGTCTGTAAATGCATTGGTCGGCATTTCGAATGCCTTTTTGCAATGCTTTAGTACCTACATATTGTTAAAATTATGAATCGATAAGAAAGTTTTTGCTATGGTTAGGGGAACTGCAAACTACATTGATTTCAGTAGATTTCGTCTGATTTTTATTGTAACACTCACCGAGATTATCTGGAAAGAAAAAATAATATAATTAAATAAGTTGTTGAAACGATACCATTAAAAATATTTTATCATCTACATAAACTATTTCATGTAAGTCTGTCAACCTTTTCTAAAGAATATTATATTAACCCAAAATTTTTCACTCGGGTATTAAGTATTATTTGCAATGTCTTAAAGAATGCATTGGAGGCTCCAAAAACTACATACATGCCCATGTCTGTCTGTCCATATATCTATCTGCCTATCTGTCTATCTTTGAAATATTGTTTTAAAAGTTGGTACGGAGACTTTTGATAACCATAAGTAACACAAGATTTAAAATGACATACAAAAGGTGAATCCAATTAAAATTAGAAGATATTGTTTAAATTGTACACAAATATAACAGTAAATAAATAAGGCATCGATAGCTCGACTGTCTAACATGCGGCTAAACATTCCAGACAACCTGTGTTTAACCCTCTCTCGATCAAAAATATCTTAATATTTTAATTAAATTCTTTCTAATTCTTCCGCATCATTTGACAGGCAACTTAAATTATCATTATCAATGCTTTTGTATTGTTGCATTACCCATTACCCCAATGAATCTTATTTTTAAGGGTTCCCTTCACATATGTACTAATCAGTGAATTAAACCGAAATGTATGTGTGTTCATCTAAAATGGCTTTTGAAAAACTGCGCTAATATTGCCACTACGCACATTGTCGGTATATGGTATCAGCTGTTTTTTTGTTTTCCTTTGAACATTATGCATAACTTCAATTTATATCTATCCATAAACAAAAATTTTGATATAAATGTTTTGGTAAATGGTAATGGTTTTTTCAGTAAATGGTTTCGGTTTAAAAAAAAATTAACATATCGGTTCCGGTTCTCAATTTGAATCGGTTAGTTTCGGTTAACGGTTGCGGATTTATTCCCTGGTACAAACTCTCATCCAACTGCGCCAAAAAAAAAAACAAAAATAAATAGTTTCTGATATACTTTTTTAACAAAATGGACTCGGACTGGTTAAAAAAAAATCAACATTTTTGCGCATTTTATTACAAATCTTTATTATCGCCTTTAAAATATGCTCCTTTTGAGTCAATACAAGCATGCCAACGGGTTATCCAATTTTCCATACACTTCTTAGGGATAGCCCTTAGTTCCTTCAGCGAATTTTTGTCCTCAATCGACTCATGACGCGTTCCCCGGAGCGGATATTTAAGTTTGGGACAGAGAAAAAAGTCACAGGGTGAATAGCGTAGTTGTCCGATGGCTTTCGTTTCATGTTTGGCCAAAAACTCCGACACAATCAAGCTGGAATGTGCAAAAAATTCAGGTATTTTGGTACGAGTCTGGCGGCGACGCGTTTCATACCCAAAACATCAAACCAAAATGTGTTGAGCCGATCCGTAAGAGATGTTGAGTGTCTCTGCTATCTTTCTAATGCCAACACGAGGATTTTCGAACATAATTTCCATCACTTTTTCGATGTTTTTGTCGTTAACAGAGGCAATTTTTCTACGATTTCACGACCCTCACTGAATGCTTTATGCCACTCAAATACTTGCGTTTTCGAGTGCTCATAACACATTTGTAACATTTTGAATGATTCCGTTGCCGTTATTCCATTGGAAACACGAAATTTCAAGCAAACTCGTTGTTCAATTTTTTTTCCATGTTAAAAATCGCCATAAGTACAAGCAGCTGTCAAACATAGACAATTATCGATTACCGCTCAAACTTAAGAATCAGAATCGAACCGATTCGGTTTACCGGTTCGGTTTAAATCCACCAGACCGGTGGATTTAAACCGTGGTTTCCAATTTGATTTTTTCTTACATAGTGGTACCGTGGTATCGTGGTACCGTCAAATGCATGTTTTTATATAACTCTACCAATTGAAATACAGAAATTAATGGTAGGCAACCTAAATTTATATCTATGTACTAGCTGGAACCCGGCGCGTTGCTACCGTTCCCCTCGCCACTCCTTTCTCCTGCCACTACTTCCCACGACCCTACCTTCCCTCTGATTGACCTTCCCCCAACCCCACCTTCCCCGTGCCCCTTTACTCTACCTATAATTCTCCTATCCCTCTTCTCCAGTCCCTTCCACCCGTTCTACAACCACCCCTTACGCTGCCCCCATTCCTCTGCCCCCTTCCCCAGCCCCTCTTCCCCCTGCCGCCTTCCCCTTCTATCCCTTTCCCAACATTCACCTTTTCCTTCCCCCTTCCCCCTTCCCCCTTCCCCATTCCCCTACCTCTTCTTCCTTTTTAAATGGAATCCGACGCGTTGCTGCCCTTTCCCTACCTCTTCTTCCCCCTACCTGTCCTTCCCCTGCCCCAACTTCCCTCTGCCCCACTTGCCTCATGCTCCTTTACACTACCTCCAATGCTCACACCCCTCTCTTCCTGTCCCTTCCAACCCTTCTCCAACCACCGAGTAGATGTGCACAAATAAAATGTTTTGCACAACTTGCAGCTATTTTAGCTTAACACTTAATAATAAACTTCGCTTAAAACATAGTAGCACTTATAATTCACAAATAGTTTTTACGACACAGATGTTCGAAATTTACTAATGTTCCGCTCAACTTTCTTAATTTTTTCTTTCATAAGAACCTTCTCCTGACCATAATAAACACAACAAAAAAAGAATTAGCTAAATTGTTCCATCCATTCACGAGTGATGCGATGACCAAAAATATAGATTCATTTTTATATATATATAGAATAATAGGCAAGCAGTTTTTTGTGACCCCTGCTTCGTAAACATTATATAACCGATTTAAAAAATTAATAACATTTGAAAGGTATTTATTTGCAGATGTGCACAATCTACATTTTATTAAAATAGGTTAAATGTTTTGGACGTTAAAGGCTTAAACAATCCTCATTCACATATCGAATCTAACACACACAGGCTTTACATGAAATACAAAAGAAAACACACAAACATTAAATGGTTGATAAGATTCTGCGAAAGCGAAAGACAGGAGACGATGTTTTTTTTTTCATATGCGCTACGCTATTATTATATTGGTGACTTTATCGCTTTGTAGTTCTTCTGTGATTGACTCATAGTGAAACACATAAACGCAATAATATACAAAAATATTACTATGTTGCGATCGACTTTTTAAACTTAATCTGCGTACATATCAGGAGAATATAAAAGTCTAAATTTGGAAGCTGTAACTTTTGTAATCTCCGAAATCTCGTTGCTCAAACAGACAGAAGGAAGACATTTGATGTCGATTAAATATATGTATATGTATACTCGTACATGAATTTTTCTTTGTATAAATAACCAATTATAAGCTTAACTTATTGCAATTCAAGCAAATCTTCAATTTTAGTCAAGAATATTGTAAGTGGAAAGCGAATATGTGCTCAATGCTATACTTATACTGTATATACTTCACACATTTGCAGATAAAAATTCGCTAAACGTTTGCCTAGAAGTGATAACTTTATTAACATTTCCAACAACTAAAATTTAGACATGTTGACGTGTTGACAGCTTCTTATTTTCACAAAATAAACCGAAAAGAATTTCATTGCGATATTATCCTGGCAGCTGCACCAAAGAGCCAACTTACAGAGCAAATAGAATGGCAATCCATGAAGAAAAAAAGAAAAAAGACGCGCCTGCAATCTGTAAGAAATAAAATTTCCGATAGCAGACGTCCTCAAACTGTCGTCATTTGATAGTTTTACGCGCAATCTGGCGAAGGCGAAGCTGTTGATGACTTCTTCAACGCCCGATCCGATGCTCGAATGGAACATTGTAGTTGGTTGCTTCGGGGTGTTTCTTGGGTGGAGTGACTTATTACTGGTGTAGCCAACTATTTTACACTTAACGCAGGCAGAGAGTCAGATCAGACAGCAAGTCAGGCACTGACACGCTGCAAGGTTGAAGGTTAAACAGGAAGAGTTAAGCACAAATCTCGACTTGAATGCTGTTAATTTATGCAATCCGTTGCTCGAAATGTACATTTTTCTTCTTCTTTTTCCATTCACACATTGTGCGAAATGGTATGATCAGTTTGTCAGAAAGTTTGTAACGCATCGTAGAACCCATAAAGTGTATATATTCTTGATCAGCTCGATGTGACGAGTCGATATGACCATGTTCGTCTGTCTTTCTGTGTGTTGTTTTGCATTTTTTTTTATACCAATTTTTTATATATTCCGGTGTAGAGGCTTATTTTGGTTCTAAGCAGATTGAATATAAGTATCAATGTGCTACGCCCATTTTTTTCATTTTTGGGATTTTGTTTAGAAAACTTACTTATTACAGTGGATTTAAAGTTAAAATTTGAAATGGTGGATTCTTAGAAACGTATGGTAGGGATAGCCTCCATATCAACATACCACCCTCTATAAGGTTTTTGTATGAAAATTAAAAAAATTTATAGTCAATGTCAAGTTAAAATTGTATATGGTGGTTTCTTATTTAAAGAAGCTTCACAACTATGTTAATGAGAGTCTCCCACCCTATTTTATGGGTAGCCCTCATACAGACCCACCAGACCCAACTTGTATGTTTTTAGGCTTTACAAAATATTTTTTTTTTTATAGTTGCTAAGTACACTATTTGGAACTTCGTGTGAATGAATGGTATTAAAGCTTCGGTTCAACCGAAGTTGAGGTTTTTCTTCTTTTGTATTTTTGTTTTTGTGATTTGGTTTGTCGGTTTCCGATTCTCAGCTTGGCCTGCATTTGTTCGTCTGTCTGTCTGTCTGTCTGTCTGTCTATCTGTCTGACTGCAAAAGGTTGGTAAGGTGGCCCATCATCGCATCCAATCCTGCCTTGCTCCTTCCTGACTTGGCTAAGTCGAGTGCAAGAAATGTTTATCAGTTGCTGATCTTATGTCATGTTCGTTTTTCATTTATTTCTCATTTGAATCCCTATGTTTGTTCGTTTTCATCTCCGATTTATTTAACTCGGACTGGACAACAGTCTGAATGTCTGATGTTGAATGTCTTTTGGTTTCTTGGCTGGTTGTCTGTCTGTCTGTCTGTCTGTCTGTCGGAGACTTTCCTCAATGAGATTTGTGCTTTTCCTTTCTTATTTCGCCTTTTATTGTAGGCAAATTTTTATTTATTGACCGTTTATTTGTTTGTTAAGTTGTTGGTTATGTAATAATGCTGAATTGGTGATATATGGCGTTTGATATGCCGTGTTAGATGGGCAGATTAAACGACGACTTTGTGAAAAGTGGAAAAAATGTGTAAAAGGTTAATTTTGTGAATGTACCTTACGAGCATGAAGGTAATGTGTTTAAGTTTGTATATACAGTATATGCTTATGATTCAGTGATTCGATTCGACGTCATGTATATGTACAGTCATATGCACTGATTTTTGTTTTTTTTTTTTAATGCTGTTAAGAGAATAACTTTTATACCCTGAATCCAGATCCGGATTAAGGTTATTGGTTGTCCGTATTGCCAGGGATTATGGTGGAAGCCTCTTTTTAAACTTTTGGAGACAAGTAATAAATCATTTATAACAATTCAATTCGTGGTCAAAATAAGCAAGCACATCAATAAGATCTTCAAAAAAGAAGAATGTCGCTTTTAATACTCAAAACAATTATTACGAAAGTTTTAAAATCATTAGTATATACAATTTTACCATCGATGACAGAACATTGCCGATTAGCGGCTCACCAGCAAGGTTTAAGAAAAGATCGCACTACAACTTCAGCATTTGAGCTAAATCACCCCTTTTATCGGTGATGGCCATGCGAACCTACGGTGATGGTGGCTCTAGACTTAAACAAGCGATTTGATATAATTGGTCATGCAATCTTATTTCAAGAGCTGGACTCCACTTCACTAACCGACAAAACAAATCGCTGGCTCTTAAACTATCTTAATGGTAGGATTGCATACGTTCAGTTCAAGGAGACCAGGTCAGGTTATTGATAGTTGTAGAGTAAGATGGATGTTTCGTAGGGTATATTTCTCTCCCCCCAGAACTCAATTGCATCGGCCGAGAATGAGAGTTGAAGAGGGGATGTGTTATGCGGTGATTGACCTTCATTCATTCAGGACTGTTACATTCGCGCATGGCAGCGCCTATCACCAAGGACAATATTGACCCTAAAAAAGTTTATTAACTCTTCAAACGGATTTTTGTGCAGTTGAGCCCTACCGGATATATAAATTCACTACTCTATATGATATTGAGGTGTGAATCACGATATACTTGTTTTGTAACGTCTTGACCTCGGATACGAGTTGGACCTGCACTCGGGAGGGTGCCATAGTTTTTATGATTACTCTTATAAACACCTAATAAGAACTGCTTCGATAGCAATTCATTATATTGGATAGCAATTCATTATATTATATCAAAGATTGATGTTATATAATTGATATAAGCAATATCGGGTCAATGTGGGAAGCCTCCAGTATACTAAGATATTATTAATTGCCGTAGAATTCAACTGATTCAAAAAAGTGGCCCAAATCAAAGCTAAAGTAAGTTACTATCGAAAAATACAAATTATATGTAAAGTATATAACAAGTAAGAACGCTAGAGTCGAGCTTACTTGACAGTTAGGTACCCTGTACCACTTAAAAAAAAATTTCAATCTCCCGATTTATAGTAGATAAGTTAAATCGGACCCATTGAAGCAATTTAAGATGCCAAAATTATAAAAAATGCGTAATAGAAAAAATGAGTTCACGAAGTGAATTAATACGAACTGTCAAAAGGCGTGGGAAAACGAGAATGTTTACTAACCTTTTGTTCTATTGGTAAGGACGGGCGGTTGGCATTGAGAGCGGTGCAATTACTCTTCTACCTATTTTGTTTGGCTGTCTATCTCTATCTCTGTCTCTCTCTCTCATCATTGTACATAAATCCACCATGGGCGAGGTATTCCTTCTATTGTCTGTTTCTTTAACGATGGTGGCCTTAGAACGCAAGAGACATTGAGAAACTGTTAATTGAAAACATAGAAACATAAAAGAGAGCAGCTAAGCGAATAGCGGCACGTGTTGTTACATGTTTGTATATAAACCAGTCGGTTCACACGGTGTTCTCAGAGAGAAAAACAACGTAAAGCAATAAAATTGGTAAACATTCACCACATTAAGTTCAATTTAAAATGCATGGTGAATATACCTATAAATATATATGAATATATAAATATGTATGTACTTATATATTGTCTAAAGTCAAAACGCTTCTTAGGCGCAAATTTACATAAGTATTGTGGTCATCTGTAGCGCATTGAAATCATTTTATTATCCTAAAATTTAAAAGAATGTTAAAAAATCGCACACTTATTATGTGTACCGAATTTCAAAATGATACTTTAAAAATGCACACACAAATATAAAATAAAACCGAATTATGGGGGCGATGGGCGTGGCATCCAAAAACTTTAATATAAGACATCTGCGTATGGTCAAGGAGAATCTAAATGTTCAAGATTAAAGCCTTAGCTCTTATAGTTCCTGATATCTGTTGTCTCATACATCCAGACGCACGGACGGACCTACAGACGGGCATGGCTAAAACGACTCAGCTTACGATGCTGATCAAGAATATATATACTTTATGGAGTCTCCCACGTCTGCTTCTGCCTGTTACATACATTCGCACAAACTTATTATACATTTGTCTCTTTCGGTACAGGGTATAATTAACTTGTGTATAATTTGAAAATGCAAATAATGATAATAAAACATTTCTCCATTTGACTACAGCTAATTTGATTGCTTTACTTTTGTTTTATCTCGAATTGATTTGTCTTGAATTGCAGTAACATCCAAAATAATTGAATTGGTTTTGTAATTCAAAAAAATAATTATGTCTGCGTTTTGAAATTCGTGTACACGAGCATTTCACAAAATTTGGTCCGAAATACGTGTGCATCAACTCAAATGTAAAACACGCCCAACATATTTTTAGGCAATTTTCAACACGTCGCATTATGATTTCCCAAGAGCCGCCGAATAGCACGAGACCACTTGGAGATGCGTACATGAGCTGAGGCGTATGTATCTGCATCGCATATTGAATTGATATCCGAAAATCCCAAAAAGCTAAAAATCAAAACAAATGCCAATTAATCAAGCCAAATTGCCACACTGAAGCTGCTGCTGCCACACCGGGTTGCGTTGTGGCATTTAGGCAATGTAGCCTGCCCCAAACTGACGATCTCTGCTGGTACTGGTCCGAGTAGAAAGACATCATTCGCTCATATTCGTTTGCCGCCTAATGTGCAGTGATCTATCTCCGCTATGAATTTTCCCAAACATTTACACACGAAATCTTTTTAGATATTTGCTTTTTTTTGTCCAATTGGGAACAGAAATCTTTTATTTCTTTAATTTCCGCTCAATTTTTAACACTTTCACAGCGCACAAATGCAAAGTTAATATGCCATCGCACATTGGGAAATGCATGCGAAGGTTTTTTTTTTTTGTTTTAGGTCTGCAGCTTGACTGGCATTAACTCAAATTGCTGACTTTGATGATGGAGCGATGGGCGGGTTTTCAACTACTGACGAGGTCGTGAGGATCACTGGAAAT
The DNA here is from genome assembly GCA_035044765.1 of Leucophenga montana. Taxonomy (NCBI): domain Eukaryota; kingdom Metazoa; phylum Arthropoda; class Insecta; order Diptera; family Drosophilidae; genus Leucophenga; species Leucophenga montana. The sequence continues at coordinate 1,338,551 of JAWNNQ010001873.1, forward strand.
TGTATTGCTGTGTGGCAGTAGTCATCTTGGCCTGTCATATGTTTGCTATTGGTTTTGTCGGTTGATGGGCGTGTCGCTGAAGAGGCGTTTGTTCCGTGAATAGATTTGATTTCTACTTGAAATTATAAGTTAATAGAAAAATTATGAAATGCGCGAATGTAAATAAAAATTTGAAAATAGAAGAAAAAAAAAACAAGAAAAAACGTTAACTTCGGTGGTATCGAAAGTTTATTACCATTCACATGAAGTTTCAAGCTTTGAATTTAGGTATGTATTTATAAAAGGTATGTGTAAGTTTGTAGGAGCCTATATCAAAGTGGGTGATAATTATGCGAAGTGTCCGTTCATATAAAGCCACCATGTCAAATTTCAAGCTGATTGTGTTTTAAATGATATAGTTTTTCATGCAAATTCCCAGAATTGTGTGGAGGCTTTGTGTGGTGGCTTCTCTAAAATGGAGAAATAACATATATTTCTCTATACCCATAAGAATCCACTATATTTAATTTTAAGTTGATATTTACTGTAATAAAAGAGTTTTCATATAAAACTTAATATAAAAGTGGGCGTGACACTAGATATTTATGTGAATCATCCATCTATAAGAAGCCGTCATGTGAAATTTCATTGACATTGACTGTAATATCAAAGTTTTCCATACAGAAAGGCATAAGTGGACGGGTGGTTTGTATGGGGGCTACCCCATAAAGTGGGGATCACACCCGTTGATATATATGAGAAAAATTTCTTTAGAAAAAGCCACCTTATCAAATTTTAAAATGATATTGAGAGTCTAAAAATTGTTACTGGTACAACATCATCCAGACAGGCAAACCGTCAGACAGACGGACAGACAGACAAACGAGAATTTATCATTTACAAATCCCGTTAGTTAAATGTCCTCCATACTGACGCGGAGTTTAAGCGCCAGTGCTCGATTTTGTCAGTTGATCTCTATTATGATTTTTACGAATTTTTGCGAATTTTCTTCAAAAACTCTTTCGCGTAAAGAAATGTAATGTAACTGGTGATGAGACATGGGTTTACGAGTCTGACATGCAAACCAATCGACAATCTTTGGAATGGCGCCTTCCTACTGTGCCGAAACCGAAAAATCCAAGTCAAAGTCGAACAACAGTAAAGTTCACTGTTTTCTTTGCTTATCGCGGTGTTGTACACTCAGAATTCTTTCCTGTATGTACTCTTTTATATATGTACACATGTTTCCAAAAACAGGTTAATATGATCAACCATATTGCATTTTTAGTTCGGTTTTGACAGAACTGAACTGAGTTTTCCATTTTTGAGCTTTTATTTATAAAAAATACTACAATGTACAAGGACAAGAAAGTTCACATTTAAAAAATCGATAAAAAAAGTAAGTAGTTTTTTTTAAAAAATGTTTATTACATATTAAAATACACACTTTGGGAATTTATTTCTTAAAAATGATATTGTCCAAATGTAAACCGTTGCGTTCACGGCATTCATTTAATCGAGCACTAAAATTTCCTATGACGGCTCGGCAGGTATTCTCCGTGATGGCTGCCATTTCGTGACAAATATTTCCTTTTAATTGTGCCAGGGAAGTCGGTTTGTTGCCGTAAACTTTAGATTTGACGATTTGCTGTGGGGATACCACAGCAAAAAGTCCATAAGGGTTAAATTAGGACTTCGTGGAGTCCAATTTATGTCACCTCTTCTGGAGATCAATTTGCCAGGAAAAATTTCATGAACTCGTGGTAGAGACCTGTTGGACGTGTGTGAAGTTGCTCCGTCCTGCTGGAACCATGTTCTTTGGTTATAACCAAGAAAGTTTTGCAGTTCAGGCACGAAAAAATCGTCTAACATCTCCACATAACGCTCTGAATTCACTGTAACTGTGCGTCCCCTTTCGTCTTCAAAAAAGTAAGGGCCGCTAATTCCTCGCGCCGACATAGCAGCCCATACGGTCACTTTAGTCGAATTTAGGGGTTTCTGATGTTTGTGTTTTGAATTGGTTGCACTCCAGTAGCGACAATTGCGGTAGCACATCCCAATTCAACGCCTCCAACGTTTCCTTGACGGATCTTGTAGCCGAGCGTTGTCATGTTGAAAACCACCTTGTCGTGTCTTTTGGCATATTCCGTCCGTTTTTGCTTCATTGCTCGGCTCAATTGCATCAATTGTTGTTGGTAACGTTCACCAGTGATGGTTTGGTTAGGTTGCAGCAGCTCATAGTACACAACACCCTTCTGATCCCACCAAATACAGAGCATGAGCTTGGCACCATGAATATTCGGCTTGGCCGGCGATGTTGATGCTTTGGGTTGTCGTAAAGGATACACTTTTCATCGCCAGTGACAATACGATGCAAGAACTCTTCCGATTATGGCGTTGAAGCAGCTGTTCGCAAGTGAAAAATCTCCTTTCGACGCCTCTTGGCTTCAATTCGTACGGCACCCAATTTCCTTGCTTTTGAATCATTCACATGCCGATGAAAACGTTGAATCAGTGAAGAAAATATTTATGGAGAATCGTTGAACAACTATTAGAGAAGTTTCTGGGGATGTCGGCATACCGGTTGGCTCATACCATGCAATTTTTTCGGATGTTTTGGCCATGAAAAGTGTGGCAGCGAAGTTTGTTCCGAAATTGCTAAATTTTGACCTTGCTTATTCGTGATTTTTGACCCAAAAACAACGCCACAATCATGCTTTAGTCACGTATTCACCGAACCAGGCCCCCTCCGACTTTTTCCTACTCCTAAAACTGAAATGACCCGTGAAAGGGCGGCGTCGCTGGAAGAGCTATACCAAAAAACGCATATCAAAGCGTTGACACAAGGGAATTACATTGAAGGGAACAAAATAGATATTGAAGAATAAATAAATGTTTTTCGAGAAAAATAAAAAGTCAGTTGTCCTTAACACACCTCGTATATACTTTATGGTGTCAACACTAGTGTGAATAGTATTAAAATCAAAGGTGGGTGTTTGTGAGTGGACTAACCTAAAAAGTGAGCGGCACACGCACTTTAGAAAATGTAAGTGAACCGCGATTTAATAAAAAGCCACCATATAAAATTTCAAACTGATATTGACTTAAATTAAAAAAGTTTTTTTTTATGGAGACTATTTCAAAATGTATTTATGTGAATGGAAGACACCATAGCGAATTTCAAGCTGATAATGATTTAATTAAAGAAGTTTTTCATATAAAAATACAAAAATGGGAAGTGGGTTTGTATGGGATTACGCATGACAATATGGATAGTTTATTTAAGTGCTGTAAAAAAAGTTGTTATGCGGACAGATGCCCAGACATTGCTAGATTGACTCGTCTCGTCGAGCTGATCAAGAATATATATACTTTATGGCGTCTATGATACCTCCTTTAAGCATTTCACACTATGTACGAATGGTATAAATAGGCTCCACTGCAGTCTTGTCTTTTGTACAAATTATTAAGACCTATTGAAGTTATATAAATAAATATATCTTTAACATGAAAGCACGTCCTGTACCTAGTTCAACGATTTTTGTTTTATCCATAGATTTGTATGGGTGCTATATTCTATAGAAGTTTGATTTCCACCAAAGTTTTTTTCATTTGTTTAATTACAATTCGAGACTGATCCACTTACTAATTCATTTCTACTCATAGCAATCATGTTTTTAAATTTGATTTTCCACATAATTTACTTACCTTTAATCGTTTAATGAACATATGAACATATATTTCGCTGCAATATTATCAACATCCACAGCATGCATAGGTAGGTATTTGTATATTCACAGCTGCAACATCGTGAGCATCAAAGATGCGACTGCAGTGAGATACAACAGCAAGAAGCGCAAATCTGACGAACTTCAACGAAATATAAACTTGGATAGGGAGGAGTGAAGCATTATAAAGCGAAAGAGAAAGCGGAAAGAAGATTTAGTTCATCAACATCAACTTCATGTACGGAGATCGAATTGAAATATTTATCTTTATTGTAAAAATGTCATGTTCAAATGCAAACTTTGGCAACAAGATTTAAATATAAAACAACAGTCAAGTCTAAAAACCACCGATCGGCCGATCGTGCAAGCCAGATAGATAAAACATAGTAAGAGATAGATAGTAGATGCAACAAGAAGGTACAGAAATAAGTCGTAAATCGAACTGAAACGAAATAAAATATCACTGTGGACGGTAGTCCATGCAAGTGATGAAAGCACACATCAGTGTGGCTGCAGCACGATAACTATATTATAAGTGCAATAAAGAAGTATTTATTCATTATCTATACTAGTGATGCACAAATTTGTGGGTCTGGATGGTTCAAAGATTCGTTAATGACGAATCCAAAATAGGCAAAACAATCCGAATCCACAAACCCAAATCTACGAATCCGCGGATCCATATTCGAATGCAAATTTTTACTCGAATACAAATTTTAACACATATCTATATCCCAATACATATCAAACTCGAATATTGACTCGAATCTAGACTCAAAAAGAACAATCCAATGCAGTAAACATGATAGGAGTGTGTGTAAACATTCTTGTACGATTAGAAGCGTGCGACCTCAAAGCTTTATTTACTTCCGCTGTTACACTTGCTTTGAGTTTTTGAAATCTCTAACTCTGTCGTGCTCTAAAGGGCAATTTATTGTAAAGCATGTCGGTCCAGCTGCTCGACATTATGCGCACCTGCAAACATGTTGGCGAGCATCAGCTAGGGTTTTTGTTGATAAAATTTTAAAAGCAGAGAAATTCAAAGTTTTATGAATGAAAATCAGACACTTAGTGCAGGGCTGTAAATTATAACAGTAAAATTATAACAAAAAAAGCAAGGCGGCCGTACACAGCACACACCAACCGCACACAGTGACACAACACACACCGATACACATTCACTTAATGCCAGTCTCTTTCTCGATGGCCCTAATTTAGAGCCAAAAACGATTTCCGTGATATGGCAATCTTAAATCTCTATAGGGTTATCCAAAACAAAAGGTCGAATTTTGACCGCTGGGAGAATTCTAATATATAGAAGTATGTCCGATTTCTGCTCAATATGATCAATAGACTTAAGTAAAAAGTTTGTGTTTGAGAACGTAACAAACAAACAAACAATTTAACAAACCAACCGACTAACACACAATGTAAGTTCAATATAAGCATGAAATAAAATAAAGTTAATGTTTTACTCGAGATCTACCTAGGCTATTCTAAAAACGATAGCTTTGTTTAATAAAGATTTTTACAATCTTGCTCCCACCTAATAAGTTTAGTTTTATTTGAGTTTGCTGACATTTAAATTGAAAAATTCTGTTTTGTCGTAAGTCGTTCAAGAATTTCGTAATGAAATTTTTTTACATTTTTTATTCCCCCTTTCCCCATTTAACTCATCCCCTCTCATTGTAACAATTTCGTACGAATATAGAAAAAGTAAATTTATCCATAAGGTACAACAACACGTTAACTAACATTTCAATAAGAAATATATACTAACAATTAATTGTTCTCATGTTGTAGCAATTTATATTGGGACCAAATCCATGACAGATAAACCAGATATTGTATTAAAAAAAACTTATGGAATGTTACGTAACAAACTGAATCACCCTTCCTCTCCCATTGTCACAAATCGAACACCCTCTCGCACTGTGCTCCTTGGCAATGCTAAGTGTTGTTGGGAGCCAGCTGACATTTCCATTGGAAACATTACGGTTGCCAAGGCCACAATATACAAAGCAACTCTCGTACGATGTGGAAAACTGTGGACGGACATCGTGCAGGAGCATCATTTCGTTTAAAAGTTCATTTTATAAGATATCATATTAAAATTTTGTATAGGGTGTCCCAACAGAAAGTTCACATTTGATTTGCTGATTGCGTGAACACAACTATTCCGAGGGGCGCGGGGGGTATGTCAATCGGTAGCCTAGCTTTTGGGAATTTAGTCGCTATGGAGCGTTTCTCGCGATCGGACCGTGCGTTATGCGTACGTGAGTTTTACAAAAACGGTAATTCAGCGACTGTAGCGCGTAGAAAATTCTGCAGTATTCGACATGTTCGTCACTTAAATGATGCGCCAAGCCCTCGACTCATTGGAAAATGGGTCAAGAAGTTTGAAGAGACCGGTTCAACGCTGGAAAAATCAAAATCCGGGCGTCTAAGGTCTTAGAGAACGTTCAAAAACGTAGACAGTGTTACTCAGTCTGTTCGTGACAACCCGGACCTTTCGATTTGGAAGCGTGCTTTTGCTTTAAACCTGCATAGATCATCATTGATCCGCATATTTAGCAACTTCACACACGTCCAACAGGTCTCTACCATGAGTTCATGAAATTTTTCATGGCAAATTTATCTCCAGGAGAGGTGACATAAATTCTCCCGATTTAACCCTATGGACTTTTTTGGTGCGATTAAATGAATGCCGCGAACACAACGGTTTATATTTGGACAATATCATTTCCAATAAATAAATTCCCAAATTGTGTATTTTAATATGTAATAAAAATTTTTTTATCGATTTTTTATATGTGAACTTTCTGTTGAGACACCCTGTATGTTCGTTAGTTTAGTTCACCATTCACATTAATTAAATTTGTTGATAGAATTTTAAGAAATATTAATAAATTCTATTTAATGGTGAAAATGAAATCAACTCGAGATCAAACTCAAATTTCGATCATTATCCATTGAAAACAAAAAAGTTCATTTAAAATTTCGTCGTTTTTCTTCTTGGAACCATACCTAAGATTTTGCTTTTAAAAAAGTTAGCAGACCTACATAGTAATATAACGAAAAACATAGTTTGAATGCCATTTTGTAAAGCTACTTTAGAATAAAGTTGACAGATCAAGATTTAAAATTAACACAAAATTAACACAAAACTTTGTACACCTTCGTCTACTAGCTTTATTGGCATGAAGTTTAGTCTATTAGGCCCTTAACTTTGTAACTAGTAAAACTGTTAACACTTATCTAGGACACATTTTTATAATAGACTAGCGAGTCATCCATCTATATTTTACGGCGTGTGCAGATGCTTTCATGGTAGTTTTCTTTTATAATTTTAGTACGATACATACATATGTATACGTATCAAACCTCTGCGTTATCTGCGTTAAATACTTGCTGAGATATAATGATTTTTGGTAGGCGTGGTTCTGCCCACTTTTCCAGTGCTTTTTTCTTTCAATTCCTTTTGCTTATATACCAAATTTTTTTCTATTGAACTGACTGTAAAAAAGACGAGGTTCTTTTATAAAATCAATAAGCATATTTCTCTTTTTTAACAAATATTATTTTAGAATCACCCACTTACCTACACATATTAATGGAATTACTTTTCAACAGAAATTAAAATAATATCTGAAAGCTTTCTTGTTAAAAATATCTTAGAATTTTTTTCATTCTGCACAATAACCAAATATTTTGCATTTATAGAGCTATTAAAAGTAATTTTCACCTTAATTTGGATGGGTAACGAGCACAACCCCAGGTGCAATGGATAGTAGTCTTAAAACAAGTACTAAATCAACTCAAGTACTTTGCAGACAGGCTATTAACTAGAAATAGAAAAAAGCCCTGCAAATATTTCTAATACATTATTACATAACGCTAGTGCAGCCATCAAACATAGACACCTATTCAGACAAAAGACGTATCCTTTGACAGTAGCTCGAAGAAATCTCATAAAAATCTTTAATTAAAACTTTTGTCGAAGTTAAGATTTTTACGAGTGTCTAGGCGGACAGACAATTGGACGCGAAGACAGCGTCGTCCAACTGACACCCAAGACAAGATTCAAGAGCCTAGGCCAGACCAAACAAATCAGCAGCCAACTGAGGCAGTTAGCTTAGCTTAGCCCGGCCCGACCCGGACCGGCCAAGCCTAGTGCAAATCGACTTTGTTGGCGCGCCAGCCGCAAGCGAGCTTTTTTCATTACTTTATTTCTAAGTCTGAATAAAGTCTGCAAATGAAAAAAAAAAAAAAATTCCAAATCGTTAAAAAAAAAGTTACAGATAGACAACGCAAATCCTCAAAGTTAATTCACTGTGAAATCCTCGTTTAAATGCGGTGCATATACCAAAAATTACAACAACAACAACAACAAGAACAGCAACAACAACAACAACACAAAGACAGCAGAAATAAAAATAGTTTTGCGCAATCCTCACAAATCTGATAAGCAGTTAGAGAGCATTAGAGCACACTGTGTCTACAAACAGAAACCAACCATGTCCATTGCGAACAAGTATCTCAACTGACTGCGAGTGTCGTTCGAACTTCGAAGATACTCGAACTACTTAGTAGTAAAACTCTATGCTGCATGCGGCGTTTCGTCCCCATTTATCCGTCTCGTCTTGTCGACAAGACCCACAAAAAGATATTGACAACATCACAGTGGAACAAAAGTAAACTTTTGATACACAAAAACCTAATAGGGACAGTATATTCTTGATCAGCATCAGTTTTAATTGCCACGCCCACAATACGGCACAATATAGGAGACAAATAGTTGTATTGTGAGCGTCGCTTCTAAAATTTTTTCCAAAGTTGACCTGTATCAGCCGAAAATACAAATGTTTTCCACTAAGATATGATTATGATATGACAATTTGAATTTTGCGATTTCTCAGCTAACTAAATAAAATAAAAATGTAATGTAATTAGGTTTAAAACTGGTTATTAGAAGAAGACTTATTTGTATACTACCCGACCAGTGAAGAGAAGAAAATGCCTTCACGGCTTTATTAAATCCACCACTTTAATGTCTGACATCGGATTCGTATCCATCGGTTCCAAAAAACTTCTCAGCTCAGAATAGCTCGAAATTCTATTGTAATAAAAGAATTCCGCGAATGAATAAACATATTAATAAACCCATTTTTTTGGGATTATATGTAACGCGGAATATATTAATTGGTACTTGTTAGTATACATAACACTCTTGTTTTGCGCTATATTTCATAGTGTGTCCCAGAGTATCCCGGTTTCAGAAGTACAACTCCGTCCCTAAAGGATTATGCCGAAACCATTAAAAAAGTTCGCATTACGCATTAGTTGTTATACATCATTCAGACTATGCATTGGAACTTACATCATAACTAAATTTTCTGGCTTCTATAAATAAGGCCCCATAGAATTAAATCTCCAGTATAAATTGAAATGGACCATATCCATTTTTACCATTGTTGCATTTATTTTTTTTTTTTATTTCATTCCATAGTGTTTTTTTTTTTGCATTATTCCACATAATTAAATGCTAGGCATTCTTTGTCACGCCCATGTAACCATCTTAGTCTTAAGTTCATATAAGCCTCCTTCAATTCAAGTTAATATTGGCTGTAATAAAAAGTGCTGCACAGTGGCTGGAAAATGCCAACAGTCAACATTCATAGCAGCAGATATACCGTTGTGTCACAAAAATCGCTTTCACCTCAATTCGGACTCAAGTCAAATTTGTCCGTTTGAAATCATCAGCCTCATATAAGTCACTTGATACAAATAAAAAGAAAATCGATACAAACATTTAACACTCATGGCTCTGACAATTTTGCTGCTGTAGTTTTCACAATACACTCACACAAAACTTAATTGCAATGCACATAAACGCAGCGTCTTAACACACTACACCTTGCCGGATGGCTGGATAGCAAACTGTTTGTACATGTTTTTATACATCTGAAATTGAACTTGAACTTACATATTTAAGTTTTGGATGGACTGGAAAAATGCAATGAAAACTAAAATTGCGCACAAAAAGGTTAAGACAAAATCTACAGGCGGAGAACCATATATAGAAACGTGTTCACGCTTTTGTGGACTCAGGACTCAGTTTTTTTTTTTGGGTTGAATGAGAGGCCTATGTGCTAAAAAAAACTATGACATTCAAATAGGTGAAAATAGGTGAATAGGTTTTTGATTATTTCATTGACAGCTGTTAGTACCGTCAGAAGTGGCATTCATTTATCTAACTCCCAACTAACTCTTCTCTTTCAATTGCAATTCTACTTGCTTCCATCTTCGATAAGCCCTTCTAGTTCTTAATTAGCTAATCAGAATGTACATACATAGTTCTTCCGCCATCATTTTGAGTTAAGTAAAAGCAAAATATAGATACTCTGGTCTATGTTTACAGCAAAGTAACTATATTTTCTGCTCGTGATATATTGTTATTGTTAAAATTAAATTTAACAATAAAAAATTCTGTTGTCGTGAATTTGAATTCGAAGTACCCTTCCAAACCCTACATCCAAAAAATTAATTAATTAAAAAGAAAAGAAAACAACATTTTATTTCGTGTCAAATGGGCGTAGTACGCGTCGGGGCGTGGCATCCACAAAATTTAATATAAGAAACCCGTGTGTGGTCAAGAAGAATCTAAATGTCCAATTTAAAAGTCTCTAGTAGTTCATTTTTCCGGTCGTATAGTTCCTTGAATCTGTTGTTTCGTACATCTACACGGACGGACGTACGCACGGACAGGCGGCCATAGCTAAGTCGACTCAGTTTCCGATTCTGTTCAAGAATATATATACTTTATGGTGTCTACCACGCACCCTTCTGTCTGTTACATACATTCACCCATCCACCCATTAATGTATATGTCAAGCATCCGTCCACTAAAAGTTCGCATATTTATTATTAAGTTGATATTGACTACAATAAAAAAGTTTTTCATACAAAAAATCAAAACTGGGCGGTGAGGTTATATGGGGCCTACCCCAAAAAGTGGGCGTAACGGGTCAATCTTGATACTCGATGCCTCCTTTAATGCGTTACAAACTTTCAGACAAACTGATAATACCATTTCACACTATGTGTGAATGGTATAAAAAAGCATAAGCAAAGAAAAATTATACAAATAAAATGTTTTCGGCTTTTTACCTTGAAAAACGGGAACTTTGAGGATATAGTATTGTGGGGGTGGCATCCAAAATTTCACGTAAGACTGTCATGTACCAAAGATACGCGACCATTTGCTTCGAAGTACTTCGTCCGCGAATAACTTTTGTTGAATTGATTTGACTTGGAACACCCATCCCATTCAGTTAATTGTTGCTTTGTTTGAACCACTATATACCTGATGATTTTCCTCTATATCTTTTTGCACCAATCAATACGAGACTTTTTTGGACGATTGTCAAATTATTCAATATCCTTAAGCTAATGTCTTCCACGTTTGTATTCAGCATACCAATCATAAACATTGGTTTTTGATGGTGCTTCACTGCCAAACGACGAAGTATGTTGATTGATGCACTCTTGTTGGCATTACTTATATATAGTTCTATACCTAGTAGTATATGTCTTATAGCCTTACTAATAAATAATTTAAAGTCGACATTTTTGCGCTACTTTGCTCGACCCAGACCATTGAGCAAATTTTTTTTTTCTTTGAACAGCTGATAATTCACAAAGATGTTCAAAACAAACAAACCAAAGTCTCAAACGGCTGACTGTGCAGAGTTTCACCACTTTATTTTGCACAAGTGTGCTCACAATACCGTTTGTGCACTTTTCCACTATTTCAAGACTATGCGAGCAACCCTAAGTGTATTTGGAGCACTTTGTTGTTATTGTTTAATGCAGCCAATTTAGTCGCAGATGTACAGCAGTTATCAGTCATATGGCCTTGTGGATCTATCGAACGCATTGGGATTCCGAAATCCATTTTCACGACCAATCTTTTGGACCAATTGTTTACATTGTTATTACACTATGTACAAATATTATGCAGTGAACAGACGAATGTGAACTAAAAAATTATATTGTTTGTATAAAATCATACGCACTTGTTAAATTCTTTATTTAAAAGCAATATTTTGGAGTAAATTTTTTCGGCACATTTTATCAAAGTGATGTGTTTGTAAAAACTTATTAGCTTAACACGAACAATATTTTTGTGTAATCATCGTATATAATGTGTCGTGTGTTTAGCAAAAGCTAAATCCTCGAACATTGTCAACAACATTTCAAAAAGTAAGTAAAAAACTATGATGACAACTGAAAAAAGTAATGATGCAATTCGATTTCTAGGTTCCGAAATATGTTAAAATCGTCCAAACTGGTTGTGTCTTGTTTATAATATATAGCCGCGTACAAATCAACGGATCACACTACTAGTTTCATATTGCAGATATGCGTTCTAATTAATTTCGTATTAGAACCTAGTTTTAATCTGTAACCTATGCATTATGACCACTGTGTGCCGTTGCCTTGGATTTTGGCGCTTCGTTCAATTGACTGACTTTGGCCACATGGATCCCAGTATCGTTACTACACTAAACTACGCCTCATTGATGCTGCGCGTGTCTGACGTTCCGTTTGTATATCTATCGGTCTGTCTGTCTGTCTGTCTGTCTCTTTGAATGTCGGTTGTTGAGTTTTCTAAGACTGAGGTTGGCCATGCTGGTCGACTGTAAGTGCAACAACGAAGACAGTTGCAACAGTTGAGTGAGTGCATAGACCAGACCAGACGACGAGGAAGAAATGCGCACAACATGCAACATTACATGCCTATAATTTGTTTTCACACAGCAGGACGTTTTCACTCCATAAGACATCAGAAAGAGGTCTTAAATGGTCACATTACTGCCATTTCCAACAGCGTTCAAATGGCAACACTGTTTAAATGCAGTTAGTGTGTGAGTGAATAGAGTGCGAGGAAAAGAGACAGTGAGAGAGAGAGAAAGAACGAATGAGTGTGCGACGCATGCGCAACAGATGCTGTCCTCCAACTTCGCCAATTTGAAGTTTTCAAATGCAAAGCGAAGATTGTCGCCGTTCAGTTACAATAAGAGACGAATATTCTTCGTGTCTTCCTCTCGGCAATGGTCGTCTTCATCATAGTCGACTGTTTGGTTTATGTTCCATTGAAATCGTTGTGGTCGTTGTTGTTGTTGTTGTTACGTGTGTTGTTTACGTAGAGATTTATATGCAGTGTTGGTTAATGCAATAAAATAAACTTTTACTGTTATTTAATTTAGTCATTATGTATTTTGTAATATTTTTTGTCTCTCTTTCTCCTAAATTGTGCATTATTTCTTTCTCTCTTTCTCTTTCTCTCTATATCTATATATATATATATATATATATATATATGTATGTATTTTTTCATCCATTCTAATTGCAATTGCATCTTATTTCATTTGACATTCCGTTTGCTTTCTAGTTTGCTTATTCAAATTGTTTACTGACAATATTTGTTGAAACAAGTGGTCAGACACTAACGACAAAACTTGTTGACAGTTTGATAAATTAAATTGTTTGGTTTCGATAATTGTCCAACCATATCGATGTGCATATCCATATTCAGTATGTGCTTAGCAGTAAGTATGTCTATGACTGTATATAAGTTTAGAATAGATATTGGGGGGGAAAACCTGCACGATTGAACTTGTTTTGTAATAACAATGTCGGCGCATGTATTTTTATATCTCATTTGTAAATTGTTGATTTTTTACAACAGTTGAAGCCTTAAGGAACTGGATCGAAACTATTTAGAGCAGAGGTAGCGTTTCGGCCTTAATCCCAACTTAGGGCTCTGTTGCCGCAACTATACTGCCTACATTCAGCAGTAAATTTTACAACTTTTTTAGTTTAAAGTAATAAAGAACGCGTTAGTCGTGTTAACTCGACTATGACATACCCTGAAGTCGGTTTAAGAACCCCTATTTGAACCATAAATATGTATGGGTGCTATGTTTCAAAAGGATTTTGGAAAAATATGTTGTCCTATTAATCTTTTGCACACTTTTGTGACTGATTTTACTTCGTTCTCCCAAAGCTATTGAACTATCTTGAAACTTACAATGCCATCAGATGTTGCTAAGTCAAAATTAAGCCATCCGTTTCGTAATGATTAGATGAAATGTGGAAAGTCGTACATACAAAATATTTAGTGGTTTTTGAATTCAAAGAAAAGCATTTTACTGCTTACTTCAAAATTGGAGAAGCTTTTTCTATTCGAAGATCCCTGATCACATACTTAAACTTTGACTGTGAGATCAAAAGTGCTAAGAAGGCTTATATTTTTTTTTACAATTTAGTCAAGCTGTTTTCTGCTCCAAGTAACATTTTTTAATCGAAAACATTTCTCCATTTCAAAATCAGACTGAAGGAATTTTATTGGAGCCCATCTATTTTAATATGTGCAAATTTAAATTAAGCTTATTCGTTACAAAGTAATATGTTGGTTAAGAAACGTAAATAATAGTTAAGTATTTTAGCTAAGTATTTTTCATCGTCTGAAAATTCTTTTGGCCGATTTCTTATAAGCAACTTGCAAAAATGTTTGGACTCATTACACAGGCCAACAAAATTCGGGGTCATGTAATTTTCTGGAAAGCTGAGGGTCATTTCCGAAGTAATTTGGTGCGTAGAATCCGAATCCGTGCTCAGAATTTGAGCTTATGTACCCGAAAAACGGCGTTTTTTCCTACTTTTGAGGTTATGTACAGGGTGCAAAAGAATTTTTTGGTATGTTTCTTCAATTACATCATTTAGTACCACTCTTACCCTTTATTTTGAGAGTTCAATAGTTGATCTATACAATCTATGCAATAAGTCTTTGAGACAATAACACAGGTTTAGTTGTTGGAATGCTAAGGGTTATTTCCGAAGTAATTCCATTTTTAATGGAATATCTGGTTCCAAAAAAGTATCATCGCATTCTTTAACGTAGTTATTCAAATTTAAAATTGGAATCGCTTCGACCTTAAATTGTATCCTCCCTATGTAGGTACCAGAAAATGGTTTTTGCAAAAAAAAAAATTTTATTATAATTTTTTAATGCTATGTTGAATTTTTCAAGCCAGCTTCTGGAAATGCCAAATATTATAAGTTGAGAAACTTGTGTGTCGACTTTTGGCAGCCTTGCACGCAGCATTTAGCACTGATTTTTGAATCACGTGTTCGGCCCATATCGACTGCTCGGCAAGACATTGAAACTTCAAATGATCATACCAAAAGCAAATACTTCCAACGCTCGAGAAAGAAGAAGCAGAATGTCGAATGCGCAGAATGAGGGTGTACTAAACTTGTGCAAATGTATGCAACAGGCTGAAAGAAACGATTCAGACATCATATCCGTATGTCCGTCCATCGTATATTTCAACAACAAGATCTCGGAAACTATAATAGATACTACCTCCATATTTTGATTTTTAGATTGGTGTGGATCGCTCGCAGATCAAATGTACTTAGAATGCCACGCCCACAATACCCACAATAGAGCCATCTATCTTTAAAATTTATGTTATTTTAGATAAACCAGACGGAAACATTTTTTTCGAAATTTTTTTTTTTAATTTTTTTTTAATTTCAAAATGTTTTTTTACGATAAAAAAAATTTGAAACACATTTTTCGACATTTTTCGAAGTAGTGAATTCACGACAGCATCATTTTGTTAATAATCTTGTTACTACTCGTAAAGTAAAAATTTGCATTATTTTTTAGTTTTTTCTTTTTCAAATTTTCACCTTAATTGGGTCGGCCTAAGAATTCAATTTAGAGCCATGGTTTCTTGTTGCAAGCTTCTTAGATTTAACCCAGCAGATTTTTTAGCTATACGCATTGGTCACATTTATTGACTTGATAAAATTAAGTCCCTGGAATTTCTCAATTAAATGAACAAGGTTTGAGATATTGTCAATGTTTTTTATTTGAATTTTAGCTGGCTAAAGGTCAGTTTTACACTAGGAAATATTATTTACACATTATATTATTTACACATATTTACGCAGAAAAATTATAGGCTACTAATACACGTGTTTCATGGTATGCCACTACCTATCATCAGTCGGCTTGGCCGCATATTGCTAATGCTTGGTTATTTATATCATTCTTACTTCAATATTATTAATTATTATTAAACGTCGTCCCATACGTGAATAATGTAATTTTTATTGGCGACCTATTATGCATTTATGAATTTCAGCTGACTCAAGGTCATTTTACATTGGGAAATATATTTTTTTTTTCGAGGTTGGTACAACTGTCAGACATTCATGGCGGATGGTTCGTGAGCTATACTTTTGGAAACAAATCTGTGTTTGGTGCAACAAAACTGCATTCAATATATACAAACATGTGCAATATTCATACAATATAAGTTTGACTCAGTTCTCAAACTTTTATTTCTTCTCGTTGGCTTATGTGTTTCTATTTCACTCATATGTATAATATCCCTCTTATTTTTTTCTTATCATTTACTCATTTTATCACTCTGGATGATAGTCCACGCAAGTGATAAAACCTCACCTCATTGTAGGAGCAGCACTAGCAATCACTCTGGACGGCAGCCCACTCAAGAGACGTAACTCCACCTTACGCACAGAATAACGAAGTCCGATCGAGACATGTTATATACCATTAAAAAGCTTTTGAAAGATACAAATCTTAAAATATACAAAATTGGATCAACTCATCCGAAATATAGGGGGTTAAAAAAACGCACCCTCAAGGGGTATATAAAGTCGTGGGGAACATATTGCAGCAAACATATTTTTTGTTTATTCTGCAATTTGTAAAGTGAATTTTTTTAAATTTTTGACGAGTTATTGAAATAGTTCGTGCGTTGGTTTGTGAGTGTATGTGTGTTTGGATACTATAGACATCCTTCTTTTTTTTTATACAGGATTGTAGTAAACAAAAAACTAAGAAACATTTATTTTTCATAATAAAAGCATCGCAAATATTAGATGGAAGTCTTGCTCTTTTCCATAATAATGCGTCATACGTCTGTTATACAATTCCTCTATGCCCATCAGTTATAACTGTTATAAAAAACAAAAAAAAAACGTTAACTTCGGTGGAACTGAAGCTCTAATACCATTCACAAAAATTTTAAATAGTATTGTAAAACATAAAAGTGAGGGTTTAAATAGGGGCTACCCCAAAAAGAGAGCGATATACGCCCACTAGTAGATGTGTATGAAGCAATGTACGTAGATGTGTAAGATGCCGCCACATTGAGTTTCAAGTTTATATTGACGTTTTCCATACAAATCCATAAAAGGGAGCTGTGGTTTTATATGGGACTACCTTAAAAAGGACACGCCCATTTGTATATATATATATATATATATATATATATATATATATATATATATATATATATATATATATATATATATATATATATATATATATATATATATATATATATATATATATATATATATATATATATATATATATATATATATATATATATATATATATATATATATATATATATATATATATATATATATATATATATATATATATATATATATATATATATATATATATATAAATATCCACCAAATCAAATTTCAAGCTAATATTTATTTAAATGAAAAACTTTTTCATAAAAAACACAAAATTGCACGGTGGGTTTGTATGGGTATCTATCCCAAAAAGTTGGCGGGCCACGCCCACTAGTCTATGTATGTTAAAAAGGCACCACATTGCATTTCAACCTAATATTGACTTTAATAAAGAAATTTTCATACAAAAAGTCAAAAGTGGGCGGAGGGTTTGAGGTATGGGGACTACCCCCAAAAATTGGGCGTGGCTAGTCAATCTTAATACTCTATTAATACTCTATTATTATATAAAAATATAAATCTTTCGTCACAAATTTAATATCAGAAGTTCTGTGACTTGCAAATAGACTCCCGTCACTTGATTTTTACCTCGTCAAGATGTTTTTTTGTTTTGATTTACTATACGTTTAACATTAATGGTTAACAAATTTACGCCTTCATGGGAAAAAATTCCATTTCACAGACTAGACACTAGACAGATGTGAAGAGGAAATTAAGTACATACTATACTATATTAAAATTGATTTGAGAATAAAGTGCAAAAATCTAAAAGAGTGCGTAGAAATAATGAAAATCCCACAAATATCCGTTACGCCTTAGTAAGAAGTTTGTCAGACGAATCAATGGTTGGATGGATGGGCGATGGAACGGATGACTTTATGGATGGTTGAATGTTGAATGCTTTTATTTCTGCTTGAGAGTGTGTGGTTGTTTGTTGTTGATCTTGTTTGAACATTCTGGCAACAATTTAAAGTCGCGCGTCATGTGTAAGTACTAAACACTCTCATTTCGCTTCCTTCTCCAACCTTTGCCAACTCCTTCCGCAACGCATCGAGCATCACTTTGCAAAAAGAAAAAAAAAGTATCTTATTGCCTTTTCACGTTTGCTGCACTTTTAGTTTTAGTTTTTTAGTTAAGATTTTCTTATTGTATGAAGTTGAAGATTTTCCTTGCGTTCTTTTTCTTCTGCGATTTTGCATCTTGCTATTTTTTTCTTAGCCAAGTGGGAATTTAATTTTGTAAGACTTAATTTCTGCACCAAAGTTGTTTGCCACATTTTATTTGATGTGCGCAAATAATTCTGCGCTCACACATTAGTTGAAGGATGCCAGGTTGGCGAGAGGGAACCTAAGAAGTCTTGCTGAGCTGCGAGTTGTTGTTGCTGTTGTTGGTGTTGTATGGCAAAAATTACGACTTACAAGCAAAGTCTGTACAATGAAACAACTCTAAAACTCTTAGTCTAAGTTAGTATCAAAAGTATTGCGATTGTAGACCAAGACTTTGCAGCTATGCTTACTTTGAATGCGTCCTAAGTGAAGTTCACCTGCGCTGCGCCTCTTGCTAAAGCATCTCTTCTGAAATATTTGATGTTTGCCTGTCGTCGTCCTCCAAGTCGTTTTACAAGCCATAGTCCATACATACTCCGCTGCTGGCCTCAACTGACCAATTCACTTACTGTATGCGATACTAGTACGAAAATATGACTACGAGAGATGATTTAAAATGTTTTCAAAGTAGTAGAATAGACTCACAAGTTCCGAATTGGAACTTGTGAGTCTTAACTCAATAAAAAAAAGCGAAATGAAGATTTTGCATAAATCCATACGAAGGCTGCTAAAAACAAACCTTTACAAAGTTAATTTACTCTCTAAAAGTGCTGTAGTCATGGTAATGATAGGCGCAGATCCGTGATACACAATTTTTAGTGTTGTCTCGTGTTTCAAAATTTTTAAAGTTCTATAAAAGTTAAAAAAATTGTAGTTTTCCTATTACAACTATAACAAGAAAGAATGTTACAGTCGAGTAGGCTCGACTTCGAGGTACCCTTCTTGTTTCAGACTCGTTTAATGAACCATAGACAATATTCTGATCCGGACAAATGCGGTAATGTTCAAACAAAAACTCAAAAATGGGTGGGGCAGGTTTGCAAGAGACTACCAGTTGAAGAAGTCCGATATGGGCATATAGGGAATATAAGGAATTTTTAAGGATTGACGTAAGATACGACAAAATTGGCATTTGTAGCTTAATTAAGAAAAAAAAAAACAAAAAAAAAATTGTTCATACAAAAATTTAAAAATGGAGGTCCAGTCTGGATCTTTTGTATTAGGCTTTACGCTAGACACGCCAGCGTAATAAAGAATAAAAACCGAAATAATTTTCATACAAAATTTTAAATATAGTTTACATACAAAAATTTAAATATGGTGGCAAATTGGTATGGGGGCTACCCCTTAAAGTTCATTTAATATTAGTAAGCAAATAAGGGAAATGGTGAGTCTAGAAATCGGAGCTTCAAGTCTGTATATATTATAGTCTCCAGTACCTGCTCGTTTAAACTGACGGTCAGACGGACATGTCTATATTGACTCGCCTTCCGATGCTGATGCTTTATAGAATGTGCCTCGCCTCCTTCTGCCTGTTACATACATTTACATAAACTTAATATACCCTATGAGTTCCGGATATAAATATACCGACCTTTCTTTCCAATACTAGCACCAGATCCTACATGTTTCTAAACACTTCCTCCTGCATTTGAAATAAATTTTCAAAATCTAGTTTACCACTTTTTTACCACTTTTTAGCTAAGACCTAAAAAAGTCTTGCATCAATCTGTAATTTTTATTTGTAACTAACCAGTGTTTTAAGTACTTTAATTTGAATGCTTAACACTTGTAATTCAAATTTTATATGCGTTCAAACAATAGGTATACTTAATGAAGATGAGGTGAACAGAAAAGAAAGTTGAACACATCTTTGCGCTCCCATGTATTCTTTGTATCATGACAAATACAAATAGCAAATATTCAAAAAGTGAAAACATTGCAAACTGACTATTTGTTTTTTTTTTTTTTAGCACTGCAGTAAAACGGTTCAGAGTTATGAAATTGTAAGATAAACTTGTAAGGGTGCGATACATGAGAGTCTATACCGCGAGTTTACTTTCTCTAACTATTCTTTAGTCAGTGAAATTTTCTCTTCGACAGACATACAGACAGATGGCAGAACTAGATCGACGCTTCTTGACATGCTTATCGCGAATACATGTACTTTATCGGAGATCCCGACGCTTCCTTCTCTATGTTATGTGCAAGAATTTTGACAGTTCAACAAATCCAATATACTCTGCTTACAAATATCTCTTCCGCAGGATATAAAAAGGATTTTATTTTTAAGGCTTATGGAGAGGATCAAAGCTCAAGGGGGTGATAGATAACCTTCATCACCAACCGTGGTCTTAAATTTCGTTAAAAGCCCAAAAAGTGTCTTTCGAAACCGGTTTTGCTCTATAATTTCCCAAGTAGTGTTATTCCATTTGAAAGGTATTTAAAAGACACACGATATATAACATGTTACAAAAAAAAAGTCATTTGATCACATTAGCCAAATGAAATGTAGCCTTTTTTGGGCTTTCACAGTAAATCAGGATATTTTTTCTACAAAAGTGGATTTGAATTTGAGCTTATCCAAAAGATACAAACATAAAAACTTTTTAGTTAACTTGTCGAAAAAAATCATAACTATTCGAAGAAGGTAAAATTTGCTTGATCTTGGATTCGTTGGATAACAAATATGATTGGCGCGATAGGTCCCCCAAGTAGATGAATAGTCTTTGGGTGTATTTTCAACTTCGGTTAACATTTTGTAAAGTTGCATTTCAAGACGCGCATTTTTGACGATAAATAACGGACCTCGATTAAAAACTTCGTTATTCCGCAGTCACTTTCGTGGACTTCCAACCACTGTGATACACGTAGGTACGCAAATTTGCAATGTGTGATCCTATGATTCACTGATTCTCACGTATAGTCTAAACCACTAAAGGTAAAATTCTGAAATTTTACCAGCAGATATTTTTAATTATGTCACTGGGATGAAGTTATACAAAATCCGATGCTGAGCACAGAGCACGGTGGCAGTTTTGTCATTAAACTGTCTCATATTTATACCTTTCTTTAAGTTTTTAAACTTGGACCACCTTTTAGTGAACATTTTTGGCATAATATTTAGAAAGATTAATTACCAATCAATTGTCCCTTAAAAATATATGAGAATCAAAAAAATATTGACAAATTATTAAACGTTTTCTAATGAAATAAAATTCTAGTTTAGCTTTTAATTTTTGTTCTGGTAAACGGTGATGGACTAAATATGAACTCGTTTCTAACGGCTCAAAATGATTGATTGATCGATTAGTTGTATAAACCGAATCGTCACTGTCTCTCTTAAATGAGCAGCAGAAGTCTGTGTCTCTCTCAAATGAGTTGACTAATTATTAGCTAGTATTCTTACTTGGCTCTTTTCTTCGAAGCTCTTTTATATTGTTGATATACTCGTATATATTGGTGGAATCATTTAACCTATTTGGTTGAACGAGTTCTGGTAAGCATACCCAATCACAATGCAGTAAATAAATTTTAGCAGACATGTTTCATACCATTTTTCCATAAACCTTCCGAAATTCATTTAGCACCTCAACGAAATTAGCACTTCTCTTCTTTCCCAAAAAGTTCTCGCACAAAAGAAAGAAACAATTATGAGTTTGAAGATAAGTTAGATTTAGTTTTACCCTTTTTACCCTTTTAATGTACATTATACATACATTTACAGACTATTCCAACTGCCCTCGTTGACTAATTGTTATGACCATTTGCAGCATTTTTGCACTCGATCAGAAACGCACTGAAGCATAAAAACGACGCGGTGGAGGAACAAGAAACACTGGCTGGCTCACTGGTTCATCCATTCGATTATTACTAGCTATGTGTATGTAAATCCAAGCAGCGGAAATCGCCAACAGAATCATCAAGCTTGAGAATGACGAAGCTGAGCTCAGCATCAAGCAGAGATTCATCGTAGTCGATCATCAACAACTTCGCAGTTGGCTGCTGCTTGTCAGCAACATGTTCAGCGATTGCTGCTGGAACGGCTGCCGAGCTGAGTTCAGATGGGAGACGTTGTTTTAAAATCGCTTAGTCATAAACACCCAAAATCCATAGTCGAATAAGATACTTTACTCTCCCCCCCCCCTTCCCCTTTTCACCTTATCAACAATTGCAAGATATCTTAAGACATTTTTAGAGAAGTGAGCTGATGCTTTTGTTGCTCTTGATATCATATTGCTCTTGATTTGCGCTGCTTATTTTGATCTTTTAATACGCTTCGAATTTTTTATCGCATTTATTTTTCTGCTAATACTTCCATTTTATATATTTTTTTTTTTTGCACTTCTTACTTTCTGTTTACTGCCTGATGTATCTTTTATACATCGCTATATTCAATCGATTGGCATTATTTTGAATATTTTCAAGCTTTCCCATCAAAACCAGTAGGCAACTCAGGTCAGTATTGATTATGATTTATGTATATACCTACTTATATCCATTTTGGCTCTACTCGGTGTATAAAATGCTGCCATTCAAATCAAAGTGATTGGCTGTTTGAATTCAGAGTTTTATGAAGTAGTATTTGATATGTCTGAGTAAGGATTAGACGGCTACTGTGCGCTTTTGTTCAATAAATATAATTCTGGTATTTGGAAATTTATTGAAAGTCGATGCAAGTTGTATAAGCGTTGTAAAAGGTTTTGTATCAAAACGTTGTAGAAAAATTTTACTTGTGTTTTGATTAAACTAATACTCAGATATTTTTCTTCTAAGTATTGATTAAACAAGATTTTTTGTTCCAAGTTCTGTTCGACCGAACCTCTGTTGGAATGAACAGATATCGAAGACAGTAATACAGACTTGAAGTATGGATATTTAGGCTCTTCTTTCCCTCTCCAACCCACATTAAGGAGTAGTCCCCATACAAACCTGTAACCATTTTTTAAGTTTTTGTATGACCATTTTTGGTTTTTATTTTAAATTAACTCAAATTTCTCGATAATTCTAGTAAATTATTCCACATATGTCCAGATCGGACCACTGAATTGTATAACCAAATACAAATCAATGGTTCATATAAGTGGCCTTAAACAACTTACAGAGTATCTCGAAGTCGAGTATTCAACGTAATAAAATGTTGTGTCCGCACTCGATCTAGAAAACTGAAAATGTATGCTTTGTTCAGTCGTATATTTAATGGATACTTTTTGATGGTTTCATCATAATTTGTTCACTCTACTGCTTAACTTTGAAAGTGTTAGTTTGAATTTGCACCGATTTGATATTACCTTTTTTATTCACTTTTCAGTTTTAACTTATAACTATTCTACTAATGAATACCAGCCATATTTGATGCATTAGAAGATGATTTACATAAAATTACGTTTAATTCAACACATATTCCTCTAGTTTTAATATTCCGAACCCATAGAGTAAAGGGGTACGAATGTTAAGAGTGTGCAAATGAAAATCTAAAGGCTGTCTGGTAGACCCTATAAAGAAAATATATTTTTAAACACCATCAAATGTCGAGTCGATGTAGACATTTCCGTCTGTCCTTCCTTTCGACCGTCTGTTTTAACGCAAAGAACTTGCAGACTATTGGCGATAGATCCTTCTTAATACACGTGCCAACCTCTCAATTTTTTTTTTTTTTGTATCAAATGTTTTTTCACTTTTTTTCCAACATCAACGCCAAATTTTATGTTTCTTACGTCAATCTAATTAAAATACTCCACACGTCTAGATCTAACCACTATAGAATACAGCCCCCATACAAATCCATGGTTCAAATAAAGAGGCTTAGACAAACTGCAAGGTATCATCATCAGTTAATTCTAGTGTTGTTTGGAGAGACTAGCTTCCATGATTTTTGTAGAAGTTACGAGAAGTTATGTTTGGCTCACATTATCTTATTAAACAATCTTATATGGACGTGTAAAATATGTTCAACACGTTTCAAATTTCTAATTAAGTGCAACGTCTAGTTCTCTCGTTCTTTTTATTGTCTCCAGAGCGCCTTGCCAGCATTTGAATGGTATTAATGCAATCGGAGTTATAGCCATACAGCTAGCCATACAGTATTGATTATGAGTTATGTATAAACCTACTTATATCCATTTTGGCTCTACTCTGCGAAAACATCTCTCGATCTTTTTATCTTTTTTTTTTGTCTCCAGAGCGCCTTGGCAGCATTTGAATGATACTAATCCAATCGGCCTTTTAGCCATACAGCTAGGGAAATTAGAAAATGCGCTAAATTTTGTATCAAACATCACATTTTATTAATCTAACCTTTGGCTTCTGAAATACATTACTGAAAAATGTATTTATTACATATTATATAATAAAGGTTTTTCAATAGTTTTGCTCGAACTTTGATAGCTTATTATTATGTTGTTTCATGTTACAACGCTATCATTATTCGACGTTTGTATTCTGTCATTGTCACTGTTGTCACATTGTCACCATTCAACAACTCGTCGAAGTTGAAAAAATCGTTTTCTGTTCACCACGAAGCTACGAAATATTTTGGCTGTAATGATCATCCAACCGAGCGATCATTACAACGAATTATCACGAAATTCGATGAAAGCGATTCGGTTACTGATCGAGCAGTTGTTCCTGTGCAACGGCAAAAAGCGCGGTCAAGCGAGAATATTGCCGCTGTTGCTGAAAGTATGACTGAAGACCTAAACCTCATGATTCTTTCTGTGACCTCAGCTTGCCAAATTTTTCCGTTTTCCGTGTAAGATGCAATTGACATAAGAACTGAAGCTTCAAGACGATCAAGCTCTCCGTTGACAAAGCTGTGGAGCAGTTGGAAACAGATCCAAATTTTTGCGAATAAATCATCTTCACCGATGAAGCATGTTGTTGCTTTAAAGCATCGTGAACAAGCAAAATTGACGCAGTATCATTGCATACGGAGAGACTTACTGTTTGGTGTGGTTGTTGGTCATCGTCAGTAGGCCATACATCTTCCGAGATGAGAACGGCTAGACCATGACAACTGACTTTTTTCAATGACATGGTCCTGGAAAGCAGGTGGTTCCAATAAGACGGCACAACGTGTCACATATCGGGCGTTATGTTATTGTAGTAAACTAAAATAAAAAAGTTCACAAAATGCGTTATTTTCAGAAGAGGCTAGGCGCAATGGCCGCCAAGATTGTACGATTTAACGATGGGAGACTTTTTCTCTAGAACTACGTTAGGTCGCTGGTATATGACAACAAAACAAAAACAATTGCACAACTGGAGAGCAACATCATTAAAACTATTGATGAGATCCAACCCGACTTATACAACAGAATCATACAAAATTAGACCTTTCAGATCGAGTCCTGTAAACGGTGTCACAGAGGATATGTAATTCAATGATGTTATTTCCAAACATAATGGTATGGTAATGTAATCCGCAGTGAAGGTTTCCATCATATTTCGTATGTCTGTCTGAGAGAAAAGTTCTTTATCCAGAGAAGACTTAGAGAAACTTAACTTATAGTATAGACTCTCTAGGTACCGCACTGCTGCAAATTTAACTTGAAATTTTATAACTCGCAACCGTTTTACTGCAGTTGTCAAAAGCAAATTTAGTTTTCAATTGTTTCTTTTTTTTTGTATAATATTTGATTTGCCTCAAAAATTGTTTTGCCAACTTCGAAATATAAATAGTTTTTAGAAAGCAAAATGTTGAGGCGATTCTGAAGACCTACTAAGGGTACCATATAGTCAAGCAACTCGACACGCTTAATGGAAACCCCTTTAGTTTAATATTGGACGATTGGACGACAATTTACGAATTTATGTAAAGTAAAAAGTTAAGAACTTTTCCACTCCATTATATGAGATCACCAAGACTATGTTGAAAGGAGACTTTCGACCAATATCATATACATAGTTAGTTAAGTTAAAACCGCAAACTGATATATAACGAACTGTTTAACACCAGTTGCTGCCTTCATCTATCACTAAGAGCACAGTATGGCACACATTTCGCTCAGATGTTGCCTTCATGCATCACAAATATTAATCTCCAACGAAAGATGTAAGAAACATTTTAAAAACAGCAAGCATGACCTAATTTTCGTTTCGTTTAAATCAAAAAAAAAAAAAAAAAACCTAGCACAATGCAATGTCGCACATTACACAACTTGCAGCAGATAGAACTCAAAGACGGTCACATTGAGATACAAAATTTAAGTAGTCCATATATCAGCAACGGCGACGAACAATATGCACAATGAGCGATAATACAAATGGGCAAAATCTGTGGCACATGGCCGACCGCAAAGGTATTTACAAAGATACTTAGTATGCACACCGCGACGAAAGTGTGCAATAACATTAAAGATGAATAAAACCAACAAAACAAAAAAAACCAACTATCTACATAAAATAAAATAAAATAACAATACAAAAAAAAAAATAAATAAAACAAAAGTAAACTTACCAAAAAGTCAGTCAATAACATTGGTCGTGTTGGATATGTCGATATGTATGTGGACAGCTGGACTGAATGCTGGATCAATGCATGGATATGCAACAAATCCCAATGGATGCCAAGTGCTGTAGCTATAACAACAACAACAACAAACAACTTGTAGATACTTCCATGAACGAAAATAAAAATAAAATTAAATATAAAAAGTATGCAGAAAAACGTTGTCTGCTCGAAGTCGAATTCAGTTTGAAATGGGCTACCGAAAGATTTTATTGTATACGCTTCTCACATAACATAAAAAAGGTTTTATCGGTTTGTTGGAATGTTTTATATATTTAACGCTCGGCTCTTACGACAGGAACTATGTGAATTGTTTACTGCAGTTTCTGGATATATTAAATATTTTATTATTCAAACAAGCGACTCTCAATTAATGTTCTTTTCATTGCTGAAAACTTCAAGAAGACTTTAACTTTTCTTACAAGCAGCATAAAACAACTTGTCTCAATATAGTTGCAGTTTTGTTAGAAATACATTTGAAGGTGAGATGTTAAATGACGCAAGAAATATGTAAGCTTGAGGATGTTGAGGTGCTATGTGATAAAAACGAAGCTAAAAAATTATATCAAATGGACGTCTGGTTACAGATACAATGGAATCAGTGACGCAATGGAATCACTTCACTAAGCTACTTGGATGCGATGAAGAGAACCACTAACTGATGATGGATTTCTTGTAGAGCCAACGGACTAAAACGTGGTCGGCTTAGTAATTAAAAAACTGAAGCATAACAAAGCAGCAGGCTCCGTCAAGTTATTCAAGTCAAGCAGCGAAAATTTGGCAAGGCATATGCACCAATTCTTATGCAAAATATCGTCCGATTAGTGCAAGCCCAACTATTATAAACTCAGTATTCTTTGTGCTAACATCAAGAAAGGAGAACTTGCTGTCTGCGCGAACTACCGTGGCCGTAAGTCTCCTTTCAGTTGAATATAAAATTATGTGTGAATGGCTGAGGCCACACACGGATGGACTGAAAAGGCAGTATCAGTATAGCTTAAACCAAAGAGGTCAACCAGTGACCAAGTTTTCACTTTACGACAAATCCTAGAGAAGACCCGTGAGTACAACAAAGACACACACGACCTATTTGTCGATTAAAAAACCGCTTTCGACACGCCGATAGGAAAAACGTTTTTTAATGCCCTATCTGAACTTGGTATCCCAGCAAAGATCGTTCGCCTTTGCATGATGACGCATCGCACACACAAAGCGTCGTCAGAGTAGGAAAGAACATCTCCGAACCTCTTGACACCAAGAGAGGTTTCAGGCAGGGAGATGTTTTAATCACCTGATGGAGTACAACCTACACAAACCCCATATGTAGAACGATCGGGCACTATGATGCTATGACATTGACATCATATGGTCCATTCTAGAGGCCAAAGTATCAACTAAAAAATATGAGACGTTCAACGCCTTAAAGATTGGTCTTCAACGAGAATGGGACAAAATACCATCGTACCACATTCGTGCAGCGGGTGAAGCCATCCCGGACAAACCTGATGCTATTATCCGCACTAAAGGTGGCTACATCGAACAATAAAATATTTTTTCTTTTTAGTTTATCGTAAAAAATGTTTTTACGATAAACTGAAGTTTTTAAATAAACAAAAAAGAAATTGACAAAATTAATTCGTAACACTTCATTCGCTCTATTTTACTTTTGTGTTTATTTTCTAGCTGCTTCGCGGGAACACCACCCCTAAGCGAAGGAACAGTCTGAATAATAAGCTTTTCTTGTTCGTAAGCTGACTACTACCAAATGACAAGTATCTCTTAGAATTTCAAGTTCCTCAAAGTTTTAGTAAACTGAAATATATAAATACCGCTATGAACTGATAAACAATCGTTTTTAGTATTTGAGAAGCGTATAAAAGTTTCGGTTCTACTGATTCGATTTTCGTCTTTTAGTTTTGAGCGCAAAATTATGTTGAGTTTTCGATTTATTTTATTGTCATCTCTCTCAATTTTTCTTTTATTGACAAGTTGTTGTTGTAACCTAATAGTAGTAGTCGAAGTATTATTTTTGTATTTGTAATTGTTGTTCCATTTCTACAGCATTTGCATTAAGAGAAGCACACTTAAAGATATTTTTTATTTATTTAAAAATTGCTTTTTAGTTCATATTTTTTTTTATTTTTTTTGTTTTTTTTTTCTGCATTGCGTACTTTGATTTCATTTGCATACGAATGCAAAGTATTTACAAAAACATGGCAAAGCAAAATCGAAATGAAACTAAAAAGCCGCAGCAGCAGCAGCAATCGGCGGCAATTGAAAACACCTTGGCAGCGCAAAAGTATCTCGAAGATACTTATGCCGCCTCTTTACAGAGCTACGTATCTTTTACTTATTTGCACGGACTTCACTCATTGTAGTTCTCTTTTTCGTATTTCAACAATTTTTGTTTGATTTAATGGCACAAGTTGCAAAAACAAAAAAAAAACTAAATAAATAAAACCAAATTCAAAAAGCAAAATGAAATGAAATCAAAATATAGGTCGCCGACTGCCGCCGTGGTCTGTAAGCGCTCTTCGCTGCTTGTTTGGCCTGAACTTAAAACATACTTTTTCTGCTGCTGCTTTTTCTACACAAAATGAAGTAAATACGAATGTAAAAAACAAACAGATTTTAGCCAAAAAACGAATTCAAAATTTCATATTTTTTGTGCCTTTTTGAAATTGCACGAATTATTACTATTTTTTTTTTTTTGTTTTTTTTTTCTTAGTACACTTCAAAACCCACGACTGCAGGCTGCTGCTGCTGCTGCTGCTGTTGAGCATATGTTGGGGCGTGCAAATAAACGCGCACAGTTTTGCAGATACACAAATTCACAGGTGAAAGATACGCGCAAAAGAAAAGATACTTTTATTTTTTTATTTTTTTTTTTTTCTTAAGTGCGATGACTGCTACGAATCGTGCGAATAAAATCATTTTAATTGAAATATGCAGCAGCAACAACAACAACAACAACAACAGATTTTGAGAGAGAATGAAAAACTACAAGAACAACAAAAATTGCTAATAATTATATACGCGGCATTAACAAAATTTATACTCGGCAAGTAACAAGTTAAGAATTAAGTACGCACAGCCAACGAAATTCCAATAAGAAAAAGTGCCAAAATGTAGACATAATATGCACTTGTTGTTGTAGCTGTCAATGTTGTTGTGGTTGTTGTAGTAGCAATAAAAACAAACGCACACGCATTGCAATTCAATTTGCGAAACAGCGCAGCTATAAGCCAAAAAAAAAAAAAAACAAAAAAAAGATGCAAATTACAAAAAGTATCTTTTCTTAATTCGATTAATTTTTTCTGTCTTTCAGTCTCGTTTTGTTTGCTGTGCCTACGCCAAAAAAAATCGTCTTTCACTTATGTACGAGTATGTGCATCACACACTGAAAGTCCGCACAACCCTCCCTCTCGTCACAACTGCTTCAGATACATTTACGCCCCGGCATAAACGCAGCGAGCGGGATAAAAAAGTGCTTTGCACACGCAATGCAATAAAATACAATTTTATTTCATTTCTTTCTCTTTCTCTCCAGATCTCTTGTAGCATCTTCCGCAAAAACCGAATTTTTGCTATTTTTTACGTACACAAATTAAATTATTAAGCAACAGATACTTTATTTTCCACTAGTATTTCTTTGTATGTTGTTGCAGTTGTTTATCGTGTCGCACATTTTCTTAATTTATATTTCCACTTGTTCGCAATTTCATTAAATACATATGTAGATTTTCATTTCTAATTCCACAAAACCGCAAATGTATTTTATTTTGGTTTTTCCGGCGTTTTTATATATGATGATTTTCTTACGAGTCACAAGATACAAAATGCCGAGCAATTGAGCGCACTGAACACGTCCGAACGCGACGCAGCGCACTTGTTAAATGAAGTTCGTGCGGCGATCGCAGCCGGTAGTAGTCGACTCGACTCCCAATCGAATCAGTCGCAGTCGCGCATACTACGTTTTTTATGCTGTCTTTCCACTGCACTTTTTCTGCTACATTTTACAAAATTTTGTAGATACTTTTTATGAGTGAGTATTTTGATTACAATTTGAAGCATTTAGAGCGTATATTGTGTGTGTGTGTGTGTGTGTATGTATGTATTTAAGGCAAATAGTATGAAATACATTTACTAATTACATTAAGTTTAAATACTTTTAAATAAAATGCAGGGTGACACTTAAATCACTTCTGAACCTATGAATTGTGACCTTTTTAAGAAAGAGTATATTATGGTGTGTAACAGTCAAATTAAGGCGTGGCAGAACCCATAAAGTATATAAATTCTTGCTTACAAATTGACTTGAAAATGACATGTCATCTGTCTGTCCATCGGTCTGTTTGACCGTATGTATGAACGTCGAAATGTCGGTGACTGTAAGAGATGGAGCTTTCCAATTTGGATATTTAGAGTTCTTATCTTCCCTTCCTCAAACTTGCGCCAACACCCCCCCCCCCTGTACTAACATGCCACCATTTTTGAGTTTTTGTATAAATTTTGTTTTTAATTAAACTAAAAAGCCAAATTTTGTGTATCAAATCAAAAGCGTAAGTAATAACCTTAAATTTCGTATAAGAACTGTTTAAGAAGATAATAGTTATCTTAAGTAATTTGCAATATGTCCTTTGGGACAACGAGCAAACAAAAAAAAATTAAACAGATATACTACCTTGACAATTTTCAAAAATGACATGATAATCTATATAAAGGGCATATCAACAAGAATCTACTATTTTATTCGGTCTTGAAGACGTTGTTGTTTCATGCGTGGTGTGACCGATGGCGCCGTCCTGCTGAAACCATATGTCTTTCAGATGAATACCATCTAGTTGAGACCACAATAACTCCGTTACAATGTTCCTATAGCGAATGTCATTCACAGCCACGGCATTTCCGGCATCAACTTGAAAGAAGTAAGGCCCAATCCGTTTAAACACATCATATTCGCTTGATTTTGTGTTGGAAAGGGAAAGGTTGTGAAAAGGAGCGGGGACGATTGGAATTGTTTTTGTTTTTTCTAAAATCTCAGGTGGGTAAAAACCAGGTAACGATATTGACCAATCATAAAGACCTGAGTTGTCTCCCTTTCACAGCTCTCAATTTGCTAAAAAAAACAAAAAAAACAGAAATAAGAAGAATAAACAACAGACGAAACTTTGTTGTTTTTGTTTGGCAATGCTGTATACATGCAATGAAAAATCGGAATTTGATTTGTCCATTTCCTTATTTACATCTTTCTATGCACATTAACGTTTAGCACATAGTAGTATAATTTATTAATGTAGCGTATTCCACATGGATGCTATCTTTTTTGTTTCTTTCGATTTCTTTGCTTTCAGTTGAAAGAATAGAGCCAAACCAAAATTCTCTATCTCTGTCGTGCTCTAAAACGCTATTCACATTGTAGAGCATGTCGGTAAGGCAGGTCGACGTTAGGCTCGAAACTTGCCAACCTGTTGCCGAGCATCAGTTGAGTATGTTTTTGATGGTAAAAGAAGAGGAATCAAATAAATATTTCAATCAAGAAAACAACAAAGATTCTTTTATAACTGCGCACTAATTATTGCAAATAAATTCTCACTTATTGCCGCTCCCTTTCTGTACGGTCCTAATTTAGAGCAGGGTTATTCAAAAGAAGAACACTGCGAGAAGTACTGCGCGAGATTTTAAGCGAATCTTTCTGAGTCATAATTTGTACAGTATGTCAAAATAAAACAACACTATCTTTAGCATCAAGCAGCCGATTTCAGTATGCGTTCGTTGGTATATGTGTGAAAAAAAGGAAGGCATTCATCCCCCTGGGGCTATGGCTGGACATCGTTGATTTAGAGGCGTAAACCATTTCCACGATACTACTGTATTAATGATATTTTTATTATTGGGTACTTTTAAAACAAAAGGTCGAATTTCGACCACTGGAAAAACTCTAGTATATATAAAAACAAGAAAAAACGTTAGCTTCGGTTGAACCAAAGGTCTGATACCTTTGTTTGGAAATCATATTTTAGAAAGCTGAATGAAAGCCGGTATTGGGCTTCTTTTGATCCCAAGTTTATAGAGTATCGATATTGATATGCCACGCACACTTTTTGGAGTAGCCCCCCCCCCCCATACATACCAACCGCCGAATTATATTTTTTTGTTTGAATAACTAATAGCTATGTTCCATTCCATTTTTACATAAATTCATTTAGCACCTCTGCGAAATTAGCCCTTCTCTTGTACCCAAAAAGTTCTCGCTCATAATAAGAGGGGGGTTGCGGGATTGGTTAGTGGATGGCTACCCCAAATAATGGGCGTGGATACTCTATTAAACTACAATAAACAAAAGTTTTTGTCAACTAACAACCGGATATCTTTAAAATTGGTCCCCAAAAAATGCGCAATAACATTTAGACAAACATACGGATAGACAGACAGACAGACGGATCAAGAATATATACACTTTATAGTAGGTCTACGATGCCTTCTTTAATACGTTACAAACTTTCAGACAAATTGATAATACCATTTCACTCTTTGTGTGCATGATGTAAAAATTTTTTTTTTTTATATCAGAAGTGGCATTAATTTTGCCTTTTCGAACTTGTGTTGCATCTGGTTATAAAATATCTCCATACCCACTTTCAAACCCATATTTCAAAGATTGAGGACAAATAAATATACTTTATGGGGTCTCCGATGCTTCCTTTCAGGCGTTACAAACACTAAATTATATCACTATTCGCACTCTGCGCATTCTGTGTGAAGAGTGTAGAAAAGAAAAAAGTTGCATCAATCCTTAATATCCTTTCATCTAAAGCTGATTAATAATGCCGAATTTATGTTTACCATTCTAGCCACTTTTTGTGTGGAAGCAACATGTCAGAGTAGTTTGATATGGACGCAGGCCCGGGTTAACGGTATGGCACACTGGGAATTAACCAGGGGCCCCTGGGGCCTCGAGTGGTATTTTTTTATTTTTTTTTTTTATATAATAGTAAAATAAATTCACTCGAAAATTGCTATTATACATAAACGGGGCCCCGAGTCTTTAAAAATCTTAGTTCTTAGAAAAATCTCAAATTGCGAATACTTTGTTTTCACAAGCGGGGCCCTCGGAGCTTTGCATTTGAATATTTATTTTAAATTCAATTTGTAGCTAAAACAGTTTTAATGCGGGACCCAGAGGCCACCGCAGGCGGGAACTCTAAGACGGCCCTGTATGGACCAATATATACTATTTCAAGAGGATACATATAATAAATTATTGCCACCAAATTTGAAATTCGTACTTGCAACTGCACTGAGCTTAATAGTTAGCATACAACAAAATTAAATTTCTATTCCAAGATTTTGCTCCACATTTCAAAATGCAGAACAATTTTGATATATAATACCAACCAGACAAACCGTCAGACAGACAGTTTTCTACCTTCAAAGGTTTCGGCTCTTATATATCGATGTGTCTAAATACTTATATACTTGAACGAGTATAGAATTTGAGTGCTTCACACGATGTCATTTAATCGCCGCATCAGCTGGCGTTGAAGTTGCGTCGCGGTCTCAGTCAATGTTTGCTTCTTAGCCACATTTGAAGATCAGTGGCTAAACTTTGGTTAACTGCGTTAAATTTTTTAACTGTTTTTACAAGTACAAACAAATATGCCCCTGCAACTGTATGTATCTGTGTTTTTGTTTTCTTGCTCAAATCACCAATAACGCCGTTCCTGCCCCCCTTTTGACTAAAAGCTACTCCTGCCTCACAAAAGCGAGTAGCACCAAAAACCGCAACATATTTTTGTGACTTATACTCTTCACACAAAGTGTGAATAGTACTGTAATATTGTCACAATGTTTGCAACGCCTTAAAAACCCACATTTCCGACGTCGTAAAGTATATACATATATTCGTGATCAGTACGACGAGATGTGTCATGTCCGTCTGTCGATCTATCTGTATTGGCTAAAAAGTAGATATGTAAACTTTTTAGAAATATTTATCAAAATAACTTCGATTTATCCAACAGAAGGTTTTCTTTTGTTTTTCTTTTTTTTTGTAATCTGCACACTGTACGAGGTGAGTAAAAAAAAACGTGACTTTTTATTTTTCTCGAAAAATATTTATTTATTCAGCAATTTATTTAGTTAGCAATTTCGGAACAAACCTCGCTGCAACACGTTTAATGCCCAAAACATCCAAAAAAATTGCATGGATTGAACCAACCGATAGGCCGACATCCTCAACAACTTCTCTAATAGTGATTTAATGATTCCCATAACAATTTTCTTCACTTCTTCAACGTTTTCATCGGTTATTGACGTGGTGCGTGGTCCAAGGCGGGCATCGTCCTTAACATCTTCTCGGCCTTCTGTGAAGAGTTTTTACCACTTATAAACATTTTTTTTTTTTGGTTATTTATTTATTTATTGTTTTTTTTTCACACAAAATTTAATACAGATTCTTTGATCCATTTTCAAAAAATTTCCAAGCACACCAAAACACGTCTAACATTTATATCTGTCATAAACAAATTAAAAATGTAAAATGGCTAATCAGGTCAATCTTTTTTTGGGAACATGTAGCAGCATAAAAGATAAATATCGAATGTGCGTAGCCCGCGAAATTTGGAAAGTCCAATTTTTTAACACACCCCGTATATATGTAGGCAACGTCTGTTGGGTTTGTTGAAATGTCAAAATATATAGAAAAACTTGACTAATCGATAAGTATGTATACTCGTGATCAGCACAACAAAACGAGTCGATCTGTAAGTCTGAGAGAAAGGATCTCTGATTTTAAAACGACTTAGAGACACTTACAAGTTTATTTTAAAATTTCAAAATGAGTAACCGTTTTATGGCAGTGGTAATTAATCTTATTCGCTTTCAATTTTTATACACTGTACAAAAAAATATTTGTAACACGGTATATTGGGTTTGTTGAATTGCCAAGTAACATAGCGAAGGAAGCATCAGAGACCCCATAAATTATATATATATATATATATATATTCATGATCAGCGCGACCTTACGTCCGTCCATATGTCTGTCTGAGTAAAAAGTGCTCCGTCTAGAGAAGGCTTAGAAAAACTAAAATCACGGTATGTACTCGCACTGCCACAAGAGTAACTTGGAATTTGATAACTCGCAACCATTTTTCATCTCAGTGGTAAAAAATCAAATTTAGTTCACAATTTTTTTTCGAATTATTTGTTATAATAGTTTAGTATGCCTTAATTTTCCTCAAACAGTTATACGCATATTTTGTAGAGAGCAAATTTCAAATTTTGTGGTTGGATGCCACGCCCACAACAAGTTTATATCCTTAAAATTAACCATTCTCAAGTTAAACCAGCTGCAAAAATGTATTACTTCGAAAAACATATAGCGCGTACAGGATATAATATAGTCGAGCACCCCTCGACTATCTTCTCTTTCTTAAATTGTAAAATTGTAAAACTTAGAAATGAATTTTAGTTGACTCAAAGTCAGTTTTGAAGAGAGAACCATAACAAAAACTTTTTGCTACACGAAGAACATTTAGCCTCGGAGATACGTGTTACGGACTCAGCTACTAGCCCTCATTAGTACGCTGTCCGAACATTTCAAATTTTCGCCGCTTCTATCAAACTTCGTAGGTAGCATGATATATGTAAATACTATGTAAAATATTTCTTATTGCGAAAAATTACCTTAAAACAGGTGATATATGTAGGTCGCTAAATAAAATTAACATTAAATTGTGAAACGAAAATCAAACTCAGCTATCTTGACAACACCCATTTACAAATTTAATACTTCCTTTCTTTATTACTTTCGATTTCAGTAATCATATTGGCTGTGCCGTTTTTATTTAACTATCAAAAATTACATAACATTGTGTTCCCATCAGATCCACATTAATACTGAGTTTACTCATAAGAGATAATTGTGATTTAGAACTCACGAGTGTCTTATAATATGTGCTTAAATACGAGGCATATCCAGAAAGTAAGTGTACTGAGGCTCTCACGGCCGGAGGGATATTATTTTCGTCATGTTGGCAACACTGCAGTGTAGCCTGATTTCTCCCCTTTGCAACGAGGCCGGTACATTGAGAACTGTCGACGCGACAACACGTTTCGGGAACAATGTCAATCCAGTCTCCCGCCAAGTGCGAAATACGCGGCGTCATCCATTATCTCGTTTGGAAGGCAAAACATACGTCTGTGCATGATGATCAGAGGAGCGGAAGACCTTCAATTGTGACTGACGAAATTGTGGAAAAAATTGAAAATGCGCTCCGTGACAATCGCAGATTGACAGTGGATGAACTTTCTGCAATGTTTCCGCTAATCTCCAGATCTCTACTACACGAAACATTCACAGAATCCCTCGGATATCGGAAACTGTCCGCGAGGTGGGTCACAAATGGTTGGCAGGAAACTACT
Source organism: Leucophenga montana (assembly GCA_035044765.1). Lineage (NCBI taxonomy): Eukaryota > Metazoa > Arthropoda > Insecta > Diptera > Drosophilidae > Leucophenga > Leucophenga montana. The sequence continues at coordinate 1,375,681 of JAWNNQ010001873.1, forward strand.
TCGAGGAAGGCATCAAAATTTGATACGCCGCTTCTCCACCTGCATAGAGGAATGGTGACTATGGCGAAAAATAAAAATTATGTACTAAAGTATCACGTAATTTTTTTGTTTAAATAAAAAATTTTAAAACCTACACAAATTCAGTACACTTACTTTCAGAATATTCCTCGTAGTTATTAACGCATTAGAGAAACCTAAGAAAATTGAGGTTGATTATCTACGAGTTTAATTTCAGGTGTCTCACCTTAACTCAAAATTCTTTAGCATTCCTAGGTGGTGACTAAATGCTCTGAGCGTGAAACAAAAAGGAAATGCGTAACAAACGAAATAGTGTAAGACAAAACATAAATAAGAAATGAAAAGGAAATTAAATGGAAAATTTGAGGAACATCAAGCCCTACTATGAAAAAAAGATTGTATGCAGGGTACAATATAGTCGACCACCTCGACACTTACTGGTTTTTTTTTGCAGTTTTAGTGTAATTTAAGCAAGCACAAGTAAAAGATTAAGAAACAAAAAACGGAAAATTAAACGTAATGCAAAAAAAATAAATAAATAAAGTAAATTGTGATCGGGCGCCGGGTTTCCATTGTCTTTGTTGGCCCACGGTTTTTTACGCCTTCATTGTTGTGGTTATTGTTGTTGTTGTCGTTTTTGTTCTTTAACGCATTGTTTGACCCAATGTGCGTGCATTTCTCGCCTAATTTGGACATACATTGTTAATACGCTACGCTGTAAAGTGCAGAGTATATTAAATTACTTGAATTGTATGACACGTTCATTCAAAAAACGAATTTCGTTAGACAGCGTGTTTTTTTAGAAGTTCAATTTACGACACGGATTAAACCATCATAAATAGGTCAGATCTGGCAACGTTATTGCCATTTGTGCTCAGTTTGGTTTGCCATTTTATCATGAAGAGACTATCGCCAGAACAACGCATGCAAATTGTGCAAATTTGTTTCGAAAATTGTAGTTTAGTTCGGTAATGTTACCGTGCGCTAGTTACATTTTACGGTCTACATAATCAACCATACGAGCAACTAATTCCATTAACCATGGATCGTTTTCGCACCACATATACAAGTACAAGTACAATGATAATACACATCCGCAAAGACGTCATTCGTCAGCGAGCATTATAGATCCATGATTAACGATCATTTCTTGTCCCAATTGAATGGGTTGTTTATTGAACATATGTTTTTTTCGAACAGGACGGTGCCACATGCCATAAAGCGCGTCAAACAATTGACTTACTGAAGGAAACATTTGGCGAATGCGTTATTTCTCGAAATGAACCAGGCAATTGGGCACCGAGATAGTGTGATTTAACACCTTTGGATTATTTTCACTGGAGTTACGTGAAGTCATTGGTTTATGGGAACAAACTGCCGACTTAGAAGACAACGGTCCCCATTGCTGCAACCGAGCCAGCCCAGATTCCTGACATTAAACAATATTTAAACTCTAATGGCATCAAATTATTTTTCTAATAAAACTAATATTCAGTTTAGAATGATGTAAACTTAGTATTTTAATTCAATTCAAAGTTCTAGACCTCTGAAAAAAAAACACTTTATATCAGAAACAATTCGACGCAGAAGCATGAGTTTTTGTAAATATATAAAGAGCACCGAAGGAAAGAAGACCCACAAGAAAAATGGGCGGTACCACGCTGCATATATAAGACCAAAACTAAATTCGTTATATCTCTGTAGCTATTTGACCCAGATGGATATTTGGTACATATGTAAAATGTACCGGAAGAAAAATGATCCACTGGAAAATATGACTTACAAATGACAATATGAAAGCTTATTTTCGTAATAACCCCATAGAGCATCCATATCAACATTTCACTCCCACATCAATGGGTAGAACTTATACTAATCCCTTGAAACTTGAAACTTGAATTTTAATATGGTGGCTTCTTAATCACTTTTAGAGATAGTACTATATTAGCGCTCTACTCACTGTGAAGTTTTAACAATTATTAACTTCGAAACTAACTTTAGGTTATACTGAGCTAGTGTAAATGTATGTAACAGGCAGAATGAATGATATACATTCTTGATCAGCATCAATGGTACGAAAATCCATTAGAAAGAGTAGGAGATAATCGGAATAATTAGACTCCCGTAACAGGGTTAACTTCTGGACTTTCATCTTTCTCGGACTATTTATTACAGCGTACTCCACGTGTGTTATTAAAAACCTGTCTCTAGGATTATTAATATATATTCTGTGTACCACAGTGTAGCCACTTATGGTCTGTATGTTTAATTCTTTTTTTTAACGAACTTCCTCTTATGTTGTCCTCTTCCAAGGAAAATATTTATGTACGCCGCTGATGTTACACTCAGCTTGACGTTCGCGAATTGTAATGGATACTTGCCTTTGCAGACTGATGTTTTTAGAGTGTATCTCAAGTGTGAATGATCCTACCGAGCTTTACAATCCTAAAGTGAGTTTTAATTGCCATATCGTAAACAAATTTCGAAAACAAGCACTCTTGGTTTTATAAAGTGTTGGAGAAAGGAATTCAAAGACCAATATACTACAAAACTGCGTTTCGTTGCACTCGTTCGTATAAAGATAGAATTGAAGCAGTTCAGTAAAAATGTTTACTCTTTGCTTTTTGTAAGGGTTCCCACCTACCGTAGGGTTCCCACCTACCGTATGTCTTCCTCCGGCAATAAACTTCGCCTTATTAATCTACCAATACATATATTTTTTTAAATATCAATTCATTTATTTACTGAATTTTATTTTTAAATTCAACATTACATTATTCATTCACATTAATCTAGTTATTTATATTATCTTTCTTTTTCGGGGTGTAGATCAAGAATAAAAGTGGTATTTAATATAAAATATATAAATAAGTTTAATATTTTAAGTTGATTTCAGACACTGTGAGTAGTTTTATTTTTGACACCACTGTAAAAGTATCGAGTAAAAACTAAGTAAGTGTAGAAGGTATCGAACGTTTAGTATCGAACAATCACTAATTTAGCAGCGCAGCTCGCGTTTAATCATTTTGTTTATGTTTTTAATTAACTCCAAATAAAAGCAAATAATTCTTTAAATTGAGAAAAAGAAATTGTATTTGTTTAATTAAAAACCAAATATAAAAAATAAACGGTACGTTTTACGTTGGGCATAGGGTGGTTTTTCTTAGTTTTTTCGTTTGTTACACACGCACAGACTTTTGGGCGTTGTTTTCATGTGCGTTTGAGCATCTTTTTCGCTGTTGTTGTTGTTGTTTAAGGCGGTGGCAGCGGCGTGTCTCATTTAAAAATATTAATAAAACAAATGGTTTTATTAAGCGAAATAATTGTAATATTCATTAAATTTTCAGTGCAATATGGTCGTCCTCAGTTCGTGTTGGTCACCCATAATTTGGTCGAATAATGTCCGCACCGGCAGCTACGCTGTGGCAGCTTACACCGCGGCGCTCTCCGTTGTGATGATTACATTGGTAAGTACAAAAATTAAAAAATGTTTTTGCCTTTTTCTAACGATTATAACTTCAAATATTACACTTATAGATTTGCTATATGCTCACCGGTGGCGAAAGTGCACAACTCTATTCTCCGCTCTTCGAAACGGATATACGCTCATCGATGCCCATTGCCGGCGGTTTCTTTATATTCTATTTTGTATTGATTATTATCGCTTCATATTTAGTCTACTTTGGCATCAAAATTAGGTAACAAGTGTTGTTTACACGCTGAACGTTCTAGTGCTTAATACCTCACATACCTTTGTTTCTATTTACAGTACTCGTGGCTGGCTGCTACCGTGGCTATTACTGATCGGCGTGGCCATACTCTTTCAGTTTTGTTGGGGCCTTTGGTTGATCGGTGGCTATTATATCTATGTAAGTTCGGGTTCACTATATCAGTTTGTCTAAGTTAACTGCTAATTGCACTGATTATGCTGATTGAGTAGTGGCCATCTATCTGTCTGTCGGGATCAAAACTAGTCACTTAGTTTTGAAGGTATTGATCTGAAATCGGGTATGGAGACTTCTTATGTTCCGAGTTTGAACATAAGTCACAATGACCATGCTACGTCCACTTTTATGGGTAACCCCCAAGAAAACCCACCGATATCAACTTAAAATTTAATATGGAAGGAAACTTCACATATATTAATGGACATAGAAATCCACCGTCCACTTTTCGGCTTTTGTATAAAGATCTATTATATTTCAGTCAATAAAAACTTAAAATAGCTTCTTATGAACGGAATCTTCACATATGTATATATAAGAGGGTGTGTCCAGCACACTTTTAGTGGTAGTCCCCTTAAAGGTCAATCGTTCACTCTGTGGTTTTTTAGATAAAATGTTCTTAAAATGTAATGAAGGCTGCAAATTATCACTATCTCCCGTGCTTCGATTTTCGAATCCAAATAAATTGTTCGGTTTCGTTAAAATGGTCCATACTTTCAGAAGAAATTCGTGGTCTAGAACCACTTGCAATTTGCACTATGAAATTTATATTCGCATGGTCTAGTAATTGAATTCGTAATTTTCTTCTGAAAGTGAAATACGGAAGTATTAAAGCTTCGGTTTTGTCGAAGTTAACCTTTTATCTTCGTTTTTTTTTCTTCTCAGCTTGAACAAACTTTATCCGCTCTTCTAAACTTCGTCTGGATGGCTTACAATGTAAGTTATAAATATAATTTACTTTCTGTACAGTTAATAATATTCTTTAATTTCTCATCCTTTAGCTCTATTGTTGGCTGGTCGTATTTTCGCAATATCAAATCTTCTTAGAAATCCAAAATCCAAACATTGAGCTACTAATGCCTTAAACTTGGATGACAATGAAGCAGCAGAACAGCTTTTAGTTTAAGCATGCACAAATCAATTATAGTTTTATCGAATCGTCTACATATAAATTCCATTTTAAGACTATCTGGACAGTCCCGGTTTACACTTGGCATTGAGCAAGTGAAAGCGAAAAAGCTTCCATTTTATCGTAAAATCTTCCCAAAAGTTTAAACCGGAACCAGGCTGGTATAAATTAAAATTCCGTCCAAAATATTTTCAAACCATTTATATATCCGAAAGCGTTTTCTTCAAAAAGAAAATGTTTATATCTGTAATATTTAATTAAACCATATACCGTATATACATATATACTTATGTATATTAATAGCATAATATTTATACAAAACTATTTTTGTATTCGTTTTAAGCCATGAATTGTGTTTTTTACAAACGAGTAAAGCTTAGTTAATCAATTTTTTATTTTCAATATTCTTTAACTTTGGCATTAACAGGTTAAAATGTTATATTCGATGGAACCGTAAATCCAGTGCGCATTGCACGAACTAAACTGGGAATGTTTCTCAAATTTACATACACAACAACTACAGAAATAGTGCCATTGGGTTATTCATGTATATTGTCGAAATGTAAAAAAAAAATAACATAGCTAAGAAGAAATCGGAAGCATCATAAAAGAGATTTAGTCATCTATCTGAGTGACTAACTTTCAGATATTATTAGAGATGAAAACACCAAACTTGCGGCATAGAATATCTACTTAGCGCACTAAAGCAATTTAAAATTTCATCATCGTCACTTTTTAACTTCTAGTCTACAAGTCTTTAAATGATTTACCTACAATATTGAAGATATGTTCTTTAGAAATGAACCGTTAGAATAGTCTCATACGTGGTGGATTATCCAGCCGGGGGGCTTGTAACTCAAAAAAATAACGAGCAATTGTCTCACCGAAATTAGTTAGATTGATTTTTTACGAATATTTAAAGCTAAATTTCATCAAAATCGATTGAAAAAAGTCGAACTTATTTGGAATGATGGAACAAATTATATGATCGTCAATTTTATTGAATGAAGAATTAAGCAAAATTCAATAAAATGTTCGATCATGGCAAACTAAGTTTGAAATGTTCGCAGAAAATCAATCGTACCGAATATCTACTCGCAGATTCCGCGACTAGCGAATCGCGAAATTTTATTTGCATAACCGCGAAATCCGTGCAAAAGAATCTGTTGCCAAGCGATCCTCAATTATCCGAACAAAGATGTCTCAGCCGTGTACTTTTTTTTGTGTCCAAGAGCCATTAGCTCGTTTGGTCTTTTATTCTTAGCATCAGTCGTTTCATCGGCAATGATATGAATATTTTTGTCCCATACTATTTTACTAATCACTTCACTAATTGTGAATTTGCAAATCGTGGTTGCCAGCATTCGTGGGAAAAACAAAGAACGTTTCAAATTCACCTTCCTCTACGGAAAGAAAAACAATACATGGCAGTGTATTAGGAATCTGAGAGTATAGTTTGATATAAACACTTTTTTATTACACTGGTTTACAAATGTCATTTTTAGAAAGATAAAAACTTTCTGTAATTGTTATTGGCGACCTATAATGTGTGAATACCTATATGAATTTTAGCTGGCTCATAGTCAATTTACATTGGGAAATATTTTTTTTATATATATTGCCAAACCCTTCATCAGTCGGATAGGCCGTACATTGCAAACATAACATGCCGGGAAAGTATAACGTCTATCCAGTTATATATACTAGCTGTCCCGGCCCGCGTCGCTGGTCCCACGTGTTTCTTGTGAATATTTGACGTCGTTTTTGTGGCCTCTTATCAACAGCGCGTCGCTCGCTGAAGACGCCGAACTTTAGACTGTTCTGGTGTCGCAGCAGCCCGTTGAGATACCACATATTTAAGCAAGCTATGTAGAGCTGACCGTGGGAAAAACATGGCGTGACCAAATGTATTCCTGCTACCTTTAAGGTTTGACCCTGCGAATTTGTTGACAGTCATTGAAAATGCAACTTTTAATGGGAACTGCAGGAGCTTAAAATTAAATGGTAAGTTATTAGGTATGATTGGGATGCGTGGTATAAGCACATTGTCTCCCTTAACTTCGCCAGTTAAGATTGTGCCCTTCACAATATTCCATCCTTGTTCAGTGACTCGTAACCGTGTACCGTTGCACAATTTTTTCGCGTTCAAGTTGCGCATTAACAAAACGATAACACCTACCTTTAATTCCAACCTATGGGATGGCACCCCGGATAAATCCAAAGAGTTTAAGAACTCCACGGGATAGCTCGTAGTGTCATATGAAGGCATGACTTTGTCGATGGAGTTATACACTGATATATCGCTAGTTTGTTCGTCCAAGATTTTTTTATTTATTTTCGTAACAATATCATTTTTTTTCACACAACCAAATTTCGTCGCGAATATTATGTGGCAGATTTGGAAAAACTTGAGGAATAAGCAATGAAATTTAATAATTTAATTTTGTTTTTCCTTTAACAAATAATCAAATGACTACTATATAAATAATTTAATAAAAATTTAAATAGAAATGAAATAACTTGTTATAAGTTTAGCTAACCACAAAAAAGCTTCCAATTAACCAATATCTTCCTAAATTATAGACTAATTATTATTCGGATATATGAGCTAAATTATTATAAAGTTTCATTAAAATCCATTCATTAGTTTTTGCGTGAAAGAATAACAAACATCCACACATCCATACAAACTTTCTAATTTACAATATTAGTAGGATATATATATATATATATATATATATATATATATATATATATATATATATATATATATATATATATATATATATATATATATATATATATATATATATATATATATATATATATATATATATATATATATATATATATATATATACTTCCCAATGTAAAATGACATTGAGCCAGCTAAAATTCATATATTCACACATTATAGGTCTCCAATAACAATTACATTATTCATGTATGGCACGGCGTTTAATAATTAATTAAAAATGTAAAAATAAAAAATTAATTATGAAATACATTCGTTGTTGATTGTATTACAATCAATAACAGCACTATTTGTACTCTCTCGTTGAGCGGATCGTTAATACTTAGTCAAGTTGCGCAGTTTATAAGGGAATAATACAATAATAAAACACAGAAAAAATTCATATATTATAAAAACTTTCATTTAGATTTTTTTAGGGTGCGTTGAACACGATGTTGGATGCCACGCCCGCAGTACGGCTAATTTTACTTTTCATGCATGTATTTCAAGGTTAACCAGCCGAAAGAATAAAGTATTTATATAAATTCGTGATCAGCAGGTCAAGATGAGTCGATCTGATCATGTTCGTCTGTCTGAGCCTTTTTTCCGTCAACCTTTGAAATATTGGTTTAAAAGTTCGCGTTAAGATTTTTCATGACGAACGCTTAATTACATATTACAATCAATTCCTAGAATAGGGGTATTCCTTTAAACACGAAAACGTTATAAACTTCAAAACTTTACGAGGTAGTTTACGGAAACTCATTTTTCTGAAATCACGTAAAAAAACTGTGACTTTCATTTTGACAATTCGGCTAATATTGCCAATTGACCAGAGTTAGGAATTACTCACAGCCAACTGTGAGTACTTCTTATTTAATAAAGCTATTTAAGGATTTGTTTTGAATTCAATCTTTATACTCCGTTAGATTTTATTTCTGCTAGCATTTTATTTCTCTGGCTTCTTTCACTGGAGTGGGAAATGAAATATTTCATTCTGATATTTACTACGGTTTTTTATATACAATCCTATCTAGAAAATCACATTAAAACACAAATCTTTCAGTATAGAACTGCGGTGCTAGGTAATATTGCCTCAGTACTTCCAAGTTATAGTGAAGATATGGCACTATTTGATCAACCCTGAGAAGACTATGTGTAAAATAGATGATCCAATCAAAATTTTGAATCGGAAATGAAATCAGCAGTAGTTGGCACTAAAATAAATCCAAAACCGATCAATTCCCTGTCCCCCCGTCTGTCTGTATGAATCAAAACAAGTCCCACAATTTTTAAGATATCGCTCTGAAATCGGGTATGGATACTTCCTATGTTCCTACGCTGAAGATAATTCTAAGCCGATTCATAATACATTTGACGCCGGAAAACAGCGCTTATTTGTGTAGCTGGAACTGTGAGAGTAACTTTTGGCAATTCTAATTTGTGAAGTTTTCTAACCATATTTGGTATCTGCTGTTTTTTTTCTTTTAAGTCAATATATGGTACAAATTTTTTGTTTATTGTACGGTTTTTTCATTTAATTTTATTTCGGAAAAGATTCCGGTTTTTAACATTAAATTATCAATTCTGGTTTCGGTTAACGGTTCCGGTTCTATACCTCGTTATAAATACTAAAGTAACAAGAAAGAATGCTGCTGTCGTGAGTTCACGACGTCGAAATACCCTGCCGCATTTTTTAATATCTAATAATTGTGTTGCATTATTGTTTTTTTTTAAACATAAATAAATTTTAGGTGTAAAAACAATTTATTTTGGTTTTTATATTTATAAATAAAAAACAAATCTAAAAAAAAAAATAGAAATAAGTACCAAAAAAATGTTTTTCAAAAAATATACTCAGTGAAAAACATTTTTTTTAGATTGAATTCATGCCCCTGTTATCCGGAATCGATTCACCATAAAATAAAACTATCTTGGTAAAATTTGTAGGAAATTCAGCTACATTTTATTCAAACCAATCTTTGTTTCGATCGGATTTTTAAATTGGCTGTACTGTGATAGAAAAATAAAAATTGTAGGGGAAAATATATGCTCATATTATTCGTGGCTATAATCAGAACAAATGTGCGCTCGCAATACAGTTTTAAAAATGTCATAAGTTAAGCTGTTAAAACAAAATTCAGACTAGGCTTTGTATTTATAAAAGGCTCAAGGTCGCATCCACCCTTTCAAAGCGATTCGAATTCAATTTGTTCGGTTGCACCCTGTCGAATACAAATGCATTTCCAGTGAATAATGAAAGTCTGGTAATTTGAAAATGTACTATTGTGAATGATTGTAAAAAAAATAACAACTGATTGGCAAACATGTGTTCGAATATTAAAAGTAGTAAGCTCTTGCATTGCATTTGTTTAGGCCTATTTGTTGTATGAATTTAATTGAAAATGACTCCAAACATTGCATCCAAAGTGCCGCCGCTGACATATAAAGTCATTGCCGAATGCTCTACAACAAAAGCTCGTGCCGGTCTGATGACATTGAGGCACAGCGAGGTTAATACACCAGTATTTATGCCGGTTGGAACACAGGTGAGAAAAACTTGTGAATGTTTTTTAGAGAGCTACAATATAAAACAACATGTGCTTCTTCCAAAAAAGGGTACATTGAAAGGCGTGCTTCCCGATCAACTTATAGAATTGAATTGTCAAATTTTGCTTGGAAACACATACCACTTAGGTTTGCGTCCGGGCATCGAAACGTTGCGTAAAGCTGGCGGACTACATAAGTTTATGGGCTGGCCGCGTGCCATACTCACAGACTCTGGTGGCTTTCAGATGGTCTCGCTGTTACAGCTGGCTGAAATTGATGAGAACGGCGTAAACTTTCGCTCACCGTTTGATAATTCGGAATGCATGTTGACGCCGGAGCACTCAATACAGATACAGAATGCGATTGGAGGCGATATCATGATGCAACTGGATGATGTCGTTAAAACAACAACGACCGGTCCCCGTGTGAAAGAGGCTATGCACCGTACAATACGCTGGGTCGATCGCTGCATAGAAGCTCATGCACGGGACGACGATCAGAGTTTGTTTCCTATTGTGCAAGGTGGCCTAGACGCTGGTTTGCGTGAGCAGTGCGTAACAGCACTAACACAGCGTAAGGTGCGCGGCTATGCTGTAGGCGGTCTGAGTGGTGGCGAGAGTAAACACGATTTCTGGCGCATGGTGATCGTCAGTACGGACCGTCTGCCCAAGGAGAAACCCCGCTATCTGATGGGCGTCGGTTTTGCTGCTGATCTAGTTGTCTGTGTGGCATTGGGCATCGATATGTTCGACTGTGTCTTCCCGACACGCACAGCTCGATTTGGTTGTGCGCTGGTCTCCACTGGCCAATTGAATTTGAAGCAGCAGAAGTACAAGGACGATATGAATCCTATAGATGAGAAATGCAGTTGCAGCACTTGCAAACTCTACACGAGATCCTATCTGCATCACATAGCCACCAATGAGAGTGTCTCATGCAGTTTGCTAAGCGTACACAATGTTGCATACCAATTGCGTTTAATGAACGAGATGCGTGAAGCTGTGCTACGCGACGAATTTCCGTCTTATGTGCGCAATTTCATGGCCGATCACTTTGTTGGTGAACCAATTCCAGCATGGATTCGCGAAGCACTCACAGCCGTCAACGTTGAACTTCCCGTTGATGATGTGGATAAAGAGTCTACTGCTACTAGCTAGTATAAAGTATAAAGACGTAAATAAAACTGAACATAGTTTATATAGAAGTTATTCCAACACACATATACCTTAATATATAACTTTAGATTTGTATTAACAATACACATTAGGATACATACAAAGTTAGGTTCAATAAAAAGCAGAAAACATGACTTAATTTCAGTGCAACCGAAGCTTTAATACTCTTTACACTTGCCGTTATTGCTCTACAACGATGGAGTTTACAACAATTTTTAAATGTTTGAAGGGATCCTTAATTATACTGTGTGTTACTGTACGCCCTATTCCATCAATCGTCGAAATATTGATTTGAAAGTTGGTATGGAGACTTTTTTAAACCAGAAGCAACATAGGTTAAAAAATGATCGGAAATTATCCACTAAAAGGTACAGCTTTAATATAAAAAGAGTTTATATTGTTGTATCGAACATGTTTGAATTAAAGCAATTATTAATGTTAAAATTTTAATTGTTTTTCAACGCTCAAAAAGGCGTGCTTCATCCCAAAAAACTAATTTTAATAAATATCCAGTATTAAAAAGTTTTAAATGATGGCATTCATTAAAAAGTTTTAAATTTTAAAGGATAAGATTATTAAAGTTTCGGTTCCACCGAAAACGTCAAATTTGATGAAAATTCTAATAAAATATCCCGCATGTGTCCAGATTGAACCACCAAGGAATATAGCCCTATACAATACTATGACTCATATATGAGTTGGGATTTCCTTATAAGGAGCCAGTACATTTTGTTTGCCTTTATGAAAAAAAAGAAGATACTTTTATGAGGCACTTATCACAGCTTATAATATCTAAGCAAATGTTGATGTTAGAAACCGTGAGTCTGTAGGCAGGTCACCTGTGTATAACACATACAATATCGGGCCTAGATGAATAATTTTTATATTTAACAGCAAATATACTGTAGATTAGGTAAGACTCTAGAATATATATATATTCTATATTTATATATTCTAGAGTATATATATTCATGATCAGAGCGACAAGACAAGTCGATATAGCCATGTCCGCCCGTCCGTAGATCTGTCTGAGAGAAAAGTTCTCCATCTACATAGTTCGCAACTATTTTACTGCAGTGACAAAAAAAAATTCAGTTGTCAGTTTTTTCGTAATATTTGATATAATTATTAAGCTTGCCTTGATTTGCCTAAAAATAGATTAACAAATTTTCTAAAATAGTTTGTGGAAGTAAAATATAAAAGCAGAATAAATTTACGATGCCACGCCCACATTACAGCTATATCAAACAAAATCACGCTTTTTTTTTCAAGGTGAAAAAATTTTGGAAAGAAATATGTAAAATGTAAAGTATAGTCGAGCACCTCGATTATAGCTATTTCTTGTTTTGTATTTATAATTCTATTTCAATAAAAATTTTATTTCATTTTGTTGTATTTGTGGAGTTTACATAAATTTTCTTTGACAGAGGCAACTTGAATTCGAACCCAGACAACCGACGCTGACGAAACCCAGCATGTTTACTACTTCCGATGACTGGCACCTAACTCATCAATTTACTGTGAATAGCTGACAATAAGTTTTTCTAACTGTCGCGTCAAAGAAAAAAAAAATTTTTTTTTTTTCAGCCGAGTGCAGGTGAAGTGGACAGTGTTTTGGCGCTGGTGTGTGGCTGGAAAAGGGGCTGCAACATCGTGAAGATCGGTCTCCTCCAATGACATCACCATGTTAAATTCGCCAGTTAAATGCGTTGCCGGTGGATAGGCAGAAGACTGGTACCCGGCCGAACTACAGGGTCTTAAATAAACGATTATGAAATTACAATGGTCAAATATACTGAAACAAAAAATAAATATAAATATTTATTTACTTAAGTTAAAGAAAGAAGAAACAATTTTATCAAATATTGTGAAAAATATCTGTAAACCAATATTCTTCATATACAATAAAAACTCGACAATGTTCGGTGGGATGGGTTATGCTTAATAAAGAATGTGGCATATAAATATAATAAAGGATCTGGCATAGTACAGATTATTCATTTCAACCTGCCATCTTAATGAATACCACTCATATAATCTGACGGACGGACAAGTGTAGATCGTCTGGTCTCATCAAAATTATCAATAATATATACATATATCTACTTTGATTGCGCCTTATATGTGCACTAAACTTTCTATAAATCTTGGTAATACCCCTTTCCCACTATGTCAGAAGTGTATAAAAATAGATTGCGCATGGAAGCTAACAAAGGAACGCATACTATAAAAGTGAGTATCAATACGGTTTACTGTTAATGCTGATAAACTACAAAACCGAATAGGAATCATTTGTTTAATATTTGTTTAAAAATTAAAGTATTAGCAAAAAATAAATGTACTAGTAGCAAATATAAATTTGTGATATATAAAAAAATATGAAAATAAAATTATTCTTCTCAATTATAATCTTGATCATCATTGTGAGCCGAGTCCATCTGTCTGATAGTATGAAACGACAGATATCTGAGACTATATTATCTAGAGACTCCAAATTTGGTTAATAGATTCCCCTTATACATACGCATCCTCCAACTTTTCATCTAAAAACAGATGATTAGAAGGCGCTACAGATGAACACAAAATTTCTTTCATCTTTATATAGTTTTTTAACATTTAAAATGTAACCTTGTGAAGTACAAGTAGTATTCTCGAGCTCACTAGTCGCAGTGATTTCTTTTCCAATTTGATTTGGTAAATGCAATCCTCCAAAAGGAGAATTTCAGGCCAAAATTTTGTTATATGTATTTAGAAACTGAAGTAAGCCCCAGCGTTGCCCAGCAAAAAGTGCAGATAAATTTATCTACAGCAGCTCTACGTAGAGCTGTAGAGACACCCTAAAGTCTAAACGTATTCGCATTATAACCTCTAGACTCTTCGTTCTACACTCTACCGAAAAAACTCAATAGTCTAAATTTCTATATTTTAAATATTTTATATTTTAAATTTTGTTTTATAATACCTATATCTTCGGTGATTTTTGACCACATGTAAGAAACTAAAAATCTGATTGAAGACAGTTTTAACTCCTTTCGTTGTTTGTCTTCACACAAAAAGTATAAAAGTAATCAGTTATAGTATTTTTTACATTTTGTGATAGTGAAAATTAAATTTTTAAGGTATTTTATCGTTATCTATTTCAGTTTTGGGTCAAATGTGAAACTGTGAAATCTAGATTTAAGATATTAAAAGCTTTATTTTATATACTAGCTGTACCGGCCCGCGTCGCTGGTCCCAGAATTGATCATCATATAAGGCAACATGCTTATACGACGCATCCCAATCATACCTAATAACTTACCATTTAATTTTAAGCGCCTGCAATTCCCATTAAAAGTTTCATTTTCAATAACTGTCAACAAATCACAGGGTTAAACCTGTGAAAGATTAGGCTTACGCTTTCCCGGCATAATTCTTAGTATAGATGCGTGTCTCCCTTGGCTTTGCCAGTTAAGATTGTGGCCTTCACAATATTCCTGCCTTTCTGATGTCTCAACAGCCCGTTGAGATGCCAGATATTCAGCATGCTGTTGACGCCGGGCTTGGGACTGTTCTGGTGTCTCATCAGCTCTATGTGCTGCCTCACTCGACGCCTGTTCGATCCTTCGCAGTTCAGCTTGTGGAAATGTCTCGGCACGTCTAGCAACTCTCACAGCTCTCATAACTTTGGGAAAGATTAGACTTACGCTTTCCCGGCATAATTCTTAGTATAGTTGCTTTTTCTATACTACCAAAAAACCTACTTCAAAATTGAAATTTCATAAAAATTTAATTTAAAAAGACACAATTTTTTCCCTTAACAAATAGTCAAATGCCTACCTAATGAAATAATTTAATAAAAATTTAAATAAAAATGATTGTAAGTGTATCTAACCACAAAAAAAAAGCTTCCATTTAACTAATATCTTCATAAAGCCTATGTGTTATTCTGATATAAGAGCTATATTATTGTAAAGTTTCATTAAAATCCATTTATTAGTTTTTGCGTGAAGGAGTAACAAACATTCACACATTCACACATCCATACAATATTTCTCGTTTATAATATTAGTAGGATATACTATACATAAAAAGTCAAAAAGTTACCAGAGTTGTAGTATTTTTGGAATTTTTTCAATATTTTGTCATCAAAAACCAAATGCATTTATATTTTCTGCATTTTTTATATAATAAATTATAGAATTAATTATTTATAGAATTAAATTGTTTATATTTATACAAGTTTTTCTTTAAATCGAAAGTATTACGTACGACTAACAGTCTGTACTCATGCATGCTGTTTCATATTTTGTTTTTCATTTAATCACTTTTCAAACAGACTGTTACTCATATAGTCTGTACTCAAATGATTTAACTAGCTTAAAAAATGTTTGTAATCATTGAATTCGCGTCGCTCGCGTAGAGTACAACTGTGTGGAATAAAATCGGAAATTATTGCAAAATTAAATAAATAATATATTAAATAGAAATACGATAGTTAATCAATGTTTGTAGATTGACTTAAAATATATTTCTATATGAACACTTAAATTAAAACGAAGAACCAGAAGCAACAACAACAACTTTAAATCTTCCAGAAAAGTTAATATCAGAAATGGCGACTCAACACGTGCCAAACCAGCTCATTAATAAGTTTGTATATAGTTTTAGTTTTAAATATAATATCTCGACTTAAACATTTTAAAATGCAAATGTGGTTAATGATGTAGAAAATTAAGGCAACTCAAAATATTCAAGTCATTTTATGTATGGATCGCACATTACAAATAAACATTTTTTTCAAAAGTCGACTAAATAATTTATTATATAGAAATGTAGAAACTTACATAGAAATGTGAAATTCATAATTGGTTTTTAACTATATTTCATCCGACTTACAACTATATTTGGAACTCTCAAAACAAAAAAACATTTTGTAAAGCATTAAAGAAGGCATCGTAGGACCATTTAGTAAATATATTCGTGATCAGCTCGTCGAAACAAGTCATCTAGCCTTGGTTGTCTGTCTGATATATATATATATATATATATATATATATATATATATATATATATATATATATATATATATATATATATATATATATATATATATATATATATATATATATATATATATATATATATATATACCCCCCTCTATATATATATATATATATATATATATATATCGCGATATATATATCTCTCTCTCTCTCTCTCTCTCTCTCTCTCTCTCTCTCTCTCTCTCTCTCTCTCTCTCTCTCTCTATATATATATATCATATATATATATATATATATATATATATATATATATATATATATATATATATATATATATATATATATATATATATATATATATATATATATATATATATATATATATATATATATATATATATACATATATATTATAGCTATCATCTGAAAGCCAGTATTTAATTTTCTTTGGGACCTAAGTTTGTGGAGTATCCATATTGATATACCAAGCCTATTTTTTGCAGTAGCTCCCATTTTCACTCACCGCCCACTTTTGTGCTATTGTATGTAAAACTTTATTTAAGTAAATATTAGCTTGACATCCTATATGGTGGTTTCTTAGGTCTAGTCGCTCTACACACATATAATAATAGGCGTGTCCAACCCACTTTTTTGGGTTGCCCGTACACAAACCCACCACTCACATTTATGTTTTGCAAGAAGATTTAAAATTTTGTGTGATTGATATTAGAGCGGTTCAATGTTTTCTCTTGTAATACACTGCTCCGGAGGCCATTGGTTTCCTTAGTTTGTACAAATGGGTGTAACAAGCAGAAGAATGGCGTGACAGACCATAAAATAAAAGGTAGAGCCTTCAAACTTCGACTTATAGATTTCAATGTGATATGTACGTAGTTCAAGTGAATACAAAATTTTTAATGCCACACACAAAAATTCCTTAAATTCCCGTTTTTTTCAAGCTAAACAAATTTTTATTTTTTTTTGTTTATATTTTTTTTTTTTTTGTAAAACAAAACTCATTTCCCTTCAGATAGCTAGCATTAAACGAACATCTCAACCTCCTATAAGGCGTATCCCCCATAGAAACGTGGTCTCAATTTTTAAGTTATTTTATGCATTTTTTTTTTTTTTTTGGTTTTGTTGTTTATTATTTTGTTAATTACACAAAATTTCGTGTATCTTATGTAATTCCTAATAAAATAATAAGTACATAAGTACAGCAAAAAAAAAAATAATTCATCAAAATCATTCGAGCAGTTTAGAAGGAGAAGAATTATGAACACACGAAGATTTATATATACATATGCATAATTTCAGTGTCCATCCATTTATGCCTCGACCAGTGGGTCCTGAACCAAGCACCATGGTCTGCTTCAGCTGCAATAGTCATGTGGTAACCACAACAAGGCTGAAGTCAACATCGAAAACTCATATGTGGGCACTTTTTTTGTGCTGTTGCTGGTAAATTGTTACAAACAAATATTTTGTGGAGAATATTTTGAAATAAATTTATTATTATATCTCATTGCAGTTGCTGGCTCTGTGCTCCATGTGTTTACTGTTCACCTTGTACACTCAACACAGAACATTACTGTCCACAATGCAATGCCTTCCTCGGCTCATATCAGCGTTAATTATTTTAAGAAGTTACATTGGAAGTATTACACGCAAGATACTGGAAGCTTTTGGTGGTCCAAAGGTTATGAATAACCTTAATTATTGAATATTAAATATTATTAATATTAAAACTATTGAAAAATGTAAAAGCAATTATAAAATTAAGAAAATTTCTCAAATGATGGTTTGAATCAAATTTTTGTATTGAAGGTAGAAAATAAACACACGAAACTTTCACTCTGTCGACCGGTGTAGGGAAGGGACTACTTGGTCTACTATCACCATCTCTTCGTTCTGGTTAAATTGAAGAATTATTTTGACTGCTTACAAACAGATGGACAGGCAGGTCAAATTCATCTGGTCGAGTTGATCAATAATATTTACACTTTATGGAATCGCCAATGCTTCTTTTAATGCTTTGTATATGGTATGACAAAGTAATATTAGTCGAGAGTATAAAAATTGATGAAAAACCATTCGAATTCCGTAGGCTTAGTTAAAAGAACAGATGCCCCTTAATTTATATGCTCTGTATCGAATGGGACAATGGTCAATGTCAGTTCCCATAATGTAGATAAATACATACATATATTGTAGATCAACATCGGAAGCAGAGTCAATGTATCAATATTAATCTGTACATGAGTGTGTTAATACCGAGATCTCGGACTTCCCTTATCTATACTCAAATCAAATTTATGCAATTTTGTGGAATTTTTGATGTAGGAGTACGACTTTCTAAAAGTTGGTTTTGGATACTCTGGAAGAATGGGCGGTGTCATGCCTCCATATATAGTAGCAAAAACAAATCATAATGTCACATCACTAATTTGTCACTAGTCAATTTATTAATTATTTAAATTAAAGATATAAAATAAATTATTGTGGGTTTAGCGACCTTATTGTTTTATTGTAATTATATATGTTTGGCAGGCTCAAGATCGAATGATGACTAACACAATTTTTTTTTTTTTTTTGTTTGGCCTTGAGCCAGAAAAAAAGAAAATTAAATAAAAAGTATCATACTTGCTTTGAAAAATTAATTATTAATTTAATTTTCCATGTTAGAGTTGTATCTACACATCCATTGATTTGATAATAACCAGCTTGCTACAGATCTCTATTCAAAATTAAAGTTATTATTCAAAGACAAATTTAAATACATTTGTGCACATCTACCTAAATATAGGTACATGTATAAAACATACATATTTATTTATTTATTTACTTGCAGTCTTTATTAAATTGAATGGTCAGAGAAGTGCCATACAGGGGTGCAAACGGGTTTTAAACTTGAACGTAATCGTAACCAAGACATAAGAACAATAAAGAGCAGAAATTAGTTTTTAATTAATTTGTATAAGTATTATCACTGTAGCTTTCTATTAATTTTGAAGCTTAAAGTGGTTTCGGTTTTGTAGTTTGGTTTACGGTTCGCTTTAAAAATTAGTTTACAACTCTGCTTGTAGGGATGGGGCTTTAAGCCAAGAACTGATTAGATGAACAATTAAACTGCGTTTCTATTTTATTTTGAAAATCGAAGTATAATAGTTAAGAAGGCGTTTGAAAAACTAAGAAATTTATATACTTTTCATTCGTATTAGTTAAAAAATGATATTTAAATTTTTTTGTCGTCGTGTTGAAACCTAACGTTTTGTCATCCGCCTGCTATAACAACTCTGGGGGTTGGGGTGATTTATGCTGCCCTATTTGCAACTCGTGAAAGTATGGGCTCGCTGTTTTCTGATATATGTACCATTTCTATTCTGTTCCGCACAGGGGGATGTTCGTAACAACAACGTAGATGAGAAAATTTGCTGCTGCTGCTGCTGCCCTCAATTACAAAATAAAAAATAAGTTGGAAAATAATTTTTGTTGTTGCTGCATACAGAAAAATCACGCACTATTACCGGTTGTTCAACGGATTATACAACAACTAAAAGAAGAAACTAGTGGAATATGTCAACACCTGCACGCCGACGTCTGATGAGAGATTTTAAAAGGTAAGAAGATACATGTAGCTGCTGGCTTTCTCGCTGCTACCTCTGCTGCTACTGCTGCTGTCGCCGTCGTCGACGACGGCAACGTCGTGGTCATCAAAGTCTTCCTTCTCGTTGCCGTCGCAATCTACTCGTGGAAGTTTTTTTTCTTATTGTCAAGTTACGTGTGAATATTATAATACGCTCCGGCGCAGCGGTGGTAGTGGCGGCCACAATGGATGGCGACGGCAGACTCTGCTCCTCTGTCCGTGTGTGTCTTTGGCACTTGACTTTGATACATACATATGTGGTGTGGTGTGTATGTGTGTGTTTGCACGCTTCTCTCTGCTCTGCTCTCCTCGCTCACTCTGTTAAATCAAATTTCGCTTCCGTTCGAAAAATACGAAAAAAAAAAAAAAAAAAAAGTATTGCGTCGTGAAAATACGAGCATAAATCGAATACTAATTAAAATTTGTAGCAGAATTGCGAAAAAAACCAATAAGAAAATGAAAAATAAAATCGTGTTAAACGTACAATTGACCTAGCGGATACCGTTATTAGTAGATTTGAAAGCGCGCTAAGCTTCCCCGCTCCCCACAAAAACGCATTGCTGCATAGCTGTTGACTCATCATCTTTGATTTTTGTTTTCGTCTTATATCTCCCCCTCGTTCCTAGTCTAAATGTTTCGCTCTGCAATTTTTCGTTATAATAATGCATCATCAAAATTGTTCGTCATCATCATTGTGTGAATTTCATAAATTATTGTAAATCTTTCAAAGGCATTAATTTATCATCATCACCATTGTTGTTGGTGTTATAATCTCTCTAGCTCCGGAAATGTCCTTGAGTGGTTAGCGGAGAGGAATTCACTACCTTCACCTCCACGACCACCACCACTAGTAACATTACCAACTACAATAACAAAAACAGAAAACTCTAATCAGAAAGCAGACAGACAGTCAGACCCACAGAGAGAGAGAGAGAGAAAACAAAATATTTTAAATTATTTAACCTTGCGTTCTCCAAGGTCTCTCGTCAGCCGCTATCATCGAAATGCTTCAATTTAAGCAAACATTTCAAGGATTATAAACAATTCAACAAATTACACTATTATTTTATTTACTATAATAAAATTAGTAGTGACTTTTTCATATTAACGCCTCCGCCCACGCGTTTTTTAGCTATTTATATATGTACTTATATACATATATACACATAGTTGTTGCTATTGTTATTTGTTAAATCGATGGCTTTTGGCATTTGTTGCTCTCAGCCGATTTCTTCATTTGTTATTTGCTTTGGCATATGTTGGCCTAAATATTTAGTGAAACTATTTTTATAACATTTCTTTTGCGCTATATTTCCTCAAAGCGTATGAATTCTTATTGTTATACCCTGTACCCAAAGGTACAAGGCTATAATAAGTTTGTCCGAATACAGGCAAAAGTAGTCATTGTTGACAATCTCAGGAACTTTACAAGATAGAGACTTCAAACTTGGATATTTAGATTCTTCTTGATCATACGCAGAAGTCTTATATTAAGTTTTGTAATGCCACAATACGGCTATTTGACGTGTATATGCACACATTTCCAGGCCGCAAAACAGGAAAAAATGTCTGCTTTTTAATTAATTAATTTTTTTTATTTAATATATTGTAAAATTTGTAAAAAAATGCATTAATCTACATTAGCAAGGGTGCATTGTATTTCGTAGTCGTGCACACACGACTGCTACATTCTTTCTTGTTTAAACCTTAAAACTTCGATTTGCACAGGTATTTCGTTCCTGAAATATTTCGTGTTATTCAAATCCGTTTTAAACGGAGTTCCTATTCAATAAAAAAATCGGATATTTCGTTTCAAAATCTTTCTAAATTGTAGTCATTTAAATGTTTTTTTTTTTCTTCTATTTATTATTTTGTCTGCTAATCAAAAAGTACCCGCAGTTTCTCAATTAAACAAAAACAGTTCAATTATTCTTTCATATTTATTTTCACCACTTCAAGTTAATTTCCATATAATGCAAAACACATATACCAACACTTCTAATCTTCGAAACACTATTCATTGTGGAATGTCATTAACATTGTCTTTTTTTTTGCTTGCAAAAGACAAAAACATTTTTTTGATACTGGATACTGATATGGAAGCTAAAAGCATATTAAAAAATCTTCAATTTATTTCCCCAAATAAAATAATTTGTTGGTAACATGCTTCTCCTAGGGTTCTCATTGTACAGTTCAGCGGTTAGCTGCGTATACTCTTCAAATTTGTTTCCATGCATAAGTTTTCTGACAGACCTGTTATTTCGCTGGTCAACTCTGGATTAGAAAAATTTGAAGAAACGGCATTGCCAACAATGGTATTGCCTCCACCTAAATTTTGGCTGATCACGCTTTTTCTTTAAGCTTCTCGTTATCTCGAATGGTACAAATCGGTCCAAAGTTTAAATCACAACTGATTTTGAGCAAATGTTTCATAAACATCATCATGGTATGAAATGGAGAAATACCCAGTTCGTAAGACTCTCTGTGATCTGGAATTGTTATAGGTAAATTCTGTAGTCTGTACGTTATTTTGCACGATGGTTGGTTGAAAGTGTTCTTGAACCACTGTTCGTTGATAATAATTGGCATAACATTTAATTTCTGTAGTGACTGTGTTGTTATGTCACGGTGCAAGTCACTATCACGAACGCATCAAGGTGCCATGACTCTTAAAATAGTATTTTGATATTGTATTATTTGGATATTATAATTAGAAGTACAGCCCAACAATTTTTCTCCGTACATCATCATTTTCTTTGAGGGTGAAAGAGTAGAATGCCTGCCTAATAGCCATTTCTAGGATCTGAACTTAAGGTTCAATTTCTCTCGCTCCTTTTTGACATACTCTTAATGTACTGTAATGTAAGGTCCTGCTCAAGTATTTTGCAGAATTTGAGTACGGGATTTGAATGTCATTAATAATCAAAATTTTGCTTATTAAAACATCATCTTCAGTCAACCCTAAAGAATAAAAGTGTTATAGTTTAGTTGCACAATTATAATATCCCCTGCACAACGATGAGAAGTGTCTTGGATGAAAATTAATGAGAGCTAGTTTAAAGTTGATCAGTCGTTAAATTAAACATTTACGTTGAAGAAGTACATGTGTATATAAAATGTGTTTGGTTATGTAAACTATGGATTATGAACTATGGATGAAGATATCTCGATTGCAGCCGTTTGACCACTCTGCTGGTTAACATGCTAATTCGAACGAACATATCAGCTGTTGCATAAATGTTTTTCTCTGTGCACGGCTGTGTTACGCAAATACCACAGATCATCAGTGATTTTACGCTATGCCTGTTGGTTTCAAAGCTGATGTATCCGATTAAAAATATCCGATTTCGAAGTTGTGCTCCAGAGCTGAATCCCATTACCCCATAATTGTCTTATAAACCAGCAGTTTATTGTAGAACCTTAGTTCACTATTCAGAATAAGAAAACAATTCAGCTTTTACAGCTTAGTGTATCAAACATCAGAAGTTAATAGCCTTATTATTGTACATGGTCCGGTGGAACGGTCTCCTTGCCAAAGAGTGATAATGCAGCAGTGACAAAACTTTTCATTATCGATCCGAATATTCTAACGGTTCACCCAGCGTTCGCAGGAATTAATCATGTAGAGTAGGTCTTGTAACCAGATGTAGCAGTTTGTGCGGTTATTTATTTTATATTGAGAAAAGTTGAACGCAAATCGTTCATTTTCAATAATCAGTTTTATATCAGTATACAACCGCATTATCAAAGCTTGCATGCCGATCATATATTTAACGCATTGTCGTACGATTGACCTCGGCAGTTTTGAATGTCTATGGCTAAGTTTTTTCCAAATACTTAACAACAGCTGCTGCCATTTATTTATCGTTATGTCGACAATTTGTTTTCAAAGTCAAAAAGCGTTCAACTGACAACGTAACTGACAACAACTATCAGTTCATCTATATTTCCTTTCAGGAGTAGAGTCGACTGGTACTGACACTAAATAAAACTTTGCTTTCGTTGAGTACTTCAACATTTGTAGAAGACCATTAATTAACACGATAGCTTCTGTTGCTTCCTTGTTCTTTGAAATGGTTTGCAAGAAATAGATCTTACTCCGAAAATTCTAAGTCAATTTCCATTATTTGAAGTCCACGTTCAGCCAAGAATTCGCTAAAAAAAAAAAGATATCACGGCCATCAAATGTCCTAAATTAATATTTTATTACTCCTAATTGAGACTTTTCATGATGTGTATGAAAAAAAAAATTTCAGACTTTTAGAAGCGCAAAAAAGAGCGACTCCCACCCAAATAATAGTCTTAAAATAGTCTCATAACGGTATCATGGTTTGCTTGATAGTCTTCGGGTTACACTCCCATGCCCTTCCTTCTAATTTCTACATAAAAGTATTGATTTGTTGTACTTGCTTATCGTTTCCATAATACTATGTACAGTTACCATCACATACTTGACTTCGTTAATGAACTGTACTACGTCTCATTCGAGTTTTAACAGTTACAGTTTTGACTGAAGTGATGGTGGGCCTCACTCTCATGTACTATCTCTGCCCGTCTCTAGAAAAAAAAATGTGTGTCCTTTTTGGTTTGTTAAACAGAGCTAATATACAATTTTATATTTCGTTTAAAGCGTTTTTTTTTCTGCTGCTAAATTGTTGAACAAATATTTGCAAGTATAGCTTTTCACTTTATTTTTGCTTTATAGCAGATTGGCAAAAGGTAAACAAAAATACTTTTAACGCTTTAAAAATGAGAGAAAAACTGCGCACAATAAACTCTCTCTCAACTCAACTCAGCTGTATAAAGCTCAAAATAACAACAGCAGCAGCTGGCTCAACAGAGTAGAGATACTCTCATGTCAAACACCCGCCCATCCACGCTCTCATCCAGATGAGGTACAAATGCCAAAGAGATAGCGCATTGTATTCAGATACTTTTATATATTTACTTTGAATTCATTATTGCTGCAACAATGACTTGCCAAAAAAATATCGCAAAGTGCGAATACTTAAATTCGTTTAATGATTCACAGCAAATAAACAGAATCAAAATAAATTTATTCCGTCATAATTTTGCATATTTAGCAAATATTAAAATTTTTACCGAGTTTTTAGCATTCAATATAAGCTCACTTCGATTATCATATTGTAGTTAGCTGATGCTCTTTTTTTTGCATCTTTCCCTTATTAACTTTGAGAATAATTTGAACTTTGTTAATAAAAATATTTCTACTTTACAAATTGCAACTCAAGCTTAAATCTTAATTTCAAAAATGAAAAACATTGACAATGAATTTATCACAATATATGTTTCAAGTTCATCTAAAATATTCGTTGCTTTAAAGTATTTGCTTCTTGTTGTACGTATGTATGTATATATTCGTTTTTTTTTTTTTCTATTTGGTATTTGTACAAAACAAAAAAATTGTTTTAATTTAATTTCATAAAATTTTGCGTTGTATTTTCGTATCATACACACATACTGTGAAATGGTATTTTCAGTTTGTCTGAAAGTTTGTAACGCATTAAAAGAGACATCGTAGACTTGAAATTCGATGTGGTGACTTTTTATGGATTATGTAGCCTAAACGGCTTGATGTGTCCATCAAGCCGTTTAGGCTACAGTAATATTAAAAGACCTTTTAAAAACCTCTCTTTTTCTTTATTGACATTCCCTATATAAAAATGTTATACCCTATGACGTTCTTATAGCGAAGAGGAAAGTAACGGTACCTTATAAATTAAATTCCATCGAACCGTTTAGACTACAAAGCATGCCTGTTTATGTAAAAACTGTAAAACAGATGTCCGTTTCTTTTATTTGTCGCAGTCGGGTTTTATGTTGTTTTAATAATTCCATCTTGTTAAATAATTCATTTCGTTTTCGTTTTGTTTATACCCTGTATCCAAGGATATATTGAGTTTATGCGAACAAACAAGCAGAAGGAGGCGTGGTAGACCCAACACAGTATATATACAAATTCTTACTCACCATCGTATAGTAAGTCGATTTAGTCAAGTCCGTCCCTCCTATAAGAGCTAGAGACTTCAAAATTGGATATTTAGATTAACCTTGACCATACAAAGACCGAGTTTGCTCAATTATTTAAAAACTTTGTTTCCTTTTTATACCACTTATACATAGTGTGAATGTGTGTTATCAGTGAAAAGATGTGAATGATTGTAACGCATTAAAGGAGGGATTTTATACCCCAAAAAGTATACTTATTCTTGATCAGGTTGACGAGGCGAGTCGATCTAGCTATGTCCGTCTGGGTGTTGTGTATTTTTTGGGGTCGAATTTTTAAGATATCCAGCTGTGAAATCCGGCACCTAGACTTATTTTTATTACAGGTGTGATCCCTCCACATTTTGGAGTATCCCTAATACAAGACAACCGCGCATTTTTGATTTTCTGTAATAAAAACTTTTTATAGATGTTAATATCAACTTAAAAAGTGATATGGTGATATGGGCTTCTAATGGATGGACACTTCACATAAATATGGTGTGTCCCGTCCACTATTAGGGATAGACCCACAATTACCACTTAGATTAATGTACTTAGGTTTTACAAATATTGTTTTTTTCTCATATTGCTGTTAAGTAGACAATTTAACACTTCGTGTGAATGGTATTAAAGTTTGAGTTCAACCGAAATTAAAGATTTTTTTTGAATTTTTATTCGGTTGGAATATTCATATACGTATAGCTGCTATACGATTTAAAATTTCGTAAGAAGGGTATTAATGCTTTGGTCGATTTAATTTAAAGTTTTTTTCTATATATTTTGCTGTTAATGTTTTTTATATTAAAAATGGTTTTTGTTTTTCTCATTTACAGACTTCAGGAAGATCCGCCAACTGGTGTTTCTGGCGCGCCAACTGATAATAATATTATGATATGGAATGCTGTGATTTTTGGTCCACACGATACGCCATTCGAAGATGGTACCTTTAAATTAACTATAGAATTTACTGAAGAATATCCAAATAAACCGCCAACAGTTAGATTCGTATCGAAAGTATTTCATCCAAATGTGTATGCGGACGGTGGTATATGTTTAGATATATTACAAAACCGATGGAGTCCCACATACGATGTTTCTGCTATACTGACGTCTATACAGGTATGTAAGCGAAATAACTGATAACCAATGAGTTTATAAACTGTAATTGAATGTATTTTTATTCTTTTTGTTGTACAGTCTCTGTTAAGTGACCCTAATCCCAACTCACCGGCAAACTCCACCGCTGCGCAGCTCTATAAAGAGAATCGTCGCGAGTACGAGAAACGAGTAAAAGCCTGCGTTGAGCAAAGTTTCATTGATTAGCCATTCGCCACTAAACAAGTTAATAAAATTATTAAATATAATAAAGTAAACAACAACAACAACAACAGCACTACCATAAAACTTCTAGAAAGTCTAAAGGCGAACGCAACACTTTAACAACTCTCATCATTGTTCTAAAAGTTCTAAGGCAACAAGAACCAAACAAGCAAAAAGAAAACCGACGAGAATTTTTTGTTCAAAATGTTAAAGCTGAAGTTTAGGAAAAGAGCAGCGTCTCCGTCATTTGAAAATTATCCACACAAAAAGAAAAAGAAAATTTTAATGAAATATTCGTACAATGCTCGTATACAAACAATAACAACAACAACAACAAATAAAGAAGCGCAGCCATTAGTGAAGTTACATATACACAACAATAATAGCAGCAGCAAAAACAAAAACAACAACAACAACAGTGAAAGAACAAGCATTCGTTCAGCTAAAACAATTCAAAATGTTTCAATATTATTATATACTATATTTAAAATATTAAATAAACTCAATAATAGTTATTATTTCTTTTAAATGCAGTTATGAAAATTTGTTTCCTTTTTAGTTTAGCAGTTCAAGATATCATAAGAAGCTAAAAAGTAGTTAAAGAAAAAAATGATGTGCAGCATATAAAAAAAAAAAATAATATAAAAAATAAATACGGTAATTAAAACAAAAATAAAAAGAAAACAATTGCAATTAACAGCAAAGAAACCAAAATTAAATATAGCATTAGATAAACAAAACAGAAATCAGAATCCATTTTAGCACTCAATATAAATTTAGTAAAACAGCTAAAGATACAATTTACAATTGCAGCAAACCTTAAAAGTCTAATCTAAAAACAAAATAAGAAAAGCAAAAGTTGATAAATGGCTTACAAAATTTCATACATGTAAAAGTTAAAGTATAAAATTTTATGCTAAAAGTTAAAATTAACAATTAAGAATATATTTCAAGAAAGAAAGATAAAAAGAATAGTTGTTTAAAACAAACTCAATCTCCGTGTATGTGTATCCCTTTCTGACTCTCTCGCTCTAACAGCTGTAGTACCTTAGATTGACAGACATTAGCTAACTATCTATAGATGTGTGTGTTTATTGGCTGAACTTTGTTATAAAAATAAATAAAATAGAGAAAATCAACGGCACATATTTGTAATAACAATGAAATATTATAAACCAGTTAAAAAGTAACAAACATTTAATTGAGATTTGATCAAAATTAAAAAAAGAAAAAAGATAAACTATAGCTTAATTGTTTTTTCACATGCGAAGCAGATCATCCCATTGAGCAAATGGTACCTTCTATTAAAACTCCTAAAAAAAAAAAAAAAAAAATCACCACGTTTATGCAAGACATGATCTTTAAAATTTCCCATGGAAAATATTCACTAAATGAATTCTACCAAATATACAAATACATATAAATAGATACAACAAAAATACAATCGCATACATATATCCTTCCGTGTAACCTCAGTAACAAATATTAATAATTTTCTTAGCTAGTTTTCAAATAATTGCACACATTTAAACTAATTTGCTTCACAGTTTTCGTATATTCATACAAAAAAACAAAAATATGCATATGCGTATGCGTATAAATAAAAAATAAACAATAAAATAAAAATCTACAAAAAGAAGCTTAAAAAAATTTAATTTTTTTTTATTTAATATCAGATTTGTTCTTGGTGTCAAACGCCTTCAAATTTTAGTTTTCTTTTGTTTAATTTTGTAATAAATATATTAAATTGTTCTATATCCAATTATGTTTTTAAAAATTATTTCAATATATTTATTTAATATTATATCAAATATTGTACTTTATAAATTTAAGTAATAAAAAGTTTTATGAACAAAAAGATAAATATATAATGCAAGAAAGCAACAACCAACCACAACAACCAGCATAACATGAATTATTGATTAACGATTATTGTAATTAAATATTATTAACATTAATAAATTATAAGATTACAAACATGTAAATAAGCAATTTTTGTTTTCCGAAATGTATTTTACTGTGGACAGCCTCGAGCTATAGCAACGCGAGCAGTTACAATCGAGACATACAGTATTGGCCAAAACTTAAGCACCCGTCTAGGTCTTTTTTTTTCAAATGATAATTTGTTTTATGAACACAAAGTTAATAATTAATTTATTTGGTATTTTTCTCTTTATAATTGATTAACAAAAACTTAAGGAATTCAGAAATTTATAAATAAAAAATTAAAATCCAAAAATACGTCGCAAATCTAAGTGGACAAAACTAAAGCAGCTTTTTTTCTAAATTTAAAAAAATAATAATAAAATTAATATTTCGTTGCGAATCCTTTATTCTGGAAGATACACGCACATCGTTGAGGCATAGAGGATATTAAATTATTAATTATAATTATATCCTCTATGCCTAATTATAATCAGAAAAAACCACAGTGATACTGCTTCCCAGGCTATTTTTACTGCTTCGAATAGATCGTCCTTTGTTTTGCAAATTTCTCGGTTGATTTACGTGTTAACGATCTCCCACAAGTACTCAATTGGGTTAAGATCGGGCGATCGGGCAGGCCAACGAAGAACTTCTATCCCATTGCTCTGGAACCAATCCTGAACCACTTTTGCTGTATGTTTCGGATCGTTATCATGTTGGAACCTCCAATGGAGTGGCATCTCTTCATCAGCATATGGCAACATCACGTCCTTTATTATGTCGAGATACTTGAAACGATCCATAATTCCATCGATCCATTATGTTGCCTCCTCCGTGTTTTATAGTGCCTTTGCAATATTTAGGATTCAACCTTGGTCTGCGTACTCGTCTTAAGCCATCTGAATCCTTTAAATTATACATGGATTCGTCAGAAAAAAGCACAGTCTTCCATTTTTTGACACACTCCAGTTGAGATGGGCCTTGGCGTCTGAATATACCGGTCTCTACCGCCCTTCTTCGGATAGTTATTTCGCTAACTTGCAAATCGAAGCAGTTCCGTATTTGATTAGAAGATGCTGTAGTATCATTTTGGATAGTCCTTTTATAATTAAGGAATCACCATGCCGCGTTTTTTTCCGTGGCCTTCCTCCAGACAATTTTTGCATAAAATCTAACTACTCAGCTTCAGCTGCAGCTGATTTTAATACGAATTTTTGGAGTGTACCGTTAACTAGTACCGCAATAGCTCAGTAGCGCAGTTAAATTTTCATAGAATATATTAAGGGGTGCTTTTATCGAAGTTTTTGAGTAAATCTCGAGTTCTACTTAACCGGCTTTACCAAACAAGTACTCGAATACGTGGAACTTTATTTTTTCACAAAAAAAAAAAAAAAAAAAATTACAATACTAAACTAGCTGCAACTGAATCTATAAACTAAATTAAATAAAGTTGCAGAAGGCTCAATTACCATCGAACGGAGTGCTTACCAAGTCGGTCAATTAGAATTCGTGATATACTCAAAAACATCGAAACAATTTTTAACAAATTTAAATGTGATTTTTGTGTTTAGTGAACCATAATGCATGTGAAAATCATAGTGAGATGAGGTGTGCGAAATGGCTGTACTCTAGTTTCATTTATTGATTTTTCTTATATGTACTCGTATTAATCAAAAATAATTATTATTTTTGATTCTTATCTTTAAAACTCCAAAATAAACAAGAAAAACGTTAACTTCGGTTGAACCGAAGCTGTTATACCATTCACACCAAATTTTAAATAGTATTGTAAATCATACAAGTGGGGGTTTAAATTGGGGCTACGCCAGGTGTGTATGAAGAGATGTAGTAGATGTGTAAGATGCCGCCATATCGAATTTCAAGTTGATATTCACGTTCTCCATATAAACGCGTAAAAGTGAGCTGTGGGTTTATATGGGCGGGACACGCCCATTTATATATGTATATGAAGCGGTTGTCCACTAAAATCCACCAAATCAAATTTCAAGCTAATATTGATTTAAATGAAAAATTTGTTCATAAGAAACCAAAATTCCACGATGGGTTTGTATGGGGCTACCCTAAAAAGTGGGCGCGCCAGTAGGCTATATATGCTAAGCGGCTGTCTCTAGAAGGGCACCATATCGCATTTCAACCTAATATTGGCTTTAATAAAGAAGTTTATCTTTAAAAACACAAAAATGGGCTGTAGGTTTATATGGGGGCTACCCCAAATAGTGGGCGGGTCCCACCCATTAATGTTTTTGTCAAGCATCCATAAACTAGAAGTTACCATATCAATTATTAAGTTGATATTGACTACAATAAAAAAGTTTTTCCTACAAAAATTTAAAAGTGGGCGGTGGGTTTGTATGGGGGCTAACACAAGAAGTGAGCGTGGCGGGTCAATCTTGACACTCTATTAAACCGCAATAAAAAGAAGTGTATGTGCAAAATTTCAACTGGATAGCATTAAAATTGGTCTCCAAAAAATGCGCAACAATATACAGACGGACAGACAGATGGACATGGCTACATCGACTCGTCTCGTCGAGCTGATCAACAATCTATATACTTTATGGGGTCTACGATGCCTCATTTAATGCGTTACAAACCTTCAAAACAAATCAAATAATGATTTTTATTTAAAAAAATCAAAATTAATAAGAATGAACGCTGCAGTCGAGTAAGCTCGACTTCGAGAACCCTGTATCTTGCCTAATGCTCTTTATTTGAACCATAGAATTGTAAGGGAACGCTATTCCGATCTGGACCTATGTGGGATATTTTAATAAGATTTTCGTTAGAAACATCAAACTTGGCGAGTCTACGTTAATTAACAACAAAAACCAAATAAAAAATGGGAAGCAGCCACCTCTATAGTGGCATTTAATGCACTCAAGAGGGAATAGAAGAGTAAATATCCAAACTTGAAGACTCTATATCTTATAGTCTGCAAGATCTCGTTGTTCAAACAGACGCACAGTGGTCTATGAGGTAAATTTCAGGCGGAACATTGTTTAAATATTTTTTGCACCACATGAATTTTTTGTACGTTCTTGAGAGTGTTGAGAATGTTAGCCAATATACGAGTAGCCATGCAGTTTTAAAATTATCGTTCATATTGTTTTGAAAAAATTTTACATGAAATTTTTTGTTTCCATTCACGAATCATTATCGAGTTTGAAAAATAGATTACTTTTATAATCAGGTTGATGGTAATTCTTGTCGACGATTTTACACAACAAATTATTTATATTTATTACAACATTTATATTCAATCAACACGCAGTATATCCCGCGTTTCAATATCTTTGTTAAAAAACTGTCAGGAACAATAGAGAAGTATGGTATTACATTTTTAAAGTGTTTAAAAAATCGGCTTTTTATCGCATAAATTTACCTTTCGGACCACTGTGCGACGGTCAAACGGAAGAACATGTCTATATCGACACGAATTTTGATGTTGATCTATAGTAAAACTGCTACAGCTACAGCTACTTTTCGGGTTTAGATATTGTACTTTTGCACAAACTTAATATACAGGATATACAAATAAATCATGATTTTTATTTTTAAAAATAAAAATCATTCATGTCTACTAGACAAATAGATAAAAATAAAAGCTAATCGCGGACAAAGTAAGTCTCCTATCTGCTCGCATGCTTATTATTTATTTATTTATTTAAAATTGCAACTAAATATATAAAACAGTCGCTTATAAACAATGATTTAAAGTTTATACATTAACTAACTAACTTAACTAACTTAAAACTAGAAGGAGGAAGTTGCGGGCACTCAGACCCGTTGGAAGAGTTTTTGTTAGGCAGCCAGATTGCCCGACTGTGCCCCTATTCACAGCTTGGGCAGTGGTCCAAGCGAGCACAATTACAAAAATAAAAAAATGGAAGTTGCTAAATGAAATTTATAAATTTATTTAATAGTGATTTGTCAGTACAGAGTTTTTTAAATAGTTTACAGACGAATTAAAAGAGAAATAAGGCGAAAATTTATTGTAGATAGAACAAAGAGATCGGAGTGAGTTATTGAGCGCGAAATTTGTCATAAAAAAGGGCAACTTTATTGGCACGAAGTGACGAGTTGGCCGAATGGGGTCATTTAGTGATATGGACTGAAGCAAGTAGGGAGAATCAATCTCACATGATAAGGGGGTTGGAATATCAATTAATTTTAACCTGTCATGATGGAAGATTTATTTAAGGATCCCAATAGAGACTCCTAAGAGCAAAGTGAAGAAACTGTTTTCGAACTGACTCAATACTATCCTCGTGAATAGCATAGTAAGGGTTCCAAATACAGGTGTCGAATTCTAAAATCGAACGAACAAGTATAGAGAAGTTTAGTGGTATAAGGGTCATTCAATTCCTTAGACAAACGCTTAACAAAGCCAATACCACCTTTTGCTTTATTCACTATTGAACAAATGTGATTATTATAGATAAGTTTAGTTTCCATAAGGATACCTGGATCATTAAAACAAAACTCTCTACCGAGGGTAATGTTATGTAAAAACAAGAAAACACGTTAAAAGCGAAAAAGCGTCGACAAATAGAAACTAGCATATCAATAAAAAAAAATTCATACAAAAAGTCAAAAGTTGGCGGTGGGTTTGTATGGGGGCTACTACAAATAGTTGGCGTGGTGGATAAATCTTGATACTCTTTTAAACTGTAATAAAAAGAAGTGTACTTTTGTAATTTTCAACTGGATAGTATAAAAATTGGTCACCAAAAAATGCGAAAAAACATACAGACGGACATGGTATAAAAATATAGCACTATAATGGTATAAAAATATGCCACTATAATTGGTTTTCTGCGATGCAATGTCATACAATGTCATACAGTATGGCTCAATCCAAGTAAAAAGAGACGGCGAAAATCCTAATGTTTTCAACAGTAGAAAATTCTAAAAGATTAGTTGTAATGTAACGAAACCATGTTGCAAACAGACTTTAACAAGTGTTGCAATTGGTCACTAGTGTTGTTTTCAAAGAGCTTTGGAATAGAGCTCAGCTTAGCTATACCTCTTTAATTCGATATATCAGACTTGCTGCGCTTTAAATGCAATGGGATAATAAAAGACTCCTTCTATAGAGATGGAAATTTACATAACATTGTGGATAGAAATTGAAAAAAATTGATAAGGGAAAACAAATGGAGTTAGAACATTGTATTAGTATGCAACTGGGTACATTATCAGGGCCAGGTTTCGTTTAATATTTGCGTATGTACGTTTATATTTCCTGTAAAACCCTATATGTATTTGATTTGTGTGAGTTGTGTGAGTGCCGCTTATTTATGCCTTTTGCGCCAATAGTACTCAACCAATTTTGAAAAAATATAGATTGTCGCTTCTTCTAATGAATACGAGGGCAATTTGAAAAGTCAGTGCCTTTTTGAATTTCCCGAGTAGTAATTTTAAATGCAACACTGTTCCTGTCAACTACCATCTGTGAATAGACTACGGTCAAATGTTAAGTAAGTCTTCAAGTTTAAGTATGTTTTTTCAGCCATTGAAGCAGATATGAAAGGCAGACAGAGAGACAGAAATCAGAAGTTGCTGCGCCGATCCGACCAAAGAGAACCACTGTTCCATATACTGCTTGGTGGCTGATGTGCTGCAATGGATACATATTTTATCCACGGTCATGAAACGGCGCAAAAACTTGACAATATTGCTGTGAAGCGACATCAAACACAGCTTCGAAGTTAACACACGATTACGGTCATTGATAAAGATATTTTTAAAATCACTATGTCAGGTTACAGTGTTGAGGAACACTTTAAAGCTGATAAAAATAATAAAAAAATAAAACAAAAAATCATAAAAGACGGCGTGAACCACTGAGATCGTGCGATATGACCCCGTTAGTCTTTTACTTGTGGGATTTCCTTAAGGCGCTGGTCATGCCAATAATCCACAAAAAACCGGTGCCTTCAACGTCAACAAAACCCGTGCTACCGCTCAAAGTCAGACTGATCTATGCGCCAGAGTCGTCCAAAATGATACGTATCGGATGAGCGACATCCAACGATGCCGCAGTGGCCATTTGAACCATGTCATATTTCACACATAATGTCAAAAAGGACGAACAATCAAGGCAATGTTGAAGAATAAGTGAATCGAACCAAGTTCACCGCAACTTACAACTTTTTGCAACTTGTTTGATACGTTTACAATATTTTTTATAGAACCAGGTGAAAAGGGGCAGTTGGCAAACGAGTGTGTTTGCGAAGTGGTCTAATATGTATTATACAATTTGCAATGAAATCAAATCGGAAAATACTTTTAAAAGTAACAAATCGGACATTTTAATGAACTCAATCAAATTATTCGAATCGAAATCTAGAACAGAGGAAATGTCGGAATAAGTTCACAAAGAAACAAATAGGCTGAAATATTTACGTCAATTAGTAATATATAGTGTGCGAAGTAAAAATATTTCCAATTTATTAAAATACATATAATATATATATCGCCAATATATCGAGGGTAGCTATCAACGAATATGAATAAGACCAACAATACAAAAAGTGTATCCCAAGAGGACATACGACTCGAAGCTATGCGCCAAATGGGTTGGAATATAGACGGAGTTATACCAATGGCCAATTCGATAAATATGCAGATTATGAAAGAAATAGAGGAGCTAACACAATTGAAGTTCCAATTGGGCGAACAGTTAAAACGTAATGACGAGCGCGAGAAAGCCGTTGTGCGGCACAAGAAGAACCTTGAGACGGCGATCAACCAGAACAATGTAAAGTATTCCGGCGAGTGAAATTGACAGTCAGGCACTAACATTGGCAAATGCCTGTCTTACAGACCTTGTATAAAACAATAAGTAGTGATCTGCTCAAAGAGGAGCACCTTTACAAACTGGCGCATGGGGAACTCGGCAAGATCGACGATGATCTGCGTAAGAACGATAAAGAACGTGAGGAGTTTCGTATGCTAAAGGAGGGCATACAACGTAAGTTGCTTTAGATCATTTTGCGAACCATATACATGAATTCGTTTCGTATATTAGGTAAGATAAATAATACCAAGAAAGATATCGACAATCTTACGAAACGTTTCAAATCGGCGAAGACATCGTTGCTCCAATGGTCTGAAGCAATGGAGGAAGGCAACATGGGTTATCAGCTGATTGAGAAGTACTGCAAGGATGACCAACTACGTGCACGTGACAAGAACAAGAAACGAGAGAATCTACAGACTGAGATTGACCGGCGACGTCGGATTGTGGTGCAGATGTACGATGAACAAAATACGCTTGAAAAGAATATAGAACGCACGGCGGAGTTATATCGCGCTGCACATCGTGAGCGACGCCAGATGATCGAGACATGGAAAGGTGCGGTAAAAAAAATGACACATCTTGAGACAGACATCCGTGAGACTGAGGATATGTTAAATGATGTAACTGTGCAAGCAAATGACAAGGCTAATGAGTACCAAACCTATGACCAACGACTAAATGAAGCGATCGAAAATAATCGCCAAGTAGAGGCGACCATTGAGCAATTGAATAGCGAGTCATCAGAGACTAAACACCAAATTCAGAGTATAGCTGATATGTGCTATATAAAACAGCGTGAAGTGCGTGTTCGAATAAATTGACTAAGAATGGAACAAATTTACAGTAGTATCTTTTATCGCTTACAGATGGAGGCGATGCAAAAGGAACTGGCCAACCTCGCCAATAAAATCGCGCTGCAACGTACAGAGAATCGTTTAAATCAGAAAGAGAAATTGAAAAAAACTGAAGAGATTGAGACATTTGAAGAGGTGCTGCGGAAGTTACAGGAACGTTTGACTTCCATCGAAAATAGAAATCTGAATGCGAGCCAACGTCTACAAATACTCGAAGAAATGAATGACAACGAACAGAAGTCCTTGAACGATTTGGCTAAGGAGTCGGAGTGTGTGAACATGAAGCTCTTTCAAACGCAGGATCAGATCAGGCAACTGAATGACGAGAATAAGAGATTAACAGTGCGTAGCATTTGATTCACTTGATTTAGATAAACTCAATAATCTTTTTTTTTTTTGCTTATATTTGGTTAAGATAAGCAATGAGTTCACTACGGTGACACTGAATGCCGTCAGCAATAATCAGAAGAAAACTTTGAAGAAGCTGAAACGCCAAAAGGAGATTCTTTATGACATGTCATTTAAATATCTCGAACGAGAGCGACTTCTCAATAAAGTAAAGGGCACCGATGCCGATCCGGAGATCGAGAAGCGTAAAAAAGACGAATTGATCAAATTGCAGAATTATTATTCGGAACTAAATCAACGCCTACATAAAACAGATGCCCAAAACAGATCTCTGAACACTAAAGTAAAGGCAATGGTAAATGTAATGAACAGAGATATCCGTGACAAGCAATTGGCCGAGGTTGAGCTAAAAGCAGGAGAGGTGTACTACGAAGCCTCATTAAAGCGTCAAAAAGAAATCCTCGATAATACGAAACAATTGATAGTCGAGCGAAACCTACAGAGATATGGTCACCTCAGTAGAGAAAACGATTTAAGCAACGTCGATAAGGAGACATTCGAAATAGAAAAACATCGCATGCATCTGAGACGCACTGTCAAGGATCGCTTGATTGAGCTAAAAGGTCAGGAGGAAGTTTTAAAACTAAAGCGCAAACATCTTAACGAAGAGTTGAGCACGTTGCGCGCTGATTTGGGCGAGCGCAAGAAATGTATTGAGGCGATGCGGGCGCGCTTTGAGGTGGCCTCCCAGCTTCTGGGCACAAACGACGACGGAACGCTTGTGACCACCACGCAAATGAAGGTGAAGTGTGCACAGGAAAAACAATTGCTGGCTGATGAAGGTGACGACTTGAAGAAGAAGTTGGTGATAGCCGAGAAGGAGCTGATTGCGCTTGAGAACACAATGGGCCAGTTTAACAAATCAAATGAGAACTATCGCAATTCTTTCAAAAAAGACGAGAGCAAGGGTGAGTTTGGCATAAACATTCAATATGCGATTCTAAATTGTTCAACCTTTTGATCTATAGTAACTGAAAGTAAACTCGCTAACGAGCTAAAGCAGCTACAGGTTGAGTACTGCAAGGAGTTGAAAAAGCTGAAAATGCTGCGCTGCAAGGCTGACTACAATAACAGAAAGCTGGAGGAGCAACGCAAGCGCCAAGACGACATAACTAAAAAGTTGCAGTTGGCCCGGGATAAGTTCGAGGAAAATTTAAATAGCTATGGCAAACTACAAAATGAGTTGGATAAACAGAACTCCAAGATTGAACGTGCAGAGCGTGATATCAACAATTTTATTAAGCAGATCAAGGATCGTCCAGTCGACAGTGATTTTCTAAATAAATTCGAACTCGAGCTTTATCTACAAGAGCTGTTAGAACGCAACACACGCACATTAAATCAATTAACCGATATGGCTGTGGACGACCCAGATGGCTCCAAAATAATACATCTAATGGTCGATAAAGGTCTGCCCTTGTCGCAGCATTTGAAGAAGGCGCGCAGTGCTATCTCCTTGGAAAGTAGTAGCTCTTCAATGGTCAGCAACTCATCAACAAAGAGTAAGTCGTATCAATGCTGTAAAGTTTTATCTCAATTAATTCTCTACTTGATATCCTTCAGGTAAATGTTCTGAAAAAAGCGTACGGGGATCGAGCTTGGGTGCAAGTAGTGTAAGCGTTGTCTCCCTGGAATTTACATTTCCAAATTAGCCTCACAGGAACGGCTATTTTATATTTCAGTATTGTACTTTATTTACATATATTGTTTTTTTTTTATTAGGCAATTAGACCGAAAAAAATGTCTTAAAAAATATAAATAAACATATATTCTTGCCAAATAAACATATATACTTATGGGGTCGACGGCTCTTTCAATCTTAGTTATAAACGAACTTAAAAATATAATAAGAAAAAAACATTACCTCAAAATTTTGTCGGAAACTTTTACTCGACGTATAATAGTTAAGATTTAAACAAATTAAGATTGAACAAATTATTCAAATGGCCACCGCGGCACATCTTACAGGTAAATTTTTAATAACACTAATTTCTGTGGCACATTTCTCTGCTGTGGGTACCGGGTCACAACAATATTCTAGGAAATGAGCAGGCGGACAAGCTTGGCGAATATAGAGAAAGAACAAAACTTGGCTATGAGCTAAGGACTAAGACAGAAAAGTTACTTCTAGGGGGTTACAACTAGAGTAACTGAGTTAAGCGATATTTCACACTACCTGTGATTCAATCACGGCGACTGAAAAATCACTAATATCAGTTTCTACTCGATATTGTAAATGATTGAAGTATCACTTATTTCTTATTAGTGCCACTGTGATTCACGGCGTACGACTAATTTATCATGCATGTAGAGTTAGCAGCACAAAATGTATCAAGTTGAAAATATGCATGATATATTACTGATACGCCGTGAATTACAATATCACTTGGCTACTGATATTAGTGATTTTCAGTCGCCGTGATTGAATTACTGACTACCGCTCAACTGATATATTGTATCATCCACGTAGTATTCCCACCGCTATTTAAGCACATGTTTTGAATTCCATCTTTACACTTGGTTGGCTTTTATCTGTGCTAGCATCTGGTTTATTTCACTGGAGTGGAAAATTAAATGTTTCTTTCTATATTCTTGGTTTTTTTACATCCAATCCAAAACAGAACTCTTTTAGCATACAATTGCGGTTTCACGTAGTATTGCCTGAGTCCTTACAAGTTCTAGTGAAGACATGGCATACGTCATCCAGTCAATTTTTTGAATCGGAAATGAAATCAGCAATATTTGGCAATGAAATAAATCCAAAACCGATGACCATCTTGTCGCCTCTATTTACAAGATTTTGTTAAAGAATACTTCTTCCGTTACGGGAGCCCAATGCTTGAGACTATAACCAACACTCCCCTCTGGTTTTTTATGCCATTTTAAGTCAATCCTCTCCAGAAAATGGCACAAACAAGAAGATAATCCATAAACTGATTGCAGTTTCCTGTAGTGTGGAATTATTCCAATATATACAATTCAAGTGACTACCTAAAATACCATGTTCCCGCCTCAATTCCCAAGATTTTCTGGAGTCCATAACCTGTTCCGGGAGCCCAATGATTCCGACTATCTCCCCCACACTCGAATGGTTTTTTGAATCATTTTAGGCGAATCCTCTCCAGAAAATGTCATTTATATAACCTACCTCTACCCATCCTTCCCAATATCTCCTTACCCTACCTCGGATTCCTACCCTTCTTCCTCCTCTCCCCTCTCCCCTTTCCCTACCACCCCTTCCTCCTTCCCATATTTCTCTGGCCCTTTTTCAATGTCCCTCTTCGCCTGCCCCTCTTCCCCCTAACACCTCTTTCCTTCCACATCTTCCCCAAAACTTCCCTTCCCCTTCCCTCTTTGATCCCATGTACAACATTTCATCGCTCTATCTTAAACTTTTTCAGCCAGGAACTCTCGCTGGCATTCGCAGTGGATGAAATTGTGAATCTAAACCATTCTCGAATCCCCATGAACACACACAAAAATGTTCATCAAAATTGGTCCAGCCGATTAGAAGGAGTTCAGTCACGTACACACGTACAGAAGATTTTTTTATATAAAGATGCATAAGTTTTAGTTGGCGAAACACGGAGGAACATATACAACAACAAACACAGGGTTTGGAAAAAAACTGTATTTGCAAAATAGCAACA
Organism: Leucophenga montana; assembly: GCA_035044765.1. Taxonomy (NCBI): domain Eukaryota; kingdom Metazoa; phylum Arthropoda; class Insecta; order Diptera; family Drosophilidae; genus Leucophenga; species Leucophenga montana. The sequence goes on from JAWNNQ010001873.1 coordinate 1,416,636, forward strand.
AAATTATGCTTGAAAAGGAACACATATTTATCGATTCATACATAAAAATGCATATAATACACAAGTTGTTTTTCCTGAGAAGCATGATATAATGGTGAAACCCGAAAACCATTGACTTTGTAGCTATTCAATCACATCAATCCGGCCCCTTTCTTATGCCGCGGATATGAAAAAAAAAAAAAACATAGATTTTGAATCATAAAACAAATTACAGAAAATATGTCATTTTTTGTAATTACATTTTTTTGTAACTTGTACATCACATATATTTTGAATAGAAAATGTATGAAATGTCGTTTAAGACTTCCAAATCAATTTTCTGTTTTTATGGGCACTCTTAAATATCTCAAATAATTCTAATCGTCCAAAATAGAATTCCTTTAATAAAATCAACTAGTTAATTGTTCATTGCTCCGGGAGGGATGCCAGTTGAGAAATTTTGTTTTGTGTCTTCTATGACCGATAATACTAGTTTACGCAATAATATAGAGCTGGTTTATTATAGAGCTTTTTCTATGCATTTTGGTGTGAAGAGCCGTTTTTTTTGGGCCTTTTTCAAGTTGTTTGCTGATATATTCATCAATTTTTATTCTATTTTTGCGAAAGTCAAAAAAAATGTTACTTTTTCTGAATTTTTTAAAAATCTTCGAAGTTTATTTGCTTCGTTTAAATCAATAATTTTTTTGCTAAATTAAATTTTTGGTATGGAAGATCAGTCTTTTTCATTCAAAGCTTTAAATACTAAATTTCCCAAATCTAACAAAAAATGTGGAAAGTGGAAAAATGGCGAGTTCTCACAGTTCTCTCGTAGCACAGTCGATTTCAGACCTTTCGCATTGCAGCATAGATACATGTGCCTTCGTTGCTTTCGTGTCACGGCGAAATAAATTGTCTTCCGTGTAAGTATTCCCATTTTTTACCCTGTTCCCATAGGCTAAAAGAGTATATTTAGTTTGGGAAAATGTTGATCAGCTTCGGTAGGGAAGTCGATATAAACATGTAAGTCTGTTTGAACGAACAGATATCGGAGAATATAAGCGGTAGGTACTTCAAGTTTAGATATTTCGACTTGGACTTCGGATATTTTCCTCTTCAGATAACTAGTATTAAATGAACATGCCAACCCCAATTTTCAAACCTGATCCCAATTTTAAATTTTTGTATAAAATCGTTTTCTTAGTTTTGTTAATTACGCTAGAAACGTCAAATTTTGTATATTTTACGTAAACATTAATAAACTAACATGGGACCACTATGAGGGTAATCCCCATGCAAACTTACCCTCCACTTCCTAATTAAGCTAGAAATGCCAAATGTGGCGTATCTTACGTCAATCCTTTCAACATTTTCTATATAGGTGCAGATCTCCTGACCACCGTTTTTGAGTTTTTGTATGCAAATAGTTTTCTAATTTTTCATCATTTCTAATAAATAAAATATCCCGCATATGTCCATATCGGACCACTAAAGAATTTAATATATGGGTCATATAAGCAGCGTCAAACAAGATACAGGGTATCTCGAAGTCGAGCATATTCGGCTGCAGCGTTCTGGCTTTTTGTAGGGCGGACGTTTTGAGTGCTGCTAATGTTTTGTAGGAATATTGTAGTTTTATTTGTATAATAAACTGCATCCACCGGAGCCCAAGTGCCTAACAAAGCAACTGTATACTGTATCGTGTGGCTTTGACGTCCAGTCGGGACTGCACGATAAGAAAATCCCCAATTAATACATAATTTCAGCGCTTTGCCAATAAACACACCCTCGTGTACGATACTCTTCTTTTCACCAGATTTATATGCTGGTACTTAGCGCACAAGAAAAATAGTTTTAAGTTCACACGAATGGTAACATTTTCTTATGACTGTACAGCCATTATTTGAATTTATCTAACAGAAAATTTTTATTTACTTCGTAACACCCATTTTACATGAACCCTAAATCAATATAAAATATAGTTTTCATAACAAGTTGAATATTTTGTTTTTATGTAATTCCAGTTTTTTGATTTAATAGCTACCAGGATACCATTTCAATCTGAATTATTCAACAGATGGTTTCTTAATGTTGAATAGCTTTTCATATGGTATAATGGGTACACCATTGCTATCGTACGTCAGATCATCGATACTTATTTCAGCCTGAACCTTGACCGGAGGAGCTGCAGCTGGCGCGACCTTGGCAGAAACGATGGCAACGGGCTTCTCAGCTGCCATGTCTGCGAATGATGCCTCCATTTCGCCTCCTGCAGGACTGCAAAATTCTGTCGATTTGTCGCTGCTCGATTGTCCATTCATCTCATTGTTGTCGCGATCTTCTTGGTAACGCAATTGATAGGGTTCACCTTCAATAATAATTGTACGACGCGATTTTTCCGACATTTTGGTAAATAATGGTTTCCCTGTTAACGATTGTAACGAAATTTTTTCTTTTGAAAGTGTAGACAATAACTTTTTCTTAAAAATTAGACATGTGTTCATGTAGTAATAACAATCTTGACTAAGTTAACTAGATATATAGGTATTCAGTTTGAAATTTAAGTGATAATTAAAAATGGTTTGCTTCAAAACGTTTTTAGCCTATTTTGTAATATTGTTTGTGAAAAGCTAAATTTGGAGACAAATCAAGGCCTACTACGAAGAAAATGTGGTGTGCGTAGGGTATAATCTAGTCGAGCACCTCCAACACATTTTACTTGTTTAGTGTTTTTTGTACGAATAGTGACCAAAAGTTACTCCCCAAAATTAAATCAAGCCCATCTACAAAATGACGACAAAAACAAAACCATAAATTCGAACAAGGTATAAATATTTATCATTGTGGTAAACCTGTAACTGAAATTCGTAGATAAACTTATTCTAGTCTTATAGTCTGGAATTGTTATGAAATTTATAGAGAGGGAACTATCGATCAAGAGAAGGATTCTGGCTATACTATATCATTTCTAAAAAGTATTAAATGAACATACGGTACAAACAAAAGTCGTCATATCTAAACCACTTTTGACACAAAAGGATGATATATATGGTATATATGATAAGTAAGAAATATGTAAGTACCAGTGAAAAAAAATTGGAAACGATTTTGAGTATTAAAATATTCAAAATCGAATCACCACAGGCCGAATATAGGGTGTATTTGGGGCGCCCAAACCGATTTTTTTTTTATTCTTGGTACCGAGACGAGCCCAGCGAAATGATACGCCGTGTAGAGCAGAGATAATGCATCACAAATATAATACTGTGAAATTTTTTTTTATTGGGGATGGGGTCGTTGTAGAAGTCCATATTTGTGGGGAAAGTTAGAGATTGCCATTCACTTGTGAATGACCGAAAGTGATTATTTTGCCACAATTGATTATTTTGCAAACTATATCCCCAAAAAATATCCCCTGCGTAGCCTCTGAACAACAGTTCCGAGGTGAATAAATTGTAAGAAGGCAGGCTTCTTAATAAAAGGTTGGTGCGCTTGGGTTTGGTTCTAGCCACCTCAAAACTTTTACCAGTGAACACACAGAGGCTGCCTTGGATACGATCCCACTTCGATGACGACACCCGGGACAACGTCCGAGCATACGTTGTAAATACAAAGTCTGGGACGACCTCCGCAAATTTGGTATTAACAAGTGACACCAGGCGCACTGATCGCCTTACTACGTGCGACCCTGATCGATTAACGGTTGCATAAGTATTTTTTTTGTTCTATTTGTCTCGAACACGTACGTGTCATACCAATCGAAAATATCGTTATAAACATTTTTCTTTATTGAATATGTGGGGAATTTGTGTTGAATCTACCGAAGGCCGTAGAATTTAGCTCGGTTGAAAAGTGTTGATTTAGAGCTGGAAGACAAGGCATGACCGGGGCAACCGAAAAAGTTTGAGGATGACGAATTGGAGGCATTGCTCAATGAAGATCCATGTAAAACACTTCAAGAATTAGCTGAATCATTGGGAGTTGACTTCTCAACAGTCAGCAAACGGCTCAATGCCATGCAAAGAAATTGGGTCCCACATGAGTTGAAATCAATTGACGTGGCAAGACATTTGAATGCCTGTGAGCAGCTGCTAGAAAAACAGAAAAGGAAGGGATTTTTGCTTCATCGATGAAAAGTGGATTCCCTACGGCAATTCCAAATGCAAATTTGGTTAAAATATGGGTTAGGCGCGACAAACCATTCAAAATAAAGTTAGAAACACTCATATGAAAAACGCTACCCCACCCGCTGTGTTCATCAGACATTGCTCCTTCCCTACCACTTGTTCTGATCAAATAATTACGAGCAAACAAAAAATGGGTTGATTCTCGGACTGCTTCTAAAGACAAGTCGAGAATAGTGGACAATACTTCTAATAATGTATTTATAACAATTTAGCACAATAAAGCCAACAAAAACACTATTCAATTAATTCAAACACCCTATATGTTTGTGCATTTTTTTTTTTTTTAGATGTGAATGTTTTTTCGGACGTCTGGCGGCCAAAACCTTCGTATGCGGTTCCGCAAACGATTCGCAGGCACACACTGCGGCGCACAGTTTGTGACAGCAAATCGTTGGACTGGGTATGCGAGGGCTGCTATTTATATTTCGGGAACTGGCAACACCAATGTCAAAGGCTAAAATCTGGCAACACCATAATAAAGTTTGACATTTTTTGGCATAAACGTACTCACAAAGTTTTGATGTTCAATTGCTATTTGTTTTGTTTACAGTGAGTTAAGAAAAGCAATTTCGCCAAACAATGGAAATTTCAAGAGAAGGTTTTCGTTGGATTATTTTTCACAACTTTCAACGTGGATTATCTCAACAAGAATATGTCAATGAACTCAGTTCTTGTGAATTTAGTGAATTTAATCGTGGTCGTAGTTCGGTCGCCGACGAATTCCGTGAAGGTCGTCCAAAATCGATTGCTGTGCCCAAAAACATCGATGCAGTACGTGAACTGATAATGCAAGATCGTCATGTGACATATGGTGAGATAGAGGCATCCATGCATATTAGTTCCACTTCAATACATTCGATTCTGCATGAACACTTAGCTGTAAAAAAAATTTGCTCTCGTTGGATACCCCATAATTTATCAATCGCTCAAAAAAAGGCTCGCGTCAATTGTAAGTGTAAGGAAATGATTAAAAAGTTCGATCGTGGTGCTTCAAAAGACGTGTATAAAATCGTGACAGGTGACGTATCATGGATCTATGCATATGAGCCGGAAACAAAACAGCAATCGACCGTGAGGGTATACCAAGACGAGCCAAATCCAACAAAAGTTGTTCGTGGAAGAAGCACAGCGAAGCAAATGATCGCCTGTTTCTTCGGCCGAATAGGTCATGTGGCTACTGTTCCGCTTAGCAACGTAGGACGGTCAATTCTGAGTGCTACACGACCATTTGTTTGCCGGAAGTCTTCGGAGAAATTCGTAAAACCAACCGCCAAAGAGGAATCATTCTCCATCATGACAATGCGAGCTCTCACACATCTCGTCAAACAAGTGCATTTTTGAGAAGTCAAAGCATCGAATTAATGACTCATCCTCCATACAGTCCTGATTTGGCACCCAATGACTTCTTTTTGTTCCCGAGTATCAAAGGTAAACTGACAAATGATGCAAAAGTGTATTGATCATCAAGGGGAATATTTTGAAAAACAATAAAGCCATTTTCATTTAAAAATGTTTGTTATTATTTGCTAATCCCGAAATATAAATAGTACCCCTCGTAAAAAAATATGAAATATAGGTATGTATGTTTGTAATACGCATGCAAGAAAGTTGAATCGTTAACACACTTCGCACCAAATTTTAAATCGTGCAACAGTTATATATTCCAACTATGGAATAAAAATCAAGATTTATAAAACCCAAAAGTAGGTGGTGCGTCTGTATGTGTCTATCTGACAAAGTGAGACGGGCACACCCTTTGACATTTACGAGTATGTGATGTATTCATTCGTAAGATGCCACTATATTAAATTTTAAGTTAACATTAAGTGTAACAAATGAGTTTTTCCAGAAAAAACCAAAAGTAGATGGCGGGATTGTTTGGGGGCTACTCCTAAAAGTGTAAATGGCATGTTGATATGGATACTTGTATTCTATGGGATAAGCTTTAATAGCTGTTTTTAGCTGACAGATGGACTAGAGCGACTCGTCTCGTCTATCTGATCAGGAACAAATACATTTTATGGGGTCTCCGATGGCTAAATCAATGCGTTACAATCTTTCAGACAAACTGATAATAAATATTCACACCTAATTTAAAGGATTTAATATAAATTTGCGATTTTGTATCATCCATCCATTTTCGTTCATTAAATACCTATAACTACCCTTTTAATGGAAAACCATATACATGCGCCGTCATTTATTTATTTACAGTTCTAGCCAAATACTTCATTTATATTCTCTATTAAAATTACTATCGAATAAAAATAAGACAGATCGCTGCAGTCGAGTGTGCTTGTACCTTGTTTAATGCTCTTTATATGAACCATATATGTATTATATTTTTTATTGTTCATGTAAGATTCACAAATTTTGGCGTTTGTAGCTTAATGGAGAACAAAAATTTCTTAGAAAAACTCCTAAGTATGGGGCAACCCATTAAAGTGGGTTAGCACTCGTTCAATACTCTTTATCTGATGAAGAAAAAGAAAACGTAAATATCCAAACTGGGGGTCTCTATCTCTTATAGTCTGTGTAGATATATTCGTTCAAACATACGCACAGTGGTGCTAATGAAGTTCCTAGCGATGATAAATTAAATTTTCAAACTTTCAAATCCCGCCAACACATTATTTTTTTTCGATTACTAACAAGTTTTTTTAGTTTAGATTTTTGTTATCTTCAGATCTCTAAATTTGCACAGCTGTTAGCTGTCAAACTTAACATAATTGTAAGCTAACGCAGCAAATCAGCTCTCGTCTTTTTGAAGCATTCAATATAAATTCATTACAAAATTCATTTATTGAATTATATTATGATCTTAGTCTTTTAAATAAAAGTTTAAGGTATGTATTAAACAAAAATATGTGTTTGTGCCCTGTTATTATTTGTGTTAGTGGTATTCAGTAGATTTTAAAACTGCTAGCGTTTTAATTATTTAATTTAATTTATTTCCTTGTGTACACCAAACTTTCGTGGAGTAAAAGTTATATTTATTCGGGTGTATTCGGGCTGCTTTTGCTGTATGTAATCCGCTAAGAATGAGCAGCAGTCATTTGCAGATCTTCCACTTATTGCACTTTTTAGGAACAATGTCAGTGTCAAAAGGAGTACTTTTTGAGATTTGGCACAGCGAGCCAAAGTCAACAAAGTTATGTGTTTGCTCATATAATTGACTATAATAATGAGCAGCACCAAGCAATTAAAAAACAAATTGTCAATTTTATGACCAAATTAGTTGGAAAGTGGAAAGCGTGCTATAGGAAGTCTTCGATTTTTGAAAAGCGAAACAAAGAGTGGCTTGATGGTGCTCTCGTTTTTCCTACACCAACAACAAACACGAGAGCTGGCTGTCGAGCTAAGGATTTTGAAGAATGCAGTGATAATGCCAAAATAAAAAAGTTAAGCATACAATTGTTGAAACCTCGACAAAAGAGCTACTGGTAGCAACGCGAGTAGTAGAAAAAGGTTGTTTCAATGATAGCCTCAGGATCAGAGGATGCTTCAAAAATGCGAAGATAGAGGCTAGCTTTATTTGTAGATGCAGGTCTTACTAAAAGTACATACGAACTGATTCGCGATGGAGCCAAGAAACGTAAATCGAATCTTTATCCGAGCTATAGAAGTTTGCTTGATGCCAAAAGACAATGCTATCCTAACGGAATTGAAGTAACTGAATCTTCTGCCAAAGTTGATTTTGCAAAATCTCGTCGACCACACTGTTGCTCGAATAATAAAGGCGTTTTCTTCAGCATTTGACGGGCTTACAAGCGGTTACATTAAAGCCATTTATAAATGGGGATGCGATGGTAGCAGTGGCCACTCCACTTATAGGCAAAGCTTCAATGATTCAGAAACTGGGACTATTGATGAGCACTTATTTGCCGTATGCATTGTGTCTTTAAAATTTGAAAAAGAATCTCAAATTCTGTGGCAAAATACACGACCTTCCTCAAATCGATTGTGCAGACCAATTAAAGTAAGTTTTAAAAAAGAGACATCCGATTTGGTCAGTTTCGAAGTAGAAAAAATCAAAAAAGAGTTGTCTCAAAATCAAGCACGAATTTCATTTAACAATGATCGAGGGAAAGTTTTCAATGCTCTTGCAAATTCAGCTTCATTGCTTTGTGGAATTTGTGGTTATGAATGATTTAAATGTGATTCGATTCAAAGAAAAAAAACATTTAAAAAATTTTATTTATTATCTACTATATAAAAAAATTGTCACCGCATGGATTGGGGGCTTTGTTTTGAAGTTATTAACTAATCCTCGCTAGGAACTGATACGGCAGGTATATCTAATTAAGAATAAATACACGAGTAATTTACAGTGTATTCTACTCCTAAAAACTCAACCAAGTATATCAGGAGTGACACAGTAATCTCTTTTGCCCCAAAATCTCGAATCTTTTATAAACTTTAGTTATGCAAAAATTTCTGTGTCGCTCTCATATAAACATAAAAGAAATTAAGCAGAGACGCTGCTATGACCAACAGTGGGTGGGGTGTGTGGTTTGCACTGGGACTACCTCACAAGGAGGAGGGGTATCACACCCATTTAAACATAGTACGTGAGGTATCTGTCATTATTTACAACTGGATGTTTTAAAAATTGGTCCCTAAAAACAACATCCAGACAGACGGTCATAGCTGAATCGACTCGTCTTGTTGAGCTTGCCAAGAATATATATACTTTATGGAGTCGATGCCCCTTTAATTCGTTGAAAACTTACAAACAAAATAGCACATCACACTATGTGTGAATGGTATAAAAAACTTTTGTGTAAGTGATTTCTCCTATGATACAAAAGAAAACGCCTATGAAACTATTTTAAGCTTAGATTTATAAAAATAGTTTCTAAAGAAATAGACAAATGTGGTATTAATGCAAAAATTTATTAATTTGTTAATAAAACACTATTAAAATTAATGACTTAATTTATTAAAATAGATTATATTACATTACATGTATATAATGTAGGTATATATGGATGTATATATGTATATTTATTTCGTCTTTACGTATTACAAAAGTAAAATATACATTGGGTTTGTATATTGTGGTTAAAGTAAGTGTTAAAGGATACATACATACATTACGCTTTTCCACAGTTTTCAGAATAAGTTTTATTATAATACTAATTTACGAATAAAAAGCACAAAAATCTTTAAAATGCACAAAGAACAAAAATTACTAAAAAAAACAAACAAACATTTACACTACGTTTTCAAAAGTCTTAAATCTACACAATGTAGATGTACATATACATGTAATACGAGTATAAACATAAGATATAAGTTTAGTACCTACATTCTATACTGTAAAATGTTTTTAAAAAGTGTAAAAATTGCATAAAAGTGTGTAAAAGGGAATATTTTCGTTTTTTCTTTTTTTGTTTTTTTTTTTTACTCCTCACACTTAGTAAAGTGTTCAACGCACTGAAAATAGATATTAATACTTCGGCATCGGTGGAAACTGAACTGGTTAAAGTTGTCATGCACGACTCATCAAAACAAAAGATCACTATTAACGTGCTAATAATAAGGTATGTGTAAAACTTTGCAACTTCAGACCGAGAAATATATGAATGCGACCAATATTCTAGATGTGAGTGGGTTGAGAACTGAGTAGGGGAACATTCTGAAAAGCAGCTAGCAAATTACAAAAGAGAATAAACAAATCAGTGCTATAGGTAAATTCAACGGGGATAAATGTTTCGTTCATCTTTTGTTGCGAATCGAAGATTAATCAAGTATCATAGTAAGTCAAATACTTTAGATACTTAGTAAAATAATTATGAGCATTAATAGATGTATAAGCAGATTTTACTTATTTTTAACAAATGTACAGTGGCGTACAAAGAAATGCTAACAAATACTTGTAGCAGCATAAAGTTATGACGCACTTTGGCTTTACACGTATTTCTACATTACAAACGTCATCGCAATCGATTCATGTGTCGAACCTTATGACAGAAGAAATTATTCCAATATTTTAAATTCAAATGACATCAAAACACAACTCTTTCAGCATACCATTGCGGTTTCACGTAGTATTGTCTAAGTCCTTACAAGTTGTAGTGAAGATATGGTACTCCATCAATCCTGGGAAGGACGGCCTATGTGAAAAATAGATGATCCAGTCAATTTTTGGAATCGCAAATGAAATCAGCAATAGTTGGCACTAAAATAAATCTAAAGCTGTTGACTTCCTGACATACCATCTTCCCGCCTCAATTCCCAAGATTTTTTTCTGTTACGGGAGCTCAATGATTGAAACTATATACAACTCTCTCCCCTTCTTTTTATGCCATTTGAAGCCAATCCTCTACAGAAATTAGGGCCAACGTAGCATAAATATTTCAATTAAAAAATACTATTATTCATAAATTTTAACCATGACACAAAATTATGTCCAAACAGAATCACACATCAATTTAAATTTTTTCTTAGAAATGCAACACTGAAGTACTATAGGTACGAAAAAATTCACGCGTCAAGTTTGGAGTGTAAATGTACGAGTTACATGTAAACTATACCTCATAAAAATTTTGACAGTTCACACTGTTTACGAGTTTAGAGGAATACCCACATTGAATAATTTAATGTTGGTCTCAGGATAGATTTTAAAAATATAGGAAAATAAAATAAAACAAGTAAGAGCTATAGTCAATATTTTACCCTGTATATTTTTCGCAGTAGACCTTGATTTGCCTATTGTTCAAACACGCATAAGTAACATATTGTAATACAGTCCACTTAGCCCCTTAAGTAATACTATGTAAGCATCTACATATTGTAAAATAAAATCAGTTTAACATCAAAACTCAGTGTGTATATAATACATACACCTATTAACTACATATATTACAAAGTAGGCTAACAATTTTTGAGGCAAATCATCAAATTAAACAAATATTACAAAAATTGGTCCTAATTGAATTTTTTTGTTTTTTTTTTTTTATCAATACGGTAAAACTGTTGCGAGTTGTGAAATTTAAAGTAACACTTGTAGAGCAGTGCGATACGTGGAAGGTCTATGCCGTGAGTTTAGTTTCTCTAAGTCTTCACTAGTTAGATAACCTTTCTCTAAACCAGACATACAAATGGATATTTTATAGGGATTCCGATATTTCGTGACCTACGTTACATATATTTTGACAGTTCAACAAAGCCAGTATATCCTGTTAGAAATATTTTTTGTACAGGGTATAAAAATACAAATTATTCTATACAAATTTACATAGTGTGAAGAGTATTAAGTCTTCGGTTGTACCGAGGTTAACGTATTTTTTTTTTCATTGAACATGTAAATAGAGAATACTAGAAGGCACTTGCGATAGATACAATTTTTTTAAGGATAATTTCAAGTTGTACGATAATTGCACATTTGTAGTGTTTTCAACACGTATTAGATAATGATCCTGCTGTTACTAAGATACAAGAGGCACGAAAAATAAGACAACTAATTGTTTGCATGGCTGGTGCTGCCATGCACATTTTTGAAGTCCTGTGTCTGTGTCGTGCTGCGCAAGACCTCAAGCCATCTGCAAAAGGATACAAATTGTTAGTAAAACTTTAATTTTTATGCATATATTTAGTTCTACGAACCTATTGTAGGTGTGCAAGCTCTCTGCGCGGAAAAAGTAAACATGATTCTTGAAGGAGAGCTTAAATACAAACTCCTTCTGTACAGCATCTTGATGACCGGGTGGTCCGACCGAGTAGCCCAACAGTGGCAAACTGGCCAAGGCGAATTCGTCCTGATAGCTTTTGTAGAAATACAAACAGAACGAGGTAAAGACAACCCAGAGCTTTTGCCATCCGGAGCTGTTTTTAAATTTACGCAGCAGATAACCCGACAGCTGGTTTTCGATAGAGATTAGATGATCGCCCAAACCGACGGTTGCGCCACGATGCCAACAGACGTGGAGAGCGGTATTGCTGCGCGAGGGTTGCGTTTTGTTTTGTAAATTTTGCTGCTGCTGCGGTCCGTTCGCGCTCGTTGACGACGTGTTCGATGTGTTGTGCTGTTGTCCGTTGCCATTGGTCAAACCGCACAAATCGAGACCCTCTTCGGATGAACCTAAAGCAGATTTAGTCATAATTGAGTTTGATGCTAGTGAATTAATATTTGAATAAAAAAATGATTTCATGGCCAAAAACTTACATGGCGCTGCATCTTTCTTTTCTTGGCAGCCAAATTTGAATTTGAGCATGCGTTCATTGAAAATGAAATGAAAACTAAAGCAATTTAAATTTATAATACTCACTGCAGTTTTTAAGCGTCGTCAGTGTCAACTGTGTTGGCGGTTTGTTCTTAATATCGGCAGCTGCTTTCGACAGTTCCGCCAGCCAAAGTGTCTTCTCCGCGGTAGTGCCGGCACTCACAGTAATGGCGCACTGACCGCCGAAAATCGAGAATGTATTGTGCTCTGCATTCTCGGTGAGTAGCGAACGAACGGGCACATGGCCGAGTATGCGAAACGATTGATCAATGGGTGACTTAGAGCCGTAGAGCAGTATGTCGGAAAACAAGAAGAACATACGTTGTTGCAGGCCGCGTTTGGAATGCTTTAGAAGACAGCCTTGACGAATCAGTCGCCGTTGGTGTTGCACCAACTTATCAAAAGCGGTAATATCGCGTTGTAACTCGCACAACTGCACAAAATTAGCCGAGTCCGGCAGCTGTTCACGTATTTGTTTCGTTGTTCGTATGAGTATATGATAGACGGCCTGACAATCGGCATAGTCAATGTGCTCCTCGGTATAAAAGTCGCAGAGACCTAGAAATATAGTACGAGTAGTATGCAACAATTTGAACAAAAAATCTTCATTGCATTGAGTGAAAACTTACGTTCCAAAAGTAACTGATAGTGCAACATGCGATTCAGTGGCTTGATCAACAGTTCACCAATCGGTAAATAGCAAATCTTTTGCTGTTCGAAATCTTTATAGATCTGCTGAAAGCGGTTATCCGTTTCATACATCTCATTCAAACAGTGCAAAATTTCCACATGTGATTGCACATATTCATCATAAATGGGCAGCGCTGCCATATTCTTCATCATAACATCGCCAATACGATGAGTTTCATGTGTGCCGCGTCCTTCCCACAGCACCATGCGATGTTCAATGTCACGTAGGAATATATTATGATGCTGTGCCATTGACTCGAGCATTTCAAAGAGTGGTTGTAAGTTCTCGACATCCTCAGCGGATAGCTCCTGCCGAAAGGCACGATTGAGTACATCCAGATCTTTCTTATAGGTACGTTCGGTCATGAGCAATTCCTTCGCCAGAAAATATGATTTCTCAGTGGGCCATTTCTAAACGTAGAACCAATACTTTGAGTGAATATCAAACTAACACCAATAAATTTGGAAAATACTTACGCGCTTTTTCACCTCTGCCTCAATATCAGCAATGCCTCCGGCTGCTATTCCATTGGACCCAACTACTCCATTGTTATTATTGTAATGAGCTACAGCACCTGTGGCTACACCCGTTGCCAACTCTTGGCGCTTAGCGTGCTGTATCTCAGCCTGTATAACATCATAGGTGCCCGCCTCAGAACGAGAAAGTGACGATGATTTATCTGAGCCCAATGTAAGATCATATCGATTTTGTGGTGTGATGATTTCACCTCGTCGATCCAACGACATGTTGCCATTGATGCCGTGGTAAACATCTGAAAGGTAAATTTGATTAGTATTATACAATATATACAAACGTATAATATATGGCTTATTGACAGACTATTAGTGTGTTTATGCGAGAGAGATATAAGCAATTTTCAACTCACAAATTACCAAAAATTCGTGCTTATACAATGTTTAATGCATTTCAGAAACTTAGGAAAATTGAATAAACGATAAATAAAAATAAAAAATATAAATTTCTCTCTCGCATTAACTCAAAATATGACACGCTGTACGGAAAAGTGAAACATTGAACACTGAAAAGCCAAGCAATTGTTTCACTTTTGCCATCGTGTCATATGATCTTCCCAATATTATTAAAAGAAAAGACATTGAAGCATTTTTGATTACTGAAGTTTTATTAGTTGTTCTGAAATTTTTTGTGTGATTTTCGCTTTAAATGTTCATTAATTTCAAATTCGATTAAAAATTTTTCAAAATTATAGGATTATATTTATGTGTTTGCATTTGAGGATTTATTATGTTTGGTTGTATTTTGCATATATATTTTCTTTTTCTCCTAGATTTGAACGATTCTTTGTCATTAACTAGTATATATGAGTTTTATTGGGGCTTTTAAAGATGTTCTTTTAATCATGCATACATTTTTCACTTATTAGTTATTTATTCAGTTAATTTTTAGATTCTTTTAAATTAACATTTTATTTATTTATTGATTTTTTATTCTTTTTTTTTTTGCACTTGAAGGAATTTCAAAATTATTGACTAGACCTATTTCGCCAATTGTTGGAGGATTTTTTTGTTTACTAACACGGTACATTAAATCAGATTTAATAATATAATATGGGTACTTATGCAATTGATTTCCAGACTAATTTTGATTTTGCTACAATAGGGTAGTTCAAAGGTTCATAAAAAAAAAAGAAATAAGATTCTAAAAACTCTTCTAGATATTTATAAGTTTCATAAAACTTGATTTTTAAGAGTCAAAACATTCTACTCGTTCCGTTGAGTGTTGCCATATTTTGTTTTACTGGCATGAATATCATATCTTAGGCGAGAGAGAGGATGATACATTGCCAGCATCGCTACGATTTGTATTTTATTTTTGTATTAATTTTATTTTGTATTATCTGAATTAAATATCAAAATAAAAGAGATTCTCGAATTTTGTGGCTTCACGCAACTGATTAATTTGTTTACAGAATCGGTCTGAAAATCGATTGCATGAGTACCCCTAATATCAATTTTTATGGCGTCAGAAAAGAATGTAAACCAATTTTTTTTTTGTTTAAATAAAAGATTTGAAAGTATGAAAAATTGATTTTTGATTACTAATTTTAAACATCTATATGTATACAAAAAGCTTTTGGAATTAAGGGTTCAAAGAATTAACAAAAATAAAAAAAAAATTCTCAAAAAAATTTTATGCAAAACAACGGCACTATAGTAGTATGAACGGAGCAATTGAGGGAATGTACCACAGTAATGCTGAATAATAATGTTTTACTCTACTTTTCTCGTTTAGAAGAATCGTACACCCAATGAGCAATGTACTGTGTAGAGAAAGACATAATGCAGTTATCGTTAATGAAAGGCATGCGTTCAAAAGACATGAATTTTAGACGTGTCCGTTTAGCAAATATGTTTCTTTACTCATCCCAGGATAGAGGTCCCGTGGCTTCAGCTGGCATTATTGAGGTATGGTATAACCACTGATCTAATCCACTCAGACTTTTATAGTGCCGTTATTATCAACATATAATTTTTGGCGTGTTATTTAATTTTTTTGTTCTTATTTCCAGAAGCCATACAAAAATTGCAAACGTTTTCTATACAACTTAGTTTAAGCACAACAACGAATTTGTTAATAAATATAATTTAATATGTTTAAACTATGCATAAAAAAAGATTTTGATTGCAAATTTTGATCAAAACTTTTAAAATCTATTGTTTTTGTTTTTCTTATACGTTTTTCAATTAAAATTATTCGCATTGGTTTTTTTTTTTAGTACTTTTCTTCGTTCATACTTTCTAATTTTGTGTTACGTTTCATCATCAAATACCGCTCACTTTTAAAAACCTAACAACACTTAAATATCTTTACTTTAAAAATCATTTAAAAACTTAATAGGGTTGTCATTTGATCTTTTGCTTTGAAGCTTTTCTTTTGTGTGCCTTCTTTCAATTCAGGGTTTTTCTTTTTATTATTTCGGGTTTTTTTTTTTGGCACATTTCTTTACTAAACTATTATATATTTATAACTAGTACAACTTTTCCATTCAGAGAACTCATAATTCTTCTGAAGTAATAATATGAAGGTACTCTTAAGAATTGATTACGAATATTTTGGAATTCTTTAAGAGCGTTAGTAAATGTATTTGAATCCCCTAATTGATTTATTAATTCTTAAGCATAGATAATACTGATAGGAAAATATGTAATACTTTACTTGGCAATGAATTTCTATTGTATTCAACACAATTGATTTTAAATTTATAGAAATAATTTATAATATTCAAAGAACTTATTATACCCATAGGTCAATTAAAAACATATTAAGGAATTCACGTCAGAACGATTATCAGTGTATCTGCAGATGTTTTACAACAATTTGTATAGAAAATTAATCTGCAGAATCAACCCAGCAGAATAAATATTTGTGTATCTGTAAATAGTATATGAACTCTGGCAAAGGGGTAAAATGGAGATAGACATGTGTATTTAAGACATTTTTACAGTTGTTCACAAAAAAAAAAGAAAATAAAAAACGATAACTTCGGTGGAACCGAAGCTTTATTACCATTGACACTAAAATTCAACTCGAGCAGCAGCTATATATGCACACCAGTGAGACGTAATATTGTGAACAAATTTTAAGCAAGTGAATCTACTAAGTCTCTGGGGCTACACGAAGCAGAATGATCAAAAACCATTCTAGACATGAAAAATATCATAACATCGGTTATTCGGGCCATTCCGGTTGCAATTGTACAAAATGTCACCGGAAATATGGGCAAAACAGTCGAGTTTCTACGTGACAGTCGAGGTCCATATATCTGGGAAATAATTTTCTATAAATATTATTATTGTTTGACATTTCGAATTCGAATTGGAAAAATTCGTTTCAATTAAAAAATAAGTACCACATGTCTAAATGGAACACCCTTTATAATAAAAAAATAAAATCAATCGAAGTTTATTGGATTTCATGTTATCTTCTACGTTAGCAAATTACACGTTACATCAATCTCCCGACGTCAAGCTCTATTACTCGCCGACAAGTATGTATTATAAGTAAATCAAAGGGAGCTTCATTGAACGTCTCATTCATTACATCGTCAAAAGCATCGTCATCCCTTCCAATGCCTTAAATAGTTGAATGACTTTCAAATATTTACATATGTATATTAGAGATATGACTATTTTTTAGAACCATATTTGCATCATACTACAAGGTGAGGCAGCTATTTTTTTTTTTTGGTTAATTCTATGAAAGAAATCTCATTTTTCCCTACAAATTTTAAATACACTACTGAATACTTCAATAAGATAAATACTAATTTGCAGTGGTTTGCTTTTAAAATACAGGAAAAGTATGCAATTCTCATTTGAAGAATTCTTGTATAATATTTGATTAGTTTACCACAATTTGTGGAAGTGTGATTAATGTGCTAAAATTTGTACAATTTTATTAATATTAATATTAACTTCATTACATAATGCATCGAAGTGTCTTATAGAAAATTGATGGTTTCAAATTGGAGAATCTTCTTTTATACAGTGTTTCAAAAACTGACATGTGCTTTCTTAAATGGGATAAGAGTTGTCTCCAAAGTTGAAAAATCATCTTCATGGGGAACCAAATATAAAACCATGCACCACATATAATTTTGCAGTTTGGAATTAATTCTTTACGGTATTTTGCCATAAGTATGAAGGAAAAAATGGCAAATATGGCTTTGGAATGCCATCGAGCGTTACTTATCACAGATACTATGTTGGGGAAACTCATCTCACAGTGCCTAAATACTTCTTCAGCTCTTTTCCATAGGTTTCTTCAATACTTTCTGATGATTTTATAACTGCTTTATATATGCCAGATTACGAGTGAATCGGTAACTCAACGCCTGTGACTCTGCATTTACTTAAAAAATGTTTGATGATTTCCTGGTACTTATATTGGCTTTTGTTACTAAATTTGCTGTTCGTAGTCAACGTGTTCTACATAGTCTATTTATGTTTATGAATATGTTTTAACTAGTTGTGAATTATAAGGACAGAACTTTAAATAACTACCTGCGAAAGATAATCCATAATTTCTAACAGAGGCTGATCGTGTGGAAACATGTACTCGTATATTGAGTATATAAAAAAAAAAATTGTAGTCATACCTCTAATAAACATACTTATTAATATTTTATATGATTAATACATCTTTCATCTTCAATAGACTCGATTTCGATTAAAGCTTCGTTAATGTTATAATCGATTAATTCAGTTTTTGCTTTTGTTTTTTTTTTTTAATTTTATGAAATTTTTTTTTGTTTTGAAATGTTTTAGTATAATTTAATTCGATCTAATTGATTTTGGCAGTCTCTGTAAACAAACACAGCTGACTGCATGCTACAAAAAAAGGTGCTCACGTCGAACCTACAGAACCTCAAAAATGACTACAGATAAGCTCCAGAGAAGTTGACGTGAATTCCTTATATGATTTTTTTTTTTAAATATAAAATCAAAATTTGATTTGAAATAACAATATTCGAATTGCAAGACAATCTTTCAAGTTTAAACGTAATATTAGTTTGCATTATGGTTCGAATAACATTTTGGCAACTTCATTTTTAAAAATTGGCATAGTTGTACCTATAATTCGTTTGGGATTAATGTGTATAACTAAATTAATATAAGTTAATAAATTTTATATATTTCTGTAATCGTTCCTTTTACATGCTATAATACTTCATTTTTTCTATACTCTTTATAGTTTCTCAGCTAACAACAAGTAAATAGTATTACTTTTATTCATTTGTATTTTTTATTAAAGTTTTTTATTCTTGTTTTCAACAATTATTCGATGAGTAAACAGTGCATAAAGTTTTGTCAACGTTTAAATAATTTCTTTGATGACATTTATTGAATTTATTCAACTGTGATTCTTTCTTTGTTTATTTTTGCGTTTAATATACGCAACTCAACCTACTCTACTGACATTTTCTTTATATGCTTATAACACTTTTCAATGTTAAATTTTAGAGTGTATTTTTTATTTAATAAATTTATTTTGTTCATGTAACACAATTATTTGATTTAATAATATTAGGGGTGTTCATGCATCAGTTGAAAAGAAATTAATCAGTTTATTTTGCAACCGTTTATGTTATGTATGAGCGCACTTTATAGCACATTTCATCAAATGATACAAGTTTCCGGTTTTTATCCATTGCCTACATTTAATGTTTGTATTATATACTTACTAGCTGGTACCCGGCGCGATGCCGCCGTTCCCCTTGCCACTCCGTTCCACTGCCCCACCTTTCCCATGCCTCTTTACTCTAGCTCCAATTCTCGTAACCCTCTTCTCCTGAACCTTCCACCCTTCTATAACCACACTTACGCTGCCACCATTCCTCTGCCCCCTTCCCCTACTTGTCCTTACTTAACCACCGCTTTTCCCTGTCTCCTACCTTTACCCCACCATTCCTATGATCCCTTAATTAATTTAATTACTATCCTTCCCCTACCTACCATTCTAATTCCCCTGCCCCTCTTCCCCTTCCCCATCATCATTCCCCTACCTCCCCCTCCTTTACCACCTCTTCTCAATGCCCCTTTCCCCTTCAATCAAATTAACATGTATAGGACATTTCATCCCCTATCTCTCATTCCCCTGCCACTCCTTCACCATTCCCCTTTCCCTACTACCTCTTCCCCTCCCACTACGTATCATACCACTTCTTCCGCTGCTCTTCTGCCTACCTCCATTCCTTTGAATCCAACTTCTCCCTGCCCCTTTACCATGCGGGATAAAGCTAAGTTGTTTAAAGCTTTGAGATGATTTAAGTAAAAACATTGCTAATTATAAAACAACAAAATCTGAATTTAAATTTTACGAAATAAAAAATAAATAATTTTACGAAATAAAATAAAATTAAAAACATTGCTAATAATAAAACCGCAAAATCTGAATATAAATTTTACGAATTAAAATAAGAAAAATCAATTTGTCAGAAAAATCTCATACTATGACAGTTGTAGTCGGTAACCCCACCTTATCACTTACGTGTATAAAAAATAGCTTACGACATATTCGCAGATCTACCAAGTATACACAAAAAATTTCATACAAATCGGTCAAGCCGTTTCGAAGGAGTTTGGTTACAAAGACAATGTGTGACACGAGAATTTTATATATCATGCATCACAAGATTAGAAGCAAAAAGCAACTAAAGAATTATACAATTACTTCTTCATTTATTGTTTATCAAATATAAAACGAAAGAAGGTCCAGTGTTGCCAAACCATATATTTACGACACTATGGTAACTAAAAAACAATTTGTTTTTATTAAAACTAGGTTCGACTCTTGGTCGAAATTGGATAATCTTCATAGACCGAAAATTTCATTTCGTCACTAAAACCCGTATTAAATACCGCATATTTAAAAAATAAAAGAAAAAAAGAAAAAAAAATGTTAAAACTATTTGTGAATTATAAGTGCTATTAAATTTTAAGTGCAGTTTTAAACCAAAATAGCGTAAAATTAAACAAAAAAAAAAAAATAAGTTGTTTGTACACACCTTCTCAATAATTCCTACAACACTAAATAAAAATAGTCACGAAATTTTGTTGTGAAACACTTCAAAATGGTACAACATATTTTATGTTTACGCTGTCTGACATCATTTCTTCTTTTTTCGCTCCATTTTTTGTATGAAGTTTAAAAAAGCTGATACAAGTGGTTGAAAAATAAACAATTTTTTTTTCAACTGCTGAATGAATGTCCCTATTGTTAAAATGTGGAATTTAAGTTTAAATATTTGATTAAAATGTTTGAATTTGATTTTTTTTTTTAATTTGTTCTGTGTGCTCTCATCTCTTTTGGATTTTTTTTTTAAATTCTATTTTGAAAGAAGACGAAAAAATTTGGCTGCAGCACAAGAGTTTCATAATAAATCAGTCTCAATTATAAATAAGTTGGTTTTTGGATCGTCTTTTTTTTTTTTTTTTTTTTTTGGTGATCATACACAATAATGGGTTGCTATTAAATCGCAAAGAGTTGTACGTAAGTTCTACTAAAATGCATTTGGTTTCATTTTTGCTCTTCTTTTATGTACGGAGCGGAGCTACTATAAAGAGCGTGTTAAATTAAAGGCTACGAAGAATACCACGAATTTATGCTACTTCCACGTTGAATTACTGATCGCTCAGATCATCGGAATCATGAAACTTCGGTGGCGGATCAACACGTATATCCAAGCCACAGGCATACCGTTCATATTCAATCGGTTCTGTTTCATAGTCGGAGAGGAAATCGGGATAGGGTAGTTCTACATCAGTTGTGCCACGTTGTTGGCGTTGTCCACTTACTGTAGAACGTCTGATCGTACCACTACCAGCGTCAACGGTATTGCGTACAAAGCCGCTACAACTATCCTCACTGGAATTCGCCAAATCGTCGGATAGACCACCGCCCCTAGACTCATATTCACTTTCTTCGGGATTGCAATAGCTGCGTCCATGGTACTGCGTAGTCGAAGCACCTCCACCCGCAGCACCATGTACACCAGCTAAGCCGCTGCAACCGGCAGCCGTGGAGTCCTCGCGCTTTAGCTGACGTTTCTTGGTACGCGCAGGCTTCACTGGCTGTCCGGTAGACGGCGGCATAGGATGATTGGCGGGCGCAGGCTTGCTGTTGCCTGTGCTCGATGTGCCTGCTGTTGTGCTGTTACGTGATGTGCTGCTAGGAATAGATTGTTGATATATGGGATTGGTAATGTGACTTAGTCGATCGTAGCGCGGAAAACCCATTTCATCGACATTGTCGCTCATGTCGAGACTTTCGAATTTGCTTGTGCTGCTGCTTGCATAACCTCCAGCGCCCGTATATTGTGGATAGTCATCGTATTCATCGGTTTCCTCTTGTTCCAATTCCTCATCGAATTCTAGATATTGTTCATCTGGTCGATAGGAATGCTCTGAACTACCTGAATCGATTTCTGGCAAGTAGCCCTCTGAACATTCTGAACTTTCCTGTTCGACAAGCGTGCGCTCATTGGAACGCATGCGCTTCGTGGGCATCTGGCGTTTCTTGCGATATCCACGACTGCGCAATTTACCATCCTGTGTACGTACATCTAACGAACTATCCGTGTCATTACCACTTGGCGGACTTTTAATGGTGGTTGTAGTGCTGCTACTACCATCCCCTCCACCGCCTAAGGGCATACCGCTGTGACTACTGCGTGCAGTTAGTGAACTTTTGCGTGGTGGCTTTTGTATTAGTTGGTTTGGTGGCGATTCTGAACTTAGACTGCTGGAGTAATATGGCGAACAACGTACCAATTTTTCGGCACGTTGCGGCATCATGGGCGAATTTGTTTCAGTACTCGTTGTATTTTCGCTGTTTAGTGTCGTTGTAGTTGTTGTCGTCGCCGAGGAGGCCGAATGACCTCCTCCACCAATCGACGACGTTTCCTCGTCGATGCGCATGGGCAACGACGATTCCTGCGATGATTGTTGCGATTTAGTGAGCATGTGTTCATGGAATGAGTTCGATTGTCTTAGCTGTTTGCTTGTTTTGTATTCACGTATCTGTGTCTTGGACAGAGTCTTGTCATCATAACTGTGATGTTTGGCTAGCGGCTTTGCTGGAGGTTCGCGCACATTGCCAGGTAAATCAGTGGGTGTTGTTATTGGTGGCACACTTGGCACAGGCGGCGGCACCTTTGTTGCTACCACCGGTTGTTGGCTTACAGCTCCTGCTTCCTCTGTCTCGGCTGCAGCTGCGGCTCTCTCGGCTTCACCCGGTTGCTTCATCTGTCTGAGCAGTGCCTGCATTATTGGTCGCGTTACTTGTGGTTTCGGCTTGGTTGGCGGTTGTGGAGCACGTGGTTTAGTCGTTGGTGCTGTAGCAACTATTGTTGTTGGTTTTGGAGGCGGTTGAGGAGCTCTGCCCTTTTGCTTAGCTTGTGACTGTTGTGTTTGAATCTGTGTTGTCGTTGTTGTATGTAGCGGTACAAACTCCTGGCTTTGATAGCGCTCTGTTAGCTTCTCACTAGGTGCATACAAACGCTCCATGAAAGGAGATTCACTTTCTGAACATATCTCTTGACTCTGATACAGTTTGGACATCATTTCCAATGAACGTCGTTTGCGTGCTGCTGCGGACGTCTCTGGACCAGTTGTTCCGATCGAAGGAGGCAATCCATCGCGCCGCGCATATTCGCCCGCCTTTGGTGGAGACGTTCGTTGTGCCAGATCTTCGAGACTTGTGCGACTATTGTTGCCATTACTGCCGCTGCGACGATGAATTTGTGGCAATGAACTACGTATCTCTTCACTAGGTGATTTTTTGTTGATCACGCGTGGCTGTTTAAGGGGAACGTACTCAATGTAGCCACAACGATTGCCGCGTTGATCGATTCCGGCTCCCTGTACATCGCCAGATGGGATACCGACCAAGGTGCGACTGCTCGATGTTGACCACTCAGTAATAGTATGTGCCATTTCGGTAAGAGTTAGTGTTGTATCATCACTACGCGTTGCCGAGGTCGCCTCTGACATTTTGTCAGTTTCGGAGTTAGAGAGTATATCGTAACGTAGACCATCTGATGAACCATTGTCTCCAGAGAACTTGTTTGAATAACTACCGCTTTGTTCATTCAAGCTCTCTGCTGATTTGTTAATAGAACTAATGCTCGACTTGGTGTGATTCGATTTCTCGCTCTTAGCACACGAATGTGTGGATACAGCCGATAGACTGTCAGAACCGGACAAATTTGCGTATTGGCGAACTGTGTTAGTTCCTGTTGACCACTCGGAAATACTTAGACCAATGGAGGTATCCTCCGAGTGTGAACTATGCGTGCATTTCTTCTGTTGCAGTCCCATACGCACTGTGCCGTCCAAATCGGTGCCAATTGAACTTGTTTCCTCTTCTGAGTGACTGGAGTGACTGCATTTCTTGCATGAACCTGTGCTAAGTCGCGCTTCATAATTACGACGCACTGTAGTCTGATCATCCATGAATGTGCCACCCGATGTTGAAAGTATATCGTCAATTGAAGTGTCTGAGTTGTTTGATCCACGCGATAACTTGCGCAAATATTCCGTGGTGCGGCTTTCATCAGGCGACAGCTGCACCTTAATAGTGCCCGGCATGAAGACGTCGTCATTGGAAAAAAGTTCATCCTCAGAAAGAGGACTACGCGGGGCGGGTGAACGCGTTGGTTGCGATATTATTACCGACTCTGAGCTGGAGTTTTTACGCAATGGTGTGACACCTTGTTGCGTTTTCTGCGACGAAGAACAAGTAACATTCAATGATGAAGATATACATGAAGCTGCGCTTAGTGTTGAACTTAAACAAGTCGGTGTGTCATGTTGCAAGTCCTCCAAACCGAAATCTTTGTCCTCAAAAGCTGCGGACATGAGATACGCTGTATCTTCATAAGACAAAACTTTAGCTATGTCCGGTGCAGTAATTATATATTCCTCGCTCGAAAATTTATCGTCGTTTTGTGAATGGGCTTCATTTTCGGAGTAATCAGTAGCAGTAAAAGAGTCGACCATGACTTGATCAGCATTTTGTGCTTCAGTCGCATAATATGTTTCAATACTCTCCACCACTATGGGTGCATTAATAGTACTTGATGGAGGAGATGGCCAGTCTTGTGACTCCTGTGATTGGAATGACAAGCTAGCTTTCCAACAGAACGTTTTCGGCACAGGTTTGTCCAGATCAGGAATGCCATACATTGATTCCGGCGGTTTGATTGGCACATGATCAAACGGTATTTCTGGCAGTGGCCAATCCTCGGAGTCCTGGCTGCCAGCATTCGATAAACACATGAGCGTGGGTCGGTCTACATCATCTGCTTGTTGTTCATCAATTTGCGTAACTGAAAATCGACCAGTTACTACAGTTGGAGACTTTGGCTCGTTAATACTGCCGAGACTGGAAAGACGATCGCCCGTTGCAGAATCACATGGTATTTCGGGCATTTCAGCGGATGTTCGACGATCTGCATCGGATATATAAGCTAGATTTGTATTGCTGCGTGAATCAGAACTTAAACTGGGTTGATGGTCTGTTGAACCCACAGACTCATCACGCATGCTTACAGAGTGTGTGGAAGCTTTGCTAACATCATCCTCCATGCTAGACTTCTCGGATGCAGTGCTGCGTTCCGAAATTCGAGAGAGCGTACGGCCCAACGTAAAGCCAGTACTATAGCCAATGATATCTGTGGGATTAACGCCAATCCCGGTTAAACTGCTTGTCATAGCTGGATAACCAAATGTTGTTGGAAAATCATTTAGCTCGTCCTGGAAGCTGGTATCGCTTTCTTTTTGTTCGTCTGGCGATGCTTCTTTCATATCACTATCAGATGAATCTCGCAACGGATTGTTTGCATCGTAACGCTCATATCCATCGGTTTCGATGTGATGCCACGGATCATCTGTACTTGAGCTATTCGAGCTCTCTATTGGAAATGCTCTCCAAGTATTTTGTTGCTCTTTCATCGCAAGCTCACCGCGTCGTTGTGCAGCACCCAGAGAACCGGAGCTGCTTTCTGTTTCAAAAGAACCACGAGATTCAACACTTAACGACCCTTTCGAATCAAAACTTGATTTTGATTCTTGAGAACTACGATCGCTTCCAGACTTTCCTGGCTCCGCCTTTGATACTGCTAATTTTCTGCCAGCGTTGGCACGTGCAGGCTTTTCTATTTTCGGAGGTTTCCGCGAACCGCCGGAGCTCGATTCGCTATCCTCCGTGCGTTGTAAGATTTTTGCAATTCTCTCTTCAATTGGATCTAGGTATGACTCTATGCTATTACCCAAATCAATAGGACTTTGTTTTTCTAGCGTTGGTGTCGTTGGCTTCTTTATAATGATTTTAGGCTCATTTGTTGGCGTTGTTTCGTTAGAACCGGTTGGAGTAGCAGTTTCTTCCTTTACCGAATTTGCAACATCAAGTTTAAGCATCTTTTGTTTTAGCTCTAGGCATTTTTTCTCTTCGACATCGCCGAAATCTTGAGATATGCCTAAAGGCCTAGCAATTGAACAACTAACACTTGATTCCTCCTCAACTGAACTTTTTTCCTTGCCACCACTAACGGACAAACTCCAATCATGTTGCCGTTGTGGACTGGTATCTTTCTCGCCGCTTGTCCAAGAATCAGAACTCTTTGATTTATCGCTTTGTTTTTCCAGGCTATATTTCTTTTTAGTGTCCGACGTATACTTCTCAAATGTTTCCAAAACAGACTTCTCAATCATAGGACTGCTATTCGGTGGTGTTACTAGGATATTTAGATCCGATGTAGGCGTTGCACAGTTCGAATATTCCAGTGGATTGGCATCTTCGAGTGTAGCCTGAGTTTCTAGCACATTTCGATCCGGTTCCAAAGTACGAGGCTCATTGTCAGATGTGTCCGATCCAATAAATTCATCGCACTCTACTGTTATCCAAGAGCCCGTCTCATCACTTCTGCTACGATCCAAGCTCAAACGATTGATATCTTGACGTGACACTTTTAAGTGACGACACTCGGCAGAATTATCGTCCTCTTCAATAGACGGCTCTTCACACTCGATTGTTGGCACTCTATGTGGGTAGCCTTCTGCCGAGGGCACAGGTGACTTACTCGCCGGTGAATGACTTTCGTCTACTGATACAAATGAATCCAGGCTGTCAGCTGTAGAAGGCTTACGACTATAAGTACATTCACTGTCACGAGTATCCTCAGATGGTAATGAGCGCTTCAGTATCTCTAGAGATCGGCGTTCTGATATAACAGCTTGCATGTCAATATCTTCTTGAACATTATATTGATGGGCAAACATGCGCCGATCTCCTATAGCACTGCGTGTTATTGCTTTTTCTTCGGGTTTCTTAGCGTCGGTCGTGTTCTGTTTTTTATCGTCCAAGCTACGTGCTTTCACATCCGTGCCGAGATAATGGTGCTCCGATGGCTTTTCCAAGCTGTTGGACTTACCGTCGATTTTCTTGTGTACGACGCTGCCTTCAATTTTCTGTTTTATTTCTTGTGCTTTCGCTATTTTTTTCGGTGATTTGATAACCATATCTTCGGGTACATCTGATTTTTCAGATTCTTCAAAGGACTTATTGCGATCCTCGAAGCTACGGTTGGCTTTATCAAGTTTCTCTGGACTGCGACCTTCATCAAAACTGCGACTGAATTTAACCAAAGATGTATCAAGTTTGCGTGGCGATTTTGCTATGAGCACGTGGTCTTCGGCTTTAGATTTAAATTCAGTTTCAATGATAATATTGTCACCATCGGTTTTGACTAATATTTTATCTTCCGGTGCAGGAAAAGGTGGCAGCGTATCTTTGACGGGACTTAGCATTGTGATAGTTTGTTTCATTGCGGATTCATAGAGCTTTTGCTGTCGCTCTTTGCGTTTCGCAATGTCAGCTTCGGTTTCCTCTTGTGATTTGCTCTTATCCCTGCTCAAACGGCGCATTTCAATCGAACGGGGGCGCTCTTTTGGACTTGACTTTTTACCTTTACTATCTTTGATTTTGATATCATCAGCGCTTGTACGTCGTGATTCTGGTCGACTACGAGATGTCGGTTTTGTTTTAAATGGATCTGATGTCTTCAGCTTACCCTTGCCAGTGCTTTCAATGCTGCTAGCGCGAGATACACCCGGTGATGTCTTTCGCGAACTATTCGCTGAACTGAAAGGCGACCAATCAGTAAACCGATACTTTGGAATATTTAAAATCAGATGATCGCCACTCTTTAGCTTCATTTTAGATTTTCTCTTATCTTTAATTTTGACTCCTTGCAAGGCAATCTTCTCAATAAACTTAAGTTGATTCAATAGTTCAACTTCCTCATCATCGATGGTGACAGTGCTTAAGAACGAATCCTTGCCCGTGGTAGCATAGCTACTCTGAGTTGGAATGGAACCAGCACATGAATGTATACTGTCGGCAGTGTCATCATCTTGCTGTGCTACCTGCTTCTCGCGCTCAAGTGACTTCTCCTCGAGTATTTCGGCTTCTTCTTCGAAGCCAACTGTATCATCTTTGGATGAGAACGCATTCATTGGCGGTAAGCGATGCAGAGAAATTACTGGTGTATCCAAACTTTTGGTACGACGTTCCGTTGTAGGGGACTCCTGTGTTGCTTTTTGACGTTGCAGAGAGACTGAACCTTCCGACAGATTCAACCGCGCGTGTGCAAAAAGTATCGGTGCGTGTCCCTTGGAGCGCATGACAAGTGATGAATCAATTATTTCTTCGATTAATTTCGCCTTTGACTTGGTCACTTCTGTGCGAGATGATGTTGTGGCTGCTTTCTTTTTGAGGGTGTAGTCTATATCGGATTCGGTAATCTTCTCCTCATGACATGTTTCGTATAAATCGTCATTGCTGCGGAAGAACTCGGCATGCTCGAGTATAGGAGACGGTATATTTTCGTTGCGCTGATAGTCGTTGGTGCACTCATCCATACGACGCGTTGGTATATGTGGTTCATCCTCCGATGATGGTATTGAAATCGAACGCTCCGATATGCGACGCAATTCGGTTGTGTTTGCGTACTGCGGATCGAGCTTTTGTGTATGGTAGCGACTTTCAAGTTCCGCCAAGCGACGGCATTGCGGTGGCGAACCTTCGATTTCAGTCGAGCTCATTGTCTGACCGCGACCCCAAGCAGCTGATATAAGACGGCTTTGTTCGATGCGGAGTATGGGTTCGATTTCTTTTCGAGATTGAGGTGGAGAAAATTCCAAACGGTCGGGTATGGCTTCTGCTGATCCAAAAACATCGTCAGAGTCAAGACTCTCGTCGTCAGATGAGAAGGATGTGATGCGTGTTTTAGCCTTTTTTGGTTTGTTTGATATTTTCGTCTTTGGTATAACACGTGGTTTGGCTGCTTTACGAGCATTAGCCTGAAGTTCCTTACGTAGACTTTGTATTAGTTCCATTTGTTTTTGTTCCAACTTTTGCTGATGCATGCTCTCAGTGCGTGAGCTTGTGGCGGAATCGCTTTCGATTTGGCTGAGTTTCTTGTTCAATTTCTCGAGTATGGAAGGATCCATCTGCTTTGTGATGTCACGTTTGGGTGAAGATAATTGTATTGTTGGTATGGTTTTGTCAATTTCCAACGTAATCGGATCTACTTTGGAAAGATCGATATTTTGGGTAAAGAGAAACTCTTTAGTTTCTGCAGGCAAGAGACTGTCGAGTATATCTGGCAAAAAGTCTGCTGCGCCAGCCGCTGAAGTGGCAGTTTTGTCCAATTTCGGAGATTTATCTGTCTTCGGTGATTTTGGAGACTTGGGTGATTTTGGCGATTTAGGCGACTTAGGTGATTTTGGTTTGGTGTACTTTTTCTCACCGGGTGACGGCGCCGTACCGTTCATAATATGTCGTTTATGTAGCACATAGGGTATGTCCTCTTTTAAAATTTTGGTAAAGCGTCGTTCATAGTCACGGAAGAAGCTCTTTGGTAACTCAAATCCGGTCTTTGGAATTTCGACTGGTGCATCGGACGCATTGTAGCATTTGGGTATCTCGAAGTTTCCATGCGCCTTGCAAAGTGGCGGAGCACTAGGAATTTGCTTGTATATATAGTCTTCATCGCTGGAATCCGCTGGAGTTAAATCGATAGATTTTTGATGCATAAGCACATGGCGACGGGAGTTGCTGCCCAAACGTGCGCGATTCGCAAGCGAATTAGGATCGCTTTTAGTGCGTTCCACGGTAGCGTGAGAATAGTTCATTGGTGTTATAATCGGGTTGTACTCTTCAAAATGTGTCTTAGCCATTAGTTCTTCCTTTCTTGTAATTTTTTGATTTGCTGCACGCACTTGTTGCTTCTCGAATTCCGAAATTAACTCTGGTGTAAGTGGATATTCTGGTGATTGTTTGGTTTTTTCATCTTTTCCCTGTCCCTCCCATTGTTTCGTGTACTTTTGAATACACTCAATACGATCTTGATCGAAGCTAAATATATTTTCGCTATCGGAACGACGGCGAAAAGCGGATATCTTGCACGACTGAGAATCACTCTTTTTAATTGGTGCTGTCTGATCAATCGAATCGTTAGTTTGTATTTCTTTCTCTTTGCAACGTTTACCCGAAGCTGGCGTCGAGGAAGATTCGGGTGATTTTGAACCAAACGATTTTGCATTACGTTCGATCTCAACATTTTGCAGGCTAATCGAATGTACCTTGGACGTTTTATGTGATTTGTTACTGGGAAATGTGGAATATGTATCACGACTATCATAGAACGAACTATTTGCCGTCGAACTATGTGTGTCTGATAGCAAACAATCGTGACTCTTCACTTTGGGGCGCGCAATTATAGTCTCCGGTTCGGCTCCTTCAACTGCGTCATAGTAGTCACTCTTCGACTCTTGACTAGATTGTGGAAATTTCTCATAGAAATCTTTTTTATTAAATTGTTTCACTTTTTTACCAGTAGTTGTCGGCATTTCGTAGTTACGTCCAAAACAATCACCCACTAGTGACTCCTTTGAATCTTGGCTAGATGCAACAGAAGTTTTGCTCTTTGTATTCTCACGCGACTTCTTGCTATCGGTGTGATAGAGACTATCTCTAGATTTCTTACTGGAATCAGAACTGCGTGAAACTTTCGTTTCGAAATTTTCGCTGCGGCTTTCCTGACTAGACGAGCGAGTTAGAGCTTCTTTGATCTTTTTATAAAAGCAACCATCGGATTTCACACTCAGTTTCTCACGCGGCAAATAACGTGGATCCTCTGTTGAATCCCAAATCTCATTCATGATGTCAGCCGCTGACTTACATTTAACATCCATAGCTGAACGATATTTTTGATGTTCAGATACGGATTCATCATCACTGGGTATATAATTACCCGAGTCTAACGAACATGAGCGCATATGATCCTCGGATCGTCTACGTCCACTAAAGAAATCAATATCGTACTTCTCGAGAAGCTCGTAACTGTCTTGTGAAATGTCATCTTGCGAGCCGATATACTCCAGATTATTTCCACAGTTACGTTTGTGTTCTTGCGCATTGTACGTACTGCCCGGGTAGCTGGAGGAATATACTTTAGAATTGGGTAATGGAGAGAAATCTTGATGGATATCGATTGAATGATTTTTTGTAAAATACATTGAATGCCTCGAATCATCATAGCGAGTTACAGGAGAATCAATACGATTAAACGAAAGGAGTTCCTTATCAAAAGCAGTCATTGGCTTAGATTTCTCGCGTTCGAAGAATGAAGAGAAATCATAAAGGTCTTTGCACGAGCTACTTTTCAGCCAGGACTCTCTCTCAACTTGATCGTAAATGTTCTCTTCTTCTTCTTCATCTTCTTCATCATCATCGTCATCATCCTCTTCTTCTTCATCTTCTTCGTAGGACTCAACGCCGTCTTGTTTGCTGTACTGAGCTGTTGAATATAAATTCCCCGAAGAGATTTTATATTCAAGCTTCTCGGACGATGTCTTAAAACGATCCAATGGCGAACCAGCTCCGCTGCGCTCTTCAGCGGAGCTGGTTGGCTTGCTATCGTGCTGATACATGCGGTAATTGTTTGTAATGTTCGAAGCACCCTGTAAATTTCCAATTGAATGATGCGTAATATAGTGACTATCATATGAGTCTACTGAATCAACACCAGATAATTCGGAGTTGCGCGGCAAAGAATGTGTGAGTCTAGGACGTGGCTGTATGGTGGCGATCCCAATGCCAGAAGCTGAACTCTGCGAATCAATAGAAGGTGTCAGATAGTTCGCAGAATGAGCGAGTTTAGCACGCTCGGTTGTTGCATAACGCTTTGTACCGAAACCAGTGCCAAAGTACGAGGACGACGAGTCCGAAGGATGATTCAGATCATTGTGGTACTGGTAATTAAGACTGGAGAAGCCTCTTTCTGCATCATACTGTTCGTTTTGCTGTTGCTGTGACACTTGCTGCTGCTGGAGCAGACCCATTTGTTTTGCACGTGTGTATTGTATAATTGATTGATCGATAAACTCATCGCTAAAGTGCTTTTCACGTGTCTTGGAAGATTTGGTTTTACGATTCACAGTCGCATATATGTCATTGCGATCGTTCAGATTGAGATTTTCGTTATTTGTTAACTTATTTTCCATTTTGGCTGTGTTGAACTCGGGATATTTGTAGTGACCAATATCATTAATGTCAGTGTAGATGATATTGTCCGTTTCGGTTTCAGTTGAGTTGGTATTATTAAGCATGCACTGTTTAGACATCGAATAATTGGTACTGCTATAATGGACTGGCGTGGCAGTTTGCGATTGGGACTCCTGTGAGCGAAGCGGCGGATGATGGGCACTGACCGCCGCCGCCATTGCTGCCGGTAGCGCCGATGATACCATATTCTCCCGATTGATGGTAGATGCTGTCAAGTCCGAATCCGCTTCCTCCTCGACTAATTCCTCCTCCTCCTCCTCCCCCATATCCTCCTCCGTTTCCTCCTGATCCAATTCCATGGAGCTGTTGAGATCCGCTGACAGACCCACTGTGTTGGTGGTGATAGTGTTGCTGGTATTGATGTTGCTGCTGTTGTTGATGCTGTTGATTGTGCTGTGCGGCTGCGGCGACGCAGGGGCATACGCTTGGGATGCCACTGAGACTCGACGCGGAGTGTTGGTGCTGCTGTATAAGTGGGACAAGTGGCTCAGACCTTTTTCAGATCAATCGAGTTGCAGCGATTCCAATTTGTTTGGATAAAGTTAGAATAAGCGAAAATGTTATTTATTATTTGCACTTTAAGATAGTTTGTAGCTGACAGCTTTACATGCTTTTGTCTACAAACAAGAAAATAAAAATTCTCATATAACTCAGGAACCATGCACAAAATAATGTCGAAGAATAACAAATGAAACACTTGATTTTTCACTGAAACACAAAATAGATAACAAGAACTGATCAAAAGTATAAGCTCAGCACTGGAACAAAAAATCGGAAGAGCGTAAAACTTATCAAAATAAATTAACTTAAAAATACCATCACTAATCTAAAATATCGAAACCGAAAATATTTAAGAAACATTTTTAATGTAACCAGTCGCTTACCTATATTGTGATCTCCTTGATGCACACGAGCCGGATCTTGACCGCGCAGATGCTGGCTGCTGCTGTGGCTGGGTGAAGTCCACGATTGAGGACCCTGAGGTGAAACCGAGCGGTTCGAATTCATTTGGTCCATACCCGCTACCGAGTGGTGTTGCAGTTCCGCCACCGGCTCCTCCGGTGAGGTTGGCGATTCCGGTACATAGTTCTTCGTCTGATAAATCTCCACCTGGGCTGCTGTGACCTGCAATATTATTAATAATCGATAGAGTGGTATAATTCAGTACGGTCGATGGGATCGGTCTTACTTGAGAACGCATGTGGTCGGTAGGATTGTCTTGTCGGCGATCCAAGGTATCCGCTGCCCTCTTCGTCAGAGAAGGGGTCATCGAGTCGTTGCATTGATTGCGATAATCCCAGGCTGCTATAACACAAATTTCAACATCGTATTCAAAATTAAAATTCATTCACAACATGATTTACAATTATATTAAAAAATGTGCGCTATGCTTTCTAGCTAATAGCATTCTAGCAAACTACAAATTAAAATGCGCAAAATAAAAACGAAATCAATCATGAAATTAAACTAATTACGAAATAAATACAAACCAGTGTCAATTGGGAGTAGGGGATTGGCTGAAATGCTGGAATTCACATACGTATGCGATTGACTTCGGCTACTTGCATTCAGTGGCCCTTGCCGGAATGACTGAGACCTGCAGCAAAAGAAAAGACAAGAGGATAACCACTTTTTTAATCTCATGCTGATTTTATCATTTTAGATTTTTTTTTTTGTTTGGTTTCAATTTTTCTTATTTAATTTTTGTTTTTTTTTTAATTTTTATTTAGTTTTTTTTTTATTTTAAGTATTCGATTTAAATTTCATAGAAATTCGTTTATGTTCGCTTGAAAGCATTTAGTTTAGTTCAGAGATTTAAGAAGTTATTTGGGGATTTGTGTATTTAATAATTTAATTTAGTCAATTATAAAACAACTCAAAATAATAAATAATTTTATTTCTAAAAATATACTAAATTAAAATTACAAATTAAACTAATAATAATGCGACTACACTCACAATAATCAACTCTCTCAACTGCCGATCCGATTTTGAAAATAATTCATTATTTAAGTATTATTACTAAGGAGCTACAATAATATATGAAAAACCTTGATTACTATTGAATTAAGCAGTTGGAATTATGTCGAATATTTAAGTAGTCATATAAAAAACACATATATTCAAAAGTCTTCTTAATAAAATCTCCTTTATTACGTTTACCGTCTTGCGTCGATAACACTCTTAGAAGAACCATAATCCACCACTAGGATTTTCCTATTTTTTCATGGAAGAGTTTCTGCTTTATAAACATTGGAAATTAATTTTTTTAATTTTTTTGAATGGTTCCAACGTCTTTGAGTATATCTCGAGTTTTATAATTGACTTGGCCGCCAAGCAAGCAACCAAATTAAAGATATTTAAGTCTTCTTCCAGCAGTTCAATTGTAAACGATTAAAAAAAAAAATTGCTTTTTATGATTTCCAATTTAAAAATCTGCATAGGTCTATATTAGCAACGTACAAAGGGTATTGTCTATTTTTCCCAACACGATAAGTGAATTTCGACTTTTTCCAAAAAAAAAAAAGAAAACTTGAAAAATTCCAACGTTTCCATTGACGTTTTTAATACATGTTCATAAAAGTGAGCTGTGAGTTTAAATGGGACTACTTCAAAAAGTAGGCGGAAAACGCTCATTTTATATGTGTATGATGCGGTTGTCCACTAAAATCCACCAAATCGATTTCAAGCTAATATTGATTTAGATAAAGATTTTTTTCATAATAAACACAAAAGTGGGCGGGATATGCCCATTAGTCTATGTATGTTAAGCAACTGTCTAAAAATATGAACTATATCGCATTGCAACCTAATATTGACTTTAATAAAAAAGTTTTTATTAAAAAAACACAAAAAAGTGGCATTAGGTTTATGTGGGAGCTACCCCAAACAGTGGCCGTTACGGTCAATCTTGATACTCTATTAAACTGCAATAAAAATATGCGTAAGTGCCAATTTTCAACTGGACAACATACAGGCGGACATGGATAGATCGACTCGTCCCGTCTAGCTGATCAAGAATATATATACTTTAATTCGTTACAAATTTTCAGATATACTGATAATACCATTTCACACTATGTGTGAATTGTATAATAAATCCAATAATATGGCCATTGCCGATTTATTTGTTTTATTTAATTTTTAAGATAAATACCTCTAGAAAAATATTAAGACTAAAGTAGAACTATAAAGACTTTTCATATTTCAATCTTTATAGTTTTCATATTTCAATCACTTTATTTATGAACTTACTATCGTTTCAATTCGAAAGAACATATCATTAATATTGTGTTAGTTATAGAACATTTTCCCATTGTGGTTAAAAGACTGTGGGAATATTTTTGTAGTAAACGTGTTACAGTGCGACATTTAAAGAGTCAGCTGTTTTGATTTTCGCATGTACGAGCGCACATCTATACAATGAGAGAATTCAGTTAGCAGTGAAACATCGAACGAGGAGATTCTATCTGTAATGTTCATTTTATGCTCCAGTGCTTCCAAAGAACTGTGATTTCTTATTCGCTTTTTTTTTGTGTGAACTGACAATGTTTTTGCATTTTGCTTCTCATAGAACAACGAATACAAATTATTAAAATTTATTACCAAAATGTGGATTCGGTGCCGTCAACTTTTAGAGAATAATCATCTTTCCGGCCTAAATGACTATGTCAACAGTTAAAATATGCGTTATTGGACGGTTACAAAATCACATGAACCTCGATAAACGTCAGCCTTTGGGTTAGAGTTAGTGGAGATTGCTACAGGACTGTTTGATATTTTGAGGATGCATCGCATGCAATCATGTATAGTCATAGGTGTATGCCAAAAAGCCTAAGACGTTAGACGAGCTCTAATTCAATATTGAACACGATATTGTCTACAGATCGGCCGTAATGTGGAAATGTGTTAATTTTCTTCAATGAATCGATCATTGCAAGCGCACTTTTCAAAAACCGGTATTAGTTTGTGTTCGGTTAAAAAATCAAAGTGGATAGTCCTTAATTGATGTGAAGTGTCCGTCCGTAAGAATCAACCATATCGAATTTTAAATTGTTTCGGTTGTAATAAAATTATTT
This sequence comes from Leucophenga montana, assembly GCA_035044765.1. Lineage (NCBI taxonomy): Eukaryota > Metazoa > Arthropoda > Insecta > Diptera > Drosophilidae > Leucophenga > Leucophenga montana. The sequence goes on from JAWNNQ010001873.1 coordinate 1,452,967, forward strand.
TCCATATACATAAAAATATTAAAATGCGTCCTGTCAATATAGTGGGCGTACCACAGCTATATAGAATTTCAAGTTTTAATATTCATATTTAAATATTTTAATAATATCCTAATTCAACTAAAATCTAATTTGCTTTTAAAAAGTTACCTTAAGTAATTCAAAAACTTGACAGTTAAAGCAGATTGAGTGTGAATGAATCTAACATTAAAAAAAATAAGATGGTAAAAAAAACTTTATATAATTTAATTATATTATGATTTACTCATAATGAAACGCCTTAAAGGAAGCGTCGGATGCCCCATAAAGCATATATATACTATATGTATAGGGTAAAATTATATATGTCCGTCTGTCTGTCTGGATGTATGGGAGATATCCATATGGGGGATGGCAAATATACTTCTTTTCATTGCAGTTTAATAGTGTATCCATATTGGCATGCCAAGCCCACCCCCTTTTTTGACTTTTCGTATGAAAATTTGTTTAATGGAAGTCAATATTTGTCAACGATTATGTTTTGAAATACGTTTTTAAATTTCGTGTGTATGGTATAAGACCTTCAGTTAAACCAAAGTTAACGTTTGTTCTTCTTTTTAATTTAAAGTCTACATAAGCAGGGGCAGGGTATTTCGAAGTCGAGAACTAACGACTGCTGCATCCTTACTTCTTTAAAATAAAATGTTTATATGAGCTCTGCTTATATTGTTTTGGATTACTAACTTTTTAATTTTCTCATCAACTAGCTCTTAATGCACTAGGAGAAACATACTAAATATTTTATGAAAATTAGTAATGAAACAACAACAACGATGTTTTGAGCACTAAACAAAAAAATGTTCCAAGTGAACCTTACATTGAGTAGAAGGCAAACAACAAATGTAATAATAGTAAATGTAAGTGTTCCCATCACTAATTTATACTACGAGTTTAGTGTGTCTAATATTTTTAGTTATTTTAGAATCAATCACTCGGACAGGTGAATAGGACAAGCTCGACTCGTCTCGTCTAGCTAATTACGAAGTTGTACCTCTACCCAACACTGAAAATAACTGTATAAAATATTACTTCTAATCGGTTACGATTTAAACATACATTTTCTAGAGAGTTGAGTACAAGTGACTCAAAACTACTTTATGAGAACTATATGAGAATACCTGATACAACCACTTGGGCTAATTTAGACAACCTTTTATTGCACAATTCTCCTTGCGCAGATCGGTCCGGGGCGAAAACCCAGTTGTCTTTAAGAACGGTCAGAAAAGTGCTCAGAGGTCTAGTACTGGGGGGTCTACAATTGACTCATGAAGACCACCTCCGTAAAGAAGCGATGATGCTTTCGGTTCACCGACATAATAAATTAGATGCGTATAGGAGCAATCAACTCAACCACGGCCCCTCACGAGAACTGTTCCAACTCGTATTAGAGATGAGATCAGAAGTTACAGACAGAGTATATCTTGATTCGAACCACATCATATAGAGGAGTGAATTTATATACCCGGTAGGGCTCAATTGCATAAAGATACGGTTGAACGGTCAACTACCTCTCTCAGGGACAGTATCGTGCTTGGTGACAGGCCGCCACCTATTGATGAGTGTGAAAAACGTCTCCCTCGTAACACCAGGACTAAATCAGCATAGTTAAGATTCGGATGGAGCAATATGCTCGAGTGTTACAGGGAGCAGATCGGGATGAGCATCAATGATTACTGTCCTGAGTGTGGTTAATCGCCGCACAACACGACCCACCTTTTCAAATGACCGTCCCGTCCGACGCAATTGAGTCCTGTGGATGCTGTTACAACAACAACAACAACTATATGAGAAAATTATTCAAAAATTTGACAAGCAGAACTTGGTTCTTTTTATGGACCCATATCGCTTCTTTTCTCCTTGTGCAATTTTTTATTGCCGACAATAACAGAACATTGCCTACTACAATAGAAGACCATCAGCACGTTTCCAAAAATGTCACAGCATGACTTGAACGTTAAGCGAAATCACAACTTTTATCGCCGATGTCATGCGAACGCACGGTCATGACTTAAAGAAGCCATCTGATTATGGCTTCCACACCTCACTAACCGATACAATTAAATGCTATTAAATTACCTTAAAGATCGAAAGCTAAAGAACAGCAGGAAGAGAAGTTCACACTGTGGCACCCACAGTGTGAACTTCTCTCTTCCTGCTGTTCAAACCTGTGTTAAGCAAAGTAGCCTTTACCTACATTCTGCATTATATTGGAGACTATACCATTTTGTTCTCGAGTGTGAACATCGGTGAGATTTGTGCGAGAATTAATAACCGATTGGATTTTGAGTTTGGTAAATAATTTCACGTCTCGCATCTATATCTCTTAGATTAAGGCGGTTGGGTTGGAACTAGACGTTAACGTTGGGAACTGATTACTACGTTACCGCAACTGCCTGTCTCGTCCGACTGGCTACTTACTACTTTTTATCATGATATATTAATTAATTTACTATACGTTTAACAATTCTGGGTCATACTCCAAGAATCTGTTACAGCAACTTTATGAGAGAAATAGTTTGTTACATTACATATAAAATTTAAATACAATTAGAAGCAAAAATTGTTGAACATTTATAAAATTCAATCAAGTACTACAACTCTAAATTGTAATTGTCAATATTTTTAAGCATTTATTTAAGGTAATACAAAATAGACAAAATTAAACAAGACTAATTGCTACACACATAAATAAATGCGGTGATTGTGATCACTGTAAAGCAAATTGAAGTATGTTTGTCAGTGTCCGTCCGTCTATATAAATGTCCGTTTAAGGTATTAATTTATTCAGTGTGAATTTTCAGTCAGTTTATTATATTTGGGCCTGGTTCGGTGCTTACTTTCAGGCAAATTTGGCGAAAGTAAATTCGATAACATGGAAAGTCTTTCATGAATTAGATGATTTTGGGATTTGAATTCACTTGCCTTGTGTAGTATGAATTACACGTTATCAATGTGAAGTGAATTAAAATTGCGAAAGTTTACCATTTTATCGAATTCACTTTTGCAAATTCTTCTCGAAAGTGAGAATCGGAAAAGGCCTGATATTATATTTTTATGGTCGGAAGTCTGTGCTTCTGAAGAATGTCAGATGAGAAAAATTTAATTGAGAACAAACATACGTACACAGAGTTATATAGACTACACATTAGTTTTGTATTATGATTGTGGTTTATACTATTGTTGTTCGAAGATGAGTCATGATGATTGCAAGATGATACAAAAAGGTTGTTTGGGTTTTGGTATGATGTTAATTGCATTTTTACGAGTACCTATGTAATGTATATATTCTTCGTGTACAAATGCGTAAAGCGTTAATAGTAAGTAGTAATAATTGTAGGTTCTTCGAGTAGTAGTTAGTTTATGACAGAAGAGAAAATAAATACATGATGAAATGATATCAAATTAACGCTAAAATGTTGCCAATCCATGAACAATAAATTAATGTGGAATATATAACTTGGGGCTTAACTCGGGTGATCGGTCGACAGTTTTTAAGATATACACACGCACACAGTAAACGAAAAACACAATTCAAACTTAAAAGTGGTGAAAATTTATTCAACATAAATTCAAATGAAATGAAAATAAAATAAATTACAAATTGCACGCAATTGTTTTAATTGCATTTTATTTTTCCGTTTTTTAATTTAATTTTTCACATTTGTATATTTTTTAAAAAAATGTTTGTTTATCTTTTAAATCCAATTGGTTTCGATCCTCTTTTCTTTTCTAGAGCTCAACAGTTTCGTTTGTTAAATAAATTTTTGTTCTTTTATTATAGTTAAAGCATTTAAAAATGTATAAAAATATATTGAAATATTTTATTTTTGTTCTTGTAGCCAAGTTTAGTTTATTTTGTGTTGTGGAAGGGAGTTTTCTTTTGTAGGAAAAGTATAAGTTTGAATTTTATTTCTGGTTAAAAAAATATAAACCATACATTGTTAGAAAACATGAATTAATGAGAATGCTGATGATTTTTTTCGAAATGTTCTCCATATATATTTGAAGTAATAGTAATTATTATAAATTGTGATAAAAGTGAAAGCATAATTTTACAATTATTTGCTGTTAAAATAAAAAGTTTTCATTATAAGAATAAAAGTATATAGCAAAATAGAATAAAAAACAAATATTAATATAATTTAAAACAATAAAAAGTAAAAGTTTTCAAAAAATATTGTACATTTTTAATCAATCATTAAATATTATTAATTATGAAAAACTTTCATATTTGGTTGTCTGGCGAATTAAGGAAAAAGAACTATTAAAACTTTCAAAACCGGCAATTTTGTAAGCAGCGATACTGCTAGCCATTGTCGCAGTTTATAAGGGCATAATGCAACAACAACACATAGAGAGTGGTAGTGAGCTATATTTGCAAGAATGCAACAGATATAGCATGCCTGCAAAGCTGAACTTAGTTATCATAGTATATATAGAAATTCATATTGTATAATTCAGATACACAGCTCGATTATCCTGAAAAGCATGTTATAAGTAGGAAACATTTGAAATGTGCGGCAGAGCATACTGATGAGAGCTTGTGGCTACCGTGGCTAAACACGTGTATTTGAGGCAAAACATTTTTTTATGCATTAAGAATTAAGAAAATTCTTGCATTAAGAAAAAATATGCATTAAGAAAAAATATTTCTCAATGAAAAATGACATTGAGCCAGCTAAAATTCATTGTTTCAAAAATATTGAAGAAATACAAAACGCTACTCAATTTTTTAAAAGTAAGAATTAAAAAGTAAACAAACTTTTAACTTTGTAGGTATCTACATATGTCCGCATAAAACTTGGTTGTTGAGAATGAATTCTGATAAAATGCATAAAGAAGACATTACAGAGGCTAAAGCTTAGTACTGAGATCGTCAAAAGGTTTGGAACCGAAATTGTTAGCTATTACTGCGGTTATTACTAATCATCGCAAAATATTAAAATCTGATATTTTTAGGTAATATTGCCACACATATTTATGGATTTTTTTAATGGTTTTTTGAAGAAAATGTTCATACACACTTTTGTCAGCTGTGTTTTATGGCGCCACACAGGACAAAAAAACAAGTAATTTATTTTTGCGAACACACATAAAACAAAACTTCTGTTTAACACAATCCACACTCCATCGAATTGGTAAGCTTAATGTGGATTTCGGTTGCCTTTGTCTTGTTTTTAATGAATTTTTTTCTTTCGCTACCCCCGTTTTTGATCTCAGTAACACGCTTTAATTGAGCTACAAATGCCAATTTTGGTGTATTTCACGTCAATCAGACCACTATCGGATATAGTATCCATACAATACTATGGTTCAAATAAAGAGCATTAGAAAAGCTACAGGACATCTCGAACTCGAGCACACTCTTGATCCAATAATATCCGTATTCGAAAAAGACGCAGAAAAGAACAATATAATTGTCACAATCTCTAAGAAAAAACTTTCAGGACTTCAGTTTCACAAACGACTAGTAGAAGGAGAATAAAATCCGAAATCCTTCTACTTCATGTTCAGATGATGTCAGTAGTAATAATACTATTGAAGATGCTTTTAAACTTCCTGCATGTAGTCAAAAAGATATGCGTGAGACTTCCATCACACATGATTCGACTCTTTTGTTGCAATAAAATCTCTATTACTTTTAGAAATAGAGCCATGTGTGATGAAAAAATATGATTATCCATAAGTTCGACGAACCAACCAGTTTTGGTTTTAGTCCAGTGATACAGTTCGCTCAATTCAATGCGATATCAGGTCTATTCAGAAAATTAAACCAGATGAAAATTTATCTGAATAAAATAAAATTAGAAGAAAATTCGATTCAAAGGGTTTTCGCAAACTTCGTCGAATACCGTGAGAAGTGGAAGAGATTGGTTACTGTACTGAGAGCAAATCCTTGCTTTATTTTCTGTGCATTTTATTTTTATTTTATGTTCCTCGTACTTACGACCATATTTGCCCTCTTACTGATAAAAACAATTGGTTTTCGCATTGGAGACATCTGAATTCAATTATTCCGCGGCGTGAAAATTTGAAGGAGCATTAGTCGATAACAAGTTCAAACCGAAAAGAAGAGCCGGAAAGATGTCTTCCGCATTTTATTGGTTTGTGCAAAAAATTGATATATTGAATTAATTATTGTTAAAAATCGCAGGGGGCCCCAAATCGGGTGTCTATCATTTCTCAACCATTTTAAAAGTCTCAAGAAGAGCAAGACATTGTATTGTATTGATATATACGAGTATATTAATCTCCAAGAATAAAAAAATAAAAAAATATTTCTTCTTACTGTATATGTAAAAGCTTGAAGGTTAGTTTAACTCTGTCTGTCGATAAACCTAGTAGAATGTATAAAAATCAAGTATACAAAATTAATAATCTATTAAATCATGAAAAAAGAAATCATTGTTGAACTTAAACCAAAACTTTAAATCAATAAACTTTAAATAAACAATTTTAAAAAAGAAAATAAATTCCGACTTACCTTTGGAAATTCTGACGTTTTACATAATTCTCACGTACAAATTCAATAATCTGTTTCTGTGTTTTGCCGCTATATCTGTAAGTAAATTAAATAGCATAACAAAAAGGAATGTAGCTAGCAGAAAACTTTATCATACCGAAATGAGCTGCCACGCGAAAGAACGCGCGTCTTTCGCCGCGGCGTGTTCTGAACCGCAGTGCAACGGAAGAACCCGTGATTCTCGACGCACTTCTTCCAAAAGTTTTTACATTCATTGCGTCCTTCAAAGAAAAACTCAACAGTGTCTTTGTAGTAACCCTGAAAGTTGAGAGAATAGGAAATTACGTAAAATATATTACATGCACGAACATGCAAAGAAAAGTTGAGGTGCTTACATAACCCTCCGGATGTAATTTGACCAAAAATCGTTTGCGTTTAAAGGAAATTTTACGTATTTTCGCCCACGAAAAGGTATTAATGCGTGTTATATTCTGGAAGACAGCGATACCCATATGTGCAACTGCTAAATTGAGCGGAACACCTTCTACATCCTTGGCTGGATGCATTTTCATGCCATAGAGTTCACACCGTCTAGCTGTCTCGAGTAGATTTAGATCAGCTTCGGCTGGAGATTGACCGCTGTGAATGAAAAAATAAAAAATTATGAATTAAGTTAAATGTAATGTAATAGGCATAACATGTTTTTGCAAGGAATGCAATCATTATTTCGTATAAACCCAATGTATCGGACTATTAGTGATATATGTATATAAATCTATATATTATATATCTTACATATATATAAACGAGCAGGTCGATTTTCTGTGACGACTATATACAATTTGAAAGGTATTTATTTGCAGATGTTCACAATCTATATTTTATCAATATATACAAGTTATAAGTTTGTGCAAATGTATGTAATAGAGGTCTGCATGAATTAACTCAAAAAGGCAAATGACGCATTTACGCTTAAATTGAATGAGTGAATTCGGCCGCACATCGACTGAATTTGAGTTAATAAATGTACTGGTATGAGTGTCACATTTACAACATGCAAACGATATAAACCGAATTTGAGTGAGAGTGAATATGAGGTCTGCATAAGTTTACTCAAAATGCCGCACAGGTGCTTCTTATGCAGCGCGCAGCCAGAATAACTGTATTTTATTCGAGTTCATTCGAATGTGGCCGAATGCACTTAATTCATATTCCTGCTTATGCCGTTTTGAGTAAATTGTAGAAATGATTTTTTATACCATTCACACATAGTGTGAAATGGTATTATCAGTTTGTCTGAAAAATTTTAACACATTAAAGGAGGCATCGTAGACCCCTCAAAGTATATATATTCTTGATCAGCTCGACGACACGAGTTGATCTAGACATGTCCGTCTGTCTGTCTGTATGTTGGTTCGCATTTTTTGGGTACCAATTTTTATGCTATCCATTTGAAATTTTGCACATAGAATTCTTTTTGTTGCAGTTTAATAAAGTATCAAGATTGCCCCGCCCATATTTTGGGGTAGCCCCCATACAAACCTACCATGCAATTTTGTGTGTTTTATGAACAAAATTCTTCATTTAAATCAATATTAGTGGACAACAGCTTCATATACATATACAAATGGGCGTGTCCCGTCCACTGTTTGAGGTAGTCCCATATAAGCCCACAGCTCACTTTTATGCATTTGTATATAAAACGTGAATATCAACTTGAAATTCGATATGGCGGCATCTTACACATCTACTACATCGCTTCATACACATCTACTAGTGGGCTTGTACCGTCCACTTTTTTGGCGCAGCCCCTATTTAAACCACCACTTTTATGTTTTACAATACTACCTAAAATTTCGTGTGAATGGTATTAGAGCTTCGATTCAACCGAAGTTAACGTTTTTTCCTTCGCTTTAATGCGGTTGGTCATACCAAAGAATTTAAAATGAATTTCGCAAATGCACATAGCTCACTCTGAATAGACCAAATGTTCTCTGCTTCATTCATTCATTCATTCCGTTTCACTCATTCATTCACTCAAATTTATTCAAGATTCAAAATTCGAAACAGCCGGTGTGTTGCACTCGATAAAGAGTGTAACATTCAACGGAACTCTATTTCACTTAAAGTTTGAGTGGAATCATGCAGACCTCTAGTATGTAACAGACAGTAGGAGGCGTGGTAAACACTACAAAATACATATATTTTTGATCAGCATCGAAAGCTGAGTCGATATAGTCATGTAAGTCTGTTTGAACATCGACATCTAGGAGACTGTAAGTGATAGCAACTTCAAGTTTGGAAGAATGTATATATATTCCATTTTCAGGTACTATGTATTAAAAAATCATTTTATCCCTACAATAAAGTGTAGCCCTAATACAAACATGTCCCCACTTTAAGAGTATTTGTATGAATTTTTGTTTTGTTGTTTATTACGCTAGAAACGCCAAATTTGGTGTATCTAACGTAAATCCTAATAAAATAATAAATAGGTCCAGATCTGACCACAATAAGAGGTAGCCCCCATACAAACTTGACCTCCATTTTTTAAGTTTTATATGAATTCTGTATGAAATTTTTTTGTTTTTATTTAATTAATTCTAACATTTCATCAATTGTAACAAAATAGACCACTTATGTAATGATCGGACCACTAAAGAATATAATCTATGGTTCACATAATAAGCCTAAAATAAGGTACAGGGTATTTCGAAGTCAAGCAGGCTTGACTGCAACATTCTCTCCAGTTGAAAATCGTCATCTAGACTTTTTTATTGCAGTCAAATAGAGTATCTATGTTGGTATGCCACGTGCACTTTTTGTGGTATCCCCCACACAAACTACCCGCTCATTTGTGAATTTTTGTGTGAAAAAACTTTTTTATTGGAATCAATATCAACTTAAAAATAGATACGGCAGCTTTTTATAAACGGACACTTCACATAGTTATCAACCCAACTTTTGACTTTTTGTATTGAAAACATTAATATTGCAATCAATATTAGCTTTAAATTTGATACCGTGATTTCTATGGTGCTTCACATAAATATCAAGGGACTTGTGCCGGCCACTTTTAAAGTAGCCCCCACGCACTTTTGAGTTTTGTATGAAAAAAAATATTTATTACTCCCAATATCGACTTTAAATTCGATATGGTGGCTTCTTATGGACTAGCGGTTCACATAATTATCAAGGGGAGTGTCCAACCACGTTTAGATTATTAGAATTTATAATTTTCATTTTTCTTTATATTCTAAGTACAAGTGTGAATGGTATTAAAGCTTCGGTTCTACCGAATATAACGTTTTTTTTTTGTTTAGTTTAAATTTCATTTAATGATGTAAAAATTTTATTGAATAACATTCAAATTAATTTGTCAAACTTTCGAACTATGTTGATACACTCTCAAAAGAATGACACTCAAATTTATATATTCACATCACATTATTTGCCACGTGATGACAATCCACAAGCCCATAAGTCACATACTATAATCAATCTAAACTAACATCCACACGTATATGTATCTGCATTGCACTGACATTATGCTTTATATAAATAGATTATATATCTATCCATTCAACCACATATCCATTATTTAACTATCTATAGATAATATAAGCGAAGCTGTCATCTGTTTTTTTTTTTTTAACTACTCACACATGCTTCTTGTGATTTTCCATAATTTTTCGTTGCATTGTTGCGTCCTGATGCGGTACAAAGCGATATGACGACAAATATGTATGATCTGGATAATCCTCGGGCACATAATCGCCACATGATGCCTGCACAATGTAGCTGGCCATAAGCGCCGCAGTATTGTCGTTGCACTGAAGGTTTCCGGTGGCCAAGTCACGTTTAATTTGCAAACAGAAGAGATACCTGCAAACCAGAGATGTTAGAGTTGAGAAGAGTACGTAATAAAATTCAAGTATATATTGTGAAATATATTTTATGAGGGCGTACGAAGTACAGTGGTCCAAAATCAAAAATAAAAAAAAAAACTGGCTAAAAATTCAAACAGTCACGGTTTCTAGTTTTTCTGTTTTAAAGGTTGCTGATTACTATTCTGATATTAAAAATTCGGAAAAGAATATTTGATGTTATATTTTCGGAAAACAAAATGGAGGAATATTTCGGAGTTTTTGGGGTATCTGGTAACGATAGTGAATTCAGATTTTCAAAGTTACGCATCCAATAAGGCGAAAACATTTCAGAAAATGTAATTCTATCTTTCCATAATCAGAATGAATATGAATATAATAATATAACATATACATGTTTGGTCACTCCAATGCATATTATATACATTTTTTTTTATAAAATATATATATTAAATATAAAATTCGGACATCTTTAACATTATTTGTAATAATTTTTAACTCGATTCCTTTTTAAGTGTTACATTAGACATAGAAATTCTGCTTAAAGATTATGGTTGCTTTACGAAGTTATAGAAATATTTTGGCATTTTGAATATTTATTACATAGTATTTTGTAAACGACTCCCACTTAAAAAATTTCCATTGGCCAACTTAAATTTTTTTTTTTTATTTAATTTTAGATAGCGTTTTTGGATTTGGCACCACTGTGCGTCGTCGACAATGATAATCAAGGCGAAAAGTAAATAATAAAGTTCATCAATGCATATAAAAGCTTCTAGTCCAATGGACAATCAGCCACTCACCTGGTGTACTCCTCTTCGAGTTGGGAGGGATCGGGCGTGTAGAACTTAATGCAAAAACGTAGCACTGGATCGATGAGTGAAAGGCCAACTTGGCGATTTAATGGCTTTTCAAGGTCCAACCAGTATTTGGTGTGCGTTGATATTTCCTGATATTCCAAGCCGAAGTAATCTGCCTCGAGTAGATTCAGCTGACGACAGACCTGCTCGAATAGTACACGGCCAAGTGCTTTCGCCTATAAGAAAATAATTGTGTGAAATGAGAAATTTATTTATTAAAATTGCTTCGAAGTGTTTTGTGTGATTGGTTATCAATAAATCATAAAAAATAAACATATATAGCTGTCATATTGCTTGCATTTATGGCATGTTTACTTAATAAATTTGTGCTCAATTGAAATATTTATTAATGATGCTTCTGCAGCAATAAACGCACACAACACATCGTCAGCGATGAAACATTCACCCGTCCATATGTTGGACGCCAAGTAGTTTAAATCATTTAAATCTAATCTTAAGTGCAATTACTTTTCTGTGTTCGCTTGGCTTGCGTTTTTTATGCATTTAAATAATTTCAATCGAGTTGTCGCCTCACTTGGCTTGGAGGCTGCAATTGTATCTGTATCTGAACGTGACGTTGGCGACACTTGACTCTTTATGTGCATACCAGCAATTAAGTTTAATACAAAAGTAGGTCATTCATCGTTGCTAGTAGTGTATATTGTGAACTTAAAAAATAAATATTCAAAACATTCTGTAATACTTAGTTTATGGGGTCAACATATTCCTAGTAGAAGCAGACGCTTTTATATTATGAATATTTATGTAAATATGTAGGTCTATAAGTTATGGGCACACATAAGAGCTTTAAAAATGATCGAATATATTATACCCTGCTTAGCGCTGAATGTATTTTGGTAAGAAAAATTAAATCAAAAATATTTGAGGGAATTATATATTTAATTAGGTTAAAATTGGTAAGCAGTTAACTGCTATGCTTACTCCTACTGTTCAATTGTGACACCATATATCCTAAGGTTTTCAATTAAAAGTTTTGAGAAATTTTAAAATGAATCACATGTTGATATCGCAAATATTATACGAACACATTAGATACTGATCCCGAATATGGTAGCATTTATGCCTATCTGGCCAATTCGGATCCCAATCAAAATTGATATATCGAAACAATTTGATTTAATAAGTGAAGTGATCTGTTCACATATATTATGAAAAATATTTGGATGTTTTGGCGTTATTTTTTGTATACATTTTTGAGATATGTGGCTTTAACCAGACAGTTAAGTCTTCCACACATAAAGTATTCATATTGACATGCCGCGCCTACTTTTAGGGATAGCTCTCATGCCAAGCCACCAATAAATATTTCCTTAAATTTGATACTGTGCCTTCTTAAAAAGGGATGTTTTGCGTAGATATCAAAACACGCAGCAATAACTGTGTTTCGAGATACCAAGTAGCTAGGTAAAGGGTTTCTACGTGACACGAGTATTTGCAAAAAAAATAAATATTTCCAGTGCGTACTGGGTACAAAAATAATTATTTATGTATGTCCGTGTAATAAGTACGTATGCATATTTTATTTATACATTTTTGTTTTTCATTTGTGAATTATTAATTTACAAATTAACACTTGTCTTTATTACTCATCCAACAATTAAAAGCATTAATTTATAAATCAGCACTGAATTCCAGTCAAATGATTTCAAACAAAATGCAATTGGAAGTAAAAACTTAGTTGATGACCATGTACATACATACAATTTAATGTATAGTGTAATGTATAATATAAATCTATAGATATCTATATAGGTATATAAGACGGAAAAAATACAAAAAACTGTAAGGGCTATTAGCTGGTTTAAGGTCATTTTACATTAGGAAATATTTTTGCATATATTTTTCCTCAACTTTTTTGTTTACCCAGATAAATGTAAAGTATAACGTCTTTTCCATTTCTTTATCATTGGATAACAGAAATTCGTAGAATACACAAGGCGCTTTTCAAATAGGCATGATATGAAAGCAATTATTTGCAGTGTGCCGCCAAGCTAACTGATGATAGGTAGTAGCAAAAAGTCTGAATACGAAGTTTTAAACCGATATCTCATAACTGAGCTACATATTAGTTTGCGATATTACAGAAACTCGCCAGGCTGACCAAGAGTATATGTATGCGTAGACGTGTTGTACAGCATCAAAAAGTCTTGAATTTAATTTTAATTTAATAACAAATTCAGCTTAAAAAGTCAAAATTAACTTTTTAAATTTGATCAGTTGCATGGTGAATATTTTGTGGTGAGCAATTATGTTCGCTTAGGAAATCTTTATCCACCTCACATTTGTTTTTGTTTCCTGCTATCAACAAAACAAATGCGTACATACGTACACACTCACCATACAACAACCTGATAACTCAATATTATTCCATTTCAGCACCCCCTCACTCGCAACATGCTCTGTTCTCAGAAATTCAAAGTGAGTGTAACAGAGAAAGTGAATATAGATTGCGTCTAAGCATACAAGAATGTTTACACACACTCTAATCATGTTTGTTTTAATTGCATTGTTCTGTTCGACTCTAGATTCGTGGACTCGAGTTAAAATTTGTATTTGGATATGGATTCGAGTCTAGTTCCGGATCCGCGGATTTAGATTCAATTTCATATTTTGGATTCATCATTAATAAATTTTTGAAGGATTCCATTCCACGAATCTATGCATCACTAACTTGTACCTTTACCGAACTGTACAACAATCAACATAACTAGTAAGACTTTGGCAATGAAACATACGAACATGAAATCGTAAGCAAACCGCAAGATTTGGAACATGAATTCGATCGAATTTTGTGTATTTACTTCGCAAAAAAAGAGAGAGAGAGAGAGCCGGAACATTCACCTATCTAGAATACATATACAAACACAATACAGATGACATTTTTATGATTTATTATTAATATGTACAATACAATACGAGTACAAGCCACATACTTGTGAGTTGTGGTTGTTGAAAATTGCTCATAAAATTTTAAATTAAATTTACGTTTGCATATAAACGACATTGATGAGTTCCATAACCATATATTGTATATATGACATTGTACTCTGCTCTTTCTCTATGCGAGTAGACAGCTATGCATATCCTTATGGTATTTTATGACTTTTGTGCATGCAAAACGAAAATTTAAGGTTTTAATCAGATTTTATGCTGTCGAAAACAAAATTTTGTAGATTGCTGCCTAAGCCAACACAGTACGTCGTCTACATTTCTCCTACTCCCTTCATGTAACCACATACCCAACGAACCTAACAGAACCGAATTGAACATCCTTGACAAAGCACTTTCTTTGATTAAATGTCATGTTTATTTTATTATATTTTAGCTTTAACACCGAAACCGATTAGATTAAGTTAATATGATTAACATATTTCATTTAGCTAATGTAGTTTTGATGTAGAGCACAGACTTTATGTAAAATGTGTAGTTCTGCTAAATCGTTAACTTAGTTTTGGTGAGATTAACTACTATTGATTATGATATGGAGTTTGTTAATTGTATTTTCATACGAAATAAATAATTAAAAAAATAATAATAAACAATTTGTAGAAATTCATAACATATATTAAATACATACAAAATTCATTTTAAATTAGTTTTTACTGCTACGCCCCCGTTTTTTATTTATTAAACAAAAGGTTAACATATTGAAGCTCAAAATAGATATTGTAAATTGAAAATTTTGACTCGTTTCGTCGACCGATCACGAATATTTTTGTATTGTACTTTATGGGGTCTCCGTCTCCGTTGCTTTCATGAAGGCAAACATTGTGATTATATTATAATGCTATTCAAACTCTGTGCGAAGAGTATAAAAAAAAACAAGATAAAACGTTAACTTCGGTTGATCCGACGATTTGTCACCAAAAAGTGGATGTGACACGCTCAATAGTGTTTTTTAAACAAAAGCACAAAAGAGGGGGATGGGTTTATAAAAAAAAGGCAAACGCAAAACATTCATGCCCTTTTTAAACCCCACTACATATTAGCATGACTTTTTTTTTTTTTTTTTTTGAGATGTTGTGCAGAGAGACGAATGTAATTATTTTTAAAGTGTTGCTTCTAAGGTAGGTAAGAACCAGGAAACTCTATCGACCAAACACAAAGACCTCAGCTCCCTCTCGCAGCGTATTCTACATAGCTGCCCTCTATGTTGTTGCTTTGTTTTCGGTTGGTCTTTCTTTGACGCGCTCTAAAGGACGGGTCAATTGTAGTGCATGTAGCAGCTCGTCGACGTTGTTGGTAAAATTTAAAAAAAAAGTAGAGGAATCAAATAAATATTTAAAACAAAACGAAAAACCGAAAATTCTTTTATTACTGTGAATTAATTAATTGCATAACTGCTCAGTACCATTTTATTTGCCCAAAACACAACTTATTCGCTCGATTTTTCTTTTGTTGGAAAGTTTGTGAAGATGGAGACAGTGCACAATTTATTTTTGACACATAAACTGCATGTTATAGTTCGCAAACAGTTTGTGCAGCTACAGAGTTAAAAACACGAATTTTAAATACCGGTCCTAAGCCTGATATCTAAACAATAAAAATAAAAAAAACCGCACCAACTATCAGACGGAGATCACTAGAGCCATTCGTCTATACGAGCTCATTAAAAATACTCGTATATATACTCTATGAGGTCTAGTCTACGATGCATCCTTTAATGCGTTACAAACTTTCAGACAAACTGATAACACCATTTCGTACCGTGCACTATGTGCGAATGATATTTAAAACTGCAATGCCTTTGTGTATTCCGAGATAAGAAAATTGCGAATTAAACTTTCAATGCAAAGACGCAAATGCACTTACTTTTTATTCGATGGTGCAAAGTGCAGCAAAAATAATAGAATTTTATCTTCATTTCAGAAATGCATAAATATTTTATAATATTTCATTCATAGATAGCAAGTGCAGTTTTCAGTAACTTTCGCTATCCTAAAATTCTGTAGGAGGCGGCATAAAGAGCCGCTTGCTGCAATTTACAGTGTTGCAAAACTTTTGGGCTGAGCTGAAATTTTTGCGCATAACATCTATTTATTAAATTCTGAAAATATAAAACGCTTTAGAGTTAGTTGATTCTTTGCTCCATGCCATCCACAGATTCCAGAAATTGTTTATTAATAATTTAAAACGCGCGACAAAAGCGCTCAAAGCTGTGCTTCGAAGGCAACAACCATAAATAGTACAAATTCTCCCTACATCGGACCGGCGCTCTTAGTGACCACCAACATTATTAGAGGTTTTGGTTAGTGGTTTTTGTTCTCGACATATAATAACACAACTTTTTTCCCTTTCATTGTTTTAAGTAACAAAAATAGAAAAAAAAAAAACAACATTTTCCCTGAGCTCTTCTTCTGTCCATGTTGATGCCCACATACCAAACAGCTAAATTCAACCACAGGCGAACCTCAAGCATGTTTAGCTATATATGTACATACCACACAAATCCGTTCTATTATGTAGGTATCGTATGTATCTACAATGTGATTCGAGTATATAAGCAGCAGTCACATAAGTATTTATACACAAAGTACTAGTGTGCACCTTACTCTACTCTATAGAAAACATTACGTGCTTGAATTTTTAATAATGTTCGTCAAGTAGTTTTCCTGCTGCCACAGACACATGGCTCTTGGTCACTGTTGGCCGGCCAATGTTTTTTGTTGCAGCAAAACGTACAAAAAATTGCAAAATAGAATTTCTAATTTTGGATAGCAGGAACAGAACAGCCATAATTAAAGTATGCGCACGAAATTTGTTGCACCAAAGAATATTTGAAGTCTTGATGATGTATGGCACAAAAATAAAAAAGCTATCGTTTTATAATCTTTTTAAATAAATAGGTTAAAAATTATTAAATTTCTGAAGAGATTTCTTAGAAAAACGTTGTTATTGGAAAAAGTGCGTGAAATTAGGGCATATGGAAATGGAATTGAATATGTCGAGAAATTTAGTCCATCGCATGTTGACGAATAATTTAAATGTGAGGTATAAAGCACCATTTCGATCTGTCCCAAAGTAAACAGAACTTTTTCATCTCATCAATCTTTAATTGATACAGATTTGTTGACAAAAAATCACAAACATTTTAACAATTATGCACTCCCCGTATTAGATCGTTTGGCACGGCGACTTTAACCATTTTAGAAAAATGAGTTTGCCGATGAAAGGAAAGAGATATGTCGGCGTAAGTGCCATCCAAAAGGCGTCAATCGACATTGTGAAGGGCATCTCGGCCAATGTCAATAAATCCGCTTCTAGCAGAAAACTAGTTGGGTAAAGCATGCATAATTCTAACACACTATGTCACATATAGCTGGTGGAGCCAGAAAATGCACTATGGCAAAAGTTACGTTTTCTATGGATGACTAAAATTAGTAAAAGTGAAAAAAATATTCAAAAATAAGTTATTACCCAGTCGACGAACGTTCGAAAAATTATCGAATCAATATAAATAGCAAAAAGTTCTAAAATGGTTTGCTATTTGCTTCAAATGGGTGTGTCGCGCCCACTTTTTGAGCTAGCCCCATACAAATGAAATTCGATATGGTGGCTTCTTATGGAGAGTCGCTTCACACATATTTAATGGGCGTGTTCTAAGCACTTTCTGGGGTAGCCCCAATACAAACCCATCCTCACGTTTAAGTTTTACAATATGATTTACAATTTCGTATGAATGGTATTAGAGCTGCGGTTCAACCAAAGTTAACGTTTTTTCTTGCTTTTCTTTCTTTTTGGTTCCAGAAAGAAGACATGATAGACCCCGTAAATTATATATATTACTGAGCAGTATCAAGAGTCGAATCGATATAGACTATATAGTGTCTTAAAAATTTGATTATTAGACTCTCCTAAAGTCTCTTCAAATAAATTGTATAAAATAAATGTTCCGACCCCACAATAAGGTGTAACCCCCATAGAAACATGGCCAACTTTTGGGTTTTTCTATGCAAATATTTTTGTTTTTGTTTTTAAATACTTACATAATCATAATAATATATGCCTCATCTGTCCGTATCGTAGTAGCTCCGATACAACGTTTTCCTCGAGTTTTAAGTTTTTGTATGAAATTATTTCTTTGTTTTTGTTCTTAATTAAGATAGATATGCCAAACTTGGTGTATCTTTTGCCAATCCTTATAAAATGTATCAAATAGATCCAGAGTGGACCTCTATAAGAGTGCCCTCCATATTTCATATTGCAAGATTTCTACCAAACAAAACTTATATTTCTAGTAAATAATATTTGCGTACTTAGTCATCCATGCACAATTCAATTCCACACTGATGTACACAAATTCAATTTATGATTTTAAGTCAGGCGAAATGCAATTTCAAAACTAAAAATTAATTGTCAACTAAATGAAATTTACACCAGTACTGCACACTGGAAGAGCAAAGTTACATCAAACAAAGGACGACGCATTTAATTTCATTTGGATAGAACAATAAATGGAAAAAAAATAAATCCCTAGAGTTAAAAGTGCTGAACACTCAAACAATTTTTGTTGCCAGAAGTCCTGCTCTCTCTCTCTCTCTCTGAAGATTTGCAAGACTGACTGCTGCTAGTGTTGCCTGGCAATGCAGATAAAAAAATCAACTGAAACAATGGCAACACTTTTGCGGTGCAAAAACAAAAACCAACAATGAATATTACTTCAATTGAAGTGCAGCAGGAGAAAAAAAGAAATGAAATAAAGAATATTATGCACAGTGGTATACCATGAGAAAAGGACATAAAAGTCACAGAGCCAAACCATTCAACAGAGACCAAGAGCAAACAACGCCAGGATTTGCTCGTTGCTTTACCTTTGTTTCCAGACCCACAACTGTATGCGGCAGTTGCTTTAAACATTGTCGTCCTCGACGTTGATGTTAATGAATTGGCTGCGTATGTGCCAGGATAACAACCATCATCACCTTCACCGTCACCGTTGCCACAGATGCTAATTGTATTGGCGGAAAACTTTCAAAGCATCCTTCTATTCACGCAAACAAGCTATTGTTCTATAGCTACAAAGCAAACTCTTCTGCCCTCATGTGTATTTATTTGGTCCGGTCCAGAGGATGGAGGACATCTTACCAGCAGCCACCAGCAGTTCTATGAAACCAATTTGAATTTGTACAAAATGCCAATTAGAATAGCAATTGAATTGAAACTAGAAGTGGTGTATGAAGCTGAGCGGAATATGCTTTTAACTGAACTCAAGGAATAAAGAAGAACTTCGACAGGATATTTGTCGCAGCAAACAATTGCTATCCTGCCCTTCGGAGCGACTGAGCTGAATTTGTGTGTTTGAACTTTAGTACAAATACAGGTGAGTGTAAACTTGAATGTTTCTAAAATATAAAGGAGAGCGCCGAAGTGGGCTTAATTTGGCATTGATATATTCTCATTGTTTTCTCTGGTTGTCCTTTGTGTGTGTTTAAATAAATACGAGATAGTTTTCTTACATATTGTATTCCATAAATAAATTACTAGCTATTTGTTTCCATTCAATGTGAGCTCGCACAATATTTACTTATATATTAAACAAATTTTATATTGAAAAGCAATTACATTTTATTGCTGTGCATTTGACAGTTTTGGGACATTGATTTATACAAATTTTGCGTTCCAAATATTTTGATCAATTTCAATTGCTTGGTTGCAGATGGGGTCGTTTGCAGAAGTCCACATTGGGAAAAGTTATTGATTATCATTCGCTTGGGAATGGCCAAATCGATTATTTTCATCAAACGGCTAAAGCAGCTCACAAAAGTTCACTAGGACACGTATACCTGGGTAGCCTCTAAACAGCTGTTCGGAGGTGACAAATTTAAGAGAAGGACCCCTTAATTAGGGGTTAGATCGTTGCGTTTGGTTTCCGCCTTCGCAAAATTTTTACCAGTGCAGACACAGTGGAAGCCTCGGATAAGATCCCATTTGATGACGACCCCGAACGTCATCGTTAAGTCCGAGAGGGTGACCGAGCTTGCGTTGGAACTGCCAAGTTTGGGAGGCAAGCACCAATTGCACAAATAATTAAGTAACATATTGCATATCAATCTTGAATTATGATTTTCATTTTTTGGAGTCTGAAACTTAAGGAAGAAACAAGGGAAAATGTTATTGTAAATAAATATTGTTATTGTGATAAATATTTGTAACCTTCATTCTGAGAGGTAAGTTTAACAAATTAGAAAGTTTAACCTACAAAAATGACAGCAGGAAGTGGAAGTAGTGTATTTCACGTATAGTGGGCGTACGTACCAAGCCCATGAAGCCTGAGACTATACAAAGCCGTCACCATGCATATCAATTTTATATTGACTGTAATAAAAAACTTTCTTACAAAAACCTTAAATTAATGGTAAATTTGTGTGAGGGATACCGCTAAAAGTCGATGTAGCATAGCGATTTGGGAATCCTGAACGATTGATGGCCCAGGACAGGAGAGTCCCATACCGATTTTTTTAATAACAGTGCTTGATGGACTCGTCTTGTCGATCCGATCAATAATTTATACACGTTGTCCCGTAAACTTTTTTCCAACTTAACCATGTGATAGATGTACAATTTTTGTTCTTTCGCCATTTACCTAAGTGGCCATTTACCTAAGTGGTTTCCGAGATATACGAGTTAAAAAATAATACATTTTTGAACGTACAACTTTACGAGTAAAAAGTTTTCAATTAGAAATGTTTGAAAAACTTAATTAATTAAAAAAAGAACCTAAAACCTACGATTTAAAGTAAAAAAAAAAAATTATTTACAAAAAGAAAGTGAGATTTTGTTCCACAGAAGTTTCCGAACAAGTATAGTGCCTACAAATTGTGAACTCTTCCCAAATTTCTGACATATAGCGTTCAGTTTTGAGATATCAAATGAGGCTCTATTTGGCCCATGTAGTTATATTTGTTTTTATAATATTTTAAAGGATCAAAAAATGCAGTATTTGCTTCAGACAGTAAGCAGAGTATTTCGAAATAGTGAGCACACAGTTGGTGCATTCTATAAAAGATGGAGACTCCAAACTTGTTAAATATTATACTCGTTCCCTCCTGATTGTTTAAATATTTAGTTCAATATTTACCAGACAAGTATTTTGTCTACAGAATTTAAGTTTCAATTCTTAGAAATAGCTTCGTTTCGACAATAAGCAAACGGCATTAAACTCTTAACCTTATTACCATAAATCGCAACAACTCATACATATTTGTAGCCTACAAACGTACATCAAATACCTATATGAAAACTGAAATATCTTAGGTGCATATCAAATGCCGCATGAATTTATGTGCGACGAACAATGAAAACCATTTCGCATGAATTCTGCTTTAAGCCATTTACTCATTCATTGTATGGAAATGTTTTGCAGGATTCTCTCTCGGCTGCCTTTTCGAAGCCTTTGAAATGTGTCTAAAACTATTTTAACGCTTGAAATATTTGAAGAGTCTATGGATGGATGAGTGTGGGATAAGTCTTATATATGCACAAAACTCCCACTTTGCTAAACCTTTACAAAGGTACTTATGTAGTACATGTAACTGTAAACGCACAGGACTAATGCAAACAAGGCTCGACTTCCGGCCATAAGTGAGCGCAGCGAGCGGATATACGCTGCGTATATGATATAGTTGTTGTTGTTGTTGTTGTCGCCGCCATTATCAACTCAAAATGGCGCAAAATAAGCCTTTGCCACTTTCAGTTAAGTAGCTTCTTTCTGTTTATAGTACAAGTATGTATATTTGAGACCAACAGAAGAATGCGAAAGCCAGTTAACAACAAACGTACTGATCAAAAAATACCCGGAATTTTCCATGTAAACGAACCTCGCTTGTGATATTGTGAAATAAATAAATTTTCTCGACATTCAGTCAGATGATTCATGCGAAATAATTTGGTAAAGAAGTTAAGAATTTGGTTAAAGAAGAAGTTTGTCTAAAATTGTGTGTTGCTAGAAAAATTTCATGTGCTGAAAGGTTTTAAATATTGTAAAGAAAGCATACGCAGCGTCGAGATGCCAAAAACAGTGTTTTGACCCGACTGCGTAGCATAAAGAAAATTCGCATAGAGTTCTAAAAGTTATTCGAAAAATCGACCTAAAGTAATTCGTTTGAATATGTGTATTTAATCTAATACGAATAACTTTGAAGGATACGAACTAAATATCAAAGAATATTTAAACCGCTTTCGTTTTATTGACAATTTCCTGGTACCTTTTGATCAGAAGGTACCATATGTATATATCGTAGTTAGAATGGCTTTGAAACGATACATACGGTCGTAGACCTCAAAAATCCAAATACCCAAAAGCGATGACTTTATAGTCAACTGAAATGTGTTTGTTGGCAGCAACCAACTCTTGGCTAAAATTTTTATTGTCACTTTTTTTCACTTTTTGCTAACCAAATGTTCCACAAAGTGCCAGGATAAATGTATAACACGTCTTCTGCCCCAACCACTCATTCCCATCCTTCACTTGTGTTCCGACGACGACAACCGACCGACAACATTTCTACACTTTTGCAATTTCCGCTTGTAATGGAATTTTTGTTTTCTAGTGCAACCAACAACAAAAACATGACCAACAGACGCCGAGAGCCATTATGATCAGGGCTGATATACAGAAACAAAGTTCCACTGGAACCGTATTTCATGTCACATTTGTAGCCCTGCAGCATGCAACAAATACCACAAGCGGCTGCAACATGAAACGTCTGCGCTGACAATTTTCCTAAACTCCACTCTTCTTACGGTTTGATTCTGTTTAGTATGTTTGGAATAGTTTTTGGAGGCTTTAGATACTTTTCTCCAAAATGTTTTGTTTTTTTTTTTTTGTTTTGCAAATTGTTTATTTGTCGGCAGCAGCTTCGTCTGTTGTTTGCATGTTAGAAAAACCAAAAAGGGCCAAAAATAAAACCAAAAACAAAAAAAATGTATCTGGCACTTGTCCAAAAACTTCCTTTCTTGTTTTTGTCGAGTGGAGGAGGAACTCGGTACTTGGCTGTTGCTTGGAACACGCCATCATCAGCCGCTGGCCACGGATACGCCCAGACGAGCCACTCAATGCGGCTGATGCTGCTACTACTGCTACTGCTGCAGTAGCCTAGCTATAGACTGGGACGGACCTAGTGAGAGTGTAGTATCTTGTACATAAATTTTCTTTGCGCATTTTTCACGCTTTTCGTCGAAAACTTTTGGCAGCGCATAACTGCAACTTTTAATATAATTAAATGCTACTTTTGTGATTTATGCGCATGCATTTGGGCTGTCTCTACACAATAATATTTCACCGGTTTTGTATGCAAAGCGGATGTACAATTGACAGTCCTGTGATAAAAATCGTTGTTGTTGTTTAGTTTAAATGGAACAAATAAGTGAATACTAGTTTAACAAATTTTGGATAAACCAGTGAGAATTTATAAATATTTTATAACTCAAGTATTTAAAGCCTTCGTCGAATCTAAACCAAAACAAAAAATACAAAAAAAAAACGTTTACTTTGGTTCAACCGAAGCCTTAATACCATTCTCACGAAGTTTCATTCTGTGAATTTAGCAGGTGTAAAGAAAAAAATAGAAAACAAAAAAAAATCGTTAACTTCGGTTGAACCGAGGCTCTAATACCATTCACACGAAATTTTGAAGTGTTGTAAAACATAAAAGAGGGGGTTTAAATAGGGGCTACCCCAAAAAGTGGGGTACACGCTCACTAGTAGATGTGTAAGATGCCACCATATCGAATTTCAAGTTGATATTGACGTTTTCCGTACAAATGTATAAATTTGAACTGTGGGTTTGTATGGTATTACCTCAAAAAGTGGGCGGGGCACGGCCATTTGTATATGTATATTCATAAAAACTACAAAACTACTACACCATATCGCATTTCAACCTAATATTGATATTAATAAAAAATATTTTCTTACAAAAACACAAAAGTGGGCAGTATGTTTGTATGGAGGCTACCCCAAAAAGTGGGCGGGCCACGCTCATTAATCTATTTATGTTAAGCGGCTGATCATAAAAAGGCACCACATTACATTTCAACCTAATATTAATAAAGAAGGTTTTTATACAAAAAGACTAGGATTGTATGGGGACCACCCCAAATAGTGGGCGTGGATGGTCAATCTTGATACTCTATTAAACTACAATAAAAAGAAGTATATGTGCAAAATTTCAACTGGATAGCGCAAAAATTGGAACCAACAATGCGCAACAACATACAGACATACGGACAGGGCTCGTCTCTGATCAAAAATATATATAATTTATGGCGTCTACGATGCTTCCTTTAATGCGCTACAAATTTTCCGACAAATTGATAAAATCATTTCACACTATGTGTGAATGGTGTAAAAAAAAAACAAGAAAAAACGTTAACTGTGAAACCGAAGTGCACACGAAGTTTCAAGTTGTGTACTTAAAAGCTACAAAAAAAAAGTTGGGTTTGTACGAGGAATACCTTTAAAAGTAAGGGGATCAAACCCTCTGATATATACATATGTATGTGAAGCATCCGTCTATAAGCCACCACAAAAAAAAGTTGATTTTTTCTATAACAAAAAAGTTTTTCACAAAATTGTGTGGGTGGTTTGAATGGGGCTGTGCTGTAATGATGGGGTGGTTTATATGGGGCTACCCTAAGAAGTGGGCGTGGCATGTCATGGATACTCTATTTGATTTCAGTAAAAAGCAGTCAAGATGCTGGAGGAGGAGTGTTGTAGGGTATAATATGGTTATTTAAAAAAAAAAATTTTGTACTGTAGCCTAAATGGCTTAATGGGCTTTGACATATGAGGTTATACAATTCCATATTTGAATATACGCAAGAACGCCAAAAAAAAAAAATATTAAATAATCATCTTATGTAATTAAATTGTTTTCATACAGCGCATAAATCATTATTTGAACAACTCAATTTGAGCCACAATACGATAATTGAAAAACCAAATTATATATACAAATACGAAAATACACAAATGATTTAAATTTGTATGTAGTTGAATTGGACAAACACCAAACAAATATTGACATAAAAAAAGAAAAACGTTAATTTCGATTCGAACTGATGATTTAATACTACTCACATGAAGTTACAAATTGAGTATTTAGCAGCTATAAAGAAAAATATTTGCAAAACCAAGGAACCTAAAGTTGGGTGGTAGATATATATAGGAAGGCAGCCCCTAAACGTGGGCGGGATTAGCCGCTTGATATTTATATGAAACGTCCGTCCATGTCAAATTTCAAGTTTATTTTTCCTCTAATGAAAACTTTTTTTATCAATATCCCAAAAGTGGTGGGTTTCTGTGAAGACTTCCACTAAAAGAGGGGGATCACACCGATTGATGTATGTGAAACATCTGCTCAGTCGAACAAAAGTTCGAAAATAATAATTTTAATTTACGTTTGCGAACAGAAATATCGATAACGGCAGACGTTCACAAATCGTTTTCGAATAGCATTTTCCACGACAAGTCGTGCTGCTCGTGTCAGTCGAATTTACGTTCTCGATAGTTCAATTAAGATGTCCATAATGCTATATTCTGGGATAGTTTTTTGTCATGTGCCATGTCCAGGCACAAAATTTGGGTTTCTTTTTCTCTATTTAATAAAAAAGTATATAAATATATATTTCATATAAAGGTGGGCGTTGATATGGATATTCAATATGCTTAGGAAAAATGTAATCCTCTATACCTCTCCTCCTCTATAGAATTATGCTAGATATCTCTTATATATACTTTATGGGATCTACGATATCTCCTTTGCTGTGTTACAACTTTTGCTGTTACATATTGGTATAAAAAAAAATGAAAACGCTGACTTCGATTTAATCAAAGCTCTTCATACTATGTATGGGAGCTGTACCTTCTAGTGGGTAAATTGCGGTTATTTTGATAAAAATTTTACATATGAACAAAAACTTTCAAACCAATATTTTAAAGAAAGGACACTGAAAAAAATTGACATTTCAAGTATGTTTCGCATGTATACAAATGTTGGACCTACCTGCACTTGAAACATTGTCACAGAGTCGTCCAGCATTTGTATGCGCACAGTCAGCTTTTTGCCGCCGCGATGGCGCGGCGTTGACGGAGTACCATCGACTCCAGATGGTGTACTCAGTGAATGAGTCATGCGTCCGCCTGGAATGCCGCCGCCGCCGGCACCATCATGATGCAGACCGCCACCGCCTCGAGTCGCTGTACCCATGTCGGCCAAAGACATTTTGTAGACGAGAATTTTCGCAACAGTGTATTGCTATCGAGCGAGAAGCCCAGTGTTCCAAGTTATTTCTCGCTCTTGCTTCGCAACTGATGCCTCTTAGTTGTTTCGTAGAGATCTACCCGAGATCTTTTCTGTTTTTTTTTTGCAATTTATTTGCTTTTTTGATTATCTTTTGTCTATTTTTAAGTTTGAAGTTGCGGTTGGCGATGATGATGTCGGTCGTTCGCTGATACTGGTGGCGTTATATATGCTTCATTAATGAACTACACCTACTTTAAGTATCTCGCGCTTTGCTCCGCTCCGATCCGCTCTGTTTTATTCCGCTTCTTATTATTATTTTTAGCCTATGTTTATATTGCACCGGTTTCGCCTTCTCGCTTCTTCTACTTCTTCAACTTTTATCTGCTTTTTCTAGTCGTATTTTTTGTTTTATTATTTTCTTTACATTTGGCTCGTTCGTTCGTTCTCTGGTATTCTTTTAGTATTTGTATATAAATTTTATATCTTTTGCAATTTGAATACACTTGAAATGTTGTAACTTGATTTTCGTATAGGAATGGAGATTTTGGGCGTAGGCGAGGGTACGAAGTTTCGTTTCGTTGTAGCAATAGAAAAAGAAGTTGCTTTGGATTTTTGTTGTATCTTGTATCTGTTTAGTTGAACAATTTTTTTGTTTCTTTAGAACAAAATGATTAGTTGCTGTGTGACTGAGAAGGAGGTGTTCGCATGTGGGCGGGAAGCATTCGTTTCACATTTGTTTGGTACTATTTGTTGTTTTTTATTCTGGTGTAGTTTTGATTTAAATTAAGTTGCATTAAAGCATTTCTTTTTTAATGATTTTATTTCGTTTTCAACTAAATTTTATAGCGCGTATGAGGACTGGATTTCTTCATCGTTGTATTTCTGTGCTGAAGCTGCTACTGATGTGTGCCATGAAGATTGTATAGTAGAGCTGCAAGAGAAAAAAGAAACAAATTAAATTATTTGAATTTAAGATAATAGCTTACACAAAAAAGTTTTTTGGAACTCGAAATAAAATTGAAATTGTTAATCAACTCGATAAAAATTTGCATCATCATTCGTTTAGCTATCTTACCGTAGAACACATGTCTTTTTAAAACAGCGCATGGTTGTATTTTAAAAATTGCGGAGTATTTAAAATAAAAGAAGACAAAACATGAACTTCGGTTGAACCGAAGCTCTGATACCATTCACGCGAAATTACAAATCGTATAGCAGCTATATAGTGGGTGGAGGGTTTCTATAGGCGCAACCCCTACAATTAGGCTCGACACGCTCATTATTATATATGTGAAGAGTCTTTCTGCAGAAGCAACTATGTTAAATTTTAAATTGATATTTACTATAATAAGAAAAGGCCACATAAGTGAGTAATGGGTTTGTATGGGGACTACCCCAAAAAGTAAGCGGGATATGCTCATTAGTATACGTATATGTAACGCCTATTAGTAAAAAGCAAACCAAATAAAATTTGCAAATGAAAAGTTTTTTTAAAGCAATATTATATATATCCGATGAACATTATAACATTTCATATAGGAAAAAAGAAACAAATTGCACAAATAAAATGTTTTGCACAATTTGCAGCTATTTTGGCTTGAAACTTAATAATAAACTTCTATTAAAACATAATAGCACTTATAATTCACAAATAGGTTTTTCGACGCAGATGTTCGAAATTTTCTAATGTTCCGCTCAACTTTCTTAATTTTTTCTTTCATATGAACCTTCTCCTGACAATAATAAACACAACTACAAAAAGAATTAGCGAAATTGTTCCATCCGTTCACGCGTGATTCGATGACCAAAAATATAGATTCATTTTTTATATATATAGATAGATTGAACTAGAAACGCAAAATTTGGTTGTATCTTTCGTCTTTCTAATAAAACATCCCGCATATGTCCAGATTGGACAAGTAAAAAATTTAGCCGCATACAAATAAATGGTTGATATATGGACCGCTTTGCACGAATAACTTTATCCGACACATTTATACCACGTCTATTTGCGGTGTTATATAAATCTTTTGCACAATGCCTAGACCTATTGAAGATTAAAAAAAAATATTTTTCAATTATGAAGATTAAAAAAAATATTTTAAAATTATTTTATACCAAAACACTTTAATGTTGAAAGTCTATACACACTATATATTTTCAGTTGAGTATGAAGTGTACTAAAACTTCGGTTTACCCGAAGTTAATGTTCTCTCTCTCTCTCTCTCTCTCTTGTGGTGTTTGAATTTGCCGCGGGTGGAGTTCATTAAAAATATTTTCTTCTTTATAGGATGTTTTCTTTATTTGCTGTTTTTCGTTTTGTTTATAATTTCATTATATACAATTCTGTACTCTCTTTTTATATGCTTTTCATGCATAAAGAACAAACGGATAAAAAATTATAATAAAGAATGAGCAGCACATGCTACAGAGCCAGCCCGCCGCGAAACTGATGTAGATCCCTTGCACAATAACCAGATGAGGATTTAACCATCCGACCGGCCTCACATACGCACCAGCACATGTGTGCCGCACGCTGCACAAGACGCGTTTTTTTATGGTGTTTTTTTTTTTATAAAGCGATTTTTCTACCCAGAGCCTTTTGCGTTTAATTGAATTTTCCATGCGTCTCCTAGCCTAGTATCCATTCTTATCCGACCATCGTTTATTCTCTTAATGCATTAGAAATTCTTTTATATGGCGAAATGCCGTCAACGGTTGACAGCGTTTGAATATGGGCAGATACCAAAGCGACGACTTTTGTAATTTTGTAATTCCCCCATGCAATGCGGCTTGGCAGATTCTTAATCGTAAGTACAATTAAACCGAACACAGTTCGTCAGAGAAGCAAAAAGACGCTGGCAGCTGAGTAAGTTTGCAGTCTTCTCCGTTTCCTTTGACAGTCTACAAGTTTATTCTCGGAAAAATCTATTCAAATTCAAAGGAATACATACAGTTCAAACAAATGCTGCAGCTAAAGTCAAGTAGCTCCTTGGCATATCGCACAACATGTTTAGGCTTTGCCTTTCTGGTTCTTGTTTGTGTAATTATAATTTATAGTTTGGTTTGAAATTCTTTTGACATACGTATGTGTAGCTTAAATTTTTGTTTGTAAATTTTGTTTTTTTTTTTTATTTATTTTTAGCGTTAATGGTCTTCACTCAATAAGGCACACGCAGCATCTTAACTTGCGACCTTTTGTGGCATTTTGC
Organism: Leucophenga montana; assembly: GCA_035044765.1. Classification (NCBI taxonomy): domain Eukaryota; kingdom Metazoa; phylum Arthropoda; class Insecta; order Diptera; family Drosophilidae; genus Leucophenga; species Leucophenga montana. Next base: position 1,482,691 of record JAWNNQ010001873.1, read on the forward strand.
ACGTGCCGTTTAATCACAGAAGATTTGCTAGATTAAAAGAAATGTGTTAAATAGATGTATCACCACTTTATTACTTTCTGAAATTAGTTCATAATGTCGGAGAATTTATATATATACAATTTGGAATTAAAATTTAATCAGCTGCATATAAATGACGGAAGTCCACCTCAGTGTGGCTGCAGCACGAGCACTATATTATTGTATAAAATATGATAAAACCGATTGAGACGTGTTATACACCATTATAAATGTCTTCAAACGTACATTCAGAAAATGTTAGAACATACTTAAACATACTTATTTTTAATTAATTTCTGGCTCCGAAACGATTCCAACGAGCCCAAGAACAAAATGCTCAGCCGACTCATTCGAAAGTTATGAATTTGTGAAATTTTTGACGAGTTAATGATATAATTTATGTGTCTATTAGTTTTATTTTCAATCCTTTAAAAAACCTATTTTTTAAAAGAATTTTAGTATACAAAATATTAGGAAAGGTCTTTGTACAATAACTACTTAATTTAGATCAAAATATATTTTTAAAAGTACTTTAAAGAGCTGTGAGCTGAGATATAGCATTCCAAATATAAGGTTGTGTAATTTTTGATATTTGTCACGCACTGCTCATATTAATGTCTCATAATTTGTTCTATGCATCATTTTTATGAAATTTCCAGTTAATATTAACTGTAATAAAAACATCTTATGGGACTACACCGAAAAGAGGGAGTGTCATGTTGATATTGATACCCAATGGATATAACGAATCATTTATGGCTCTCCGATGATTCCTTAAAGGCGTTACAAACATTGTGAATAAATTATAATACTGTGTGCAGAGTATAAAAATATTTCCAACATGACGAACTCTCAATAACATATTGCAATCAATCTCAACCAAACAAATAAAAAAAGTATAAATATTTCGTCACAAAATTGATGTCAGAAGTTCTGTAAGTTGCAAGTAGGCTTTCGTCACTTGGTTTTTACCTCATCAAGAGTTTTTTTTTTTGATAAATATCTCATAGAGTTGACACTATTAGTTTGATAGAGTTCACTACAAGATAGGCTGTTCCCAGTATATAGATATATTTGTATGGAAGTAAATCCTATCTGAATACTTTTGGGTAATTTTATAGGTATTAATGTAGGAGCAATCTATCCATGCTTAAGAAACAAATTAAAAAGCTGACAAACGGGTGGTTTATTTGTTTGGAGCTTTCTATGGGGTAAAAGGGTATATTACAATAAGTTTTACAAGTGTAAGTAACAGTCAATCATCTCTACGAGGCAAGTCTTTCTCCTTATCTGCTGTTGTCCACACCATCGGAAAGTAGTCCCTACAATTTCCGAGATATCGGTTTAAAAATTTGTGTATTAAATTTTCGAAACATCACATTTCTAAATACATATAACCATTATATGGATGAGTCGATCTAACCATGTGATACGGTAATGCACCCATAAAAAATTTGCAACGATTTATTTTATTGAAAATCAAAAACTAACGTTTTTGTCTTATTTTTAGTTTATAATAATACTGAAAAATGTAAAATTAACATTAAAGTGTGTCAGTGCAGTTACAAAATCGATTCTATGTACACATTGAATTCGCCTCCACCACCAATCTTCGTCACAAAATAACTGGTTATTAATATCAAATTTTAGCAATAATAAAAATCTAAAATTCCTAAACTGCCTACACTAATACAAAGCGAACTCCAATTTGTATAAATATCTAACACCGACATATTTTCCAAAGTGCATCCGCATAGCTATAAATAAAGGCGTTAATGTCTTTAATACATTTCTCCATAAAGATACAATCGATGCTGAGATGATGGCGACTGTGATGGTCTCGTTGACTGTTGCCAATGCAGAAAAATAACTTCATAAAGTGTAAATGCCATTCGACAGTCCGGTCATGGCCACTAATATTCTTGAACCCATGCAGTTCTTATCCTTAATGATAATAATCATAAAATTAATGATGACATTATTAAAAATTGTTTGTGCCGTTTCTGCTAACTGCATAAGCTAATGTTTCTCAGTCGCCATCTGGCTCATGTGTAGTTCAAGCTTTACCTCGTCGAGATAAAAGACATTTCCCCTCGTTCAAACGCTGCTGCTGTTTAAATACTTAAAAGCATTTGAAACTGAAGTCGCTAAGCTGAGCGTAAGCAACAACAATCAAAATGGGTTAGAGAACCGTTTGGATGCTGTGCGCATTTTATACATTCCAGGCCGAACGCCCATCTATGGCTTTATGTATCTGGCAGATACTTTTAGCTACTCTAACACTAGCACTAACTTTGACTGCGATTGCATTATTGAATTCATCTAACTGTACAGTCTCACTCTTTATGCCGTTTTCATTTCGCGATGTACGCGTACACTTATTTCCTCGGAAAAACTTTTGCCTTGAGTACAGAAGTTGCACAAGCACATATCTAGATACGAATTTACGATTATAAATACGTCTACGACAAGTACTTTAGAATACACATACACTTTAATACACATCACCGTAAAGTTTGACATATTTGACTTGAAGAACTGCTTGAGTGCGCAAAGATGTCATGCAGACTTTGCTTCATCTCAGTCGCAGCTTCTTTTTCTCATCTTCTGATAACTAAAGTTGCTCGAGGCTGCGCAGCTAAACTGAAAAACTTTGTTCTGTATGTTCGGTTTGGCGACTACCATTCTATATGTATGGTATATGGTATATGCTTGTTGAATAGTGCTTGCGTTGAAAAGTTCTTATTACGAGTAAGTTTTACTTTTTTTAACAAACTTTTCAATTTGACTGACTTGATGTGGCAAAAATTTGTGGCTGTTTAATTAAGTTTTGAACACTTTGTACTGTGATTAAATGATAGCAATGGTTTCCCAATTTCAAATATTTTTGTATACCGCATCATCATCGCAGTTTTTAAAAATATGATTGGAAAAATTTTCAATTCAGTCTGGAGGATTCTTATGAACGGAGCGTGTCTCGCACACTGTACATAAAATATCTCATACGATTTGGAGATATCAAATAATTTTTAAGGTGAATCTATTTATGGCTGGCTTGAGCAAGAACAGTAATAACGATTCTGAAGAGAGAAAAGTAAAGAGAGAGAGAGAGCATCAGACGAACAAGCAAACATCAAAGTTATGTTGGTGGAAAAAGGCATATGAGTTTTACATTCTCTCTTTCTATCTCTCTCTCGCTTTCTGTGTCTTTCATTTCATATACCTATACAGTGAGCAGTATAGAAAGGGAAATACGGGAGCAGTATGCGATACTGTTAGGCTTAATATTTACTTTTCTGTTCATATTGCAGTTCGCTTTTAAGTGGTTTATATGTGTATAGAAGTCTTGTCTACTTAATGCAGTTCAAAGTTGAGGCATAATATTAGTATTTAGTAACAAGTGGGCTTTAATAATATTTTGCGCTACGGGTCTTAATGGTCACTTAAAGAGTGAATAATTTTGCAAATAGGCAACTCATTATTTTGCTTTTTGACAAATATAATATTGAAGTGTTTTGCTTTTAAGTTTAAAGTCTGCAATTAAATTTAAAGTCTGCCTACAATTAAAAAAATTATTTTACTATACATTAATAAACATTTGAGCAAAATCAAAAAAAAAAAAAACTGACCAAAACCCAAACTGTCATGGTCACTAATTACAAATCTGATATCACAATTTTGAAAAAAAAAATGGCGGGTCGAAACTGACGAACTTATTCAAAAGCTATTGAATCGAATCAAAATTAAAACAGGAGTTTTTGGAATTGCTGATTACGAATTAATGTGAACTTTTCTGAAAACAAAATGGCGTACATAAAATGGTGGAAAATTTTGGACAAAAGTTATTCAATCTCGGTGAAACTTGGTATTTAGGAGTTCTTCTGGTTGCTGAGTACGATATTGAATTTTGATTTTCAAATGGTGCATCTAACATGTCAATGTTTTCAAAACTCAGAATGAATATTCACACTGAGTTGTAAGTAATTACTCAGTAATATTTTTTTGAGGTTGCCGAGTATGAAACTAAATGCAGAGTCGTTAAATCTAAGTTCAGTAACGTAGTATTAAGCGAACTTAAAAACTTTTAAATAATGATTTTCAAACAGATTGAATGACTTTTTCCAAAATTTGTCCACTATTTTATTTTCGTAAATTTTAAATCAGATTCGTATTCAACGACCTCAAAAGCACATTAATACTTGTACATTAAGATTCTGGAGATATGCCGAGTTGTAGAAACTGAATATTAATTGAAGCACATTTTTTAAACGAATCCCATTGAAAAAACTTCCATTGGCCAACTTAAATTTTTCGAATTTTGCCCAGATTTTCATCTATCTAACACCGCAGAGTTCGGAAATTTTCATTCGTAATTTTCTTTAATTAATTAATTACCTATTATATGTAACTTGCTACGCCCCCTATTTTTCCCCTTTTACGGTGGCATGGTGGCCCAGTTTTCCAGTTATACTCATTACATATGTAGCGATTCTAGCATATCCGTCGAACGCTAATATGCCACCTTTTCGTTGTTATGCTTCTGATGTGTCATTTCTATCTTCTCTACATCATTTGCTTTGACATGAAGGCTTTTTTCCCAACTGCCCCTTTTTTTGGTGTCATTTTTTAAAATCAACTACTAAACTTCAAATATTGAGTAGACTCTTTAGAGAGTATCTAATGTTTTTGTTAATGATAGTGTAATATCATTATACTAATTTTGACATTAACAAAGCTAGGGAACGAAATTGACCTCATGTTAGTGACCTTGTCTAAAACATACTTATCCGGTGAAATAATGGTCGCTGAATTATTATTAGAATTATTTTTTCTAACATGCTTTTCTGCGATAAGAAAATTCAAAAAAATTCTCGTTTCCCGCATTCAACGAAACTCAATTAACCAGATAAAGTATGTTTCAGCCAAGGGAATTTTTGCCGTTCCCTAGTCTAATATAAGGTCCATTTCAATATAGTTTATTTATGTATATTTTGATTTGATATCTAATAAATTAGTCAAAATACTTCCAATTTTAACCCGATTCAATCTTCTATTACACATTCGATTATATGAGTATATCTAACTTTAAAAGACTTGGTTTTATGTATTCATTTGTACACAAATAAAATAGTAAAATGTGCACCACAGTATGTACAAACTCTTGATAACCAGTCATATAAATATGCTGATGAATGGGAGTATATTCAAGCCAGAATTCAGAAGTGCTTAAATCTGTATAAGCAGTGATATGGACATCGTTCAATGTAATTTATACTTTACTGATTTTCTGTTTTAGTGTTAAATTCCAGATAAGCATATGCAGCTCTAGCGATTTCGAGGCCATACATTTATGTATCTCAAATTGCACGCGTTTTTTTCTATCAACGTCGTCAACGCCAGAACGTTTATCGTTAATAAAGTGTTTGCTGCTGAGCTAATGGTAAAGCATTCGACAAGCGAACAGCAATAAAACCGCCGTCACTGTGCTTTTTGTGTATGAGTGGATCTGAGAGTAAATATATCTAATTTCAGTTGTACATTACTCAGCGGTTTAATTACATCAACAAAATCCCCTAGCAGAACGATTCGCTTCGAACAGCTTTTTCCCTCTATCTTTTTACTGCAAATTGTAGATATAATCAACGTAGATTAATCGAGCTTGAGCAATATGAAAAGCCGCAGACAGAGAGGAACAGCAAATTAATTTCAATAAAACGCATTAAAAATGAAGACAGCCAGCCACCAACCAAAGACTGGGAGTTATTTTCCCATATCTATCATATATATATATATATATATATATATATATATATATATAACAAACAACAAAAATTTTTATTGTAAAAAAAAAAAGAAAAGATATGTCTTTCCGCTGAATTGAAACTTCAAGCTGGCTTCATTATGTGGGCGTCGAAATGAAGTACGAAAAAAAAGAAATTCGAACAAACAATCAACGATTTGAGCATGACGAAATCTTGAAAACGAAAGCTACCAAGAAACTCTATGGTAGACATTAATAAAAACCATAAAGTTGGCGGCGAATCTTAAACAAAAAATCTGGTAGTAAAACTGTCAGAAATTGTTTAAAAACATAGAAATAAATCGAAAAGACGGTTACACAAAGACAAGCGTTAAATAAGAAAAGAAAACGCTGCAGTAAAGTATGCTCGACTTCAACATACCCTGCACCTTGTCTAAAACGCTTTATTTGATTCATAGATTTGTATGTGAGCTATATCCGATTTGAACCTATGTGGGATATTTTGTTAGGTTTGATGTAACATACGCCAACTTTGACAGTATTAGCTAAATTAAGTCCTTATATATGGGGTGAAGAGGAAATGGGACAGTCCAAATATTTAAACTTAAAGTCTCTATCTCTTATAGTCTCCAATATATCGCCGTTCAAACCGACTAAATTTGGCTAAATCGACTCAGATTCCAATGCTTATTCAGAATACATATACCTTAAGGGATCAACCACGTCTCCTGCTGCCTGTAATATACATTTGCAAAAACTTAATATTTCTTTTTACCTTATGCGTATAGGGTATACAAAAAAAAAAATATAGAAGTAAAAGAAAATCAACTGTAACAAAAAAAAATTAGTAAAACAGCTCTGTAAATACTTAAAACTAAATAATAATTAACTTCACTGGGTAGCCTCCAAACTATCGTTCCGGAGTTAGAATTGTGCGAAACCAACCCAATTTCTTCATTAGGCGTCGATCCGCTGTTTGGTTCTCGTCATCGGAAAACAACATTTAACAGCGAAGACCCAGAAGAAGCCTCCGATACGATCCCCCTTTGATGACGACGCCCAAAAACGATTTAAGAACCATGATATACGGATATGCACCTGGAATGTCCGCACCCTCTATAGGGAAGATGGAACTATCCAACTATGATTGATGTCCTCGCGAAATACAAGGCTGATAACACCGCAACAAAAAAATGCGATGGATAGGTCAATGTTGCTTTTGGATCAGCAAGCATATTAGAAGTAGTCCCTTCTCTCGACGTACGAAAGTAATAATCTATAAGACGATTATCCGGTCCTGCTGTATGGTGTATGTTTAACTATTTATGGTTAGATATAGGAATCATCTGCATAAAATGAACAGTGGAAAACTTTAAAAATAAAAATGATTTCCATACAAAAACGAGTAGTATGTTCTAACCCTAAAAAGGGCGTGACATCTAATTTCATATCTAAAAAATTTATACAAAAAAATACGCAAACAACACCCAACACCCATGACGATTATACAAGTATACATTTTATGGTATCTTCGATGCTTTATTTTATGCATTGCTAACACAGTTATAATATTATACTACTATTCACACTATGTCTGAAAAGAGTATAATTAAAACGAATATTGAAAGCTAGTGAATTAGATATTAATGATGATATTGATTGAAATAAAGTTACGCCCTCGGCACGTTATCAAAGCTTTGCGGAGGATTCTGTAGTTGTTTGCCAAGGTACACATTGGATTAAACTCACAGTCATCCGCAACCCACATGCTGCCGCTAAAAGATACATCTGAAGTTAAACCGAAACGTATTGTGCCACACGCCAGCATCGAGCTAACCACAGTCAGTCAGTTAGTCTATCAACCGGCCCACATAAAAACCTGGCGCTTATTTTCAGCAACAGCAGCAGTGGGCAAGCGAGTTCACAATCTGAAGTTTCTGGTAAATGACGAACAAAAAAAGAAAAAAAATCAAAATTGGAGATGAATATTACGAAAATTATAAACACGCCAATCCAAAGCAGCAGAAAATTTATAGCTGCACATAAATTTGATGGCATTACGCGAAAAGCTGTCAAATTTTATTGAATGTGCAAGCAGGCAGAGTAAGGGCATCAGACAGCCAATGGTAAGCACTCAGTATGTTCGTTGACCTATTGACTATCAATAGGACTTCGATTCTACCAAAAGAGCAAACATTTTTTATGGGGGTAAAGGGGTAAAGTTTCACAGCAGCCAACTCAACCATTAACAACGCAAAATTATTTATGTATATTTAAGATTTATGTTGGAAAATTGGCAACGCAACGAAATGAGCTTGGACAAGACGAATTGCGTGTTAAACAAGAGAAATTTTAAATTGCTGCTCATTAACAAAAACAAAAAAAACAAACAAAAACTAGGACATACAGAGATAAACTTCAGTTAGAGAATACCGAATGCGTAAAAGCAATAACTTTTTGGAGAAAATTTTAAACGTTATGATTTATGAAGAGAACAGCTGTAATTGACAATTTAAGCAATTAGTTTTACTACCTCCTGATCAAAAAGTACCAGGAAATTATCAAAAAAACGAAAAAGTTTATACTTCGATATTTAGTTTGTCTCGTTCAAAGTAATTTCCATTATAATCGTTTGAAATACACATTTTCCAAAGCTTCTTCCAATCTTCGAAACACTATGCATAGGTCGATTTTTAAAATAACTTTCAGAGTCCTCCGCGAATTTTCTTTTTTCTACCCCTTCGTGTTAAAACGCGGAGTGGTAACTTGAGTCGTGGTATCAGAAAAAAGTCGCACGAGACCATTTTAGATGTCATTACCGTCGTCGTTGGTCAAATAATCCCGTAGCAGATGAGGATATCTGTACTCGACACAAGTTCGTTAAATTTCAACTTATTCCCAAATATCTTAGCATCGACCCCTACAAGACCCCTAGGTCGACGACGATTTTCAAGCATATTATTATTATATATAAGTAGGTATATAAACATTTTTTTTTTGACGTTTTGATCAGGCGAAGGGGTAAAATAACGCCCAGAATGAGGCAAATCTTCAACCACAATGCAGCGCGATTCGAACTCTTTGTACCGCTCGTATGTATGGGACTCTCCGTAGGCTTTCTTTAAAATTCTGAAAAATTAAATAAAAATAAAATATAAGTTACGACGAACTTTGTCATCTTAAAATGCGGGAAATCGAAGCCTATGATAGGGAAATGATTATAAACTTCTTTAAACCCCAAAAAATGTACAGTGTCATATTCTCACTGTGTACAAAAATTTTGGAATTGTATACTTTTTGCGCAACAAAATTAGCGTACTATTAGACATTAAACTTGAAAAATATGTGGGATATTCTACAGGATATTTAAAATATATTTTCTTATGAAACTATAAAGAGAAACAACAATTGTACACATAAATTTAAACTGTTAAAAAAGAACAAACTCGAACGAAGAAACTAAGTTTCTTTCGTTTTGTACACGTTCAATCAATCTGCAAAAAAAAAAAAGTCAAAGTATCTTCTTTACAGGAAAACATCAAAGATTTTAATCTATGAAATGTCAACCTTAACGTGACAGATGCTTGTCAGTTCTTGAAATGAAACTAAAGTAAACTTCATAAGAACGAAAAGAGTCATCTCAACTGTATTTGCATCACACTCGCATTCAGTCATTCATTCATCATAATTATAATTTATGGAGATGCAACTGCATGCGAGATACAACACTATTATTTTGTCGAAAGAATATGATGATGAATCACATGCATGTATTTCAAAGATTTTGTGGTAATTTAAGAAGTTTGTGGCTAGCTTTTTGGTTTTGGTGATCTTCAGAATTCTATTATTTTTTTCTTGTTTCTTCTTTTTCAGTTGTCCATAGCTTTATTATTCAAAATTGTCTCTTTCTCTCTCTCTCTCTGTCTGTCTTTCTTGATGTTTCTCTTACTATGCTTCAATACTAAAATTAAATCAGCAATACACTTCCTTTGAAACGCAAATTGATTTTCTGAATAATTAACACATCCTGCACTTTTGTAGAAATTTTGCGCCATGGAGCATTTCTCAATTTTGTTATTCGAATATACTTCTTGTTAAATTTTCCTTTTTTTTCGAGTGTATGCTAATTATTTCTAATGAATGCCAAAACGTGACTTATGCGACTTACTCTGGCTACATAGTTTGTAATTGCTTTTTTACGTATGGTTTATTTTGTATTCTTTTTTAAGTTTTCTCTGTTGTAGGTTTTTCACCGATTGCATACATGCACTTGCAAAATTCACATTTTGCATTCAGTTTTCGAAGCGACGTCAACAAGATATCGAGTCTTCACCACAACAGACAGCAAGCAAAGACAAACCACAAATGACGACAGAGTAGTCAGGGGATTCATACAGACGATGTATTTATAAGAGAGTACGGTCATTGAACGTATGCAGTGGTAGTTGTTTCCCCATATATAATTCATACGAAAGTAGTCGGAGTACAGAGTCTTCTGGAAGCACTGTACTGTTTGGTTTGCAGTTCAATTGTTATCGCTTTGTCGCAAAATATTGAAGTAAATGTAGAAAAAATAATAAGCTGGTCGACTATATACGATATTTACTATTCATTACACAATATGTATTAATTATATTTTAATGGTAGCTTAGATTAAAGGTACTAAATATCTAATATCACCATAAAGTTTGTATGTATGTATGTATGTATGTATATATTTATATATTATATAACGTCTATTTCGCATATATTTGGTTAAACTTCAATGCGGCCGGCTAACCTGGGTTGGTACGTAAGAAACTCATATACGTATCCTACAATTACTACAATATTGCACATGTATCTACAGAATACAGTAGTAATGGCCGTATGGCACACGATTACAATCAGCAAATTGTTTTTCCATTCATTGCTGTTAGAGCAGATCAGAACATAGACAAAGCAACAATTCTACAGGTGCGAGAGGTTGAAATATAGTTTCATCCAAAAGTGAAAACCAACAGGAAAATAAACAGCAAAAATACCATATTAAAATGAAAATCTATTCGAAAGATGAGACAACTTTGGACTCAAAAAATTGCAAAGTACCAAAAGTTCGGCAGAAATAGTGTATTTATCTATATTTTTATGGTGTTTTGGGTTATATCTTCATTCGGTCACTCTTTACACAAAAAGTAACTTAGTACAAAATAAAACTAGAAAAAAGAGCAACAATGAATAATGCAAAGACAATTACTTTGGCATGTCATGCGCAAATGGTGAGTGTACTCAATGCATGCATTTTTAAAATGCTTTCCTTTATTGATTCGGTTTATTTTAATAGAAACATAAACAAAAGTCAAGTGTGGCCCATACGATGTTAAAAATATTGCTGTATGTATATAGCTAACTCTTTAGCAAGCATTGAAGGGGAAAACAATTTACTGATTGTTATTCGTGTGTCATAAGGCTATAAACGGGCTACTGTAAAATACTGAATGCTAGAAATGTTATGTCCAACGGGCAATATTAGTACAATTGGTATTTTAATAAAAACTATTTATTTCACACTGAAATGAATATACACAAAAACAGAAAAACCTTTCTGTTATTTTTCAAACTTAGAAAATTAAATATTTAGAAATAAAGGATGAACACAAAAGGATCGTGAATATATATGTTAAAGGGTTAGATTAGTCTAGTGGAAGTAAGATCAGTTTGAAAAGATTCTATCTACTTGAGCAGTTAAGAAAACATTTTTCAGAAAATCAGTGGCAAAAAACTAGTTCCTTGTGACCCATTTCAGCGGCGATGGTTCAGTATACTTCCCGAAAAGAAAAGGGACTCCTTTTTGTTTCAGCACATTAAATGTCCCCTGTTTTTAATGAATGCCAAACTACATGGGAAGCAAATCTACAATCTCTCAAAACTGTGGCGAAGATTCTTGATAAGACATTTTTCGGTATAAGAGGAGATTCATGGTACCTGTTATGTAAATCGCTAGAAATTTCTTGAATTAAATGATTTACCCTTGAGCTGGTTATTTAAAATAATTAGTAATCTACTCTATATGTCGGGCGCTAGCTAGTTATTCATAAAAATATCAAGTTGCTATTTGTGAACTTTTTTTATTACATTATTTATAGTTTTTCAATAGTTTATGTGCCATTAGTTATGTAAAATATAAATGGTTTAAATTTACGATTTTTTCCTACCTGTACCATGGTACATTAATAATCAATTGAAGATTATTTTAATGTTTTTGTATTTCATATTTGTATAGTTACAATTATTTCTCTGTTCTCGATTTCTACCCGAATAAATTGCTCCGAATCGATTTCGTTAAAATGTTCCGGTTTGGCCACTTTTAGAAGTATTTTGTGATCTAAACTGATTCTGACTGGATGTAAATTGGCAGATATAGGACTTCTTAGAGATTAATTTAATATTTATAAAACTGAATAACTGTGCGGATGATGAGAGAAAACCAAAATTCGTCATATTTAAATATTTTTTTTGACGCAGATGGCTGAGATTTGGTACATATGTAAGTACATATTGGATAAAATAAAAACACATATAAATTTTAATTTTGATTAGAATGTTTTTATTTTTATTACAAAGTATAGACCTTGACATAATGACATTATGTGTGATTCTGCCTCGTGATCTATTGTAACAATCAACCATTTTGAAATAATTTTCTATCACATTTTTGTACACTTCGTGCGATATCTCGAACATAACTTGTTTGTTAAGTGATCTGGATCTTTGAGGAATATCCACATAAACACGGTCTTTTGCGTAGCCTAACAAAAAAGTTCAACGGCGTCAAATTGCATGAGATCGGGTGCCAATTGAAATGGAAACTTCTTGAGCAATAAAATCAAAATTGGACATGTTGTCTGGCTTGTGGCGCAGTCTTGTTGAAACCACATATCTACAAGTCAAAATCTTCAATTGCAGGCCAAGACAAGAAAGAATGCTGCAGACGAGTGTGGTCGAGTTAAACATATTTTAACCATACATTTTAAAGGTGGTGGCTATATTCGGATTGGTACCTATGTGGGATATGTTATTAGGAATTCTAGCTTAATTAACAACAAAAACAACAACCTTTTAATACGAAAAATTATAGTTATAGTGGAGTTAGCATGTTAATTTAATACACTTCATTTGAATAGGGAATAATAATAATAATTTGATGGCTCTATCCCTTATAGTCACAAAGATATCGTTGCTCAAACAGGTGATCAGACAGACGAACATGTTTATATCGACTCGACTTTTGATGTTGATCAGTAATATATGTTTTATGGAGTCTGTTATGGTTGTTACATACATTTGCATAAACGTTACATACTCTTTTACACCAGGGGTACAGGGCACAGAAAGTCGGTTATTATACGAACATAACGCTCTGCATTGTCTTTTTCGAATAAAATACACATAGAGTACTTGGGCTGTGTGTAGCGGCCACTTTTGAATTATTTGAGAATTTTCAGAGCTCCAAATGTGACAATTTTGCTGATTTACGTATCCAACAACTGAGAAATGAGCCTCATCGCTGAAGAAAATTTTTAACAGTTTTAACGCGTTGTTCAATGCTTAAACGATCCAGTATTAGACAATAAACTAATAAAATTACGCTTGGTATTACAGATATGTTTTATTACAGATTACGAATAACCTAAAATTTGCCGGTGTTTGTAATTGACGCTTCATTAGAAGCTAACCGGATATTGACAATACGAAATTTGAGAATCGGCAGAATATCGCAACGTTAAATTTTGACCAAACATTGAGAAACCGGCGTAAGTGTTAAACAGCACGTTACGAATAAATATCATTTCATAAATTTTATAACATTTTCTATATATGTACATACGAGCGAGTACATAACAACAGCAACAGCTTTTTCAAAAAAGATTATGACGCTAAATACTACGATACAATATATACTAAAAAAAAATAAATAAATAAGTATCGAACGCTCTCATACAGAACAAATACAAAAATCAATTAGTATTGTCAAACCGTTTCAGTGTACAATACATAGTTGCGATAGAGCAGAGAGTTCAAACCATGCCTCTGAAGTCTGAAGTCTGTAGTACATATATAGCACATAGTATCTACGACAAAACTTGTAGTTGTAGATTGACTAAGTCAATATTGTTGCTGCTGAATTTGTGTGCATCCGAGTGTTTATGTACGTGAGACAGAGATACAAAGAGTGTAGGGTATGAATAACCGAACACTTAGCAATATACTCCGAGTATCTGTTCTATTTGTGTGCGCGCCACACTTGGCTACGATTGTCACTAGAGTTAGACAGACAACGTCAACGTACAATGACGAGAAATGTATGCATAGTACGTAGATAAACCGGGGAAGTAGGAACTAAGTAACAGCAGCAGAAGATGACACAACAAGTGCGCTTGGCTATTAAAGTGGCCTAACCTCGACCACATGACAGTGCAGTATTGACAAAATGTAGCGTAGGTTTATCTGCCTCCGACTGCCAGTCTGTCTATCGTCATTATTTGCGCATTAGTCAAGCCAAAATTCTCATGCTATGTAAATGCGTACTTAAACTAACGACAAACAGCAACAGTAGTACAACGAATAACTTTATATACCCATATACACTAAAAAATACTCGCACTTTTTGGAGGCAGATACAATACTTAGTAGCTACGCTGACATATAAGCATAAACGCATACAAATTTAGCAACAATTTGCAATGTAATCGACAATAAAACGAAACGACAAATTTGTATCTTAAATTTAAATATATTTTATATACAAAACAAACGAGTATGTAATTTTTTCAGTAATAAGGTATAGAAAATACAAATATGTACTAAGAAAAAACGTCAACTTAGCGGAACCGAAGCTTTAATACCTTTCACACTTGCCCTTTTTGCTTGGCAAAGCTGGTATTTTACTTAAGTTTTTAAAAATTTTAAAGGATGCTCACATATACACATTTTTTAATGTATTCAAATTTATCCATTTACATTGGTTGTTTGAATTAGTTCGTAGTATTTCCTAAGAAATGGCGTGCGTAGTGCATTTCACATATTCCACTTTCTAAAGTGTAAACCTACTGTAAATAAGCGTCATTTTAGTACCTATCATTACTTTAACACAAAGAAGAATGCTGCTGAAAGCCATCGAATTTTAGTGTAAGTTTATGGAGAGCAAACGTGTCGGCGGAAGTGGCTGGATCGGGTTTAAAGTGCTGATATTGAACGATATGGGCTGAAAAAATTTGAAAATGAGGAAATGGAGTCATTGCTTGATTAAGATAAACATATGTCAAACACTACAAGACTTAGCTGAATCATTGGTAGTTGACTTGTCAACAGTCAGTAAACGCCTCAAAGCCGTGGGAATGATCCAAAAGCAAAGAAATTGGGGCCCATACCAATTGAAACCAAGTGACGTAGAAAAGCGTTTTTTAACCCGTGAACAACTGCTTAAACGACAGAAAACGAAAGGATTTTTGCATCGAATTGTGACTGGTGATGGAAAAAGTGGCTAGCGAACAATAGTGAACAATACTTTGAATAATCTATTTGTAAGCATTTTAGCACAATAAAAAGCCTCAATTTTCGAAAAGAAAAAAGCTACAAATTATTCAAATACGCAATATATTTCGCATGAGATTCGCTTTTTTGACGGTTATGAATACTTTAGTTGCGCATGAAATCATAAGAAAGAATAAAATTTAAATTTAAACCGAGCATTTAACAGAGAATATGTAAAAACTAATTGTGGATTGTAAGTGAGATATTAAGTTTAAAGTGTGTGGGAGCTATAGCTTCTATATGCTAAATCGCAGTCGTTTTGATACTTGTGTTGCTTATGTTTATAAAAAGTCTCCATACCAACTTTCAAACCAATATTTCAAAGATTGACGGGAAAAAAAGTGAGCAGCATACTCACAGACAGGCAGACATGGCTCGATCGATATATACTTTATGGTGTCTCCGATGTTTCCTTGAGGGAGTAACAAACATTGTGACTAAGTTATAATACTATTCACACTCTGTGTGAAGAGTATAAAAACAAGATACAAAAATCACTTATGAATTCAAATTGACAACAATTTAATGACTACGACAAAGATGTTGAAAATTATGAAGAGCAGCGCTAACAAAGTTCATAGTAATAAAAAGACGTTCTGTGCAAAATTATTTGCCCCACGACACACCCCATTTCAATTTCGTAAATGAAAAGATTAAAGCAATTTAAGATAAACTGCATCGCAACAATTGGCAACAATTGCATACTCAGCCCATTTCCATTGCAGTAGCAAGTTTTATATTTCAACAGAAATTTTGTACTTAATTCAGAAATTTCTCACTCAGAATATATCTTAAGTGCTTTGCATTTGACCCAGTCGTCACATAATTTCTTTGGCCTTGCGTCGAGTGACTGCAGTTGTTGACTGCTACATATTGACTTGGCCTAGTCCTAGTACAGTTTTTTTATTTTTTATTTTTATTTGTTATATCCGTTGTCGTTGTTTGTATCTGAAGTGTTTGTTCTGTATGTGTTTTAAGTTCTTTTGAAATTTAAATTTTTCTTTTATCTTCGTTTGGATGGGTCAGCAGAAAAATTTGCTTTTAATTCGCATGCTTGGTTCTTTCAACTTATATTTGCATGTAAGCTACTCAAACACTCTGCTTCGCATGAATGGCTACTGTTCTTGAGCTGGTTTTATGAATAAAGATACACTCTCTGTCCGTAGTTTATCTTTTTTTTTTTTTCGTTTTGGTAAAAACTTTATGAAACTAATAATATAATGATGTCGTTTATATTCAACAGACTAGCGACAAAGAATTACTTTATATTCTTTGAGAGTTTCGCGTATTATTGTTCTCCCTCGATAGATCATTTAAAAATCATAAAAATCTTATTGGCAGTGTAGTAGTATGAAGAATATAGAAACGGAAATGTCTGTTAAAATAATAATAATAATATCTACAAAAAAAAAAACCTGTTTAAAAACTAAAAATGTAAATTTGCACGAGATTTTCGTTAATAATTCATGGTATACTAATTTCAATTTGTGTGCCTAGTCAACGATAAAGATTAAAAGTATTAATGGATTAGTATTTTTTTAATGTTAGGTTTAAGTTTTCACTTTAAAAATTTTATTGTTGACATGCATGTGTGTGATAATATTAAAGTTTTGAAAAGCTCCGTCGTAAAAATAGGTCAGAGATAATCAAATTAAACGTGACCTGCTTACAAAATTACACAGCTACATTCATTGAAAGTATCTTTAAAATTTAAACTTTGTGGCAGTGTGTAAAAAAGTAGCACAAAATACACATAAAACAATTTGAGTTTAATAATTAAAATTATAAAATGTTTTATTTTAGTTAAATTACAACCTTTGGGAGAAGTCGAAATCGATTCCAGTAGTTTGAAGTTACTAAATGTATTTGAAGAACAGAGATTTGTACAGAGTTATGATTTCGTATTTATACGTAATTCTTACTTAAGTACGATTTCTGTTTATGTAAGAGAAAGATCTACGAGTATAATCGAAGTGCTCGGTTATATTATACATTTGTATACTATACCGTGAGTTTAGTTCAGAGGTGCCTATCTACATTGTCACACACACACACACGCATCTCTTCGCATTTACCATATGAATTACACATATAATATCATCGTTCTTCGTTATTTTTTCGGTGTATAGCAAAGAGCATAGCGCTGATACCAAAGTGGACTACAATAACCGTTATACCAACAATAACCGTTTTGCATGCTACGTGGTTTTGTTTTTTGCCTATTGACAGCACACACATAGGTCTTTGCGAAATTTACACAAACGATTTGCTTGTTATTTGTTGTCTTTCCGCGGCTACCGAATAGGGAAGCAATAAAAAAATCGTTTGTATTATTGTGTGCACTTCCATATGTTTCTTTTGGGCATCTTTGGTTTATTTTGTCTGGGGAACTTTTCCCAAACAGCCTCCCTCCCCTCCTAGCAATTTTGTTCAGTACAAAAATAATTTTTTCGCATCATTTTTATTAAGTTAAAAAAAAATAGCATCGTAGAATATAAAACAAATTGGTATATAAGGTATCGCCCTCTTGTCTTTTTTTTTTTAGTAGAGTAGAGTTATCTTGTTTATATTAGTTTTTATTTAATCAATTTTATTGTAATGCATTTCAGTTCATTTTTCTTTTCTATGACAAATATCTATTCAATTTCTTAAAACAACCATGAATGTATGTTTGTAATTACAATGTTTGTATAAAAAAGTAGGAAATCAATTTAAATCCTATGAAAGTGTGTCATTCTCTGTATACACATTCAGTATTTAATCCGTCATCACAAAATACTGCTGCCGACATTTTGACTTTTTCAATAAAATATTTTTTAATAATTACAATAAAATTGAAAAGCAACTAAAGATATAAGAAAAATCCACAGAGAGTTGCATATAAATGTAAACTAAGTGGGCTACAGTTTTTAGTCCATTTTTTGAGGTTAGGCCCTTGAAACAACCACTTCAGCGAGATTGGGCCAGAATATCGGTGAGACAGCTGCGAGCAATAATCTAAAATTCCTGTATTAGAGCCAAGGATGACTATTCAAAACGTTATAAATATATATTACTTTGGCAGTATTTTATTAGTTTCAATTTACCGACATATATATTAGTGTAGTGTCGGCGATTAGAGCCACTGAAATTTTGGGGTTCATAGACAAAAAAGTACAAAGTGTCATTAATGTATAATTATGGTGCGACTTTCAAATCACTATCCTAGATCAATCCGGATACAAAGGCATGATTTTTAACGAGGATGAAGCATTTTATCACAGAATATCTTTGGTTCGAATGCTTGCTCTACTTGCTCCGACAGCTCCGACAGTATTCAGTCGACGGGAGTATCACTATTTGAAACCAATATTACCGTCGAGCATAACTTCGTACAGTACGCAGGGAGTAAAAAAAAAGGCTGCTGTCTTTGACGCTTGCGTGAGCGATGGTAAAAAACAACGGCATATTATCGATCAAAGTTGCTGCACACAAAGAGATAAACACGTCCGAAATGCCATCAACATTGTCTACGTCTCGCGCGATTAGCCTCTCTTCCATTTTGATCGATGTTGGTACAGTTTTGTTCAAGCAGAACAAACAAAAATTTAATTGTGGAGGAAAGACAATATAAAAGCGTTTATTTTGTATTCATTTTGATTAATATTTTTAAAATTCGATTTTTTAAAATGATTTTTTGAGGCTCAAATCACCCGACAAATTTATATTTTGCCAAAAATTTACACTTTTGGAAAATGGAAATGTTTTTAGTTTTTCTTTTTCAAACATTTGAAAACGGATAAATCAGAAATGTATATTTTAAAGCTGGGTTTCCACAGATACATATATTAATTTTGATACGTTCATCCAGTGAGATATTATGTTTTATATTAAGTAGTTATTACAACAAAAATGGTATTGTTATTTTTTGTCACTCTTTATATTTTACGAGTATTACCTGCAGGCAAGCAAGCAATTTGCAGCTTTTGTGTATTTCGTTCGATATTTCTGTTTTTACTTACAGTCAAGGAATGGTTTAAAAGTTCCAAACGTTTGTATCTAAATATATAAGTAAAAACTAAATGCTGTTCGTTGGCAAGTGCATCACTTGAGTATGGTTAAACGGGTTTTTAAAAGTTCGTAACAGTCCGATTAAGAGAATTAGGGAAATAAAAATTGGAAAAGTTACCCGGAAAACTGAATGTGCTTTTTTCTATGATTCACAATTCGAACGATAGATATGCGTAATTCTTTTTTACTTACACAAAATGCATCAATTGCCAAAAAAAAAAAATTTTAAAAAGGTCGGAATAATTAAGTTCATAGAAAAGAATTCCAACGAGAGTCACTCGCAATATTCAATGCGATACCTGAATGATTTACTAAATTTTGTTTTTCATTCTAAAGCATTTTTAGTGAATTTTACAGTTTATTAAGGTCTTGTGTTGTAGTTCATGCGATACAAGCTCTTTGAAAACTATAAAAAACCTAACAAATGATGTTGGCTTTATTTTTTCAGAGTTCGGAAACTTTTCAATCGAATCTTATATTACTACAAGCAGCACAATGTTATTTAAATTACAAATGACATATATAAAAATAAAATAAATCTGTAGTTAAACAAGAATCCAATCGACTACAGTCAAATGCATTGCCAATAAACAGAACGACGAGTCAACAATATCGTAACAATTAGCAAAATTCCAATTGAACACAAAGTAATGGTTCAATGATTTGTTAGGTTAAACCAGGCAGAATGTACATAAAAAAAAAAAAATACCTATTCGTACACACACAGCGCTCACTCCCTACTTATACGAAAATAAAAAGCCAGCAAAGCAAAATTTTCTAAAATGAAATGTGAGCCGAGGGCGCAAAACAAGATAGATTGAATTGAGTTGACTGGCAGATACATTTAGATATTGTAGATAGATAAATAGATACGATATCCAGTCGTTAGTAGTTGTCGCTAGTTGATGACGTCGTCGTCGTCGATGTTGAAACATATGCCGGCATCGAATTTGTTCTCAATGCTACAAATTTGATTTGTCGTATTTGCTCCAATATTGGACACTGGTCAACAGTTTGTAGCAATCTGGCTGACTGTCTGTCTGTCCAACTGCGTTTGCCAACATACAAACACACATGAATATCAGACGTTTTGGCAAGATACTTTATGCGAAATCAAGTATTATGACCTATTTCATTTGCACGATTAACTCGTTTTCTAAAAACAATATTTGCCTTTTGGCAAGCGTGTGAAGTTTGTCATTACTTTTTTTTTTTAGAAAATATTCGGTTTGTCGCGTTCTATTTGCATTTTATCTACCATTTTAAGCCTTTTCATTTCATTTTATGGTGTGAGATTTATAAAATTATTTTGACGCTGTCTATATACCAAAAACATTGTTGAAATTTGCCACCAAAAATTGTTGATGACATCATCATTTCGTAGTAATGTTGTAAGTTGTTATAAATATTTTTTTAGATAAATCGTATTATCGAATACATTTGCAAGCAAAGTCAGCTTAAACCGTATTTGTTACTTCCACGAACTTAAATTAATTTTATACAAAAGTTAAAAAATAATTGAAGTAATTAAATCGCTACTAAAACCGATATCTGATTTAGTTTGAAAACCAATTTGACATAAAATTTCTAGCAAATAAAGCACCATAAGTTTTTCTTATGAAATCAGTTTATTTATTGTAAATGACCAAAATATAGAAATTGTTTACCATATAATCAAGCATAGTCTTTAAAAACGAGAGCAGGGACGGAGAGTATGTAACACGTAGCTGGCTATTTAAAAATATTAATAAGGATGGGGTAGTTTCTAGAAGTCCTCAATAGTGAGGAAAGTTGTTGACTCCCATTTGAGAATGGCCAAATTATTTTGATTATTATGCGAAGTCCCCAAGCAGTTCACAAACATCCGTTGGGACACGCATCCCCTTGGTAGAATCTAAATCCAGGGCTAGAGAAGGCAACACACCCCATAATTAAAGGTTGGTGGATTAGGTTTGGTTCTCGTCACCGCAAACAACATTTACTAGTGAAGACACAGAGGAAGCCTCGAATACAATACATGCAAAGGTATCACTGACAACTATCGAGAAGTCACTTCTGTAACCAACTTAGAGTCTCCTTTCAATTAGATATAAAATTTTCTAATCTTCTGATGGAATACATCCTACGCCAATGCTCATATGTAGTACGGTCGGGCACGATCTTCCATAAGGAAGTGATGGTACTCACGTATGGTAATGCTATTGACATCATTGAAACGAACGAACTGCCAGTTCTCGGAGATTGAGAAACACGTCTCGTGAGTTTAGCGATGAACGAGAACAAGATGATGTACTTGGTGTCCACTCGCAAACTATTGACTCTTCTTGGACGGAGCATGGAGAATTTAAACTTCAATGTTATAGAATACTTTGTATAACTGAGAACAGCGATAACCAACAAAAACAACGCTAGCCTGGAGATCGAGCGAAGAATCACCCTTGCTAACCGTTAACTTGCTAACTTTGGGCTTAGCAAGCAAATTAGTAGTCGAACCCTCTCTCGAATTACGAAGATAAAAGTTTATAAGACGCTGATACTCCCCGTCCTGCTGTATGACGCAGAAGCGCGGACCCGGTCAATATAGGATACAGTGTGTTTAGGAGTATTTGACAGAATAATTATTCTTAGAATTTTTTAACCTATTAAAGTAGGCGACAAGTTTCGGTTATATTTCAGCTGTGTATTGATAGATAAAGTATCAAAATGTTTTAACAGAAATTAGGCAAGAATCTTTCATTATGTATCGGGCAGTTGAGCAGTTTTGCAAGAAATTTTTCAATCGAACTCTAAAAACATGCTAGATACCGACACAGACTTTTACTCGTTTAATGCGATCAACTAAAAATACTCTAGTGTATACTTTATCATATTTTTATATTTGTTGTTATCTAAATACATACATTGTATCTATAATAAATGTACGATAGCTACGATGTATATAAAAAGAAATGCAAGAATATGAAATGATAAACTGCGCTTAGGGGAATTTGTTTATGTAAAATGTAAATATGCAAACAAGTATTTTATCTTTTTATTTTAGTTCACTGCTGTTTCTTCACGGATAATATTTTGTATCTTGCCAAAGTCGCGTTGTCTGCCCGCCTGACTCTGAGTATCTGCAGTCGTTTGCTGCTAGTAATTGTTGCCAAGTGTGAAGCGCTGAAAGTATTTTCAATATGCTTCATCAAAGTTCTATTTTATATATATATATATATATATATATATATATATATATATATATATATATATATATATATATATATATATATATATATATATATATATATATATATATAACCTTTCTTTCATGTAACTTGTCACGAAATACCCTCGAGTAAGATATATACTAGATCCGTTGTGTTGCTATGTAGTATCTGGCAAAGTTATCATCAATCTTTTATCGCGATAAATTCTTTTCTTTACAATTTTTTTTTTTTGCCCGATATCTTTCTTGGTTTCTTATCGATATTTTTGCGTTTGACAAGACTCAAAAATCAAGCAACCAGAAATAAAAAACGCAATTGAATGGAACCGAACCGAAACCAAACGAATTGGAACAATGACAAACATTATTCAAATGAACACAACATTCGCCGACATGTGATTAGAATCGCTATCTGTGTATCTTCAACGCAATAACTTGAAACGAACACCAATAAATGACTACATCGGTATAGATATAGATTTTCTTTTTCATTTAATTGCAAATGGAGTGCAAATATTGCAAAATAACTTTAGTGAAAAATGTATTAAGCGATAAGATAAGCTTTGCGTTATGGTGCTTAAGGACTTAGTTAAATACATATATAGTTTTTTTTTATAATTTATTTTTAAGTAAACAAGTGGCTAAATTCCATTGCAGTTCATTTATGCTGCTTAACACATGAAATGTAGCGATAATGATAAGTTTTGTGATGTCACTAATTGTATAAAGCTAGTTGCTGTTTTTAAATAATAAACTTTATCAGTTTGTTCAAAAATTTCGTTTAGAATTATTAAATAATGATAATGTATAATGATTACATACATCTATGTAAAAAATTTTAATAGAGTTGACGTAAGATACACCAAATCTGTCAAATCTAATTTAACCCTAGACGGTTCTTCATATTTTTGTTCACTAAGGTTCTTCTTCGTCATATTGACTCTACATTAATTTTTTTCAGTAATTGTGTTATTCTTTAATAAAAATAATCAACTTCATAGAATTTGGCATAACTTCCAAATAGGCATCAAAATCAGATATGGACGCAACTTCAGTCACATTTTTGCATATGTTAAGTATTTAACTTTAAATCTAATATCTAAACTAAAAAAGGAACTTTGTTTCGTATGTCTTTTATAATAATTTATGCAAGAGGCACAAGGACAGACCTTTTGCTCCCCGCATATGATTTTTATACCATTCGCCATTCGGTGTTTAAACGATGGATAAAATACAAAAAATGTTTTATTTTCATTAGATACTTAATTAGATTCTTCTTGCTTCTCCTTACCCCTGCCAATCCTTCACCACGCCCCTTTAATCTACCACCAATTCTCCTACCCCTCTTCTATTGTCGCTTCCACCCGTTCTACAACCACCCCTTACGCTGCCCCAATTCCTCTGCTCCCTTCCCCAACCACTCCTTATTTTACCACACCTTCGAACCAATTAACATGTATACAACATTTCATCCCTCTATCTTAAACCCTGCCTCTCCTACCTTTACCCCACTATTCCAATGATCCCTTAATTAATTTAATTACCATCCTTCCCCTATCACCCATTCTAATTCCCCTGCCCCTCTTCCCCTTTCCCTATTCCCCACCTCCCTCTCCTTTACCACCTCTTCACAATGCCACTTTCCTCTGTCCCCTTCAATCAAATTAACATTATAGAACATTTCATCCCTCTATCTTAAAAGAAATCCTGTGCGTTTCTGCCTTATCCCCTATCTCTCATTCCCCCTGCCCCACCATCACCATGCCCCTTTCATTTCCACCTCTTCCCCTGCCCTTCTCCCTACCTCCTTTCCATTGACTCCAACTTCCCCTGCCCCCTTTCCCATGCGGGATAAAGCTAAGTTGATTAAAGCTTTGAGATGATTTAATTAAAAACATTGCTAATTATAAAACAGCAAAATCTGAATATACATTTTATGAATTAAAACAAGAAAAATCAATTTGACAGAAAAATCATATGACAGTTGTAGTCGGCCTATAAAAAACTATTTATCATATTTGCGTAAAATTATAACCATTTTAAACAGAAATCAATGAACAACATTTATCAGAAATTCGCATCAATATATTGCCTCAACTTCTCAAAAGACCTATTATCGTCATCCTTTATTCTTATCTATGAATCGAACAAGATTCATAGTTTGGTCGAAGAGGTTGTAGTCATCATAAAGAATTTCACCCAAAAAGCTAGATATAATATTTCTTACGGAAATGGGCACGACTTCATTCATGTAATACTCTAGTCGCATAGCCGATAATACTGATGACTTCAATGAATATATTTTCCGTTCCATTTTCAGCACGTTGTTCTGAAATAGAGCCATAAAGATATATTAAAAAAAAAAAGATATTCTGTAAAATCATGCGTGCGGAAGAAGCATTTCAAGACCGGGAAAAGTAGAAAAATTCGATGCGTTACTAGAATAAGACTGAGCCATGTTTTAGTATGATAAAGAATATCTCGTCATATTGGTATATGTGAAAACCATAGAGTCGATGTCGAACAGACCAAACCGATCCAGACCATGCTAACCAGAGTTGTAGATAATGTGTGACATGCATACAATGCCAAAAATATCCACATTCGCTTTGTCTTCCTGCAGTTTATGTACATATTGATTTACTCTGCGATTGAGACCTGCAAATTTGGAGTTACTGTTATGAAATTATTGGTGGTGCATGACCACGTGATCAGCGAGCGCTCTTTCGTACGAACATAATTGGAAATCCTACGGAGTGAACCGTGTAACAACGAAATTTGTCAAAGATAGGGTTATCAATGCAGATGATATATGATTGAATCGAAAAAAACTATATTTATAAAGGGTATACAGGGTATATACAAGAGTGCACGATTAAAAATTGGCGCCATTTTTTCTGAGCAGGTGGAAATTTGAAATTTGACAGCTGACTTCTACGATTGTTCCGATTATTGAAAATGGAGCATTACACAATTGAACAACGTCCTATCATTGAACATTGAGCATTGACGGAAAAAAATGAAGAAATTACCTTCACCGATGAGGCGCATTTTCATCTAAATACGTTCACCCACAAACAAAATGGTCGAATTTGAGACTCAGAAAATCCGCACGTGATCAATGAGAAACAAATGCATCCAAACCGAGTAACTGTCTGGCGCGTATTTTGGTCAGACGGCGTGAAAAGGATTTCCTTTTTTGAAAATGAGGCCGGAAATGCAGCGACTGAAAATAGCATTCGTTACAGGAACATGATAACGGAGTTCTTGTGGTCTTAATTGGATGATTTGGATCTGGACGACATGTGAACAGCGCCACCTGACACACCGCGCATAAAACAATTGATGTATTTCCAGACAAAATCATCTCCCGAAATTCCGAGGGCAATTAGCCATCAAGATAGTGCGATTCCATCTTTGTGGTTTTGTGTAATCTCAGGTATATGTGAATAAACCAGAAATTATTTTATTATTTTTGTCAAAATGTCATTAAAAATATCATGAAAAGAGCAAGGGTTTGTGTTCTGAGCTGCGGGGCCATTTGCCACATTTTTTATTCCATACATAATCATGTCTACTTTACAATGAAATAAAAATATCATCACTCGTTCAAAAAATATGTGTTGCATTTTTAAATTAAATCGTGCACACCTGTTGGGTCACCCTATATTTCCAATTTTGATATTTCATAGAATACACCTGGAACGCTCTCGGAATCTATCTGAAATGATGTACCATTTTTTACATACATATATATTCCGTATAGCAATAAAATAAGTTATTTTTTTTTTAAATTCGCGCATTTCTGCGTTTTCTTATATTGTAATTTTCTCCGGGAAATTCAATGACAAGCAAAATACAGAACAAATACGCGTAAACGGGACGTGTGGCCACCCTAGGTCAAACTGAAACTTTAATACTGTCTATCCGCATCCAATTCAATACTGTTTGTGTAGCTTCCTCATGTAGGCGATTTTGAAGTATATTTAATTTCCTTTTCACAACTCAACGGATATCAATAGTTTCAAGTCACAACCAAGTTTCGCATACTTTTGCAACAGATATGTACCAAAAATAGATACATACTCGTACTCGTATAGAAAAGATAAAGAGAAAACTTCCGCTGCGAAAACGATATTAAACTCTAACAAAAAGAATCAAAATGAGATGAAATCAATTTTCTTCCTTTCGCAAAGAAATAAATGTTTTTTTATAGTGTTAACACAAAAAGTATCTCCATCTCTTTTTTCCACCAATTTTTGCGGTTGAATAGCAAAATAGAATAAAATGAAAAAGATACATTATGTTCATAAGTACGCACATATATATACATATGTACATATATATACGAATACAGAATGAAAACGAAACGCATAAAAAAATGCATTGACCTGAATTTAACCCATTTGTGTATACAATTCTAAAGAAGCGATAAGAGTACAACAACAACAACAACACTTATGTGAAAAGTATGTAAAAGCAGAAGAAAAACGCTCACTTACACACACGCATCCACGCACACACACACACACATAAAGGTAATATATACATAGATATATGCATATAAACGAAGGTACAAATTAATTGAATGAAAGCAAGTAGCACGCACAAAATACAAATACATGTGCAAAATAAAAATATCGGCATTTGATATGTATATTTGTATGTATACATGCTGTGAAGGTGTTAAATAACGTTGTGTATGATAAGAGATAGTAAGAAAGAAAGAGTAAGAAAATGTGCTTTTCAAGAATTTCAGACGACAAGTGTCTGTCTGTGTTTATATCTATGTTTATGCATTGGCGGATCCACAGGGCAAAAATTGGGGAACATTCCCCTCCCACTCCCGCTAATAGCACATTTTTCAACCATCAACCAAAGATATCAGATATGATAACATCATTAGTTTGGATACTAAGTGCAAATAAGCGATATAGATGATCATTTCCACCGAATATTTTGAAATGCAACTAATATGGCTAGAAAATTTAATGTTGATTTAAAAAAGTCAACAAGAACTTGCGGTAGTCAAAATTATATAAATAACCATTTATTGCAAAGCTTTAGCATATATTCCACTCATTGAAGTTGTTAGGGAAGATTTTAAAGTAAGTTTTCCTGAGCATGTGCTGATGAGCTTTAATTAGGGTTTTCCCTTTCTTAAGACTCTTATCGAGTTAAAACCAAAATATATATCTGAACTTCTGGTCGTATGACACATGAAAATGGGAGCATATATTTGCTCGTTGATTTTTGTTCAAGCAGATTAGAAAATCGTCAAATCAAAAATTTCACTGAAGCGAGCGGTTGAAATATAGATTCATCAAAAAGTAAAACGATAACTAGGTGGAAAAACATAAGGAGAAATACCATATATAAATATTTTCGTATATTGTTTTAAAATAAATTAATAATAAAAAAAAAAATTAATAAAAACATAAAAAAGTCAAGTGTGACATGTACAACTCGACGTGAAAAATGTTGCTGTATGTATCTATAGATATCTCTCTCGCACACACTGTCGTTTTTAAAAATCCCAAAAAAAAAAAAATGTATGAGCAAATAGATGCTCATATTATCGTGCGTCATATCGCCATTACACAAAAGACCCAGTTCCGATCTCATTTTTAGTTGCTTAAATTTTTTTTTTGTTTTATATTAAAGTAAAAAAAATAAAAGCGTTGTCATAATTTTCAATCTTATTTGATTGTTTATTAATAGTGTATAAAATTGACTTCTGTAAGTTAACAGGTTTTTTGTAAACTAACACAAACAAAGTCATAGTTAGTCGTTATACGTCATAAAAATTCTAAATTTTGTATGATGAAAAGATTAATTTATGTAAAGCATAATTCCATAAATATATTTATATTATGTTAAATTTTATAATATTTAAACTTTTTATGTTTGTTAAACAAAAATATAAATAAAAATGCGATTAAATATTTAACAAAATACTTTTTGTGTGCTACTGATCCGCTAACAAATTGTTGGTCGCCTTACTTTTTTGATGTTCATTCGAAATTATAAGTTCGAAAAATGAAATCTCTCGAACTTCTGTGATAGCTTCGGTTTTTTCAACAGATTTTCAAATCGAACGAAGTCAAAATCTTTAGAGATTTGATTGACACACCTGTATAAAAAAAAAATTTGTTTACACAAAATATATTAGTTTTGACAAAAAGTTTTTCACTCCATTTGAAGGCTTTTTATAGCCAGTACCCAAAGGGAGAAGGGTATAATGTATGTAACAGGCAGAAAAGATTCAATAAAACATATACTCTTGAACGGCATCGAAAAATGAGTTGATTTAGCTGTGTCCGTCTATGTGTCCTTCAGGATGTATGAGACAATAGATCTCAGGAAGTATAAACCTAGAGACAAAGCATAATACGTCAATTTGACCCATATATGCACACTTTTCAAGGTAGCATAGTCGGAAAAAGTTTTTTTTTCTTTTTCTTTTTAATTAATTAATTTATTTTCAATTTCAATTTTAATTTTTTTTTTTTATTATTAAAATATAGTATTTTTTTTTTTAATTTATAATTTCAAAGTTCGATTAGGTCTACATTACCAAGGGTGCAGGGTATTTTGTAATCGTGAACACACGACTGCTATTTTTTTTTTAAATACATTTGTTTTTTCACGGTTTTGTTTTTCAATAGAGTTCTCCCCCCAAGAGAGCGTTTTGGATCCGCCCCTGAAGAGTGTGCATTTATTCTACCCATTGAAGAAACAGGGAACAAAACGAAAAATCAGAAAATTTACTTACCGTTTGTTGTTGTTGTAATTCGCAAACCAAAATCCCACTCGTTTGCTGTTGTTGTAAATAATGTTGCTTTTAACAAATACAACAAAAACGTTGCTGATGACGACGTAGTTAAAAAAAAGAGTAAAGAAAAAACACACGCAAACACACACACACACACAGATGATGATAATAAATTCAAAACATGCCCAGGCCGCCTGCTGCTGGTGTGTGTCTCTCTCTCTCACACTCTTACGCACTGTAACGTTCAGTGCTGGCGTGGTTGTGTGTTTCCTTTTCGTCCTTCGACAGAGTGCTGCCTTGCCTAACACAATACCAACAACAATGCGCGGGTGTAGCGCTGGGCTGTAGGTTGGGTGGCAGATAAAGCGTGCTATACTTCCAACGTGTGCGGGGTGTGTCGGAATTTTTTTTTTTTTTTGGTGTGGAGTAAAAATTTGTTTTCACTTTAAAAACAAAATTATCTACAACAAAAAATCACGCGCAGTGCAGAATAAATAACGACACCCTGTGCTAATTCTTGTATGCCAAATTAATTAAATCTATTCTTCGCAGAAAACTTTTAAAATCAATTATTGTATTCATTCATTGGCAAGTGCGCCTTTTTTTTTTTGCTTTTTTTACTATCTTTTTGTGTACACACACACAAACACACGAGCGCAGAATGTAATAAGGCTCGGTCGTGCACGGACACTTCCCAGATTTGATTTTTTTCACTTGCAAAAAAAAAAATTGGCATGAAAAAAACACTAAAATGCACTCATGTAATTCATAATCAAACACATAAAACGTAAACGCAGAAACGCCAAATTAACGAAAATTGTTGTGCAGTTTTGCAGTGCACTGATTTAGTTAATTATTTTATAATTTTACACTGCAAATGCATGCAATTTTATTGCATTTTCTTTGACTGTGTATTGGAATTTCCTGTTTATTGAACGCGACGCGCGCTGCCATGTAAACGCACCAAACGTTCGCGAGAGACTCACATCGCGTTTCTCTCATTTTCTTGTCTTGCCCAATATCGGTCGGGTTGATTTTATCGATAACACGATTACGAAGAAATCATTTCTGTAAGCGGCCTATGCACGCTGAATCATTTAACGATTCAACCATAAATGGTGTGCATAATACGCTTAATCAATTGATGCAGAAACTCTGTAAATAATTAAAGACCAGAACCCTTTTTCTCTCTCTCCCTCAAAGTGAGCAACGGCATAGGAACGAAAATGAGTAATTTGGTTTGACGCCGTTGTATATATAAATTATAATTTTCTTTCAAACACAAATTAGTGTAAAAAAAAATAATAATTTCATAAATAAATATTTCATTTCTTATTGAAGAACCATCTTTATGGGCTTCGTATTCATTGTCTTCGCTTACGCCTTCGTTTTTATGAGATTCTTCATAAACTAAAAAATCATCTGAAATTGTGGTGTTGCGTCTGCGATAAACATTCTGTAGAGCGCAGCACACATTTACCATACTACAAGCAAAGCGGGACTCATAATTGAAAGATCTTTGCAAATACCGGAATCGGCTTTTGAGAACGCCAATCAGGCGTTCGATAATGTTCCCCAGTATGCTTCTTTTTAAACATATGATGTATGGATCCATTATCACCATTTCTATATGGAGTCAAATCTTTCCAACGCGCAAGCAGAATCAGGCAAAATAAAATTTCCATTTATATTTCTTGTGAACACATCTCTAGTGAGGCTATTGCTCCAACTTGCAGAGTTATGACAAGAACCAAGATGTCCATGGCTAATATTTTCATGTTAAAATTACACACATAAATAGCAAAGAAGTATAAGTAAAATAATAAATTGTAAAGTATAAGCTAGACTACATACCTCCATAGCATTTAAGCTGAAGAAACATTTCCTGTTGCAAAATTAAACATTCATTTCTTACTGCCAGTTCAGTTGCATGTAATAATAGAGATGGTTTTAAATGTGGATGAATTATATTTAAAATCATCAAAAAGTCTTCTTATCAACTCAAAATTATTGCACGAATCTGAAAATATACACACTCAAGAAGTATTACAATGTTGCAGCATGTGAAAGTATATAACTTACCGTTGCTCTAATATATTTAACACACATATATTTTTTTCTCAGATCTTTCGTTCATCGTATTTTGTGAATTTTGTGCCTTCTTAATAATATTTTAATAATTTACACAATCTCAGTAGACCAACCAAATATCCGATTTTGCAATATACAAAAATATTTCGGAAATAGAACATGTCAATAAAAAACTTTTGAGTTTCTGGGAGCTTATTAAATTGAAAAAGCTCGTTTTTACAGAAAACGCAACGCGCAAAAGTAATTGAGATTGGGAGCACAGCCGTATTGCACAACATATCATATCATCTGGTACACAAAAAACGCTCGATTGACTGATGCAAGCCGATGACGCAAGGTAGAACACCGACTCAAATGTTATCGATAAATGATGCAGCGTGTATGGGCTTCTTTATTTCGATTATTTCGGTTATCGGAGACTGCACTTTCGACTATTTAGCATATCGGTTGAGGCTTTTCACCACTCCACAAAACTTTTAGAGAAAACATATGTTTTGAATTAGTGCTGTAAAACTATCGATAACAACAGTATCAACAGTTTTTGTTTTTTGGCGCGAAACGTTTAACTTCAAATATTTGAATTTAGACGAAACTATTTAAATTAAAATATATAAACGAATTAAAAAAAAGGAAGAAATAAGTTAGTAATCATTTTACAATATTTTATTAGCTATTTACACTATTTTGACTAGATCCTCGCTAAAATTAATTGTTTCAGTGGAACAGATGGGATAGCTTTCTTTAGCCAGATTGCCAGTTTCTTTGATTAATACAGCTTCGCTATTTAACAAAATTGAAATCAGTTTTAAATTTAGTCACTTCAATTTTATTACTTCTCAAACACAACGATTTTTTTTTTTTTTTTTTTTTTTTTGAGTCGGGATATTTGTGTTTAGCATCTATCCATAAGATTCAATTTCAAATGGCTATTGACGGTAATACACAAAAGTGGGCGGTAGGCTTGTATGGTGGCTGCCCAGAAAAATTTCATAAATTCGATCTATGTATGAATAAATGAATTCGAAAAATCCAAGTTTGGTGGCTCTAGCTCTTATAGTCTCTGAGATCTGTTTGTTCATAAAACCAGACGGACGAACATGGTGATGGTGATTTATAATAATGGTTATGATACAAAAACTATTAGCTAGCTATTATTTGCAACTAGTGTCTGGTGGACAAGGATTTACTAAGTTTGTGCAAATGTATGTAAAAATCAGTAGGCGAGGCAGACTCAGATAAATTATATATTCCTAGGCGTGTCCCTCTGTCCGAGCTTCGAATTTTTGAACGAAATCTCGGAGTCTATAAAAGATAGAAATTTTAATAGAATTAGCGAAAGATACATCAAATAAAAATAAAAACCAATAATTTTCATACAAAAACTCTAAAATTTGTTACATGTTTTCATGAGGCTGCCCCTTTAAATGGGGTCGGCATGTTCATTTTATTCATTTTAATATATTATAATATATTTTATGCAGAGATAAAAGGAGAGTCTAAATATCCAAACTTGAACTTCCTATATAGTCTCCGAGATCTGTTCGTTCCAACAGAAGGTCAGACCGTCAAGTGTATATCGACTCGTCTTCCGATGCTGAACAAAAATATACAAATATAAACACAAAATGGTTTCATACGTCATAGTATGTTAAATCTGACGGCCATGAAAAGATGTTTCACATCAAAGACCTTTATTCAATATCTAATATGTATGAAATTTGAGCGTCCTAAGATCTCCTTCGATGGTACAAAGCAGTGCATTCCTATAATCACATAGTCAAACTATGAAAAAAGGTCTCGACTCTTGTACAAGAAAATCAAAAATCAATTACTGAATGGCTCTTATCTATTAACAAGATGGCACACCATTATAGTATACACCTCGCTTGAGTGCCAGTGCCCAATGAAATCAAAAGAAACTGCAAAGCAAATGAGCTCGCGAGACATGGTGCCATCGCAAAAAAAGGACTCGGTCAACATGCAGTCTAGCCACATGTGGTATCTCCAAATAAATTTGGCCAGGGGGCATCAAAAGACGAAACCAGGATATTTAATAAGGATTTTCGTAAGATACACCAGCCGCATTTATAACTTAATTAACAGCATCTGATCCTATGTTAAATATTTTATTAGGATTGATGAAAGATAGAAACATTAAATCTGGCTATTCTAGCCTAATTAATCCTAACCTTGCAGCGCAATAGTCGAGATCCTCTACTATGTTATACACTGTAATTCAGAGGCGGATCCAGAATGCTCTATTTGGGGAGGGGGAACTCTACTACTCTTGTCAGGGCAACTCTACTAAAAAAGAAAAAACCGTCACAGAACAAGAGGATACTTTATATATTTTATATGCTACGTTGCTATATTTTGATTATCATTTTTTTCTGAAAATGAAACGAAAAAAAATATTATGAACTGAACAAAAAGTTATTGTGGGGAATGTTCTCTCCCCCTAGAACGGTCAATGCTGAACACGCCATAATTGCTTAAAATTTTTTATAAAATATGCAAATTTTAACAAATATTTCGAAAAAGTTTACACCTGAATTTGGAGTTTACCCGTGCGGTAAAACCGTTGCGAGTTATGAAATTTATATTTATTCTTGTAGCAGCGCGGTACATAGAGATAATATACCGTGAGTTTAGTTTGTCTTAGTCTTCTGTAGATGGACAGTTTTTTCCTCAGACAGGCATACGGATGGACGGACGGACATGGCTGTATCGACTTGTCTTGTCGCGGTGATCACAAATATATACTCTAAGAGCTCAACAAACTCAATATACTCTGCTATAAATATTTGTTGTGGAGAGTATAAAAACAGTAAGATTTTCATACAAAATGTCAAAAATGTGTGGCATGTTTGTGTGCGGCTACTACTATTAGAGATTGGCACGTTAATTTTATACATTTTTTCTGAAGACGGAATAGGAGTGTCTACATTATTCAAACTTGAAGCATCTTTTTCTTTTCGTTCAAAGACGCGGACGTGTCTACACCGACTTTAAGGGTTCCTTTTGGATGTTACATACATTTGCGCAAACATAATATACCCTTTTACTCTATGGGTACTGTGTATAAAATGGCAATGTCTAATTTTTTCGACTATACAGCGTTACATGCAGTACAAAAAATTTTCAAAAAAACAAAACCAATCAGATGCGGAACCTTCTTTGTTGCCTTCTGTTTTTGTCTGGCACGACGTTGCATCACCCGTAGTCTGGCTGTTCACATCTTAAACCACCATGTGTTCTTGGAAATAGCAAACGATCGTACAAATGAGGAACAGAGCATAAAATTGACCGAACCAAATTAAGGTCATATTATTAATTATTTCATAAACTATTCAACACTATAGAACACCTTTAAGCACAACAGTTCCAAAAACAGAAAAAAGTATGAGAGCGCAATGGAAAAATTCTGGCAGCTAAGCTATTTATTTATTTAAGAACGGTGTTAAAAATGTATGATACTTAGCCAAGTACAATCTGCATATTGTATAAAATCTAAATAAATATTTGTATAAAAGTAAAACCAATTAAAAACATACATTTAACACCAAATAATAATGAGTAGAACATCAAATAAACTCATCATTATTACATCATTCCGTCTAGATTCTTCTTCAAAACATTAGACATTGAAAAGTATCCATCTATTTTGTCCTGCCATTTTTCAAATTTTAGCATATCCTTATAGGTTTCTAAAACGTTTTCATCTTCAGTACAATAGTGGTTGAGTATTTCATCTTGATACGATAAAATACAGCATCCCAATTGGCACAATTTGCTGAGAAATTTATCTTCAAGCAAGGGACATGGACTAAAAATATTTAAACTTTTATAATATTGTACAAAATATTGCCATATTTTTCTCTTACCAAACATCAAGGATTTTATGAAGAATTATTTTGATGATTTCTAAAGTTTCTGCATTAAAGTCTAACCAAGTCGATCTCTCATCGTAGTGTTTTAAATGTCTTCGTACTATAAACAGCAAATCGCAGGCCTGCTGGGCGAAGTCTAGAAGCATAAGAATAACGATATTACTCATAATGTAGTAGAAAGTGATCATATATTGTATGCAAGTTAAAGGAAAAGGTTCATAACTAAACGAAAACATTCAATCTTGTACATAAACAGTTTGTGAGGAAAAACTCACCATTGTTGGCTAGAAATTTAGCAAACTTTAGCTCAGCTCTCAAGCGTTCTTCATTACAGTCGGCAAAGTATTGATTAACATAGTTAAAATACGATCCATTTAAAATAGCCAATTCACATTTATTATCTAAAAACATAAAAAATCATTTCTTTAATAAAATTATATATACTTCTTCGATTAAAAATTTTTTTTTTACCACTTTCCAAATGTTGCTTTTCCAAAAGTTCTTTTACGATTCCGTTCATGATTTGGTGATGCTTTTGAAGAATCTTGACATAGCTGGTTTTGCAGTTTGAGCATCTGCCCTGAATCTGTGTTATCTCGATCCGAGTATCTTGGCACTTGTAGCAATATATTGCTGAACGGATATTCTACAAATTAAGAATTGATTAAATAATAAATCTGAAATGTGAATATACGGAAGAAAGGTGATACGCACGGTTACTTCATCCAAATTTTTAATGGAGCAGCAGAGACTACGGCATTTGAAAAGATATTTTTTAAAAATCATTTTACGCTCTGCGCGACTTTGATGCCAATAGTTAACTTTGTAGTTTATGGTAAGCTTACTATTTGGCTTGATTGGCTTATTGGTCTTGCCAAGAATTATGCCGTTATCCAAATGGCTTTAAATATAGTACATTAAATGAATATAAATATCAATAAATATAAAATAAATATGTACTTATACGGATTAGTCTAGGATTAGCTATCGGAGGATGTTCAACATCTTATAAATAATTTTCTTGAGTTAAATTTAAAGATGTGAGTATTTTCATTTGGTCTCTTTTATGCCAAATACTACAGCAAAACTATGTAAATTTTCTTTTACATTAAGCCTATTCAGAATGTTGTTTATACATTTTTATACACTATACCCTCAATAAACTCATTGCTACCGAGTTCGACCGCGGACATACGGGCCCAAACAATAACGCTTTCGCAATCATTCTTGAAAAATCAACATTGCCCACTTGCACTAGTTAAAAACCATGTTCTTCTAAAGCCCAAGACTTCTGGAATACAGTATATATTACCGACGAACCAAAGTTTAACATATTTAGTTCTGAAGGAATGAATAGAAAATTAAAAAGTTTTTTGATTAACATGGTAGCCAAAGCTCTATTGTTTGGGCCTGTATGTCGGCAGCTGATCTTTGTAATGTACAGTAATGTGTAACGTATAAGTTTATAAAAAAATTTGGTCTAAAAGTGCCAAAGATCTTGGACTAAGTGAGGGATTTGGCTCTGGCTCATCTGAAACATGCTTCACTTAATGACACCGCCGGTACAGTCGACTGCTAGACAATTGCATCCGCATATCCAGGATATCCAACAAAATAGACTAAAAAATGGAGTATTTGAGTATTATTAAAAAAACACGCCAAATAGACTCATGGATGTTGTAACCAATTTAGATCTTAAAATAATTAGTTTTTAATTTTTTGCGAAGTCTGAACTGAACTGCATCAAATAAGATGTGAGATGAATTGTATCAGTTGTTTAGTTTACAATTTGCTGAATAAGGAAAAGAAGTATGCTTAGTTTTCGATGTGGATGAAGAAGTAGTACCAGGCAGTTCAAGAGCATTTAGTGTTCAAGTTCGTTTTTTTTTTTATACACATATTCATGAACAACAATACCATTAGGCCAAAAACTAGACAAAAGAACAGTATCAAATAGCAAAACCAGAGCAATCACCTTAAAGGAACAAATAGAGCGAGTATAATTGAAATTGAATTTCGAAACAGAAATATTAGATGAAGCGTCTACTTTGCGAATTAATGTATGCCATAATATCATCTTTAGTTCATACTTCAAGGGACTTATCAATAAATTAAAATTGTGGTTTGTTCTCCCTATCATAACATTTTTCTTTTTTATACGATCCTAATCTGCAATGACTTGAAGTTTTTGTAATTGTATAAACAATTGATAAAAAGTGCGAATTTTGGGACGTAAGAGTTATTTATTGTGGTAAAAACATACTATCGAAACAAGTTGGGTACCGTTAAAGCTCGTAAAAGTTATTTTGATTCGGGTAACGTTGCTTTAAGTAAAATCATAAATAGAAAAATACAACTATACCGTCATTACCCTAAAAAATGAAAGTGAAAGTTTCTATAGTTCTAATATTGAAATTTGCTAACCAGTGTAATAAAATCATTTCTCAAAAACTGCACTTTCAGATTTCAAATACACCGCTACGTATTTTCTCTTTCTGGAAGGAGTAGGTGAATTTCGAGCGCCCCTTTCGAACGGAAAGTCATATAAGTACAAATCACCGAAATTTTATTCTCGAGCACCCATAGCGCCACACCCCCTGGATTATACTAAATCAAAGCATATTTACTTACATTATATCAACGTTAGCTTGGCAGGCGTGTCCAAATTGAAGCAACGTGCTGCAAACGCTTGTCACCACTTGTTCTGAACCATTGTTATTCAATCTCAACTGGCAGAAATATTTGCCGACGTAATTGTGAAAATTCTGAGCAAAGTTTACAAAAATCTCGTTGAGCTCTTTGTTCGAAAGTGTTGGAAGTTGTTGGAGAACATTTTTTACTTCTTCTGCACTCTTGTTGATTATCAATTCATTCGAGGTGCATTTTGTAGACATCAGATCCATAAATTGATAAAGCATGTTGCATTTAGGCGGGTTACTGTTTGTTTTTGTTTCCGTTTGGGTTGTCGAAGTTGAATTCTTATTGAAGTTACTGCCCATACGCTTAAAGACTTTTTCGTATTCAGTTTTGGCATCGATGTTGTAGTATGTGTTAATGTCCTTTTCTAGTTTATCGGAATCACAGGAAATGTTTTGATCCTTAGTATCGTTATTCACTGCTCGGTGTGTTGAATTAAAGAAATACACATCCATTGAGTTTAGCACAATGTGACAGTCAAGACGCAGTAACATTGAACCTATCAGAATCAATGTGTCCTTCATTGACAGATTCAATTTATTAAATAATATTGTATCCGCCGCGGACATATGATAGACGAATATTGTCAGGCGCAGTGTGGAAGCCATTAATGTACAAAATTGGCTGCCTGACAGTTGCCAAAACAGCGGACGTTTAGTCAGAAATGATATAAATGGTGGTCTATCTGGCAAATCTTCCTCAATAAGTTCCATCATGTACTTCCAGATTGAAACCACTGTGTTCAGTTCACTGAAAATTAACCAAAAAATTTAAATAATTGTTATCGAAATAATTTAGTAGAATTTAAATTTATGTTACCGGAACTTTTCTGGATTTATCAAAAATCTGTTGGCCAGATATTTAACGATGCGCATGAATAGACGAAAAACTGGAGTAGCATTTAAAATGATCAAAACGAGATACTTGTACCCATCGCATTCGTACTGATGCTCCTTCTTATCATCTTTCATGCATTTTAGTGAGCAGTACGTTTTGTAGCGGCATGTTAGACATGTGTACATAGCATCTCTATGTGTGAAACAAAGTTCACAATGTGTAAATGGAGTAGCACAAGTGAACAAGATAGGATCCTCTACGAACACAATTTCGCCCTTAGGTATAGAACCGTCTGTATATAAGCTAGACAGTTTATTAATTTTTGCAGTGTCGTTATTTTCGCTATGCATCAAATAAATTGTAATATTTATATTTATTAAATAAAGCAAATAAATTTAAAACAATTTTTCTTTACCACTTACATATAATAACATATGTCAGAACTTAATGGAATCATTGGATTCCTATTGAATCCATTGAATGGAATATAATTTGTTTTGCTACTATCCAACATTTTTGCAGTACAGACAATTGTTGTGAACCACTGTTTTTTCTTATTAAATATCTTTAAATTCTCCGAAATCATACCATCTATATATGAAAGCATTTGATATATTATATTTTGTTGAGCTAATCATTATCAAATTATAAATCTTACCAGCATATTTTTGGTTCCAAGCAAAACTTGGTATAAGATCTGTTAAATAAATTATTACATGGTTTTAATATGATGAGTATGAAACCATGAACTTACTTTTATAATATTGACATTTCACTTCATGTTTTTTGGCATCATTGTTTCTTTGCATTGTGTAATAACAAATCGCCATCAGACCATGCGCTTGAAAAAGTCCATCTGTGGTTTTCACCTTAACATTGTGGTCCAAATACATATCCAAATCATTTTTGGCGTACTAAAAGATTATTAAGAGGTTTAATTAGGGCGCGTTTCATAGTAGATGATGAATGCACCTCAACTCGATACATATCTACAAGAAATCTAGTGACGGCCTACATGAGCTATTTGGTAAAACACATTCTGTTCAGTTCCGCGTTTCACCTACAGGAAGATTTTGCGAAAGTTAAATAATTTATAAATTAATCACATTGGAAGAAAATGTACCCCGAATAATCAAAATTACCGTTAAGAGATCCATTTGAAAACCGGCACGTAGCGAAGAAGAAAAGGCGAATGTTTTTCAAATCATCTTAAACTCGTATTCAAGCCCAACACTCCCACAAATAGAATAATGCTACCGCAGCCTCATAGCCTTATTAACCATGATGTCAATGTAAAAATAAGGGCCGCCCTGCGTACATCAGATTGAGAAGACTCTGATGAAGCGAACAAATCGTTAATGTACCCACAGATCACTTAATCTATGTACTTGGTACTTAGGAAGACATAACGCAGACAATGAACAGATCTAGCTTATTTTCCCTGCTCTTAAAACGTATATATTATTTAAATCGAATCAAATATAAATACCATAAATTTAAAAAATTTATACAATGTGTGAAAGTTGATTTTCAACATATTACTTACCTCTATAATATTGTGTTCTATATAATAAGATGCACGGGCCAACAACGCCTCGGTAAATGCTGATGAATTCGATGGCGCGCGGCATACCAATTCATGCAGCATATACAAAGCCTATATATGAAAACAACCATTATATATATACATATATTGAAATCGTAACAGCCAATTGTCGGGGAAACATTCTATACCTTTGTACGATTCTCCTCGTCCGGCGTGAGCATCAATTCCTTAGCGTTTTTGAGCAAATTGTTTGCTACCGCTTCGCTTTTGCTGATGTATGCATCAGTCTCCTCTACGGTAGTTGTCAGAAACAACTCCATTTCTCTGCAATATTACAAATTCAATCAATTGACAAAATTCTAAATTATACATGCATAAGTACATACTTCACATTTGCCTTAAGCAGGACTTTGGAAAACAGTTCATGCTCTTCTTTATCCCGCGCATAGAAGAATACAGGTATCACTGACTTAAGTGGCAAACGATGCATTTTAATCGAAAACACGGAAACGAAAGACAAATTTTGCAAAATTTATGTACGAATAAAAACTATTACGATATGTTTCGAGAACAAACATGCCAAAACGAAAACTTTTGCAGAGAAAGCGACTTCAGTGTGACCGTAAATCGAAATGCAAAAATGTCAAAAGTAATCGACGTTGACTACGACGAGAAAATATTACACTATAGCTGAACCGCTCGCTCCTGTTGACTTCAGACTTTGAAATGTTGGTACTATTATTAATCTTATTAATAATAATCAGCAAATTGTTTTCTCCTTCGTTGCTCTCGTATTTTAAACACAAAAGAGACTTTGCGAAAGGGATAGCTATATACATACAGCAACATTTTTCACATCGACTCCTATAGGTCACACCACATTTTATGAATATGAGTTGTAAGGTAGTATTCCTTCGATCCTATTCGGAGTTGTCCAACTAATATCTATAAAAATTGCTATTGAAAATCGAAAAGGAGACTTTCTGGAGCGTCATTTCTCACACAAGCCCACTTCCCACTTTTGGGATATTGGACTAAACCCTTTTTCGTTACAGTTAACATTTTTCGTTACAGTTGACGATGGAGGCTTGTGTGATTATGCCTGACATATGGTTAAATGGGCGTGGTACGTCCACTATACTGGGAGGCCCCACAGCCCATTTTAAATGTTTGTGTAAAACACTATATTTAATATGTCGGAGCTTGTGAAAAGTATAAAAGATTGGTTCTACCAAAGTTACCGTTATCTTTGGTTCTTTTAGTTTGCTTAGAATAAAGAATTTCAAAAAAAAAGTCCTCTCTAAAAAGTCCTCTCCACACATGCCAGTGAAAGTTCCGTAATAATCGATTTTACCGTTTCACCGTTTCGGTCTGCAGACTACGTTTACAATATGTACATATATCAAATATTTATAAAAAAAAATGACAACTGATTTTGTTTTTTTGACCACTGATGCAGTAGTGCGGTGTTTAAAAACTCTATACCGTGAGTATAAGTCTTTGCTAGATGGAGAACTTTTCTTTTAGACACACATACGGGTGGACGGATGGATATGACTTTGTCGACTCATATTGTCGCTCACTTCTCGAATATATATATTTTATGGAGACTCCGATGCTTCCTTCGCTATGTTAAATACATATTGACAGCTCAACAACCCAAAATTAATATTTTTTGGCTATGCGGCCTTGAAAAATGTGCAAATGCATAACAAAATATAGCCATCGGACGGAAGTACAGACGAATATAGGTAAATCGATTCAATATTCGATGTTGGTCAAGAACATACTCGTATACATTTTAAGTATACGCACAACTATTATACCCTTGTTCATTTTGGTACAGGGTATAAAACCAGAAAATAGCGTGTTAAAAACGACTCCAAGTACTATCGGCCAATTAGACTCCTTCCTTCAATATCAAAGGCTTGGGAGAAACCGATTCTTGCTCGGCTTGGTGTGGTCATGGATTCTCAGGATACTATCCCGCATCACAAATTTGGCTTCCAAGCTAAGCATAGCACCATCAAGCAACTCCATTTGATGCCAAAGAATATTGCAACAACATCTTCAAAATCTCCAGCAATTTTTTTTTCTTAGTGTGGCATAAAGGGCGCTGGCAAAACAACATATCTGCTATACTTTATTTACTCTTCATTAAAAAGAGGAAGCGAAGGAAGCATCGGAGTTAATCCTGCTGTCTTTTTTTATGGCATTGCTCTGCACCAAACTCTTAAGGCAAACTATCTGGGAATCGACCTCAAGAGAAGACTCACCCTCAAGGAACATATTAAAGCCATTGTGGGCATGCGTCGTGTCACATGCCCACATGAAAGCGTTTTGGCTTTGCAATCAGCGGAGTAAACTTTTTCTTTTATCAGCAATTCATGGCACATACTTGCCTTTAACTTTGGGATATCTGTTCACGATCGAACCGAAAATGAATTCAGACTTTTCAGAATAAAGCCTTACGCCTTAGCACTAAATGTGACTGCTATGCAACCTCAACTTGGCCACCGTTGAGGAGCAAGTATCGCTTTTTTCAAGTAGGTGCAACAATTGACTACTGATGCACAAGAATAAATTCGCTAGACCGTTGGCCAGTGACTACTCAAATTTCGTCGCATCAGAAATCTCACTTCGTAGAGTGACGAGTTCATGAGTTCTACTACCATCAGTGCGACCGATTCAACCACTTGGTTATACATACACTATAAAGCAATAAATTATAGTGTCTCATAGGTCAATTTGTGCCTGATTGTCGCCACAATAATAAAAAAATAATAATAATATTGACACTATGCGTAAAAACATTTTTATATAATAATAAAAATTGTAGTCTTGGGAGGATCTCTACAAAAAGAAGAAGCCATACTTCAGAATTTCGATGATGCTTCCATTTTTGTTACCAAGGATCCAATTTCTTTTTTAATTTCAATCTTTGCTCTTCTATATCTCCTCATGGTGTTAACTCTACAAGAAGCTTGGGCAGGCAAAAACCTAAATACAAAATTCTTCAGGACTTGCTCAGTAAATCATACTTTAAGATCTGATACATTGTAGTAGTACTCACAGTTTTGCACAATTTTGACGACCACAAGTTCTATGCTTTTTTAATACACAATGACTATCGGTGGCAATGACTATCTAGATGGTTTCTTTGCACTTAGTGTCGAAACTAATGATGTTATGACTTCTGATACCTTTATAAAGTTGATTCTTTTTGAAGAATCACACTAAACGGTAAAGTATGTGATAAAATATCACTAAGGCATTATAATCAAACGATGATTTCAAAATTGCATAGTAAGGTTTCCAGGTTCATTGCTTTTAATGTAGTGTATTTTTCTATCTTCAGACCAATTCTAATTAATGCTTGCATGATTTCTGCTTATCCAACAAATGGAATAATTGATAATTAATTGAAATTCAAAATCATGCGATATTTTAATACTATTCACACATATTATGAACAATTTTATAATTTTGTTTTTAAAATGTTTAGAAACGCCTTATAGGATCAGCTCGACAAGACGAGTCGTTCTAGCCATTTTCTCTGTCTGTCGGTTTGTCCTTGTATATGTGTGTGTGCCTTATTCAATCTTTGAGATATTGGTTTAGAACTTTTTATAACTAAAAACCATTACACAACTGAAAATGACCATCATATGGTCACTAGAAGGTATAGCGCTTATACAAAAACACTTTTTATTTTAATGAACTGATGTTTTAATTGAATTAATATTTTTTTAAAATAATAGGTAATTGTTTCAAAATAAGTCTACTATATAGAAACTAGCTGGTACGGGGCGCGTAGCTGCCCTTCCCCTTTCCTCTACACTCCCCTGTCACTCCTTCTCCTTTGTCCCACCTTTACCCTTTATTCCAGCTCCAATTATTCTATCCCCCTTCTCATATGAAGCACTTTTCTCAATGTGTGAACTTTGACCCCCTTGCAATTAGATTTTCGCAAAACATCGTCTTATTGCACGATAAAATTGTCTCATCTATGTTGTGCGAAAATTTCAGTCTCCTAGGTCTTATGGCTGTGCAATGATCAGTGAGTCAGTCAGTGAATGCGGACAAAGAATTTTATATATATAGATAAAGGTTGCCATATTTTGCTTTGCTTCGTATCAACAGCTGAAGTGTTATTTTGACTACAAGATATATGAATTGATTTATGTTCGTTTTTCGTACACCGTTTCCACGTATTTCTGGGCCCGAAGCAAGTTCTTTGGCCCAGTGGATTTCAATCTAGCACACTCATAGCTAATTCATAAGCTGGTCTGCGACGGATGTCAAGTTCCATGCAGGTGATGTTGATGCGTCCATATCATCATTTGAGATGCAATTTGGCTAGCGGATCCATAGGGTTCGTCTAGGGCATCTCTTGATAGATACTTGTAAGAAACCTACCTGAATATCTAGTGCATGGGAGAGAGTGAGAGAGTTACTTCTAATGTGAAGAGTCT
This sequence comes from Leucophenga montana, assembly GCA_035044765.1. NCBI lineage: Eukaryota > Metazoa > Arthropoda > Insecta > Diptera > Drosophilidae > Leucophenga > Leucophenga montana. The sequence continues at coordinate 1,527,609 of JAWNNQ010001873.1, forward strand.
AGTCTGCCTATAAGAAATAAAATAGTTTTTCATACGAATACCCCAAAGTGGGTGGTGGGGGGTTGGTATGGGACAACCCTAAAAGTAAAAGTGGCACAGGGATATAGATACTGTATGTGCTTAGGACTAAAATATTACTCTATATCGGAATTCAGCTAGATCTTTTATTTCAAAAATTGTTACAAAACACGCAGACAGCGGACACATTTAGACCGACTCATCTTTGGTGTCGATTATGCCTTACAAACTCTCTTTCTGACAAACTAATAGTAATTGTATACAAATTGTAGGACTAATTTTTCACATGTTACAGACAATGTCAAAAGTTAAAATATCATATTTTAAAAATCTGAAATTTTTATTTTTTATTTTTAGCTGAGTATTTCAAACCTAGCTCATAATGATGTATTAGCTGATGTTTGATTCTTTATGCAGTTAGTTCCAATGACGGCCATTACGAAAAAAATCGTATAGTTTATGCCCTTTTATTAGTCTGTGGTGTATTACGATAATATATGTATGTATATATTTCCAAAAAAAAAAAGAAAAATATAATTCAACATGATAAACTTTAAATCGGAATTTAATGTTGTATACTTTAGTAACGTTACTACCTTTGAAGATTGTTTGTTATGCTAATTCATCTTCATTATATTTGACGTTAAATCAATGATTTATATACTATTTAAATAATCATATTTTAATTCAACACAAGATGATTTTCAATGTAAAAACTTAATAAATTTTACCATGCAACAAAATAGAACAATCAGTTTAAAATTAAATATATTAAACAATCGAGGAACAATTTCCAATACAATAATTTATTTTTTAGTTTTTGAGCCACCAGCGGCCTTGGACTTGCTTCCAGCTGCAGAAGTTTTCTTACTGGTGCTAGCGGCAGCCTTTGAAGAAGATGCTTTCGTTGTAGATTTCTTTTTGGCCTTAATCAAACCGTCACTCTCCAAATCATCTTTATCCTCCTCATCCGATTCATATGCATTCTCTGTACCTCCCTCTTCACCACCCATGTCGAGCATCTCCTCATCTGCAGCAGCATCGTTGCGTTTCTTTTTTACGCCTGCCTGTACTGAATAGGAATATGCCATGACCTCCTTGTTGTAGGCACGTGTCAGTGCCGCCTTTACGCGACCATCAACTGCGTCCATGGGACTCTTTTTGCCAGACCATGTACACAATTCAATAAGAGATTCAATGTCTTCTCGCAGCAAATGATACTCCTTCATTACATTAAGCGCCTGTGCGACGCCCTCCATGCCCTCTTCACGCAAAGGCCGCACAATGGCCTCGAGCAGAAACGGTGCATAGTCTAGACGTATTGACAGGCGTGAGCCCGAGGTGCGTATGCGTGTGTGATCGTGTATTTCCTGTGCTAAACGCGAACGTTTATTCGCACGGGAATATTTTCCAAGCCAACCGGGAAAGTTGATTTGACCTGTAAAATGACCGGACATGTACTCGCCGGGTAGCACCGAACTGAATATGGCTTGCGTTGGCAGCAGACTCCAGGCGGAATTGGAACGTATGCGTTTGTCAACCATATCGCCAATGCTTAGCGCATCGGCTGTGGCTGCCACTTTGGACATAACTTCACTCCTAAAACACACAAAATGAAAATTGTTAGCTGAATTCAATTATTCAATTAATTTCGGATGCACTCACTTCGGACCGGCCGGCATAACTTGAAGATAGTTCTGTTGCACAAAGAGCGGCGACAGGCTGTAGTCATGGAAAAACAGATCACACTTGTCATACAGACTCATTCGTTTATGCTCATCGGCAGAGAAAACCTTACGCACCACCTCCCACGGGCCCATTTTCAAGTCTTTTTGAGCCGTTTTCTCACCACTGTTGACGCTGTCCGATTTCAGATTCAATTCTTTGCCTGCACTCAGCAGCGAAATGTGATTAATGGACTGACGTATATCATTATTGGTGGCTGTTATAATCTCCTCAATTCTGGCTGGTTCAATTTTGATTTTCTCCTTGCAGCAGATGCTCAAAATGCGTCCCTTGATTTGCTCTACGCGCGGCTTATTAAAACGTAAATCGTAGCAATAATTAACCAGCGAACGCATTTTTTGATGATTACGATCATTACACATGCAAATAATGGGCACCGAACTGTCTTTGATGAGCGAAATCAGTTCAGCAACACCGCCACGATCTTCATTGCCCGCCATACCATCAACCTCGTCCATAATGAGCACATGTTTCTTGCTAACTGCCTGTGCTTGACCGTGACAGTAACCATAGAGCGATTTGTTCGATAGCAATTCGGAGACTTCTTCTTTAAGTAAACGCTTGCTGCGCGTATCCGACGCATTGAATTCAACAGCATCGAAGCCAAGCTCCTTGCAGACAAGCGTTGCGGTTGTTGTCTTTCCTATACCCGGTGGACCCGAGAGCAAAGCGGCTTTATAGAAACTACCATCGTCGTTCTTGGCCCAAGGATTGGGTTTCTGTGGTTTTTTCTTGCTGTCGTGGTTGATGTACCACTTCGATAGCCAATTCATTAATCTAACAAAATTAAATTATTATAATGTTTACTTTAACTATTAGATATCTTTACTCACTTCGTTACATTGCTAGCAGCGCCATGTTGTCCAATAATCTCCTTGATGGAAGTCGGCTTGTATTTATCCACCCATGCTAGCATATCCTCATTTTCCTGTTTTACGATGACATTTGTATTGTTATTCAATTCGTTACTGTGCGAAATTTGTAACTCTCGTTTGGGTGAAACATTTAAATTTGGCTTGATTGACTCGGTAATATTTAATTTTTTTTTTTCAACTCTGACTGCTCTTCTTTGATGTTTCTGCCGATAGGTTTATTTTTTGGACTGATGCTAGGTTTATTATCATCACCATCATCCACAACTTCCTTTTTAACTTTTTCACCGGAACGTTCGCGTATTAGTTCAAAGAAACCATCCTCACTGAGTATGGGAATATTCATTTCTTCTGCTACTGCCAATTTTTTTGGTCCAGCATCCTCGCCAACTATGAGATAATTCAGTTTCTTGCTGACCACAGTCATGGTTTTGCCGCCGTATTCTTTGATTATCGAACTTGCCTCGTCGCGTTCGATGGATTCCAAGACGCCGGTAACTAGAAATACGAGACCTTTCAAGCAATTGGGTTTGCCCTTGGGCACCTCCTTAGATCCAGGATTTATACAGCTCGAACGATTCTTGTACTTTTGATAGAGTATGGCTGTCATGCGTCTGCGTTCATGTCTTTCCTCGTCGGAGAGCACACCTGTTTAAAATTAATTAAATTAGTTTTGAATACCAACATGTTGGGTTTATGTTTATGTCATTTACTTGATTCCAGATCAGCGTGCTCCTTCTTGACGCGTGGTGTCGTTTTTTTTGTTGTTTTGGACTTCTCCGCCTTTGGCGTTACATCTGGTTTACTGTGTTCACTTTCGACTACGGAATTTTCTAGCTTTGGCCGTTTTGGCGGTGATATTTTCAACAGACTATCGTCATTGCTGCTACTATGCGCCCGTTTGTCGTCCTTCGTTTTCGGCTTGTTATACTCCACTGCACGTATACTTTCATCCAAGTCGATCTCCATCAAACTCTGATCGATATCATCATCCTCCAGTTCAATAATGGATTTATCCTTTGGCTTTGGTGGCTTCTTCGCCTCGACGCGCTTCGTTTCGCCACCAAAAAGTGCAGTCGGATCGATTTTTTTAAGTTCTGCCTTCGGCGTAGTCTTCAATTTCGAGAGGCTTGGCTTCTTCGGTGATTTTGACTCCACGCGTGACTTTTTCGCATCCTTCGCTTTGGTCACTTGCGGACTAGCTGGTATCTCTTCGTCCTCATCGCTGGATATGACGCGCGCTTTTCGCTTTTTTGGCGCCGGCGAATTGTTTTCTTCGTCGCTTTTCTTTTGCGACGCCGGAAGACGCTTGAAGAAGGAATCTATATTCTGCAAATGTGGAATAATAATCATTTGAATGTATCTCAAAAACACACCGTCTGCCTTATCTCAACTTACGCGCTGCATTACGTTCAATTTAAAAAAACAGACATTAACTGCTATGAATGTCGGTGTCGGTCCCGCAAATTTATTTCATTTCGCATTTGCAGTGCTACTCAATTGCAGGGGTTCAAACACTAAATTTTCCATAAAAATGTTCGTTGGCGCCATCTAATGGCATAGCACATGCTCACTCGCTCGTACTAATGACAGCTACATATGGCTATCTAATGGCAACAAACCATTCACAATAATATTGTGACACATTCACAATAGTTTTTGACGGCAGTTTTGTTTCCGATGCAACATTTGACAAATTTTTTGCGGCAACCGTTTACCAAACCGATAATTTATTCTCTATGAACATAAAGGAAATAAATAACTTCGCAAATAGCTCGAGTGTCTGCACAGTTGAATTTAACATTCCCATTTATTTTGCTAATAAAGCAATAATTTCGCAAGTTAAATTGCAGACCAGACCGATTTGTTAACTAGGTCATCAGTTCGTGTCATCAGTCTGCAGTTTTTGGATGTATTTTTATCGGCCAAGTTCTACGTTAATCGATTGAATTATTGCAATCCTCGATAGCATTGGAGAGCAGCTTGAAAAGTCTTCTTAGTTTTTCAACAAGTTTGTTTCTGATAAGTACGTCCGTATAAAAATTTAAATGTTAAGTTATAATTCCCAATTAGTTTTTTATTATTTACATATCAAAAAACACTACTGCACTACTCAGTTTCTCATTTCCTCTATGCCAATCGATATCGCGGACTAACGTTTTTTCAGGATTTATTGAAGAAAAACTATCGTAAACGATTGGCACGCACACACTTTGTCGCTCAGTTTGTGGCAGCAAATCGTTCGCCTGCAATATCGCGCACACCTTCGTTTTCGAATCTCCTGCGGAAGTATTGCACGAAAAAGATTCGGATTTCATCCTAAAAATGGTCCTATGATTTAATATATGTACATAAATATATTTAATTAAAAAAAAAAAAAAAAGACAAAGGACCAGTTCTGTAGAACTACTAGGCAGAATAGCATATATGTTATAAGTTGGTCGCATTCTTCAAAAATTCCAATTATTCTTGTGAAGAACTTATCCAAATCATACTCCAAAAAGTATTGTCAGAGATCTGAATTCGAATGACCATAGCAAGGTATTATTAAGTTTCGGTATCTACTCCCGATGAAGGAAACATAAATGAATTGATTGCGACAGGTTCAACGGTTTTTGATACCCAATTGTGGATATACCCTAAGGAGATGGCAGCAATTCTTGTTAAGTATAGGATGTTCCAACAAACGTGGATGATTTAAGTCGGTCTGGAAATCGTTGCTCCAATAAATCGATCGTATCATGTACGGTGTGGCAGGTGGCGACGTCCGGCTGAAACCACACGTCGTCCAGATCCATATCATCCATGTGACACCACAAGAATTCCGTTATCTTGTTCCTGTAATAAATGCCATTCACAGTCGCTGTATATCCGGCTTCATTTTCAAAGACGTAAGGTTTATCACGTAGCCTGACCAAAATCAACCATATAACTGGTTATTCATTTAGAGGTTATCTTTCATTTATTTGTTTTGTTTTTTTTTTTGCAGATCACGTGAATCACGTTTCATACTGTCATCTTATGTCATCGATGAACGCCGCCAAATACGAAAGAGTTCCGCCTGAACAAGCGCCCTAATCGTTCGGCTTGTGACGCATTGGCTTGTGAAAGCTATAGTTATGTGTGTGTGTGTGTTTGCGTATTAGTGTTATCTAGCCTATGGTGGTGTGCGGCGCTGTGTGTGTTGATCTTTGTATATGGATAATATGTATATGGTAGATTATACGAGCATAGTAGAATATACACATACATATGTACATACATATATGAAAATAAAATTGTACCCTGCACGCTGTGGGACAAGCGTATAATAAGTTTGTTCGAATGTATGCAACAGGCAGAATAAATATGTATATATTACAATATATTATATATGTATGATCAAATCGCTCGATAGATCTCATCGACACTGTAGTCCGGCATACTGAAGTCGGGCACCTCTATCCAGAAATCGTTATTATTTTGCCTTCGATAAGACCCAGAGCTTCATTGAAACGTAGTTCGACTTAATCCATCCTTTCAAATCTATGCAAGATATCTTCGGATAATGCAGTTGGTGTCTCATCAGCTCGTTGTGATGCCATATACTGATGCCATATGGGATTGTTCTGATGTCTCAGCAGCCCGTTGAGATGCCAGATATTCAGCATGCTGTTGACGCCGGTCTTGGGACTGTTCTGGTGTCTCATCAGCTCTATGTGCTGCCTCACGCGACGCCTGTTCAAGCCTTCGCAGTTCAGCTTGTGGAAATGTCTCGTCCCGTCTAGCAACTCTCAAAGCTCGAGCTTTATTAGAGCTTTATGAAAGATTAGACTTACGCTTTCTCGGCATAATTCTTAGTATAGTTGCTTTTTCTCAAAATTTTCTTCAAAAAATGAAATTTAATAAAAATTTAATTTAAAAAGACACCATTTTTTTCCTTAACAAATAATCTAATGACTACCTATTTAAATAATTTCATAAAAATTTAAATAAAAATGAAATAACTTGTTGTAAGTCTATCTAACCACAAAAAAGCTTCCAATTAACCAATATCTTCATAAATTATAGCCTAATTATTATTCTGATATATGAGCTATATTATTGTAAAGTTTCATTAAAATCCATTCATTAGTTTTTGTGTGAAAAAGCAACAAACATCCACACATCTGCACATCTACACATCTACACATCCACAAATCCATTCAGTAGTTTCACGTTTAAAATTTGAATAGGATAGGATTGGTTGCTATAAACTGTTTTCCATATAAAATACATAAAATCGACAAAAATTTAGGCAAGTGCCATGCCATTCGTGGCCTCAATTCTGTATGTCAAGTTGATTTTGACCAAGTTGATATTTCCATGTGTTGCGGATTGCGCATTACGGTTTTGTTTCATGCTCAAAACACTTAAGGAAGTCACCACAGCGGAATACGTCACCTTATAGATAAATCCACCTTGACATTCACAGTAATAAAAATCATTTATATAAAAGTAAATAAAAAAAAAGTCAGCTAGAAAATTTATATGGCTTCATATGAATGCAACTTTGTTCCAAAGTAGATATGACTTTTGAAATAAGAAACATTTTGTGACAATTGGTCCACTGGAGGTGGAGTTATTACGTCTGAAGTTACAGTATGTATGTGTTATCGGTATTAAAATAAGCTTCAAAGACAGATCCAATATTAAGTTTTGTTTTAAGTTTCGAAAAATTCGTACCGAACCGTTTCAATTGATGCAGAAGTTTATGGTGATGATTGTTTACCATGTGATAGAGTTCATAAGTGATGTACGCAGGTTTAAAAATGGTCGTGAGAACATAACTGATGATCAACATGTTGGCCAACTGATATTTATGATTACCTCTCCATCTAAACTGTACCTGAATTTATCAAAGATTGGCTAAAATCTTCTTTGAAATTCATGGAATTGGAATTGAGTACCAAAGGCATCAATTTATTGCATTTCTACAGAACATTTGGTTTACCGAAAGATGTGTGCACGAAGAAGAAAGTTGATCTTTGTTGCACGATAGTATGCCAGCTCTAAGGTTGACACTTTTGACCAATTTTTTGACTAAAAATAGCATTTTCCCCATCAACAACTCCCCGAATTGCCTGATTTGGCGCTATGCTACTTTTATCTGTACTATCACAGAGTAAATAAAAAACAATACGCAGATAATAATTGATGCAGATAAATTTCATTGTTATTTTATTGCATGTATGTAATTAAGATTAGATAAACTTAATAAATTATAATGCCTGGTAACTACTAAAGTCAATTAGTTTATATTTATAAAATACTTACACTGATAAAAAATCCAGGATTTCCGTAGTTGAATTGATCTATAGTGGTATCAAAAGTATGGTTAGTATGGAGTTTCTGAAACCAATTAAAAATTCTTGCTTTAAGAACAAAATTGAAATTTATAAATTTGGCACTCTTCAAGCTCTACTGAGCTTGATTCTAAGAAAAAATAGAATTAATTTGAGTACAAAAAGCCTCAAATTTGTTTCTAATTAAAATTAGTTGTACGTACACGGTTTATAAAAAATGTTCTTTGGTGGAGGGATCTGGTGTCGAACCATGACACATGCGAACGGCGCTGATCATCGTCTTCACTAATTTAACTAATAGGTACCCGAAACATTCAGTTACCGAATCACAACCCATTGCTTTTACCATTTACTGTCTTTGCGAAGAAATTGGAGCAGCTGAGAGCTTAAATTTGATTTTGCTCTGAAGTTTTTTCTCCTCTCAGAGCTTGTTTAAGAATTTTTGGTTATAAACAAATAACTTTCAAATCCATATTTAGAATGCTTTTTCTTTTTCTTGTGTACTAACAATTAATTGTAAATATAAGATAACGCTAACAATAATATTAAATAAACTTACTGCTTATTTTGCATTAAATGCCTTTGAACAATTTCATTTTCGCTGACTAATATAAAAGTTCGACGTTGCACATTTTGTGCATGGAACAGGTTCAAGATACAGCGTCTAAATTTCCAACAGATGAGCAGCAAAAGTAAAAAACTTATACCAAATCGAAAACCAACCATTAGCACACGATCTATGCTGTAGTAATCCATAAGCTTTAATTTGGCTGTGTCCATTTTCATATGTGGTGCACCCTTATAGCGTAGTACATATTCGGTCCAATAGATGACACTATCCATGGGGCGTATGGGTTGATCGCGGAAACGTTGTGATAAAGCCAAAGCATTCTGTTTATATTTCTTATCATTTATAATAGTATCTATAGCATGTCGTAGACGCTGTACATCTAAAGTATTCCAATCTAAACTGATACCAACACCAAGTTCCACCATGCGATCGATATTCGCAAACTGATCATAAAATGTGGGTAGACCAATAATTGGCTTAGCATAAAATGCTGCCTCCATTAAACTAAGCACACCACCATGTGTTATGAAGACTTTAACATTCGAATGCGCTAATATAGACATCTGAGGTAACCAGTCACTTATATAAAAATTCTCTGTTATATTTTTCAATATAGGTGATTCATATTTCCAGATGACACGTTGCTTTAATTGATTTAGTGTTTGCATTATTATATTAAGCGTAGTTGTGGGTAAATGATGCGATAAGATCTCAGCGCCCATAGAGAAGAGCACTACACCATGTGGTGCTTCATCGATAAATTTCTTTAAATCATATGGCAATGGTGGCTCTTCTTCAGCTAAATGAAAACCACCAACTTCAATCAAATTCGGAACATTTGGACGTGCTTGACCCAAAGTAAAATGTTGATTTAACAAGATGAGCGAAAAATTGCGTCTCAATTCGGCAAAGGAACCATCAAATTTTGAAAAGTAAGCATTATGCACCGTCTGTAGTTTAGGTAGTAATACAAAATGCATTAGCAACCATTCCTCTGACATGAAAGCCAGATTATAAAGACGCTCCAACAGATTGAGACCACGCGTAAAACCTATCGGTATAATGGGCTCAATGATGGATGTTGCTGTGTAACCCACTAGATAATCAATATTCCAATCGGAACCACATGAGGAGATGCCCAGCAATGGTGCATTATAATGCTGTGCAAATCCAAAAAGTGCATCGGTTTGCGATGGTTCCATAATGACAAGATCGAAAGTGGCATTGGATTGCAATAATGCTCGTACATTTTCATTTTCCAGCACATTCAGTGCTATTCTGGCACAATAGCGCGCTACGGCAATAACTTCCTGCCATTTATTGCTAGCCATATAGTATTCATTCGCAGCAAAATCTACGTTTATAATAAAGATAGATACACTTTTATAAACAATAACAAGAAAAAATGTTAACTTCGGTGGAACCGAAGCTTTCATACTCTTCACATTTTGTTCGACAACGCTGATGTTTTACTTCAGTTTTTAAATTTTTGAAGTAATTTATACATATACTTATACCTTCCGATAAAAAAAAACCCCGGAATTTCTCATTTAAACGAACATTGCTTGAAATATTGTGAAATAAATCATTTCTCGTGGTTGATACAACTGAAATGTATAGATATTGGTATAACTCTCAAGCATTGCGTCAGTTTGTTCGTACGTAATTATTTGGTAATGAAGTTAGAGTTTTAAAGAAAGCCTACGGAGAGTCGACAATGCCAGAAACACAGGCGTACGAGTGGTACAAAGAGTTCGGTTCAGACGGCAGTGTGATTGAAGATTTGCCTCGTTCTTGGCGTCTATTCACCACCTCGACTGACCAAAACGTAGAAAAGAAATATGCTTGAAAATTGTCAGAGACATAACAGCTGACATTGGATCGATGCAGAGCATTAAGCACGATATTTTGAGCCTGAGACGATTTTTAACGTGTCCTGCGCCGAGATTTCGTAATTTTTTTGCAAATATCCTCATCTTGTACGCGACTTTAATGCCACTCTGCAAGCTCCGTATTGATCTGACATGGCCTAGTGTGACTGTTTTCTGCAACCAGGACTCAAGTTACTACTTCGCAGATACTAGTTTTACTGATTGTGTACAAAAAGTTATGGAAGTTATTGAAAAAATTTGCACATGAATAGAATGAATGGATAATTTTATATAATTACAATTTAAAGACATTTTTGTATCAATAAGCAAATTTAACAAAGAATGTGCAAAAACTTGTTTGTGAATTATAAGTGCTATTAAAATGAAAGTGAATGGGAGCAATACCTTCGATTTGTTGAATGGCGATCATTTGATACTTGTGTTGCTTATAGTAAAAAAAAGGGTTCATCCAACATTCAAACCAACAACTCACAGAACAACTCACAACTGAAAAACTCACAGACAGACAGACAGATCGACATGGCTAGATCGACACGTTCTTGTCGTGCTGACCACGAATATATATACATATATATTTCATAGCGTTTTCTAGGCTTATTTAAATGCGTTGCAAACATTGTGACTGTGTGCAGAGTATAAAAACTATTTTATATATAAATCACAAGCTCATTATTTACCCGTAAATGCCTCGTTTGTATCGTTGATTGGTATATAATGCACAGTTTTATGTGCTTTTTCGACATTATAAGCATGGATCAGCGTTATCTCATGACCTCTGTCAGCTAATGCATTTACATATGGTGTTAGTAGTATTTGCTGTGCGAGATTTGGATATGGAAATATAGCCAATATCTTAGCACCGTCTATGAAACGCGTAAGTGCAACGAATGCACCAAAGTACGTAAAATAATAAACGTAATACCGTCCCAGCATTTTAACTAAATGTCTGAACTCATGTCAGCGCATGCGACTACTGACCGTATAAATTTTTAAATGGTTAATTTTGTTTTCTTTTTCGTGGCACTTATCGCTTGATAACTGAAAAAGCTTGCATACTTCAATAGATAAGATTATACCTACGATATATTTTTACGCATATGATATATAAATTTTCAATAAGTGATTTAGTATAAGTGAATATTTCAATGAGTCAAGACTTTGGTTGAGTGCTACTATAGCGCTAAGGAAAATGCATTTCCAGGCGTTCGGGCTATATTTGCTGTACTTTTTAGCGGCCATGAGCTCTGCTGCGAAGATACTTACAATATTTCCGTATGCAACTAAACCGCAAATTAAACTTGTTATACCATATATGCGTGGATTAGTGGAACGTGGGCATGAGTTAACTATCATAAGCGGATTTGAACCGGAGGAGCCAATAGCTAATGCAAGTTTTGAAGGTAAATTTTGTCTTGAATTATTTCGTAGCGATTTTTTTTTCCAAAGGCTTTATTGTGCAAAAATTGATACAAATAAATTATCCAGCAGTCCTAACTTGAAAAGTTCCTTCCTTTTCTGTCATTCAAGCAGCTGTTCGGAGGTGAAAAAACGACTTTCCACGTATCTTGGTTTCAATTTGTATGGGATCAAATTTTTCTGTTTTTGGATCATTCTCATGGTTTTGAGGCGTTTGGTGACTATTGACAAGTCAACTCTGAATGATTCAGCTAATTCGTGGAGCATTTGACATGGATCTTCATTGAGCAATGATTCAAATTATTCATCTTGTCTTCCAACCGAAAACCAACATTTTGAAACTGAGGAAACTACTTCCGACACTTTTATGGCTTTCGACAGCACTTTTCCTCATGTTAAAGTAATGAAGTAAGATTCACCACAAAAATACTTTATCCGGCACAACATTTTCAATGAAGTAAATAGTGTTGCTATTTAAGCCCAATACTGAGAGATACCGAAAAAACTTTGATACCTAAATAAACGCTGTCAAACAACAAGAAAAATTTTCGTCACGAACTGGTAATCATCGAGTACTCAGATAACAAAAATGTTTGCTAGCGAAAATACTTCATATACTCAAAGAACAAGTGGCAAAGAGTGAGACCTTTTGTATTTCCGTAAAAAAAACGAATATGTGTGGACTTTTCACCTAATAAATATCTGATTTTAGTATTTCATGTTGATTTGGGAACACTGTTTTTTGTTTGTATAGCAGTAATAATTTACAATTTCGGTAGCAAAAATGTTCATCCATCTCAGTATTGGACTTTATGCTTCAACTAAATGACATACTAAACACGACGCTCCATGACAGTAGGCTTACGGAGGAATACATTTTGTAAAGTGGTATATTGGAAAGTGATTTCATCTCTTAGGAAAGGATGGGAACTAATTCAAACAACCAATAATTAAAATTCAACGCAAAAATAAAATATAATACATATTTAAATTTTAGATCTCAGCGATGATGACTTTTATGTACCATTAACAAAGTGGGGAGAAGCTACTTTAGTTTCCAAATATTTCTACACTATGACAGAACACGTATTACATGCACTGCAAGGTTTTACGCAACATTTTGGAATGCCTATTTGGTTAATTGATAATCTAGTCGGCATACGAACCAATATCACCCGTCGGCTTTGAGCGTGGCTTTAATCTATACGAACGTCTGCAAAATTGGATTTATATAAGAGAAGAAAAGCTTTTGAATCGTTTAATTTTGTTTCCAGAACAGCAGCAGCTATATAAAAAATATTTTCCCAAAGCGCATGTAACGCTAGAGCAATTGAGGCAAAACTTTTCACTCGTTTTGCTTAATCATCATTTCAGTTTGGGACAACCACGTGCTAATGTGCCGAACATTATTGAAGTTGGTGGTATACATATACCTGCCGGAACAACACCATTATCCGTTGAGTTGGCGCGAAATGTAAAAGTATCCATATCACACGCGGGAATGCTGAGCATCATAGAGTCGGCATACTATGGCAAACCAATACTACCAATGTTCTACGATCAATTTGTCAATATTGAAAACATGGAGAAGCTTGGTATTGCATTAAGTTTAGATATTAGAAATTTGAATATTGCCAAACTGACGTATGTTATAGAGAAATTGACTCCGAACCTTATACGAGATCAGCCGTTTACACCACTGGAGACTGCACTTTTTTGGACGGAATATGTTATCAGACATAAGGGTGCACCTCATATGCGTGTTACTAAACAGAACTTATCTATTTTTAATTATTATTGCATCGATCATATTGCTGTGCTGCTGGGACGTATGGGTCTAATATTGATCAATGTAATTTTTGTAGTAGAAAGCTGCCTCACGCCAAGAAAAGGGGTCGCGGCTGGAGGTACCATGACTACTACGTTTACACACATATCTTGTTTGCAAATAAAAATTTTGTAAATCGATTAATTGGTTTATTGATATTATTGACGTTTATGCGGCTTAATTTTCGATTTGCAACATTTTTATTTACAAATAAGACATGTGTATAAACGTAGTCAAAATCAATTATCTTGTCAGTTTAATTTCTGATAAGCGTAAAGAGTGTCTATTCCCTGTACTTATAGGATGAATGGGTATATTAAGTTTGTGCAAATGTCTGAAATGAGAGAAATGAGGCATGGCAGACCATAAAATTTCTCCAAATTTAAATATTCAGTCTAATTCTTCTATAATAATTCTATCCATAAGCAAATAAAGTATATAAAAGGTATGAGCCAACTTCACTTTAAGATATAGACCCCATACAAACCCGCCCACTTCTCTGTGAATAGTATTATAATGTCGTCACAAAGATTGCAACGCCTTAAAGGAAACATCAGAGACCGATTAAAGTATAAATATTCACGATTAGATTGACAAGACGAGTCGATATCTAGCTATGTACGTCTGTCTGTCGGTCTGTCTGACTGTCGGTCTGTCTGTCTGTCTGTCTGTCTGTCTGTCTGTCTGTCGGTCTGTCGGTCTGTCTGTGCGTTCCTATCCACCCCATTCCCTCAATATGAAGCCTTTAATCATAATTTAACCATAACCTGAAGCAACACAAGTTAAAAAATGTCTGTAGTTTGTACACACTAGAATATATATCTCCCATACAATAACACGTTGTATTTATTTTGTTGTATCGAAGATATTATTAATGTTTAAATAATTGTTTTTAAATTGGTCAACTACATACAAATGGTAAATCCAATGAAGAATATTAATATTGTATAAACTGTACATTTGAATCAACCACTTTTGAGCACTCGATAGCTCTACTATCTAGCGTGCTGCCTAATTTTTCAGACGATATGGGTTTAACCTCAGCTCGATCCAAAATTTTGTTTAAATAGAATTTAATTCTTTCTAACAATTTCATGCGCAACAAAATTATACACAACACTAGTGGTGCCGAGCAAAAACGGGGGTAAGTGATGAAGAGTACTAAAGCTTCGGTTCCAAGTTCCAAGTTTTGTGTATCTAACGTCTACAAAGATCCAGGTAGAACCAATTTAGTATATAGTCCAATGCATATCTATAGTTTAAGAAAAAAACTTTTGACAAGGTACAGGGTATCTAGAAGTCCAGTCATTCGACTGTAGCATTCTTTCTGGTTTTTATTAAAACATATTTGCGATGTTTAAGGAGTGCTCAGTAATTATTTGTTTCACTATTGGCTAAAATGCTCGGAAGGCACTATATTAACTATGTAGTTAGTATTTTTATTCGTATTTGAGACGGTTTATTTTATAATTGATGGTGCTAAATTACTGGCTATATTTCCCTATAGAAATCAGTCACAAAAGATATTGCTTACGCCTTATTTTGCGGCATTGGCTGAAAGAGGGCATGAGATTACGCTCATACATGCCTATCCGTGGATAAAAATATCGAAAATGTGTATTATATATTATTGAATGACTTTAATAATGCATATATCGTAAATGAAGGTATGCACTTACTCGTACATATATGAAGCAAGTTAATTATATAAAATCCTGTGCTAATTTAAATATTCTTCTAATTCCAATGTAGAATTCTATAATCATGATTTTTTCTTGGCGACTAATAAATGGCGGGAAATAAATACTGTGGTAAAATTTTGTACTAAAATAGCACTGAATGTACAGAAAATGAGGATATACAAAATCTTTTGAAGTCCATTGCATAATTTGGTGCACATTGGTGGTTTACACAGCAACGTCTGTCAATGAACCAATTAATCCCTTCGGTTTTATGAGTGGTATTAATTTTCTGGAGCGACTTCATAATCTTGCATACATCTCAGAAGAATGGTTGCTACTGCATTATGTGGTGCTACCACATAATTGAAGCTATACATAAGGCATACTTTCTAAATTTGTTGATACTTTTGCGGAAATAAGACGCAATTTTTCGCTTATATTGCTTAATCAACATTTTACATTTTGTCAAGCACGTCCGAATGTACCGAGCATCATTGCATCGGTGGATTTCATTTGCCAGAAAAAGCATCTCCATTACCATATGATTTGCAAAAATTTATTGATGAAGCACAGCATGGTGTAGTTTTATTCTCAATGGGTGTTGAAATCATGAGCAGAAGTTTACCAACGATGGCAGTTAATGTGTTACTGCAAACCTTTGCTCAACTGAAGCAACGTGTCATCTGGAAACATGAATCGCCGCAACCACAAAACATCACATTCCAATGTTAAGGTATTCATTACACATTGTGGTCAGCTTAGTCTTATGGAGGCAACATTTTATGGCAAACCTGTAATTGGTATACCCAGATTCTGTGATCAGTTTAGTAATATTGTACGTATGGAAAAATTTGGAGTTGGCATCAAATTGGACAGGAATTCCATAAATCCGGAGAGCGTACAACATGTACATGTATTGTATATAATATCTTTATATATAAAAACGAAAGTATGTATCTATATATCTATATATTTATATATCTATGTATCTATGTATATATGTATCTATATATATTTGTATGTCCGTTAAAGACAGATACACCTTCCAACCTTTCGTGGTGAAAATTGATGTGTATATGCTTTTAGGAACAGAGAAGGTTTTGCCGATATAAAAAAATCCGTATACCAGCTATTATTTTAAAATTTTTTTTTTAATTCTTTTTTTTTGTTTGAAAAATTAAATAAACTACAGAAAAACTAAGAAATCTATGAGAGAAAATTCACTGCAATTTTATTAATTTTATTAATTTTATTAATTTAATTAATTGTATTAATTTTATTAGTTTTATTAATTTTATTAATTTTAATACTTTTATTAATTTTATTAATTTTATTAATTTTATTAATTTTATTAATTTTATTAATTTTATTAATTTTATTAATTTTATTAATTTTATTAATTTTATTAATTCAGATAAGATTAGTTAGTCATAAAATATTTGCCAGGGAGTGTATGCAAGCGCAATACTGTTTTTAATTATGTTCGAATTAATAATAAACAGTGCAAATTGATCAAAATGCTTCCCAAAAAAATATCCATTGGTAGATCAACCAAAGAATCAAAACAGAAGTCAGACAGTAGGGCGGCTGAAACAACCGGTGAAGGAGAAATTCGTCTAAATGAAAACCGTTTGAGAAATCGTGAATCAAGAGCAGCTAAAACATCTGAAGAGTGAGACGCACGATTGGAAGACTAACGAACCAGAACATCTACTCCGAGAGCAGCTGAGACAACTGGACAACGGGATGCACGGTTGGAAGATCTACGAACAAGAGAATCTACTTCAAGAGCAACTGAAACAACTCAACAGCGAGCTGCACACTTGGAAGGCCTACGAACCAGAGCATCTACTGCAAGAGTAGCTGAGACAACTCAACAGCAAGATGCACGATTACAAGTTCTACGAACCACAGTATCTACTTCAAGATTGATTTCCGATTTGAAGTTGGAAGCATTTAATTACGATAAAGACTCCGACTACAGTACTCACCCACATGTTGTGTTTGGCCAAATGGATAAACTGTATCCACATTGTCGTTCTCTGAAATTTCACAAGGAATCGCCTGAAATGTGTTGCTCGAATGGCAAAGTCAAGTTGCCACCACTCACTCAGAGCCACCAGAGCCACTTCGAACGTATGTTAACATTTTTTACAACACATTCGAAACTACAACTAATCCTTTCAAATGACATCGTTTGGAGCAACAGAAATTGTTAGCGGTGGTTTCATGCCCACATTCAAAGTTCAAGGCCAAGTGTATCATCAAGTCGGTTCACTTCTTTCGCTACCCGATGATGATTCCAAGTTTCTGCAAATTTACTTCATGGGCGGCGAAGAGGCGGAGGTTAATCAACGTACCGCTTTATTGAGAAACAATTTTGGTGCGCACCTAATTTCGCGTTTCGGACCTGCCCACTGGCCCTGGATTTTATTCTTTATGTGATGTCAGAAGTCTTCGTCGATAAACCAGCTACGATTGTAACCCAATATTACTCGCCTAATTCAAGAGATACCGGTAGCAATGCTGGAAACAGTGATTGAAAATTGGACCTTCCGAATGGACTACCTACAGCGTAGTCACGGTCAACATTTTAATGAAATTGTATATAAAAAGAAAGTGTTAGAGATTATTCTTTTGGGTCATAATAAAGATTCCGACATCTAATTCTATTTGAAGTAATTTATTTTAAATTAAAAAAACCTTTAAAAATGTATCACACGTTAGTTGCTCGTTGTGGACACCGTTTTACCTCATGGATCACATGCGGATTTTGCGAACCCCAAACTCCGACCCATACAGAAGAAAATGCGCCCCACTGGTGAAGATGATTTGTTTTGAAAATCGGTACAACAAATCGCTCCATTTTTAATAATCGAAACAATCGTAGATATTAGCTGTCAAATTTCAGAGTTATCACTTGCACAGAAAAAAGTGCCGCAAAATTTTCATCGTGCACTCTTGTTGGGACACTCTATAATTGAAAAACTTTGGCATAGACAGGTCAAACGTACGACTATCCGCCTAATATGGCCTTTGGGTATCAAGGTATGCAAGCTTTGATAATGGAGTTGAATCGTTCCCTTTTTTTGTTTATTGCTGTGGACATGCTTGTAAAAACAAATGCTTGTACTTATATATTTTAAATGAGAAAGTGACTACGTCGAACATAAAAATAAAGTCTATATGTTGAAAAAATCATGTTCTATCACATGTTCTATAAAGCAGACAAAGCACTTATTTTGTAGTTATAATCAGATTCAAGAAGCCTTGACTGAGGTCCACATCGACGAAGAGCAATATGCCAATGTGGAAAATGATGCTTCCTAACTTCTTAAAAAAAATGGCTAATCTGGAAACTATACAGAAATTTGGCACGATATTCTTGAAAGAATCGATGCCAACATATGTACATATATGTACATATATTTGCCAAGTTCCACGATGGTTGTTGTTGTAGCAGCTCCTTCTTCTTGTGAACTATATCAGGAAAATCATATGTGTATAATTCATTATATATAGAACAAATATAGTGCAAGCAATGCTTATGAAGGAGGAAGAAAAACCGAAACGCAAACCTCAAGTGTCAAGGTCTAGGAAACAGGCAACATCCACTGGTCGTAACCAGAGGTCTAAAGGGCTCAATTGTGTAGGATGGGACGGGCAACTGAACAGGTGAAAAGTGTCATGCGGTGATTCACCGCAATCAGGGCAGCAATTTGTATTACTTATCCCAATTCTTTCCCTGTAGCACTCGAGCATAACGCTCCATCCGGATCTTAACTGTGCAAGTTTAGTCCTGGTGCTACGAGGGAGATGTTTTTCGCTCTCATGAATAGGTGGAGGTCTTCCACCTAATATTATGTTGTCCCTAAACGAGCGAATTGCATGCTCAGTTGCATCCTTATGTAATTGGGCCCTTCCGGAAGTATATTCATACTCCCGAATGTTGCTATCAGTGATAAAGCGATTTATGTTCGACTTATATATCCTGATATCTGATCTTATTCGGGTAGGCGCTGATGTAGTGAGGGTGCCATGGTTTGAATGATCAACTCTGTACGCACCTAACAAGAACTGCATTATGCTGATGAACAGGAAGTATCATCGTTTCACTGTGCAAATGATCCTCATGGGTCATTTGCAAACAACCAGTGGCAGTCCTCAGCGCACTGTTCTGACTTCTTTGCAGGCTTTGCCATTGAGTCTTACTTAGGAAAGGAGTCCATACAGGAGCAGCATAGTTTAGGACAGAACGTCCAATAGCTTTATAAGTTGTTAAAATAGTCTTCTTGTCCTTACCCCAAGAAGATCCGGCAAGCGCTTTCAGCACTTTGTTTCTCGACTTAAGACGGTTATTTGTCTTGGTGGCATGAGCCGAGAATCTGAGCAATGGGTCAAATGTAGTTCCCAATATCATCGGGTACTGGACGGTAGGAACCCTTAGACCTCCAACAAAGACATCTAGTTCCATTCTCACCTCCTTAGTCCAGGAAGTGAAAATGGAAGCAGATGACTTATAAGTTGAAAGTCCAAGGTTGCGAGCATTGAAAAAATTTAATAAATCATCCAAATAAGTGTTAATTCTCGCACATATGTCATCTACGTTCACACCCGACGATAAAACAGAACAATCATCTGCATAGGTCACTAGTTTTATATGGGGAGGGGGAAGGGGCATCTCAGCCAAATAAAGGTTGAACAGAAGAGGAGAGAGAACTCCACCCTGCGGAACACCCATCTTTAACTTACGATAACCCGACCTCACGCCCCTGAACTCAACATATGCCCTTCTACCATTAAGATAGTTCAATAGCCAGCGTTTTGTTTTATCGGGTAGTGAAGTGGAATCCAGGTCTTGAAACAAGATTGCATGATCAACAGTATCAAATGCCTTGTTCAAGTCTAGAGCCACCATCACTGTACGTTCGCATGGCCTCGGCTTATTAAGTCCATCAGCTATAAAAGTAGTGATTTCGCTCAATGCTGAAGTCGTACCACGACCTTTCCTAAACCCGTGCTGATGATTTGCTAGAGGGCAGTGTTCTGTCATTGAAGGAAGTAATAATGACTCAAGAACTTTCACTACAGAAGCGATATGGGCCTATAAGAGGAACCAAGATCAGCTTCACTGCCAGGTTTTAGGAGAGGTATAATCCTAGCTACCTTCCATACATCAGGGACAATTAACTGAGAAATGGAAAGATTTAACACGTGTGTGAGGTATGCTACCGCTATAGGCCCAAGGTGCTTCAGCATCAGCATAGAAATGCCGTCTGGGCCGAGTGCCTTGGATGATATTGCTTTCCCTATAGCAGCAAGAACCTCCTCACATGTAAAATCTACCAAATCTTCATGTCCTTTTTTCCTTCTAATATGACGTATGGATTTACGCTTCAACCTATTCTGCTGAGAAGGGTGTTGCACGAACTGTCTGCAGAAATAGGTGGCACACTTTTTTGACGATCCTATTTGTACTCCATCAAATGTGACAGATGAAAGAGCTCTATTCTGCGGTACACCAGATATTTTTTTAATGGTGTTCCACAGACTTCGCGAACCCGAGTCACAATTATCCAAGTGCTCCAGCCATTTTGCCTTCCTGTGTTCCGCAACGAGATTGTTCACATTGTGGGACAACAAGGCAATACGACTATCACCCGGATCATTGGCACGAATTTGATCACGCAAGGTCGCTAAGCGTGCAGCTTCCGCTGGAAAGCCTGGCCTAATATTAGGAAACCTACCAGCAGGAATATGCCTCTTTGCAGCCTTAGTGATCGCGTCTCTAAGAATTCTTTCACCTACCTTAACATCATTAGGAGGCAAAAGACCGCTGATTGATTGATCAATACAGCGTGTAAACCCAGTCCAGTCAGCCTTATTGTAGTTCACAAAGACTCGTCTATCCGATTCAACAAAATCTTCCGGACGAGTAATGTTTACCACAATAGGGATATGATCCGAGCCCAACGCTATATCAATCGACCACACAGAGTATGCAATAAGCGATTCACTGACGACAGTTAAATCAGGGGAGCTGGATGTGGTAGTGCTCATCCTGGTTGCACAATCCTCATTGATCGTACAAAAAGGAGAGCTATCTATCTGGTCCGCAATACTAATACCCCTAAGGTCATTACCCAATTCCGAAAACCACATCTCATGGTGTGCATTGAAATCACCAAGAATAATTCGGTGATCCCCTTGCAAGACATGGCTCAAAATTGGATTATACCCAGGGTCGCAGCTGTTGACTGGTGGAAGATATAAGTTCACAAACTCTATCTCGACATCTCCGGACTTTACAGCCAGACATTGCGTCTCCAGAAATGAATTCTGTTGACCAACAGAAGGCAGTGAAAAAGGTCTGAAATTCACCGTTCGATGAACAATGAATGCCAGTCCTCCTCCACTGTTTCTGTCTCTGTCCTGCCTGACTATATTAAAGTCAGCAACAGATGCCAGCCGACATGAGTCTGTGAGCTTGGACTCTTGCACTGCTGCAATTAGGCTGTCATGCCGCACCATGTAGTCCACAATCTCAGCCACCTTCCCACGCAGACCATTACAGTTGAGTTGCATAACTCTAAAAGAGTTAAGTCGCTGCTCAACCAATGGACTGCGAGCACGCATAATTTGTTGACGGGGCGGCGGAAGAATTGGCCAAGACCGTGTAGAACTACTGGAGCTACATGACGTCCGGACACAGATGGGACAAGCATATTACTATGCGCAGATATACAACACGACGCAAAGAAATCAGTACTCCAATCTCTATGAGATCTAAGAGCAGTGCACCTCCTCATATGACACCAATTGTGACAGCCATTACATCGCACAGATAAAACATTGCGATGCATCTGACTGCCACAAACGGAACATATCCAGCTAGCAACCGCAGTTGCTTGCGAGGCGGAGGTTGTTGCAGTTGCATTGGAAGTAGGTGCAACAGCTGTGCTATCATTGGTAGCAGAATTAGAGTTACCTAAGCAACAACTAGCAACAAATTGCTCTGACCAGTCTCTATGAGATTGGAGGCCCGAACAATATCTAAGGTGGCACCATCTGCCACATCTAGAGCATTGGACCGAGGTCGCGTTTCTGAAAATCCTCCTCTCACAAACAGAGCAGAACCAGGGACCAGGTCCCGGGTTCCTCTCAATGCCGGCGCGGCACAGGAGTATCTTCAACAGTTGCGCCGACATAACTGTTGACTCCATATAAAAAATTGTACACATAGATACCTGATACAGCCACTTGGGCTGAGTTGGACAACCTTTGGCTGCACAAAACTTCTTGTGCAGATCGGTCCGGGGCGTAAACCCAGTCGTCCTTGGGAACGATGGTACTTTGTACTGCTGTTAAACTATTGAAGCTTTATGGTAATTCGAAAAATTATTTCATTAATATATGGGTGTATACAAATAAGGGAAACAGATTGGTAAAAACTGAAGAGTACGTCACGTTTGAGATTTCGAAAACCAAAGCAGTGATTACTAATATTGACCTGCTGTCCAGATGTCATTCGTTGTCAGTTTTGGCTTGGCGAAGAACCAATGGAAAAATTTCGTTATAGCATAATCATGCAATGCATATGTCGATGATGGTGACTAAATGCTTCGGAGAAAGATCATTCTTAAAAATGAAACTCATCAAAAACAATCTCATGGTTTTGAGCAGTGAATAAATGTATTTCGGTTTTGGTTCCGTTTTTGGTACGTATCGAAACGTGTATTTCGATATACCGGTAACAATTTATTTCGGTATTCGGTTTTGGTACGGTTCTCGGATTTTAGTTTCGGTATACCGGTACGGTAACGGTACCGGTCAATATTAAAATTTTTGAAAAAAGGAATAGAATAGTTACCTGTTGCCAACGTTCCAAAGACCATATATCAAATTAAAAAGTTATTATTTAACGTTTTTGCAATAAACTATTCTTTATTCAAGCGTACATAAATACAAACATGCTTAAACTTTTATACATTTACACATAGAGTGAATTTTATTATAATTTTGTCACGGAGATTGTAACACAGTAACGTATATTCTTGAACAGGTCGACGAGACGAATCTTTATCTTTTATTTCATTCTATTTCGGTTCCGGTTTAAATAAAAATTTAAATATCGGTTCTGGTTCCGGTTTTCAATTTGAATCGGTTACCCTGTTATCAGAAAAATCAAATCGCAAAGTCGTTATGAAAGTGAAAATGCACCGATTCTGATCAATTTTTTTGAAATCGATGTTTGGAACAGGTGGTTACCTCGTATATTCATTATGCGGCAGTGCGGTTAGAAGTAGAAATAATCTTTTTGTGTAATGTACCAACCATTTATTCCGTTGCCTTTTTTCTTAACTGGGAGACTAAGTTTCTAATCGGGTTTCAGCTGGACTTGTTTTCGCATGAAGGTGCAATCCTAATACATCATACTTCGCTACAATATAAAAATTAAACAGGATTTAAAATTTCTCACATTTTAAGTTGAGTAACAAATTGAAACTGCAACAAATATGTTAGGCCCTTAAGCAAACTATCGTATTTAATAAGGTTTTTTATTTAAACAATCTATCAAGCTCTGCATTAGCAGAGTGACAAAATTTTGTACTTACAAATCATTAGATGGAAATCAATATCAACAGATCAGACGCTTTTGCCCCCATCTTATTCGGTTTTATCCCTTGAGAATATTTTAAACGTACGAGTATTAAGGTCATTTTACAACGTCAGCTTTGATTTCGTTTTCGATATTGGGGGTGAAAATGCACTTACTTTCACTCCCTTCCAACTCCGCCCACGTCCAGTTCAATTGACTTTTCGTTGTTTGAGTCGTCGTGTGGCTTCTATTGCATTCCCCGCCTTGAGGGTAGGTGTGAGTTGTGGGTCTGGCTAACAACAATCTTGGTTTTGTTACTTTGCCACAAGTTTGGTAAACGTGTGCGGTGCGCGTTAAACGTTTCCCCTGGGTAAAAAAAAAACGATTTTCAAACATTTTGTGTAAATTAAAAAATGTTTTCAAATAGCTTTGATAATAAGTTTTGCGGGTGGGAAAACGTGTTAAAAAAGCGTGTAATCTATTACAAAATGTCACACCAATTTTAATTGAGGATATTCAGAGCAGTAATGCCGAATTTGTTGCCTACTAATGGGTGAGAAACATTGAAGACCATATATGGGTAGATTTTGTTTTATAAATACGACGTGAATGATACCTTCATATACTTTAACTATCTAAAAGTTAAAAATATTAAAATTGTTTACATGTATTGTGGTGTGAAACATGCAGAAAGGATCTGGATTCAAGTTCAATTATAAAGCCAAAGTATGAACCGTCTACGTGTAGTGACGCAATATGCATCAAAGGTATTTTAGCGATTTGAATAAATTTCAGTGTTACAAAATCAAAATAAAAAATAGACGCACTTTAAACCTCGACCTTGTGAAGGCTCGTCTCGGTCTCGTCTAGTACAACATTTACAATGTTTTACTGAATTTTTAAGTTAATGGCTCAAACTGTTTTTGGGACGCTTCACCTAATAATCATCTAATTCTATAAATTTCAACCGATAATAAACTTCTCAACAGTTTTAGAAAGGACTTAACTTTACTCCAATTTTCGCAAATAATGTTTTGGTGTTGAAATGACAAAAAAAGTAGGAATTTGAAACGAAATAGTCTGAAATTCTTGCTTATTTTCAAATCTTGTACAGTTTGAGCACGTTTTAATGTCAATACTTTTGTTCAGCATGAAATTTTTTTTCATAAAATTTAGCAATAATCTTCACTTCTCTACTTATTTAATAAATCAAAATCGAAAAAAAGTTACCAACGCTTTTAAGCTTTTCAAAATGGAACAATATTTACGTTTAACTTCTGAAATCTTAGTACGGATCTCAGAAGAAGTACAAAAAAACTTCATAAAATAGAATATTCAAGAACGAAAAATAATTTATTGCTTTGATTCTTCTGTCGTTAGGACTGGATTCAGAAGAAATATGCCATAATTTCTCTGACAGCATTCAATTACAGCAAATATATTTTCACATATTTCTGTATTTGACTTTAGCAAAGTTAGTTTTAACAGATTTTCCAATGAGGAAAACGCCCGGTCATTATCATCGATGCCAAAGCTGAATATCAAAAAACAGGAGGGGGAAGAAACTGGTGTGCTTACAATAAAACCACACCCAACACTTTATTACTAAAAGTAATTCCATCCAGCATAAGCGCCAGATAAGAAAAAAAAAAAAAAAAAAGGTTTTAGAGGTATCCCCAATACAAACCAATCGCCCACTTTTGTGCTTTTGTATGAAATACCTGTACTTCTTGAATTAAGTCAATATTAGCTTGTCATTCGCTGTGATGGTTTCTTATAAACGGCTTTACACATATATTCTTATGGGTGTGTCCCTCCCATTTTTGGGGGTAGTCCCTATATAAACCCAGCGCCCAAGTTTATATTTTACAATTCGATTAACAATTTCGTGTTAATGGTATTATAACTTCAGTTCAATCGAAATGTTTTTTCTTGTTTCTCGTATAGATTTTTAAAAAAAGTTTAAATTGATTCATTCTCGTGGTATGAATTTTTGAAGATTTTTTTAGAAGATGGTTTCACTATTTTACCCATATCTCAAGATAGAAACGGCCAATCTAATTGCGACAAATGTCAAAATAAAAATACAACATAGAGTGGAGCTATTAGTTCACTTTGTGCAAACTCACTTACCTCTAGGGGGAGAGTCATTAAAAGGGATTTCAAATTATGAACAACTAAATATATGGCGGTATTTATACGCTTTGTATGTGAAATTTGAAAACAACAAAAAGTAAAATATTTTCTTGATTTTACAAATGTACATAGTTGATAAAAAATTTCCGTAATTTGTAATGTATATTGTCATTCCAACAATAAAAAAAATTTTTAACAACATATCCAACATTGTTGAATTTATCAACCTATCAATTTCAATGTGCGCGACAGAATGTGCAAAAAAAAATTACAATTAAATTTGTTTACGAACAATGTATAATGTGAAAAAGTAAACAACAACTAAAAAGTTGTTGGCCAACAATGTGGGTAAACGGTTGATATAAAGTTGAAAGTATTGCCATTTGGACATATTTGTTGTCTCTCTTACATTCACAAGTCGAGTCTGCGTCGAGTCACTTTTCAATGTATAAAATGGAAATACTGGCAATATGGCAATACTGAGGGCAAGTGTTCTCTTATTTCAGTTCAGTTGAAAGTGCAGGAGTGAACAAAAAAACTTAACAAGTAACAACAAACTTAAGATATGGCACTTGATAGATGATCCAGACAATTTTTGGAATCAAAAATGAAATCAGCAATAGTTACCATTAAATTAAATTCAAAACCGATGACTTCCTGAAATACCATCTTCCCGCCTCAATTCCCAAAATTTTGTTAAGGAATATTTCTTCTGTTACGGGAGCCCAATGATTGAGACTATATCCCACTCTCTCCCGGCTTACTTGGGAATTGGGGCTGGAACAGGATATTTCAGATATTCAGATTTAAGAAGACTATGAATAAATAGTGTTGGATTAATTACAGTTGTTTTAATTAAACAAAAAAGAAAATAGAAAAAAAATTTTTTTTTTTGCTTTTTATTTTAACAGTGATCGCAGTATCATTTGAATATGACGGTAATTTCAAAATAGCAGTCACGATAATCACTGCTCCTCAAAAATAACTGACTACCTCATCTCTAATATGGATCTGGATTTCAATTGGTTTCATCAGGACGGTGCCACCTGCGACAACTAGCATGAAGCAAACGATTTATTGGTGCGACGATTTCTTTCTTTGGAGTTTTCTCAGAATTTCAAGTGTATGAGAATAAACCACAAACAATTCCTGAGCTCAAGGCCAAAATTCAACGCGTCATCGGTGACATAGAGCCACATCTTTGTCAAAATACAATCGAAAATTTCATGAAAATAGCAATGGTCTGTGTTCAGAGCCTCGGTGGGCATTTGCCGTATAAATTATTCCATACATAATCCGAATATGTCTACTTTACAATGCAATTGCAAAAATATCAATACTCGCTCAAAAAATATGCGTTGTGTGTTCAAATTAAATCTTGCACTCTTGTTGGGACACCCTATAGTTCGGTTATGTTTGGTAAATAATTACATAGGAAGTGAATAATATTTTAAAAGAGCACATTATAAATCATAAACGATAAACAAAATAAAATAACGTAGATCTAATCAAGTAAAATGCGCAGTCAGAAATTTCACAAAAATTAATCAGTTAAGAAAATGAAAACAATTTACTTTGTATGTAACTAGAAATGTATGTAGTATTGTATGTGAAGTGTGTGAAACTAACTTCTGGCGCTAATGCGACACTTTGATAAATATCGAATCAAAATAATGCGTAAATACAATTAATCACGATTAAATAAACAAACATTCGAGCAACGTAAAGCCAGAAATCTAAAAGCCTAATTAACGACTTTAATACCGAATTAATGAAGTAACCCAATGTAAACGAAGTTCCAAACCCAAATCATCAGAACGAAAATATGCATAATTTGCCAAAGCTGGATTTAACTTGTACACCGTGACCCAGTGGGACGGATTGACTTACTGACGGATTGGTGCACAGAGCTTCAGCGGGGCGGATGGTGTTTATCACGCGTAAATGATCACAACAGGACTGTGAGCAAAGTGGCAAGGTCCTGCAGCGTTGCACGTGAGTAAAACAAGTGTTCAAAATCGCACGCACGCCAAACTCAAATTAGGTAAAATAGTTTTCTGAAACACACTCTGACCTGAACCTAACCACACTTTTATGGATTTTGAGCGATAAAAATCTTCAACGCAAATAGGCTTCATGAATATTAGCCAACGATATTTTATCTAAGAAATCAATGCCATTTATTTAACACTTTATTCATTAGTGTCACAGTATAACCCCCGGCACAACTCCGCCCATATTAAAACAGATGTCAGGCGACAGCCATCGAATCGAATTGAAATCACTTCGGCGCGTCACCCTCTGTAAATGTTATTTAATGCAAATATTATAAATCCAGTAAATGTGTTTTGGACCATGAGGGAGACTACAAAGGAGCAAAAGAACTAACTGTCGAACAGAGTGTCCTTGGGTGTCTGTGTCTGTGTTTGTTGACTCTATCGCTTTGCATAATTTAAAGTGAAAGTCAAACATTGAAAAGCGTATGAAAAAAGCAATTTACACCACTTCGACATCGTTTTTCTGACTAGCAATAAAAAATCTTCGGTCTTATCCTTTTTTATTAGTTTGTTTGTAAGTCTTCGGCAACGTAATGCCATTTAAAGTATTCATAGCTCAATATTACGATATTATGGGAATTTTCCATGTGGTTGGACTGCTGACTAACTGCTGATGGCAGCAAGAGGGTGTATCAGCTAGTACGTGCAACCCTCCTTTGCAATTCTTACATGTTCATCTAACGAACGAAGCCTTTTAAAATTTGCGAGTTATGTTAATAGAGCTATTTAGTTATAAAGTCTTAAGCCGCAAACCTGTTACAAGATTTTATTAGAAAACATATTTAATTGATACATAATAACAAAATTTGGTGGCATTAATTTTAAAGGAATTTTTTCAATTTTTATACCATTCACACATAGTGTGAAATGGTATTATCAGTTTGTCTGAAAGTTTGTAACGCATTAAAGGAGCCATCATAGACCCTATAAAGTATATATATTCTTGATCAGCTCGACGAGATGAATCGATCTAGCCATGTCCGTCTGTCTGTATGTTGTTGCGCATTTTTTGGGGACCAATTTTTATACTATCCAGTTTAAATCCCGACCACTATTTGGGGTAGCTCCCATACAAACCTATGGTCCACTTTTGACTTTTTGTAAGAAAACATACATAGACAATTGAGCGTGGCCCGCTTACTTTTTGAGGTAGCCCCCATACAAAGCCACCGTGCAATTTTGTGTTTTTTATGAAAAAATCCTTCATTTAGATCAATATTAGCTTGCAATTTGATTTTGTGGATTTTAATGGACAACTGCTTCATATACATATACAAAGGTGCGTGTCCCGCCCACTTTTTGAGGTAGTCCCATATAAACCCACAGTTCACTTTTATGCATTTGTATGGAAAACGTCAATATCAACTTAAAATTCGATATGGCGGCATCTTACACATCTACTACATCGCTTCATACACATCTACTAGTGAGCGTGTACCACCCACTTTTTGGGGTAGCCCCTATTTAAACCGCCACTTTTATGTATTACAATACTATTTAAAGTTTCGTGTGAATGGTATTAGAGCTTCGGTTCAACCGAAGTTAACGTTTTTTCTTGTTTCTTCTACTTTTCGGCAAATCCTTATGGAAACAGGTGTCCCCATACTGGTCGATAATATTTTGTATAGCATTTACACTGACTTTAAAGCGTTTGACCAACTATCTATCCGTTTTTACCTCCATCTTTTCGAGTGATTGTTTTGTTTGTTAAAGTTGTGAATCAATGTTATAGACCATTTGCCGATGAAGAAAAATAATTACGAGTATGTAGTATATTTGGTTTAGTGCAAAACAAGTTCCTTCTTCTTCATTATTATGTTTATAAAATTCAATAAACGCATTATACGCTGTATAAACATATGCATCCGGGACTTATGCATTCGGAATAACTAACAAAAACAAATGTTCATCATTGAAATCTGTTCTACTGTTTCGGAAAATATTGGATCGCCACATTTTATACTCAATGAATCCATTTAACACATCAATTGAGAAAATATGCATAATCCAACTGTTACATAATTAGCTTCTTTACGGATAAATGTTCATACAATATCCACCCGGCGTGGCTACACCACACGTACTATATTTTAAACGCAATAACAAAGCTTTTACTGATAATACCAATCACTGTTATATTCCATTGGGAGTACAAATTAGTTCGGCCCGTTCCCGAAACAATGAATGGAAAGATTAATCAAATTAATTTCCATCGCGGGTTAAACTTTTTCCCAATTCTCAGGCAATTTTCGAATTCCATCTAGGAGCCAATTTTCAATTTGTGCGAAAGAAATGAACCGATGACATGCCAAATTGTGCTGCATCCGTCGGATAAATCAGCAATCAGTAGGATCAATGTTCGGAGCAGGTGGGTGCGGCAAAATCTCCCACTTAAGCGTTTCTAAATAATTTTTCACGACTTTTCCGACATGATGCCGAGCGTTTTCATGCAGAAGAATAACTTTAGCATGTCTTTGCCCCTCTACACCGGCCGTTTTTCTTGTAATGATCAGCTCAAAATAATCAATTGTATATCGCCCGTAATGAAATCGTCAGGTTGTAGCAGCTCATAGTACACAACACACTTTTGGTCCCACCAGATACACAACATGACTTTCGAACTCTCAATATTCGGCGTTGATGCTAATGTTGTGGACTATGTCAACGATTGACTGGGCATATCGTAGCATTTTTTTTCTCTTGGGGTTATCGTAGAATATCCATTTCTTATTCCTTGTCTCAATTCGATGTAAAAGCCCTTTCTTTTCTGCATTTGAATCAGCTGTTCGCAAGTTAAAAGTTGCCTTATAACGCCTCTCGGTTTCAGTTCATAAAGCACCCAATTGCCGTGCATTTGAATCATTTCCATGGATTTCAACCGTACAGAAACTGCTTCTTGAGTCACTCCTAATGATTCTGCAAGCTCCTCTTGCGTTTGACTCGGGTCTTCATCGAGTAATCCCTCCAATTCTTTATCTACGAATTTTTTTGGCTATCCAGAGCGATTCTTGACTTCAATGCTGAAATCACCATTCTTGAAACGTCGAAACCATTGGAAACCATGATTGGAGCATTGTAACCATAAAGTTCTACAAGAATTCAATGCGCTTCAGCTACACTTTTCACCCAATTAAAGAAGAAAACTAGCTAATACGAGGGCTGCTATTTATATTTCGGGAACTGTCAACACTAATGTCAAAAGCAAAAATCTGGCAACACCATAATAAAGTTTGACAGTTTTTGGCATAAACGTACTCACAAAGTTTTGATGTACAATTGCTATTTGTTTTGTTTACAGTGAGTTAAAAAGTTTTCGTTGGATTATTTTTCACAACTTTCGACGTGGATTATCTAAGCACGAATGTGTCAATGAACTCAGTTCTTTGTATGGCGATAAGGCACCATCAAAAACCACAGTATATCGCTGGTATAGTGAATTCAATCGTGGTCGTAGTTCGGTCGCCGACGAGTTCCGTGAAGGTCGTCCAAAATCGGTTGTTGTGCCCAAAAACATTGATGCAGTGCGTGAACTGATAATGCAAGATCGTCATGTGACATATCGTGAGATAGAGGCATCCTTGCACATTAGTTCCACTTCAATACATTCGATTTTGCATGAACACTTAGCTGTAAAAAAAATTTGCTTTCGTTCGATACCCCATAATTTATCAATTGCTCAAAAAAAGGCTCGCGTCGATTGGTGTAAGGAAATTATTAAAAAGTTCGACCGTGGTTCTTCAAAAGACGTGTATAAAATGGTGACAGGTGACGAATCATGGATATATGCGTATGAGCCGGAAACAAAACCGCAATCGACAGTGTGGGTATTCTAAGACGGGCCAAATCCAACAAAAGTTGTTCGTGGAAGAAGCACAGCGAAGCAAATGATCGCCTGTTTCTTCGGACGAATGGGTCATGTGGCCACTGTTGCGCTTGAGTAACGTAGGACGGTCAATGCTGAGTGGTACACGAACATTTGTTTGCCGGCAGTCTTCGGAGAAATTCGTAAAACCAACCGCCAAAGACGAATCATTCTCCATCATGAAAATGCGAGCTCTCACACATCTCGTCAAACAAGTGCATTTTTGAGCAGTCAAAACATCGAATTAATTACTTATCCTTCGTACAGTCCTGATTTGGCATCCAATGACTTCTTCTTGTTCCCGAGTATCAAAGGTAAACTGCGTGGTCAACGATTTACGAGCGCCGAAGCGTTCAAAAACCATGTTTTGGAGGTGTCTCAAGAGGAAAGGAAAAACTGCTCTGACAAATGGTTTGAACGAATGCAAAAGTGTATTGATCATTAAGGGGAATATTTTGTTATTATTTGCTATTCCCGAAATATAATTAGTACTGCTTAGTTAACACATACGTGAAATTTGATATGTTCAATACAATAAAAAACAAGGTTTTTTTCTAAAACTCAAGGCGATATAAACTGAATATTATTGAAAAATGAATTACCTCTGTTAAACTACCGAAATCAGCTGTTGCTATGAAACATTAACAGCAGCCAAAGCTATCTTTTGAACACGTACCGAACTAATTTGTACACCAGTTATATCATTAAATATCTGAAATGTGTCTATTTGTGAAAAACAATTGAAAATCCCCGCAATAGTTTCTGAAATTGGAGCTTATGTACAGAGATATACGGCAGGCGAATTCAATTTATAAATGTATAGATCGAATGGTATTAAATCGGGGTAGCCCAGGCTTAATATGTTCTTCAAATACTTTTCAAACGAATTTGTAGTTATCGTTGTATAGTAAATACTTTACCATCGCAACAATCTTTCAGTATAGAATTCGAGAAAGATACCCATGTTCACATGAAAACTACTTATCAACTTTTACATGGCTCATTTAGCTGATAATTTCATTTAGCACAATCACATGTACTATCTTTAATCTCACAAGTATAAAATATAACACCAAGTGTGAACCTGATTTTCTATGCCAGATAAGGTAAAACATTTCCATTCCGAAGGATGCCAACATGAGGAGTGTGTTCTACAATATCATAGGGAATCCCAATCAGTCCTGCCTTTAAGCCTTCCTTATTTCTCTTGCACACAAGAGTAAAGTGCTAATAATCTTTTGAGCTATGCTAAAACTTCATGTGTGTGAGAAAGGAAAGGCTAAGTTTCCTACAATGGTATCAATGAGACAATACCAGCATAACTGGGAAACATAGGCTAACATTGACCTCTTGTTTGTGCGCCTCATTTCGAGTATTTAAGAATTATTTTGAAATTTATTGGATTTTCTCACTATCTTTGCTGTACATTCAATAAGGTGAAATATCTCAACAACTTTGCAGGTATTCCGTGAACGCGTAATATCGTGGGATATAAATTAATCAAAAGTACAACAAATAAAGCGATGTACTCGTATAGTTACTATATAAGCAGTAAACGACAGACATTGCTTTCAATTATACCACACACAGATACACTTGACTAAACGGGCGATGAACATGTTTTCAGAACGGCAAAATTAATAATATTTGTAATTTACAATTTTAAGCGACTTATATTTCATACAGTCATATTGAATGACGAAAAAAGTATTTTCCCAAACATGTTCAACAGTTAATAAAACAAATAATTGCGTCGTGTACGCAATAAAAACGAGGTTAAACTGCAGGTTTTCAGACAGAGTCGGTGCTGGTAGTGGTAGTGGTAGTGGTGATTCCGGCGAAACGCTTACGCTGGAGAAACGCCATTGAGAAAGTCAATGTTGTGCAGACCAGACAACGTTGAAGTGGTGAAGTCAAACACTCGCGGAATGGAGCGGGATATGGTCAGCAAGGTACGTGGCAGGAACGGAGACGGCCGGTGCATGGTACGCATGTAAACTAATCACAGAACCTAGAACTGTCGAGCATGTTGGTCTGCAGCCAGTAGTCTGGTCTATCTACCAATTGGAATTCCAAATAAGCACAAGTGGCAAGTGGACTAGTAAGTGTGGCAGACAGATAAAGATACATTCATACAGACACATCGAAGACATTGAAGTCATAAGAAAAAGTAAAGCAAAATCTTTCTGAAACAACTGAAAAAGGGACAGAGCATAGCGTACAGGTTCATTCTCCCATAAACTTGCACAGCAGGCGATGACGACGACGCATTTGGATGACACAGCAAAGGGAAATACTTTGAGCTACAAAACTAAAGGACAACTGGCCTGAGACGAAGATCAAGAAGTTTAGGCCAAGAGCAAAACAAACGAAGGAGCCGAGTAAAACTTTGCACACAACGCCTTTGTTCATCAATTAAGCTGTCCGTCCGTCCGTCAGTCTCCAATTCACCAAGCCAGTCCTTGCGATTGTCTTTAAGCTCTGGCACATATCCAACCAACTGTCTGTCCACTGTAATTATATATATATATATATATATATATATATATATATATATATATATATATATATATATATATATATATATATATATATATATATATATATATATATATATATATATATATATATATATATATATATATATATATATATATATTTATGTACACTCTGTTATATATACATAGTCTGGTTTTGTCTTCGACATTTGTTTGCACAGAAGTTTCTGAGTTTATGTCCAAACTCCAGCAATGACAACAATGTCTGCTTTAAAAGAGGTGGAGACAAAGTCGCCAATGAAATGGGGCAACATATGTTGTAAATCGACCACAAACAGTTGAAATATGGCGAAATTGTTGAGCTGCACATGGCCAGAGTGAATTGAAGGCAGTCTTCAATTATTCAACATTCAGTTGCGTTAAAACAAAGTCAATGAAAATGGTCGCCGCGTCAAATGCATAAATGGATGCACTTTCAACGGAAACTTCTCTCCCCTTCTGAATAAGCGATTTAGTTCGCCATTGCTCGCAAAGCAGCAAAGCTTCTCGCAGTGTTTAAGTCGATAATGTAATTTAAAGTTCTACTTTTAGGGATTCGCTTGAGCTCTTGGTGTATTTTATACGTTTTTAGTCGTGATTCCCTATTCTTCTGTCCATGAGACTGGTTGTCAAAGACTGTATGACTTAGAGACGGTATAAACTCTGTACGAGCGGCACAAGATGTACAAGTTTATCACAGTGGAAAATAGTTTACAACAGTCACAATTTTGAAGATATATATATATATATATATATATATATGCACGTTCCGATTTCCACTTTCGGAAAGATTTTGGAAGACTGATTTCGTAAAATTTTTTTCTAAGTATTGCTAATATTGTAGGAATTATATATTAATATGACTATGTCGGCGTTATACCCAAATTCCTTAAACTTTCAAACGCTAATGAAGGTAGAGCCTTGTTTTATAACATTTCATGTTGTAATAATATAATCATAATCATTTTGTCTGAAAGTTTGTACAAAGTATATATATTCTTGATCAGCTGGTCAAGGCGAGTCGATCTAGCCTTGTCCGTCTTATAGTTGCTTGCCCATTTTTGTTGGACTCATTTTTTAGATATCTGGCTGAATGTCGGTATTTAAGCTTCTTTCGGTTCAAAGCTTGTGAAGTATCCATATTGATATGCCACACCCACTTTTTGGTGTAGCCCCCAAACAAACCCATCGCCCACTTACGTTCATTGTATGAAAAACTCCTTAAGTCAATATTAGCTTGACATTCGCTATGGTGGTTCGTTATGAATGGCCGCTTCACTTATATATACAAATGAGCGTGTCCCGCCCACATTTTGATGTCGCCCTCATACAAACCCCCAAATACGTTTATGTTTTACAATATGATTTAAAATTTCGTGTGAAGGGAATTAGAGATGCGGGTCA
The DNA here is from genome assembly GCA_035044765.1 of Leucophenga montana. Classification (NCBI taxonomy): domain Eukaryota; kingdom Metazoa; phylum Arthropoda; class Insecta; order Diptera; family Drosophilidae; genus Leucophenga; species Leucophenga montana. The sequence goes on from JAWNNQ010001873.1 coordinate 1,563,553, forward strand.
AAGTTTTTTTATTTTTATTAATTATTGTCATCATTGTACCCACTTCCTATTTTCAGAATGGTGTGGGATATTATTTAAGGATGTACTCTGTTGTGGGCGCACACGCCAACATGTTGGAGAGCATCAGTTAAGTGTGTTTTAGATAGTGTTTTGTTGGAAAAATTTGAAAAGAAGAGGAATAAAATAATTATTTAAAACAAAAAAGTGAAAGAGTGGATGTAAGACCAACAAAAATTCTTGGAAAACTGTGCATTAAATATTGCAAATTGTTCATTTACTGCCGCTCTCTTTCTGGGCGGCCCTAATTTAGAGTAGAGGTGTCCAAAAGGAGAACACGCAAAGTGTGAGTGTATGTGTCTACTTCGTACTGCACGATATTTTCTGCGAATCTTTCGGAGACTTAATCTGTACATTGTTCCAAAATACAACACCAATGTAACGTTTCTAACTCAAAACGTTATTTTTCTTTAGCATTAAGCAGCCGACTTCGGCATGCGTTCGTTGGTATGTGTGTGTGTGTGTGTGAAAACACGAAGATGTTCGTCCCCCCGATGCTATGGCTGGACAGCGTTGATTTAGAGGAGAAAGTATTTTCCGTGGCACTCCTGTATTACTGATATTTTTATTATTGAATGCTTTTAAGAAAATAGGTCGTATTTCGGCCACTGGGAGAATATTTAACATAAAAATATTTAAAAAAGAAAAAAGTAATTATCATTAATGAAACCGAATCTCTTCATATAGCATGGAATATATATATACGGGTATCTATATATATGTATTTACAAGGTGTCTCAAAAGCAAATTCACATTTAAAAAATCGATAAAAAAAAGTAAGTAGTTTATTGAAAAAATGTTTATTACATATTAAAATACTCACTTTGGGAATTAATTTCTTAAAAATGATATTGTCCAAATGTAAACCATTGCGTTCACGGCATTCATTTGATCGATTTCGCGCCGACATCGCAGCCCATACGGCCACTTTAGGCGAATGTTGGGGTTTCTGATGTTTGTGTCATGCATTGGTTGCACTCCAGTAGCGGCAATTTTGCTTGTTTGCATGTCACTTTCTCTTGAGACACCCAGTATATACTCGTGTATATATTGCTAAGCAGATTCGTAATAAACTTGACGCCTGAAAATAAATGCTCTACGCTTACTTCCGCAGCGGGAACTGCGAGAGTAACTTTTCAAAATTCGAATAGTTCTGGGGAAATTTTTGGAAATTTCTAACCATATATGTATGGTATCAGCTGTTTTTTGTTTTCCTTTGAACATTGTGCATAAGTTCACCAAGTACATACAAGTAAGTAAAAATAATAAAAGTGAGAACCGGTGCGGCGCTTTTATTTAATTTTATTTCGGTAAAAGGTTACGGAATCAAAAAAATTTAAATTATCATTTCCGGTGCAGGATTATTGCCTGATTTAAACTATTTAGACAATGATCAAAAGAAGCATATTTTAGCAACGGTTAAGACAATGTTCGCTAACTTTACAAAACTTATTTGAAATAGACGAAAATCTACATTTGTCAGGTCCGTTCGAATAGCAAATCGAATAGCAAATGAGAATTTACATGAACGAAAAATTAAATTGGATAAAAAATTTGATATTTTAAGGTATTGGTGAGAATGCTCACATTTAAAGGTACTATAGCAGCGTTTTTGAAGCACAAATGTTAAATATTCCCGCTAGTAGAATATTGGAGGCACACGTTTGCTTGGTAAAAATTTTGACCAACTTTTGTTGTTAAATAAAAATTCAACTCAGTAGTACCTACTTAATGAACTATATATGTAATTTGTATAACATAATAGGCAATTTCCACTCACAACATTCGTATTTTTTACAGTGTTGTTCAGATCTTTCTAATTGAAAAATTTATAAAATTAGATTGCCTATAAGTTTCTTGTATTACTAGATTAACAATTACCTTTATTAAACAATTTAAAAAAAAAAAAATCGGATTTGCGAGCCACGGTAATATTTTGAAAAGGCCAGGATGGGTGGGATGGGACAAAAAATAAAATGTAGCGAAGTGGGCGGGATTGGGATCCAATATTTTGTGCCGCGCCCATCTCTAATTCAAACTCACTTAATACGCTCTTCAGTCTCAATCATAATTAAGCAGCTGCATGTATGTATCGCGTATATAAAATTCTATATCGTATATCGTATATTTATTAATTATTATCTTTAGTTGAGACCATAGTTACTCGTTCGAATGCTCAAATATAATTATCTATGTAAATAGAATTTAAGTACCGATAAAAGTGCATGTTCGACAAGCAACAAAACAAGACAAAACATGAACAGATTACAGCGGGTGCTGCTGCTAAATACCAATCAAAGATGCTCGGGAGCACCATGTTTAATGATTAAATCTTTAAAATGTTAATGATGCCGCGAATCAATAAAACGTTTGCGACTGTTTACAAGGAGATTTGCATGTGGCAGCCAAATCAAGCCGAAACAAGCCAAACAAACCAAAATGAGCTGCGGCTGAGCTGAGGAAAGAAAAGATATAAAATCTTCGGCACATTAAAAAAACAAAAGAACGAACAAACTCAAATACGAACTCGGACTTGACTGGACTGGACTGGACTGGACTCATCACTAGTGCGGGTCGTTCAGACGAAACATGAAAATTAGCTGCAACTGCCACCGGCGCTGAACTTTCGAACGAGGTGCTCATTAAACAAGATCACAAGCAACAACAAATGACACAAACCGACCAGAAATACATCCATAGAATCCCGAGATAAAAATTAACAGATGAGCGGCAATTTTCGGCGACGCTTACGAATTTGTCGCGATAACTGTAGACGATGGCATGTAGTATCTTATGGCGTTTTTAAAGTTTGATGATAATCGAGCTGTTTGATCGCTGTAAACGAAAGCAATAATCAGAATATGAAAAAGTAATGATAAAGATTATGACAAGTTATATCGGTTGGTGCGGTGTCTGTACTTTGAAGATAATCTTAACGATTAGAATGCTTGATTGTTGTTATGTTAGTTAGTTAGTTAGTTAGTTAGTTGTAGCTATTGCAGTTTCATACTGCACCATTTCAGAACCAAAAAAAAAAAAAAATTATATAATTTATACAGCAACGAATATAATAATAATAATAATAATAATAAAGAACTTCTACCACCAATGACATGCACAACAAAGGTTCAGACAAAGGGACAGAGAAGGTATCAATAGCTCGAAACAAAATTTATATGTATATATTGGACATTAATTGACGATCAAGAAATTATGAAATATATACACATACAATCGAATGCATTGAGGCGCGAATGGACAATGTAGCGTTTATTTATCTCTGGGCTGCGTTTGCCTTATACTCGATCGTCTTCATGGCTTTTATATTCTTTAGACCTTTTGTATTGTTGTTAAACGTAACGAATTCACCAATCGAATTGAGTGCCATAAAAATCGAAAAAGGACTGTATTGAAACTCACACGCACTGCGCCGCTCAAGTAACTCGATACACAGGCGACAAAGTATGGCGTTACAGATTCACCTTTGGTGATGCTTTCTTTAGACTTTTCGAAGCGATCCATAATAATGGCAAGTGCCATTATCGCCATTGGATTAAGAAATCTGTATAACATTAAGTACATTAGAAAGTGAGCATTGACTTTTGTGCAATTTATTCTTAAGTAATAAAATAAATGTGAATGGGTTTGTATCTTTACCTCATTGCCACTCTTGAGAAAAGTCGACATAAAAGTCACAACGCCTTGCATAATACATTTCGATTGTGTACACATAGGGTGTGTAAATAATAAGTTTCAATATAGCTTTCCAGCTGCTTTCATAAAAATATTATTATTTTTATTGTGGGTGGGCACATATAAACCTGCGACCTAGAAGATCTATTGTCTGTCCTACTGGGTTAGATGACCTGCCTTAAGCCTATCTTCTGAATGAATCTTAGTACTTTTCTAGAATCCAAACTTTTCAGTTGCTCCTTTTTAATAAAGTGATTACCTAGAATCTGCAGTCTGCTTATAGCTGCAGTCAGCGAGAATGTGAAGAGTGTCTCCTCTTCATAGTCACAGAGTCCACATTCAGGTGAATTTTCAAATCCAAAACATACAAGTGCTTTTTTAGAGTACAGTGGCCTGTTAGCAATTGAGATAACCACAATCTAGGTTTAACTGTGCACATCTGATTATTGCACACATTTCTGCTTGGATATACTGCTCGCATGCTATCGTTTAACATTTATGTGTATGCGTTTGTATTTTATGTAAAGCCTATGTGTGTTTGATTCGTTGTGTGAATGACCATTGCTTAAGCTTTTTACGCCCAAAATATTCAACCGAGTTTGATAAAATATAGATTGTAGACATCTCCAAATGAATACCTTTCAAATGGTATATTTTTTTTGTTAAAATCGGTTGTTCTCTGTAAGCGGTAGAAAATCGGCTTACCTATTTATAGATACCATTATAGATAATAAAATAAAAAACCCCTTGACAAGGTAAATATATTAAGTGACGAAAGGCTAGTTGTAACTCGCAAAACTTCTGATATCAATTTTGTGACGAAGGATTTATATTTTTATTTGTATTATTGTGATTCATTGCCTACGACTAGATTAGTAACAATAACTTGCGACTAAAATCTAGAATTTAATGGATTAGTTATGATAAACGTACGTAGAACGTTCTGTTGTACGAGCATTATTTGGAATAACGACTGAAATAATATCTGGTATAACGACTTAAGTCGCGGACGTCTTTCGCTCAATGACAAATTTTGTGAACGTCCTCCGAAAACGGTTTTTGTGGCAGAAACAATCGTTGCTATGCCTGAATTGATATTCCAAATTTGTCATGTGATAAGCCCTAAAGGGCCATTAGTGGGACCAGCATACATTCGATATTCCATGAATATTTGGCCGTCAAAATGATTTGTTCGCGTTGGATACCGCATAATTTGATAATCGCCAAAAAATTATAGATAGATAGATAGATAGATGCAAAGAAATGCTGAAGAAATACTGCCGTTGTAGCTCAAATATGAAAGGCAACCCTCCTATAGTCATAAACTTTTTCAAACGGAAAAATTAAACACAATTTCATCAAATTCGTCTTCTGTCAATTTTTCTAAAGACGTGCAGTAATCTATATATAAATAGACAAGTTCAAAACGTTCACCTCCTCTTACATACAAAAAGTTCGTAATTTTTGTTATTGCGTATTGCGTCTAAGGTAGGTAACGCCCTCGACCTGAACTCTATCCCTCACTCAGCTCTCTCAATTTTTTTTTTATAGAATAATAACAAAAAAGTCAAAGTGAGCGACGCCAAAGGAAAAGCAACAGACAAAATGTGTTGTTTTGATTTGCCACTGAAAACACACAGTAAAAAAGAGGAATTTGATTTTTCCATTTTCTTATTTTAAAAGTTAGCCCATGGCAGATTAATATAATAATGTACCGTATTCCGTATAGCTGCTGTCTTTTTTGTTTCTTTCGGTTCCTTTGCATTCAGTTGAAAGACTTTTGTAGTTAAAAAAATATTCTCTAGCTCTGTCGTGCTCTAATGTGCAATTCACAATGTAGAGCATGTCGGTCGAGCAGCTCGATAACAAAAAATCGACGATTACAGTGCATTGAGTATTAGCATAATTAGGCAATAATTATTGCAAATAAATTGTTAATTTAATTGTTTCATTTGTTTGTTTCTACTTTGCATGCGCTAGATTTTCTGTGAATCTTTGTGAGACATAATTTGTACAGTGTTCCAAAATACCATAATAACACCAATGTAACGTAACTAATTTAAATCGTTGTTTCTCTTTAGCACCAAGCAGACGACTTCGGCATGCGTTCGTTGGTATGGGTGTGTGAAAACACGAAGGTGTTCGTCCCTCTGGCGCTATGGATGGACAGCGTTAATTTGGAGGCGAAAGCGTTTTCCGTGACACTCCTGTACTATTGATATGTTTATTATTGAGAAAAGGTCGAATTTCGACCAATGGGAGAACTCTAGTTAAAATAAATGCACACCAATATACTTCAAACAATTGTTGATCATGCTATCGTGACCACTATAACCAATAGTGTTGCATCAAATAGTTTATTATTATTAAAAAAAAAAAAAACACAATCACTGTGTCACCCTTTATTTTATTACATATACAATGGTGCATATTTGTATATCTGACTGTGTTTATATTTGTCCGTCTGCATTTGCATCTGTATATCTGTTTGCATTCAAAATCCATTCAATACATTATAACTTGGCAGACTCTTTACGCTCCACGTTTGCATATACAAGCTCATCTCGTAAGAATGTTAACTTGGTCCCAAGCAATGTCAGCTTCAAACAACATCAGTTTTGTTGTTGTTCTTGGTGGTGTTGTTGTCTGGTCAGACGCATGTTGTCAAGTTTTTTAAGATTAATTGAACAATCAATTTAAAATTTTATAGGTTTTAAACTTTTCATTTCTTTACACGATGCTTTTTGTCGTCGTTGTTTTTGTTGTTTTTATGACTTTTGGTTAAAGTTGCTGTTGTTCTGGAAGTTTATTTTTTGTAGGTACGGATATAAATTTATTGTCATGGTAACATTCAAAATGTCTGACAAATTTGAAATTATTATATGAAATAGTGAAACATTAATGAAAGTATTATTTTTGTCCAATATTTTAATGTTGTAATTATTAATTTTTTAATATACTTGCATTATTTTAATTCAATAAAACAAACTTCATTGAGGTAAATTATATATAAGATACTTTTGAAGGTTACTCGTACTTCAAAACTAAACAAGTTTCAACTGAAAGTGACAGCAAAATCTGACAATCTGATAATCGTGCGCAGGGCATTAACTGTTTATATCTTTTTGTAAGAAAGTTTGCGAGAAATCAAGATAAATATTTGAAATATTTCTAAAATTCAAAATGTTAGGACTAAACTGCGTTAAGATTAAACTTTATATTATCGTAGCTTCGATGGTACTTAAGCTTATAAACAAAGTATTAAAGTTTTGATTATTTTTGGAAAGAGATTTTCATGTAAACCTCGTAAAGATTTTATGTCGTTGTAACTGCATAAAATTAAATATGGTAATTAATCCGATTTGAAGTGTACGAACATTACTGCGTAACATTGAACGGACAAAACAAGAATGAACGTTGTGTGCTCTATTTCGAGATACCCTGTACATATACTAAGTTAGTGCAAATGTATGTAGCAGGCAGAAGGATATATATAAATCGTTTGAAGCTGAGTCGTCTGTCCGTCTGACCGACCGTTTGACTGTAAAGATCTTTGAGACTGTAAGAGATAGGGACTGCATGTGTAAATATTTTGACTTTTATGTATATTCACATTCTTCAGATAATTTGCTTTAAAAGTATGTGCTAAACCTGCTACTTATAAGTTTTAGTGCGAACATTTTTTGTTTTTATACCCGTCCTTCCGCATGTCTGTCTGCGAGAAAAGTTCTCCTTCTAGTGAAGACTTAGACAAAATAAACCCACATTATAGGGTCTCTGGTTACCGCACTGTTACAAAACTCGATGTATATATTATCTATATCGACAGTATAAATTATAGGTTTGTAAATAAATATAAAAAAGATTATTTTACAAGCAGAAAAAATTCCTCCCCCTGAGAGTATTACACAAGAACCTAATAAGAGCTGGAGTCGAAGTTTTTGAGTCATGGAATATTTTTGTCAAAAATTGAAAATATTATTACTGCAAAATATGCTGATCTTAGCAAGGACGAATTAAATAAGACCGCTGAAGTCTTTAAAAAAGAATGGCCAAACAATACCATAGAGACAACTGAAGAGCTTTCTTATGAAATAAAGAGGTGGAGAAGATGTTGTGCAAATATTTAAGCAAATTAAAGGCCAAAATTCATTTATTGATGCTCTAGACCTGTGTGATGTTGAATTTTATAAAAATATTTACCTACATCTGAAAATCTGTTCAACTTTGCCAGTTTCTGTTGCTTGTATTGAATGTTCCTTTTCATCTTTACGAAGGTTAAAAATTATTTGCATAAAAGAACTGGAGAGGAGCACCCGAATGGTTTCGCTTTATTGAACATTCATAGAGATGTTGAACTGACTCCTGAAAAAGCATAAGATATGATGGCAAAAAAAAAAAAAAAAAACAAAAGAATTGATATCACACTCCAAATACGTTTCAGTTTGAAAGCTGCGAACTATGGTTCAGTCAAATTTGTTGGTTTTGTGGATCCTCACTATGTGATCGCTTAAAAAAAAAGCCCTATACAAAGTTGCCTCATTTTAAAGTTTTTGTACGATTTTTTATTTTATATACTATTTCACATAGGTCCCGAACAGACCACTATAAGGGTTGCATTAGACTTGAATTAAATTAAATTACGTCAGTTCTAATAAAATATTCCACATAGGCTCAGACCGGTATATATATCCATACCATCCATACCATATTAGTAAGGTATAGGGTATTTCGAATTCGAGCAGCACTCGACTGCAGCGTTCTATTTTGTTGTATACGTATTTTATAAAATTTAATTTTGGAGGCGTGAAACTTATTTCATAAACTTTTGTGGGTAACTTTTAATTTTGAATGAATTAATGCAAAATCATTTAAATTATTTTATTAAAAAAATTTTCACAAAACAATCGTGTCTCAAAGTGAACTCTCCCACGTTCCATAAACTGTAAGTGACAAAGGCAATAATATCTGCTCACAGCGATTTAAACCAATTACGCGAGACACTTAAACCCGGAAAACTATTTTGCATTTTGTATTACGAATGCAGAAAGCGTTTTCACCTAAAACGGAAAATAGAAACAGCAAAATGAAAATAGATAAAAGTCAAAGACATTTCACAAACGAAAACAATTACATATAAATTAATTAACTTTCATTAATTAATGGGAATTACAGGTCAAAATAGAAGCGAAAACAACAGAACAAGAAAACAATAGACTCAAAATAGAAGTTTTTTTTGAAAGTAGAGTGAGACATTTGCATAAATACAATGGTTACATAACCCAAAAGAGAACAGGAAAAGAGAAAGAGCGAAAGAGCGAACGACGACGCAAGTGAAAAAGCAATAGAATGTATCAAGTTAGATTAGGGGTTAGTTAGTTGAATCAAATAAAAAAGTAAACAGATAAAACTTTAACTTCGGTGAAACCGAATTTTTTACACCACGCTCATTCACTATTTTAACACGCTTTTATTAGTTTGACCTGTATCTATCCATCTATCTATCTATATAACGGAATCTTTCAACTTAATTTTCACCAACTTCCTAACGTCGAAGTAATTTGAAATTTTGCACGTGTATTAAGCACCGATGACAATATAATAATTTCGCAATTTTTAACTAATAACCTAACCAGTATCATCAGGATGTGTGATCATGTTGTGGATCATGTTCGGTTCCGTTCTGTTTCGTTTGTTCTGTTTCATTGTGCTACCCACAAAACAAGTCATCATATTAATACATATGTTGATGAGAACGGTGTATGTTATTTTAAAATAAACTTATAGTTTAAAAAAACTAGAAAAACACGCTTTAATAGTAATGTGAACTAAAAAGTAAAAAATAATTTTGAATAAGTTTAAAATAAGAATTAAGTGATTGACAGAAAATTAACTTTAACATAAACAAAAGCGTGGGGTGCTTGATATTATTTGTTATAATTATTTCATTGGTAGCTATTTGTAAATATAAACTTATTATAATAATATATTACAGATCACCCCACGTTCTTTTTATGTTAAAGTTAATTTTCTTTCAATCACTTAATTCGCATTTTAAACTTATTCAAAATTATTTTTTACTTTTTAGTTCACATTACTATATTAAAGCGTGTTTTTGTTTAGTTTTTTTAAACTATAAGTTTATTTAAATAAAACTCTTAAATACATTCAAGAATATATAAATAACAAATAACTCAATAAATGTAATTTTTTTTTTTAAATACTGGAAAAATAAAATTTTGTCAAATATCTATACTCAACACATAAATCTATAATAACTACAAATAAAATCGTGTCCGTATTTCAGTGTCACTTTAACTCATTTATATTTGTATGGTAACTTACCGCTAGAAATAATCGACAGAAATTTAGAAGTAGATGAATGATATTTAATTTGAAAATATATCTTATATTGTGCTTTATTTTATATTTAGCCTGCAAATTAAACTTAAGTTCGCACGCGGCAATACAAAATGATCTACCATGATTTCTTGCGGTTCTCCATTAGTGTTCGTTATAAGCGTCCGTCAACAATAAGAGAGAGTGAGAAAGACCAAGAATCAAATTTCTCTACAGCGCGACTCTATTCGTTATATGGCACGAACAGGTTGTATGGTTGGGAGAGAGAGAGAGAGAGAGAGGAGAGAGAGAGAGAGAGAGAGAGAGAGAGAGAGATAGAGAATTTCATTTTTGGTAAAAATATCCAACCGATTCTGATAAACTATGTATTGTCCACTTCTGCAAATGAAATCCTTTAAAGTTGTAGGTACCTGTTTTTTCTGTGAGCGTAGTTAGGTTTCGATGGCCAGCGTAGATAGACCCCGCGCCGTCATTTAGTAGCCCAATGCTGACCCATTGTGATACCATATCTCTTTACTCCTTGCGCATCTCTTACCTGAACAAATTTGTCTGTAGTAGAAACGTTGATACATACTTGATCTCTATTAGAGATATCTTTGTAGGATTATCTAGAGTAGAACTAGTTTCTTCCTACTATAAGCTGGGCAATTCAGATAACTTCTACACAAATCCTGAGCGTTAACCCCTAGCCTAGTGGCATGTTTCCTATTAGGCAGTGCAATTGTTCTCTTATGGCTGTAGCTTGGCCAAGTTAGTTTAGAGGTTCCACAGGTGTTTAAGAGGTGTTTAGTTACCTCATCTGTTGTTTGCTAACCGATGAGGTGGATTATGTAGTGCCATCTCATCAAGAGATCTGCGGCATTCAGTAGTAGTCATTGCTATGCTACTGAATAAGTCAAGCGCTTTGAGAGCTGCTTGACTATCTGAGAAAATGTATACCCGATCTTGGTTGCATGGGTGTAGTCTTGAGAAAATGTGTAGCCTCCTGGGTAACTAACACTTACACGTAAACGCTACAATGGTCTGATAGTCAGAATGATTGTCTAATCCGAAGGTCAGGGTAGAATACTCCTCTTCCGACTCGTCCGTCGAACTTTCATTCTCCTTATGATGTGGTAGGGCGAAGATCGTAATTGTGATACGATAATCCATACTTGATGGAGCGACACTTGTAGTTGTAGTATTATTGATAGCTATGATAACTATATTTGATCAGGAATATGCAAATTTATTGCTAATTACGTTGTAAGAGGAACAAGAATCCGAATAGGCGCTTTGAAATTTCATAATTATTTTATTAAATTATTAAATCTATTCTGATCCTTCTATCAATGATGAAATTGTCATGGGTAAAAGTTACACTTTTTCTGGCATAAATTAATAACTTAAAGATAATGTGTGGTTTTTGGGCTTAGGACCTATTTGGGCCTTTTGATTTTGATAATGTATTAATAATAATATGTCGTTATTTTAAATTCTTTCAAAAAGCATCCATTTTCCTCATAGTGTTTTGTTCGAATACGAGGGTAGGCCAGACACAAAAGGGGCTGAAGTATTAAAATTAGTGCTGAATTGCTCAAGACTATGAAAACTCACATTCAACCGTGCGAAATATGTCGCATATTGGAAATATGTGACATATCATTTGAGGGTCTAATCAACATATAAATATTTATTTGTAGCATTTTGTAGCATTTTGTCGCATTTTGTCGCTTATTTCAAAAATGTAAAAATATGCTAGATGCGACTCTAGTGTAACGAGGGCATTATATTACCCCATTCACACTAAGTTTGAAGGGTATAAGAATTCACACGTTTTTTTTGATAAAAAAATTGTACACAGTTTCGTTTTTATCGTCGGTTAGCTGTGCTGACTTGGTAAGTGCGCCAGTTGGCTGCTTTGGTGGCATTGGTCGTAATTAAAATGCCGGACACGCTTTTATAGCGATAAGGGTTAGAAATTTATAGGTCAATAAGTATGCATGTCCAACAGTATAATTATTGTAGTTGGTAAATGTCATAAACGACAGAAGCAACATGAAATCTCACACGCGCCCAACTAAAATACACAGACAATAAATTTGTAATGAATTTAAAAATGTTTTTAAATTTTTTAATGCACATCTAAACTCGAAATCGAACGAGATAAAAAGTGGAGAAAAGCTTTAACTAGCTCATAAATTATATTTTGATGTTAAGAAAATTAAATAACAAAAGTAAAATCCGTAGGTGTCAATGGGTACGACAACAATATTTAACAATGCCAGCTGGTTGAAGCATTTTTCTTTGGACAATAACAAATACTCGTAAAAAAGAACTTCACCAATAGCTATGCTGAAGTTATAATAAAGAAACCTCAATAAATGTCAGGTAAAACAAGAAAGAACGCTGCAATCGAGTGGGCACGACTTTGATATTCCCTGTACCTTGTTTAAGGCTTCTTATGTGAACCATAGATTATATTGTTTAGTGGTCCGATATGGACATATGCGAGATATTCTATTAGAATTGGTAAACATTTAAAGCACAATAATTAAAAATAAAAAATAAGAGTTTAAAATAAAAATTAAAAAAATGGAGAGGGAAAATGAGAGTCTATAGATCTAAACTTGAAGTCGATATCTCTTCTAGTCTGTGAGATATGTTCGTTCGAACAGATTGGTGGACAGGCGAATGGATAGACGGACATGTCTATATCGACTCGCCTTCCGCTACTGATCACGGAGAGAAGGACAGACAGTAATAGCCACTTTTGGGTTTGCAAATTCATTTTCCCGTTTACCTTATATACGTATGTACAGGGTACAGGGTACAAGTTTCAGTTTCCTGTTTTTTTTTTTAAAATACTTATTCAATCTTGATACTTAATATCTATGGCTATAAAAGTACATATAATACAGTATCCATTTTGACATGCCACATCCACTTTTTGGATACATACTACCCGCCCATTTGTAACTTTTTGCATGGAAAACGTTTTTATTGCAGTTAACATCGGCTTAAAATTTGACATAACGGCTACCTTAAGACCTTAAGATCGGAAACTATCTCCCTGTCGATTTTCAAGCATATTTTTTTTTTAACGCTTTGGTCAGTCGAAGAGGTGAATAGACGCCCACAACAAGGCATCTCATCAACTACACTACGGCCCGATTTGAACTATTTGTACCGTTCGTACATGCCTCTGTTTTTGGCATTGTTAAGCACATGAAGTTTTCTTGACAATTGACACGTTTAGACAAACTTCGCAAAAAATGAAAAAAATAACTTCAAAAATCGCAAAACGCACCAAACACCAACTTCTTTACCAAGTTATTTTGCATGAACTATCTAACAGTTGTACCAACATTGAAATATGACAGTTGTATCAGCCATGAAATAAGACTTATTTCACAATATCTTCAGCGAGGATCATTTAAAAAACAAATTCCAGGTATTTTTTGATCCTGCCTGTGTGAATGAACACTAGTCCCTCAGATTTTCAGAAATCGATGTGAAATCTGGTATGGCGACTTCTTAATTTCCTAGACTGAATATATGTCACAATGACCTTGTCACGCCCACTTTTAGGGTAGCCCCACTAAAACCCAAACGAAAAATTGAAAAATTGTTGTATTAGTAATTAGTAATTTGAAATTCGATATGGAGGCCTTATGTATACGGAAGTTTCATATATTTCGATTTTTCATAACTTATTTATTACATATTTTTGATAAACGCTTTTTCATGAAATATAAATTATCACGACAACTTTTCAAGAATGTCTTTCTAATAGAGTTCTCCCATTTGTCGAAATTCAACCTTTTGTTTTAAAAGTACACAATAATAAAAATATAAATAATACAGGAGTGCCACGGATAATACTTTCTCCTCTAAATCAACGCTGTCCAGCCATAGCCCCAGGGGGACGAACACCTTCGTGTTTTCGTACACATACGAACGAACGCATGCCGAAGTCGGCTGGTTGATGTTAAAAATAAACAAAAATTTGAATTAGTTACTTTGGTGTTGTATTTTGGCACACTGCACAAATGATTCACACTTTGGGAGCACTACTTTTGGACAGGCTTGCTTTAAGAGACCGCACAGAAAGAGAGCGGCAAAAATTAATGCACAATTATAAAAGAATTTTGTTGGTGTATCCATTCTATTTTGTTTTTTTTTTGTTTTGTTTTAAATATTCATTTGATTCCGGTTCTTTTGAAAGTTCGCAACAAAAACTATATCAAAAACACACTCAAGTGTGTCCACAACAGTTTCGATATTTTTATTATTGGGTACTTTAAAGACAAAGGGTCGAATTTCGACCACTGGGAGAACTTCAGTTTAATTAAATGTGCTGTAAAAACTAGACTATTTAAACTATCACTATCAATTTGAAATTTTATATGGTGACTTCTTACGGACGGAAGCTTCACATAGTTATTAATGGACGTGTCCGTACATTTTTAGATGATATCAAGAGTATTGAAGCTTCGGTTCCACCGCTTTCTCTTGTTTTATGCTAGCTTTCAGCCCTATGATCCAATAGGGGCGATACTCTAAGACATATGTACTGTTATAGCAATAGATTTGAACCATTAAGGAAAATATCGTTTGTGTATAACAACTAGTAAACAATAATCTTCTTGAGCAGAGTATGGCACGCAGAAGTTGACTCTAGTAACATAACCAGATAAAATCAACGAATTGGGCTTCTGTCTTCAATGCAAGTATTTATAAGCATTTAAATTTTATATTCGCATTAAAATCTGCTTGTCAGCACATTTATTACTTCCTGCTTAAGTGTTCCCTTGCCAATTTAATTGAACATGCACATTAAAGTAGCCAGGAAGTGTTGAGTGGTGCCAGAACAAAACTAAAAATTATTTTAATACATATAGATACATATGTACATATATCTATAGATACTCACCTATAAATGTACTAAATATTTTTACGTATTATCAACATTTCTAAATTTTATTACGCAAACGATGTTGATTATTCAATTTATTAAATCGATAAACCAAAAATGAAGGAGATTAGCAACTTGCAATTAATTTATTAAATTAATGTGAAATAACGCCTGGAAATAAATTATTTTGCTTAAATGAAACAATTTTATTCAGAAATAAAAGAAAATCTTTTTTTCTACTGAACATTAGTATAAATTAAATTAATGCATCGTGAGTTGGCAAAATTTTCAAAGGTGTTGTGTGTTTTTTCGCCATTGGGCGTCTGCATCTCTTGACTTAGTGTTTTAGTGATTTGAAAGGTGATTCAATTCCGAAAGAGGAAGACCAACACGTAGGAGCGAAATTATTGATGGCGCAACAAAAAAAGCTCATGTGAAAATTGATTTTTTATACTCTACACAAAAAATTTTTGTAAACAGGTCATATTGTGTTTGCTGAAATGCCAAAATGTGACATCGCGATTGCGATATCGGAGACTCAATAAAGAGTCGTTTGTTTCTTTGCCTGTAATTCTATCTGAGACAAACAATTTCTCACTTAGAGAATACTTAGAGAAACTAAACAAAATTATAGATTCTCTAGGTGCCGCACTTTTACAAGAGTATTTTAAAATTTCCTTAACCTGCCTCAAAAATTGTTTTGACAAATTTTCTCAGCCTTCATTTTAATATAGTTTATATAAAGAAAAATTGAAGCCAAAGTAAGGCCTTGAACGCTCATATTTCATCTCAACAGTGATGGTATAGCGACGATAGTTATTTTAATTTGAACACTTGGAGGGTGCCTTTCGAGAGATCGTATTAAAGACCATATTGTTTATCCTAAAAGCTTCTCAGAATATGAATTAAGACGCGATGCACCTGTTCCGTAGTATCATGGTTATACCTTAAGGCAAGTTGATGATCTGGTTTACGCATTAGACGCCCAGAAATTTCCTGCACGAAATATTCTTCAAAATATCTTGGAAATGTTGAAAGCAAACTAATATCATGCAGTATCAATTCCTGTGAACTTTTATTGAGAGCAGAAGGGCTCTAAATCGTTTAGCAGAACAGCGGGACCAGCAACATTATTTTCTTTTCGGGAAGGGCCTTCGCAGCTCTACCGTCAATCTCATCATAACGAGGTTCACTCATCAAATTTCTTAGATGGGCATAAGCTCAGTTTTTTTGTTCCAGTCGCATATTAATTCCATTCACACATAGTGTGAAAACGGTAAAATCAGAAATTTTGCATTATATTAAAAGAGCCATCGGAGTTACTGGATGTACTGAAGACAAGACGATCTAACCGCAAATCTATCTGTTGCTCATTTTTTTTTTGTGCTAAACCCAAAAAGTGTCCATTTTAACTTGCCACGTTCACTTTTAAAGATAGCCTCCATATATAATCATTTTAAGATTTTAGGTTTGACAAGTGAATTTTTGTATTGAGTTTGTGCAAATGTACATATAATGCAGAAGGAGGCATAGTATACCCCATAAGGAATACATATATAGTCACAGCTCGTTTGGACGTCTGCTTGATACTGCAAGAGATAGAGACTTCAATTTTGGATATTTCGACCTTTCCTTTTTTCAGCTAAAGTGAAAGATCGGACCACTGTACTCGTGTAAAAAATAAAGAGTCTTAGGCAAGGTACATCATACATCATACATATTTTGAAGTCGAGCACACAGTTTTCCCCTAAACCGTAAACTGTTTCGCATGATTTTCTAATTTGACTAAATTATGTTGAATTTTCAAATAAGTTAATTGAACTACACTTGTTACTAACTCTCTAAGCTTTTATAATAACCAAATAAACGAAGCGACAAATAACAAATAATTATTTTTCCTAGAATAATTCCAGCCGTGGTTGAATAAAGCAAATTATTTGCGGCATCGCTTGAATACTGCTATTCTTCATTCTGACTAACAGTATCTCCATTGTTGGAAAGCGAAAACCAATTATGCATGTCCTTTCGCCATGGAACAAAGAAGCACAAATTGTCCACAAAATTATGCAATTTACGAATCGTGTTTGGCGCTTGGCGGTGGCATGGCATGCGCCATTAATGAGCGCATTCACCTGACAATGGGCAGCCGGAGATGAAGCAAGAGATGGGATATGAAGCCGGATTCGGAGTCGGAATAGGAGTGGAATGGGCAACGCCACTTGAACAATTTGCAGATACTTGTGCGAAAGGACACGACACGTGCACAAAAGATGCTGCTCAAACACTCACAGAACGATAGAGAGAAAAGCGAATAATGGAAATTGTCCGCACATTATCTCATTTGTTGTTTCAATTGTGTATGCAGTGAACTGATTTGATATCAACACAATTGTATCTGTATCTTGTGTCTTGTATCTATGTCTGAGCTCATCCGCGGTAGGACGTCGCCGTCGTTGTTGACTGGCACTGTCAGAAGCATTGAAATTGAAATTGTTACTCATATTGTTTATTATGATTACAATATCTTATTTTTATTTTTTTATTCTTATTCAATGCCTTTGTTGCCTCATCGCATCCTTACCACAATATGTTGCCTATTCAGTCAGTTTATTTGCTTGTACGTCTACTTGTTATCTTTTGTTTGCATTTGTATCTGACATATCTTGTACATTAATAGTTAACTTGTTTTTCACTCAAGAGCTTATGCATCTAAAAGATAAAAAGATACACGCTTTGTTTTTTCGTTGCTGAATTTGACTTCTCATAATTGGGTCATATGCTTATATGTCAGTAAAATACTGGAAGATTACCCGCTTTATATTTGCCTTTTCCTTTTTTAATTTTATTTTTCATTTGGATATGAAAAATTTCAGTTTGGTGGAAAACATATTATTCATTGAGAATGTCGTTATTCTTTGTCCGCCAGCAGAATATTTTCTTTAAATTGCTTTTCATTTCGCTACCAAAAGTTTTCACATTTATTTTGCTGTTTCGGATGTGGCAAATACTTTGAAAGAAGGACATTTTTTTCTTTTTATTGTCACCGGAAATTTTGTCCAGTAAGAGGACCATGCGCAAACGCACAAACACAAGTCATATTCTTTTACTTGTAATAAAAACGTCAAATTTTTCGCCATTTTTTGTTTTCTGCTCGGAAATGTATTTACACAATCGTTTGGAAAATGGCGCCCATAAAACTGAGCTTAAACGGATGTTTACGTTGTTCGCATGATTTGTCGATAATAAAGAACTGTTTTGACATTTTCCATTTTAATAGGTTGAGTTTTATGGCACATAGTTTAAGAATATGGTTGATTTTTCATTAACTATGAACAAATTTACTATGCTTAGCACACGAATATGGAGAAAAACTATCAGATCTTCATGATATATAAAGGTATGGTAAGACATCGCACACAGATTGCATGTACCAATAATATGCATACTAATAAAAAACGAGATAAAGCACATCCCAATTCAACGCCTCCAACGTGTCCTTGACGGTTCTTACAACATGTGGCCGAGCGTTGTCATGTTGAAAAACCACCTTGTCGTGTCTTTTGGCATATTCCGGCACAACACACCCCTCTGATCCCACCAAAAAATTAAATGTAGAGAAGAATAATGAAGTTTTAACATAATTTTTCGTAGATATAGATATATATATATATATATATATATATATATATATATATATATATATATATATATATATATATATATATATATATATATATATATATATATATATATATATATATATATATATATATATATATATATATATATATATATATATATATATATATATATATATATATATATATATATATATATATATATATATATATATATATATATATATATATATAGTTTGCTTATTATATTCTTAATGTAAGGAAACGCAAGAAATAACGCTGTAGTCAAATATATTTCAAGATACTCTGTATATAGTCTATGGGTTTTTAATTTAAACCATTGATTTAAAGGTATTTTTTCTTGACCTGTATGGAAATTTTACTAGGATTGAAAAAAATACGTGGCATATGCAGAAAGTAAGTGTACTGAGGCTCTCACGGCCGGAGGGATTTTATTTTTTGGTCATGTTGGCAACATTGCAGTGTCCCCTTCTCTTCCCTTCTCCTCTTTGCAATGAGACCGGTTCGTGGTCAGTACGTTGAGAACTGTCGACGCGACAACACGTTTCGTGAAGAATGTCAATCCAGTCTCCCGCCAAGTGCGAAATACGAGGCGTCATCCATTATCTTGTTTGGAAGGGAAAACATCCGTTTGAGATTTATAATGAGGTGAAAACTGCATATGGTGATAAAGCTACGAATCGTACGAGTGTGTGCAAGTGGTGTCGCGTGTTTAAAAACGGTCGTACGTCTGTGCATGATGATCAGAGGAGCGGAAGACCTTCAATTGTGACTGACGAAATTGTGGAAAAAATTGAAAATGCGCTCCGTGACAATCGCAGATTGACAGTGGATGAACTTTCTGCAATGTTTCCGCAAATCTCCAGATCTCTACTACACGAAACAATCACAGAAACTTTCGCATATCGGAAACTGTCCGCGAGGTGGGTCCCAATGGTTTTCGGGAAACTACTTCGAGGAAGGCATAAAAAAATTGATACCCCGCTTCACCAACTGCATAGAGAGGAATGGTGACTATGTCGAAAAATAGCTTACATTATTTACTAAAGTATCACATAACTTTTTTGTTTAAATAAAAAATTTAAAACCTACAAAAATTCATTACACTTACTTTCTATATCTTACAAAAACTCCAAAAATCTTGTAGCTTTATATCTTATTCATTTCATATACTTTGTCACAAGACGGAATAGGAGAGTCTACACATCCAAACCGACGGGTTAGTTCTCTTAGAGTCTCCGAAATCTTGCCGATGACCTACACCTTCACACAAAGAAACAGACTAAGCTTGCATTAAAAGTTTCGCCTGAATTTCGCCTTTGTGGAGATCGAAGATGAGATAAAGGGTCGTCGATAATTTTGTAGCGCATGAAATTATTAGAAAGAATTAGAAAGAAAGAAATTTAAATGTAAAGAAATTTTGGTTCGAGCGGGTGTTGGAACCCAGGTGTCTGTAATGTTGTGCACCACGCTATACAGTTGAACTATCGGGTCCTCAAATGCTTACTGATACAAATGTACAATTTATACAATATCAATAATATTAAATGGATTCACCTTTTGCATACATTTGATCAATTTGAAAACAATTGTTATTTTAATATTAATAAATGCTTTAATTCAAACATGTTCGATACAACAAAATAAATATATTTGATTGGGAACTATACCTTCTAGTGGATAAATCGGCGTCATTTTTGAACTTGTGTTGCTTCTGGTTATAAAAAGTCTGCATACCAATTTTAAAGCCAATATTTCGAAGATTGATGGAATAAGGCGTACAATAACACACAGACAGATATACAGACACACAGACAGACAGGCGGACATAGCTATCGTAGATCGACTTGTCTAGTCGTGTTGATCACGAATATATGAAGCCTCCGATGCTTTCTTTAAACCGTTGCGAGCATTGTGACTAAACTATAATACTGTTCACACACTGTGAGAAGAGTATAATGAAACGTATAGTTCGAGCCTGTTCGGTTGCTCTTGTTTAAAAAATTACAAAGGACCAATCCAATTTTTATTGTGATAGAAATAATGTATTTCCACAAAAAACTTTACTATGGGTATTTTTATAAACTCGTAACTCTCTCGGAACCCACGTTAACTCATGAATGTACAATTAATTCTACAAATTTGACTCGTAAAAAGTCCCATGAAATTACAAGGATGGTTCAGTGTTGCCTTTCACCTAAAGGACAAATACAAATTGGTGTGAAAATTTTCTATTCAGACATAAATCAGTCTTATGATTCAATAAGTTCAAAGTTATGAATAAAGCAATTTAATTATTTTTTTTTGAATTTAATCTTTATAATATATACAATATATACAAAAATACCAACTATACCGCCTCAATTCCTGAGAATGTGTAAAATCTAGACACTCCTTTCTCGAAAATGCCACTAGAAATATGATATTCTAGTAACAAGTTGCGGTTTCATTTAATATTGTTTTATAATCTGGGAAATATGTGTTCCAATAGGTTGCAATCAGCAATAGTTGGCTTTAAAAGATATACAAAACCGATAAGTACATGATATACCATCTACCCACCCCAATTCATGAAATATCTATAAAGAGCACTTCTTCTGTTACGGGATCCCAATGTTTGGTACTATCTCTGACATTCTCTGATTGCTTCTTTTACTATTTTAAGCAAATCCTTTTCAAAAATTCAAAACAATTTTCTGAAAATGTGTTTTTTTTTATGATTTTTTTTGTTATTTCATTGTAAGTTATGGTAAAAGCACTCCAGAACAAGTTGATTTGTTAACTTATAAATCAAAAGATTCTGAGGCGAACACTTCCAAAAGAAGCTGAATTAAACATCATAATAAATATGCTCATTTGCAAGCAAAGATGGTATACTAATAATTAGTATACTGTTTTAAGATTGTATTTTGGAGATTGTATTACTAACAATTATTTAGTAACTCTCTCTGTTTGTAGTTGTATTTTGATTGGCGCGCGGGGAAACATGAAAAACAAACTTTAAATGCAATAGTATACAGCGATCGATTGGGTCGACTGATGGCCACATATACTAGAATTTATAAATAGCGGCTCAAGCGATAAAATAAAATTCAATTGGTTTTATTTACAAGAAAGAAAGAAAGAAAAGTTTGAAATCTGCTCGTTAGAACCGGAGATACTTAGATACTTTTTTGAATATTGAAAATGTTCTACTTTTTCAATGTTGGACCGCATTATCGGATTCACCAAGGATTTTGCATAGGAAATGACTTGTCGAATGGAATGGCAACGAACATTTTTCAAAATTTCTAAATCGATTACACTAAAAATTTCTTTAAAACTATTCTGTTTTCTCATAATTTCTCGAATTTTCGAAATTTGAATCTTATTTAAAAATGCCATGGACGTAAGGGAAAATTTTTTGTAAGTTAGAAAATATTATTTCTACATGAAATAAGAGAAATAATAAGAGAAATCTTTACTTATGTAATTTATGGCAGTTAAGAAGTCATATTTAGATTTATATTGAAAATATTTTAAAGTAATATTTTTTGAAGCATTAAAGTACGATAAAAATGTAAATTCTCGTAAATTATGCATAAAACGATTCATTAGGATTCATTTGCCGAAATGATAAATTTACTGCATGTGCAAACAAAAGCAAAGCGTCAAATCACTTGCAGAACTTCAGACACTCGCACACAGTCAATAGGATAGTAGACTTTCGATACGACACACTTTCTATTTAATAATAGAAATCCCAGACGCACGTCCGCCCAAAACTCAAATGCAGACGACGATGCGAGAACGAGTAATTTTTTTTTTACTGCAGTAAAGTACGCAATAAGTAACTGCTGCATAGGCATGGATGAAGGAGATGATGGTGTCGACCAAATGACAAGAACGAGCACAACCCACAACAATAAAAACAACAATGACAATGGCGACAACGACGCGCAAAAGAAATGCAGGGAATGACTTCAACACGTGTCAGTGAGGACAGGACGACCTGCGCCGGAGACTCGCCTCTTGCACACTTCATAAATTTCAACGAACAACAAGGAATTGAAACAGAAACAGTTATTATTACAGTTATGATTGCTAAAGTAGTATACTGGGGGGAGGGGCATTCATTGCAAGCGGATTTCCTCAGCTACAGTCAACCCATATCGAACCCATTGCTGAGACTCTAAATGATGGCCCCCAGTAAGAGCTGCGATTTCTTATTTACTTTGCAGCACACGGAAGCTAAGCCCAGCTAGAAAAGGACGCGTAAACGGAAGGATTCATTGCAGGAAAGAAACCGCAAGCAGACACGAAACATGAAGCAGCATCAGCAGCACAGGCAATAAAATCCAGCCAAGCTGAGAGGAAAAGTGAAAAGTGCTAGAGGAAAAGGCGCAAAAGGGGATTTGCGAGGCATAAAAGTTTGGCAAACAAACAAAGACCATACCAAGTCAGTCAAATAGCAGCCATTCCGTAACCATTCCGGCATGTACGTATAAACCACCCTCTGACTCGATCTGACTCGATTCGAGTGGCGGAAAGAATATAAATAAAAATGCGTCGAAACTTATGTGAACCGCGCACGCCGCAATCAAATCATCTGCCAAGTTATGATTTATTTAACTTTTTTAATTGACTTTTTCCTCAAAAGCGTTTGCGTGCGTTCACTCGTAAGTTCCTTCAGCGCTTCTCACAACATCGCAGGGCTGGCGCAAGGACGCTTCGCAATATTGTTGCCAGTGGCAAGGCAGTCGTCTCGTCTCGTCTCGTCTCAACTTGCCGCTCCGTTAACTGCGTGTGAAAGGATAATGGTAGGTCCTCAATGTTATTATTACTCGTTTACCCAGATTTCACTTGCCACACACAAAGGGAGAAATGGCGAGATGATGAGGTGGCATTGCGGAAGATTTGTTTGGTGCGTTTGTCTGGTGGCATCTTCCTTTTTCTTAGCAGTTTAAGTTTGTGTTTTAAGTACAATAACTATTTAAATGTCTTCACTTTTGCGATTTTGTTATTGTACTTTTTTTTAAGTTTTTTGCGTTGCATACGTAATTATAAGTTGCAGGTTGCAAAGCAATACAGTAAGCATCGTATATCTATTTATTGTTTGTTGCTAAGCGTTGGTAACTTGTGAACGGCTTGGATCGATTTGGTTAATTTTTATCTTCAAATGTTCGTAATAGTTCGAATAAGGTTTGAGGAAAAGAAAATTTGGAAAAGTTACCCGGAAAATTGAGAAAGTGCCTTTTTCTATGTATGAACTCAAGGCCATAACTCACGATGCGAACGATGTATATGCGTCCAATTGTATGTAACAGGCATAAGGATGTGTGGCAGACCCCGTAAAGTATATATTAATTCTTGATTAGCTTCGAAAGAAGAATCGATCTAGTCTTGTCCGTTCGTCCGTGTGTATGTTCGAAACGCCTAAAATACGGCTTTAAATCATTATAAATCACGATTTTCAAGATAAACCAGCCGAAAACAATTTTTTCTTTTTATACTCAGGACAAAAAATATTTGTAACAGGATATATTGAGTTTGTTGAACTATCAAAATGTATCGTGAAAGAAGTATCGAAGATCCCATAAAGTATATATGTATATTAACCTCGTGACAATACAACTTGATATAGCCATGTCCGTCCATCCGTATGTCTGTCTCAGAGAAAACTTCTCCGTCTAGAAGACTTAGGTCCCTTTTCACGACTTAGAAATACATTAGACAATACGCAATGCTATTGGGGGAATAATATTGAGTAATGTATTTCACGACTTCACAATTGTAGTAAATACATTTTGAGTATAAATCGATTTCTGGTCTGTTATCGGTCACTTTTTGTCTGTTATCGTTACTCTTGTCTTATTTATCGAACAGTTGTATGGATTGTATAAAAGTATAAATTAGAAGAAAAAAGTGGATGAGAGTTAAGGCCGCCGTAGTACAAGGTGTCTCAAAAAAAAGTTCATGTTTAAAAAATCGATAAAAAAAAGTAAGTAGTTTATTGAAAAAATGTTTATTACATATTAAAATACACACATTGGGAATTTATTTCTTAAAAATGATATTGTCGAAATGTAAACCGTTGCGTTCACGGCATTCATTTAATCCAGCACTAAAATTTCCTATGACGGCACGGCAGGTATTCTCCTTGACGGATGTTTGCTTTTAATTGTGCCAAGAAAGTCAGTTTGTTGCCGTAAACTAAGACGTAGCCCCACAGTAAAAAGTCCATAGGGGTTAAATCGGGACTTCGTGGAGGCCAATTTGGGTCACCTCTCCTGGAGATCAATTTGCCAGGAAAAATTTCATAAACTCGTGATAGAGACCTGTTGGACGTGTGTGAAGTTGCTAAATATGCGGAACAATGATGATCTATGCACTTTTAAAGCAACAGCACGCTTCCAAATCGAAAGGTTCGGGTTGTCACGAACAGACTGAGTAACACTGTCTACGTTTTCGAACGTTCTCGAAGACCTTGGACGCCCGGATTTTGATTTTTCCAGCGTTGAACCAGTCTCTTCAAACTTCTCGACCCATTTTCCAATGAGTCGAGGGCTTGGCGCATCATTTAAATAACGAACATGTCGAATACTGCAGAATTTTCTACGCGCTACAGTCGCTGAATTACCGTTTTTGTAAAACTCACGTACGCACAACGCACGGTCCGCTCCCGAGAAACGCTCCATAGCGACTAAATTCCCAAAAGCTACTCTACCGATTGACATACCCCCCGCACCCCACGGAATAGTTGCGTTCATGCAATCAGCAAATCAAATGTGAACTTTCTTTTGAGACACCCAGTAGAATAAAACGAGCCAATCCATGACTATAATATGCACGTTAACATTCCAAATTTTAATAAAAAATTTGAATTTTGTTTGTTTTTATTTTGCTTTTGCATTGGTTTCTTAGCGAAATTCTGAACTCAAGTTAGCAGCTATCTCTGAAATATATAGATATATCGGTTGGTCGAACTAGGCAACACGTTTATAGGCATAATAACAGTTGTGAAATTGAAAACTAGGATACAGGGTGAAAAAAATGATATAGGCAAGTCGGGAAAATGGCCCTTAGACAAACTGAATTCTCTGTTATACTGTTACAATACTAACTTAAAATTTTATAATCAAGAAGAAGCAATAAAGTGTGAGCACGTTCATTATCATGATGCAAAAGCCATGATTTGTTTTACCACAAATTTCTTCGTTTTGCTTCACGCAAACGGCGGCTTTTGTTCAAAATTTTAGAATTTCGGAACAGATTCTTTGATCCATTTTTTACGATAGTAAAAAAATAGCCAAGTACTCCAAAACATGTCTAGCCTTTATATGTATATTTGTGTGCTACTCCGCTTTTATAATTTTTCTTTGTGCAGTGCCACGCCTACCATATAAGAGAAGACGCGAAATCTTCATATCTCAGTAACTATTTGTACTATATGTAAAGGGTATCGGAAAAACTTATATGCACTGAAAAATGGGTGCCACGCCATCATATAAGAGAGAAACAGAAGGGTCGTAGTGCAAACTAGGTACGCTAGATATTTACACTTTTACTGTTCATTATTTTGTGGAAATGGGCGCATACAAAGTTGCGGGGGCCAGCTTGAATTAGGTATATATAATTTGACAACGGCCTAAACCTTGATACGGGGAATTTTAAAGGATTCAATGTTTTGACAAAGGCACACAAGCGCATTATCCAGATGAGGGAAATATAGATCAATTGACAGTGGTTGTCATAGTATACGTTAATGAATCCGTCAAGTTGAACTTTTTTGTACTTTGAGAAAATAATTATGGAGATACAAGATACATACCGGTAAAGAGATGGCTGATGCTCTTGTTAAATATTTGAAAGACTATTTCTCAAGTTGTTTGTACATGCCCTGCTGTTGTCCATTTGCTGTATATCATATCATATCATATTTTAAATGAGAAAGTGACTACCTCGAATATAAGAAATGATGTCTATACATTGAACTGTGAAGCATTCAAAGCACTTGCTCGCAGTTTTCATCAGATTCAAGAAGTCTCGACTAAGATCCATATTGACGAAATGAAAAAGACGATTGTGGAAGATCAAGATTTCGAACTTCTGAAAAAAAAATTGCTCATTTGGAAACTGCAGTTTACACAGAAATTTGTTACAAGATTCTTGAAAGATTTAATCCCACCAGCATTTATTTAAAAGGTTCAACGATGGTACTTAGTATTGCTGTTAAATCAATGAGGTATTTAAAACGTTTCGTTAAATCGAAAAGAAATTCTTTCAATATATATAAAAATTAGGGAAACAAATTGACAAAAGCTGAAAAGTACGACACAATTTTCAGAGTTCGAAAACCAAACGTACGACTCCAGTATCCCAGGAGTTCACAATGTAGCTGTTTCCGAAAGATATGGATTTTTGTGTGTGTTTATGACAATGATACCTAAAGATTTGTATTCAAAAGCAAAAAAATTCATCTATTCTTATCCTAGATGATTGGATAGGAGTTCTTACAAATTACCAAGTTATCCAAGCTCTGTGAACGGCTTGACTAAGAACCAATAGAAAAGTTTCTCTTTCGCATAATCATATAAATTCGAGTTGCACTCAAATTTTATCAATACAGAAATAGTATTTAGCATTTGCCGGTGCGAATTCTTTGATCCTTGCAACTTGGCACGCTTCGCAAATTCCGCTTCACTCAGAATACCTCCAAAGTGTTAATTAAGATTCTAATTAAAATTTCATTCACGCATTGTAATCATACCGAGTAACTTGGCAAGAATCGGAGTTGTATGAAAGAAAAAAGTTATCATATTGTCTTCCAAATGGGGCATACAGCATGCACGTATATAAAAGTTGTCAAGTAGGTCGATGGAGCGGAGTATAAATCTTGCCCGGCGTAGCTGAGTGACATGCGACAAACGCACGAACAGACGTCAAATCGTTGACAAAGTCTTCTTTGACTTCGACTTGGACAGTGTCCAGATCAGGCAGCCCGCCGGCCGGTTCGATTGATACGGCAAGGGCAATTAAAAATTGATCACGTTTAACAAAATACAGCCACTGCCACTGCACAATATATCACATCACAATCCAACGACGTTTTTTCTGAAGACGAGACACTGAAATGACAAACTCGCACAAAATTGCAGTATTAGTGGCACATTAAGTCAGGACGTTCGATCGTCACACTAAGACGTAGATACATACATTTCATAAAGTTTAAGTAAATGTATCTGATAGATGCATTGTCTGCGGCATATTGGTCTCAAGTTTTGTGAGTGTGTGTGTGTATATATATACGCATTGTATTGTCAACGCACATCAATAATTCATTTCATCCAAGTTGGAGCGTTTTGATCGGCATATCGATGGGCGCTGTTCATATTGGCATTGTGTGTCCAGCAATGGGATGAGTTCGCGAGAAAAAAGATATTCCGCTTGTCAGGTATGCAAGTGTTTTTATGCCAAAAAATTGTGCCATAAATATAATGATGGATCTATATGAGAGCATTGAATAAATACAGGAGCGTAATTGATTAGTAATTTCGACAATCAAGATGACTATACGAGTATGGATGAAACAGATCAGAATTTTGAGGAAATCAGTCCAAAACGAATTTGAGTTAAAAAATCCGAGCTGTAAAAGAATGATTGATTTTTATTGATTATTTAATCATTTCTTGGGTAAAAAATAATTTAATTGTATTGAAAACTCCGCTTCCAGTGAACCAGATGTAATGAATTTTTTGACTGGAAGCTGGAAGTTGGTAACTCATGTACCTTTAATATATTTATGTGAATTAGTCACCGTATCAAATTTCATGATGATATTAGTAAAAATAAAAATGTTCATACAAAAATTGAAAAGTGTTCGGATGGTTTGTATGGGGGCTGCCCCAAAAGGCGAGGTAGTCCCATCCATTGATATATATTTACATCGTCTGTGCATACGAAGTGGCTAAGTTTTCCTCACTTCAAACATTCTTGACAAAAAAGTGTACTCACGCTCGAACTTATCCACGGTACGGTAAAGAATTGCCTGCTAAGTGAAGAAATATTCATGCCACGGTGAAAAATTTCTTCGGAGCCGGAATGCATGAGGAAATGGTAAACTATACTGAATGTTTTGACAGTTGAATGTCTCTGACAGTTTGTGAGATAATCCTATTGGAAAAACAATAAAATCTGTTTGGTCACTCGATATTAAAAAATAATTTGCCCTAGCTAATGTTAAAATCGTGAGATTTTAAGGGTATTTTATTATATAATAAACTGTTAAATGTGATATATTACAACAAACCCTGAAGGAACACGATCTAAAACAGTGTGGTCCAAATAGAGAGACAGAGAAAGGTAGAATGTATTTAGTGCAATCATGCGACAACAACGCCGCCTGAGACCGAAACCAGAAGCGATATTTTAATTTTTTTAAAACCGGAAACTTTACCGAAATAAAATAAAATGAAGGAACCGTACCGGAACCTAAACATTTATATTGGTATAGTTTCGGTATTCACTTTTATTTTTTCCTAAGAAAAATATTTATTTATGCATTCTGTATTATGTTCAAAGAAAAAAAAAGAAAAAAAAAACAGCTGATACCATGCATGTAAGGCTAGAAATAATTCTACAAAATTTCCCAGAAGTATTCGAATTGTCAAAAGTTGCTCTCGCAGTTTAACTGCACGAAAAACTTTTTTTACAAAATTTGAAAAATGGGCGGTGGGTAAAAGTCGGCGCGGCATGGAAATATTTTAAGCATAGAAACATAGGAATTACCCATACCAGATTTCGGATCGATATCTTAAAAACTAAAGGACTAGATTTGATTCATACAGACAGGGGACCATCAGACAGACAGACGGATAGACGGACAGACGGACAGACGGACATGGCTAGTTTGATACGTTTCGTTCTCCGATGTTTCGTTTAATGCGTTACAATCTCCATTACAAAATTATAATACTATTTACTATGTATGAAGATTACAATTTAAGTATGTTTCTTATATATTTACTGACTCTTGAATAAAGAATAGTTTATTTCAAAAGATTTGAATAACATGTTAAATAACACAGTTATTAATTAATGTGTTAAAAAAAGATGATGTGGGCACCAATTTTTCAGATATTCGGTTGTAAGTTGGCACATAGACTTATTTTGATTGCAGTTTAATAGAGTATCAAAATTAACATGCCACGCCCACTTTTTAGGCCGCATACAAACCACCCCCCACTTTCGACTTTTTATGTGAAAATTTTTGCTGTCAATATCACCTTAAAAATTGACATGGTGACATGGCTTCTTATGAAAGGACTCTTCTCATATATATCAATGGTTGATATCCCCCACTTTTTGAGGTAACCCCTATATAAACCATGCACCCACTTTGCCTTTTTGTATGGAAATCGTTTTTATTGCAGTAAATATCACCATAAATATTGGCTTGGTGGCTTCTTATGGAAGGATGCTTCACACATATGTTGAAATAGTCAGCCATTTTCCATTTGTGGTTTGTTTTTGACGAAATTATAGGTTGAAAGTGTTTTGGTGTGCTTGGAAATTTGTTGCTATCGGACAAAATGGATCAAAGAATCTTTATTAATTTTGTGTGAAAAATAAAATTTAATGTTCAAATGTTGACTGTGACATTTGGCGAGTCTACTTTGAGTAAATATTATGTTTACAAGTGGTAAAAGCTCTTTACAGAAGGATGGGTATAACCAACATGGACGGTTGTAGCAAATGCAAGGAACTGGGAGTCACGGAAACTCTAAAACTCCTGATCTGCAGCTGTCCAGCAATCGCACAATCAAGATTAAAATACCTTGAAACCATTGGGTTCGCGTCATTGGAAGAAAAAACTACTCCTAACCGGCTATCGTCCATCATCATCAATCAAAATACAAAATATAGTAAAAAAATAATATTTCCAGCACATTCTGTTTAAAAAACACACGGAATTTCTCATTAAAACGAACATCGCTTGAGATATTGGAATATAAATCCTTTCTTGTGGTTGCTGCAACTGTCATGCATAAATATTGGTACAACTGTCACCATTCGGTCAGATAGCTCGTTCTCAAAAAAAAAAAAAAAAAAACTTGAAAATCGTCAGGGAGATAACTTGATACCTTGTTTGGATTGATGCAGATCATTATGCACGCAACTTGTGCCGAGATTGTTTAATTTTTTACAGATTTCCTTATCTTGTAGGCGACTATTTTTCCAAGAACATGGTCTAGATTGTGTAGAAAAAAAAAAAAATTCGCGGTGGGCTCTAAAAAATCGGAATATGAATAGTGTTTGGAAGATTGTAAGAAGCGTTATAAAATATATACTTCACTTACTTGACCGCTCCTGTTGTGATCTAGCTCGCAAACAAAATATAGCAACAAAGGCGAGGGTACTCAGGCAAAAACCAAACTCAACATTGAACTTGTTTGTAAACAATTCCAGTTCGCAAACTTCAATCTTAGTTCATTTACCGTGCGAGGCGTTCTGCTCATTATATCCTTGATGGGCTGTTGTTGTTATTGTTGTTGTCGCCGTTTCATCTTCAATGCACTTTACAAGCCGAAGCCGAAGCCGAAACCGACACCAGACAAAAAGCAAAGCGCCCAAAGAACTTCATTCTCATCCTCGCCGCCAATTGATTGAACTCCGGTAAGTGAGTGAGTGAGTGAGTGAGTGAGTGAATACGTTCGATTGGCTTTTGATTGAAAACTGCCGAAGGTTTTGACAGAGAAATGTTATTAATGTTCGCATGCGGTAGGTTCAAATTTGACGGTTGTAATGAATGACAAAGCGCGAACCCCTTGCGAGCCTCCTTTCGAGTGAATCTTCGATCGATCGTGTCACGGAGCTAATAAACGATGCGTAAGCAAAAATTGTTTCAACTCGTTTAAGGTTTTTTTTTTATTCTACGACTGGAGTTCCTTTTCTTATACAATAATTTTTCTTTGTTCTGAGTTTTACCACTTTGCGTTTTCTTTTGTAGTGCAACAAAAAAAACACCAGCAGCATAAAGCGAACCAATGCTTCAGATCCAATAAATGAATGCGGTTTTCCTTTGATTTTCATCAATTATTTATTGATCTCAAAAGAGGGAATTGGTAACAATGACTTTGATCGATTTATGATCTTGTGCTAATAGAACTGTAAAGATTTTCTAATTATTTTGCGTGCATCAATAGGAGAGATCCATCCATCTAAGTCGCTGTACATATGTCATATAACTTTGAATGTATCGTTGATATTCGCAAAACATTTAGAGAACATCTGAAGTCAAGGTGTTGACAAACATAAAATTCGTGTGAATACCGACACGCTGTGACAAGTCTCTTTGAAATCAGTCTGTCTGTTTGTCTCTCTAAATATCTGTCTGTCTGACTGTCAGACAAGCAAAGTAGCACGACCGACCGTCCCAACGTTCCACCGTTTCACCGTTCTATTGAAGTAGGAGTCAAGCAGCAGCAACGCGAATTGGTAGATCGGAAGAGGTCGTAATGTGCCCTCATGGACGGTTCGGGGAGTATCTCATAATAACAGCAATCGGTGATAACATGATGTTATTGCAAACAAAACGTGCCACGAGGCAACAGATATCGAACTATTGCACTCGAATATGCTTAAATATGCAAATGCGACATTCACATTACTCCCTCGCTTGGTAGCCGTCATTCTTTTAATGTGGTAGCTGCTATATAATCATACAGATACATACTAGCAGCAGTGCTGGAGACGACCTACAATATCTTGCTTATACATATCTATGTTTGCTTCGATATTGAAATGTTGTATTTGCGCTCAAAATATTTGAAATTCTTTGAAATCTAACTTTGATAATAAATTCGTTTTCGTGGTTTGGTTTTCTGGTAGCTTTTTCTTTGCATAAGAATGTTAAATACTTTTTGAACAAAAGTTTTTTGATATTAGTAACAGTGTTGTACTAGTTTTGATTACACTAAGCCACAAATAAGAATATACCTGCTATAAGTCGAGTTAAAGATAATGAAATGAAAACAAAAATAAAAAATAAATAAATAAAATGAAATGGTCGAAAGTTATGAGTTCAAAAATATCGTTTTTTTTTTTTTTTTTTTTGTAACAAAAATGAGAACAATTTGTTTTAGACTAGTTTTATTAGACATTTATAATCGATCAGGAAAAGGTTTCCGGCTACACACATCATTTGGAAAAAATGAGCGGCGTCACTAGAAAATATTCACTTGGAAAATAGGCTCCATATAAGGGCAATGCGCCACATTGTAAGAGAATATTATTAGAGACCATAGATGTGGCTGTTGAGAACGAAAGGGTACTAGAAAACACAACATTCACTGGGAAAATAGGCTGTGGCACGCCCCATATAATAGAAAATCAAGAGCGGTAGTAGAATTAATGCCACAAAGTTTGAAACGCCCTAAATGAGATGTCACAGATGCATTCGATGAGACAAGTCGATATATCCATGTCCGTCTTGTCAGTGTATATTAGGACGGGATAAGTTTATTGGCAAAAAATCATAGGGACGGAGAGTAATCTACAGATAATTGTAAAAAAATTGTTCATAGAAACCGTAGGTCTACAAATCGATTTTGGGCATCCCCATATTGAACGAAGTTTTTTAACTTCGGTTGAAACGAAGCTCGAACGTTTTTGTTATTTGTATATGGAATGGAATTTGAAGGTCGGAAATTGGTGGATCTTCAAACTGGAAGTATACATTAAAGTAGTCGTACTGAATAGTTCTAGTGAATTTCTAGTTGCTCTGATAAAATATTGTAATCAGCTACGTCTACAATATTTACCTATTATGAGCAATCAAAATTAACTTTTTATTTCTTGAAGATTCTTAGTTTTGTTATGTTGTAAAAGTTATCACGGTAGTGTAAGAATTCTTTGCTTAATCTATTTTCTTTAAAACAATTCAAATTTTATAATTTTTGAGATTTAAATTGCAGTAAAACACGGACTAGAATCATAGGGGGAGGTACGAAATTTAGTAAGACCAATGGTTTTTTATAGCAAAGTTGCATAGAATTGTCCGTAGATTACTTTGTGGCCTCATAATTTTTTCAATTTTTTTAAACCCTCTGTATGTGTGTTAATTTATAGACTTTGCTTGGGTTTTGCTTTTTGAATTGCCGTGAAGTTTTTCTCACGAAAAACCCATATTTGCTGAACAAATTTCACAAAATTATTGTACCCAGCTCTGGAATGCCAACGGTATGCTAAGTTTTTGCAAATGTACGATTTGTAACAGTTGAGTTGATATAGCAAAGTCCGTCTGTCCGTTTTTCATATGTTTGAGCCAGGGTGCAAAAAACCCAAACTGGAACCGTTGCATGAAATTAACCGATTCAAATTGAGAACTGAAACCGGAACCGGAGCCGGAACCGTAACCGAAATTTAATTTTTATTAAAACCGGAACCGTTTGCCGAAATAAGAAAATGAAGGAACCGTACCGGAACCAAGACATTTGTATTGTATAGTTTCGGTATTCAAAGTAAAACAAAAATGAATGGTATAAACAGCTGATACCATACATCGATTTGTCAAAAGTTGCTCTGGAAGTTCTAGCTACGCAAGTACGCGTTTGTATTCAGGCGTCATGTTTATTATATGCAAAAGAAATAATTCGAATAGTAGGTGGTGAGTGGCTACCGCTAAAATTTGGAGTGGCATGCTTGTTGTGCCATATATTCATCATAGTAACATAGGAAGTAGCCATACCGGAGATCGGATCGATATCTTAAAAACTGATTCATACAGACAGGGGACAGAGAGATAAACGGATATGGCTAGTTCGAATCGTCGAGCTTATCAATAAAATATATATGTACATTATGTGATTTCCCACGATTCGTTTAATACATAAGAAACTTCGTGACAAAATTATATTACTATTCAAAAACCGAAGTTTTAAAAAAATCTAACAACTTACTTTATTAAACTACAATAAGGAGAAGTCTATGTGCTAACTTTCAACTGAATATCTTAAAAATGGATGACCAAAAATTGCGCAACCACATCCAGACAGCCAGGCGGACAGTCTAGAACGACTCGTCCCCTCAAGCTGATAAAGAAATTTATACTTTATGTGGGCTATGATGCCTCCTTTAATACGCTACAAACTTTCAGACAAACTGAAAATACTATTTTAGTAACAACGAACAAAATTATTCATGTGTGAAGAGTATACAAAGTATACTAAGTAACATGTTATTAATTTATAGGTATGCGGTCTTTGGAACGTTGGCAATAGTAAGTATTCTCTTGTTTTTCTAAGAATTTTATTATTGACCGGTACCGGTACTGCGCCGATATACTGACACTAAAATCTAAGAACTGTACCGTATCCGATTACCGCTATAAATTGGAACCGGTAGATAACCTTATACCTATATATACACGTTTCGGTACGTACCAAAACCAAAAAAACATTTCGGTTTTATTCCCTGGTTTGAACAAAGAGAACTCGAACTATAATAGCTGCGTGTTAGATGCCATGTCTACCAAGCCATCAATACGGCTAATTGTCTCCTATCTTTACAATTATGGCAGCATTTAGAAAGATTTTACAAAGAATATAAAATGATGCAGTCGAGTGTGCTCGAGTTCGAGCTACACCGTACCCTGTATAAGGCTCTGTATTTGAACCATAGATTTGTATGGGTGCTATATTCTATAGAGAACTGATATGTATCTTTGTGGAAATTCTATTAGGACTGATGTACACAAAATTTGGCGTAATTAACACTCCAAAATAAACATACTTACATAAAAAAGCTCAAAAGTTGCCAGATTTGTATGCCGGCTACGCAATATAGCGGAGTTGGCTTGTTGATTTCATACTTATTTCGAAATTTGAAGGCTCTATCTCTTTGTGACCGATATCTCATTGTTCATACAGAAGGATAGCCCAACATGTCTGTATTACAATTGTGGCGGCAGTTTCGTCCATGTAACTACAACATCGTCTTTTATATCGAGATATTATATCTGTAATCGCCAACACATGACAGTCCGATTATCTAACGATCTCTTCTTTTTCAGCAACTATTGATCTTGCTTCGTCTTTTATGTAAAATAGCCAAATTAAAATTCGTTAATTATTAAATAGAAATGTTTTAGATAAAATATAGTGAGTTGTTATTCGTATACCACGCTATACATTTCATACTGATC
This sequence comes from Leucophenga montana, assembly GCA_035044765.1. NCBI lineage: Eukaryota > Metazoa > Arthropoda > Insecta > Diptera > Drosophilidae > Leucophenga > Leucophenga montana. The sequence goes on from JAWNNQ010001873.1 coordinate 1,599,401, forward strand.
AAGAATGTACCCGTATATACTTTATGGGGACTGGGGACACACATAATTGCCTTCTAATAACTAATATTAATAACAATACCTAGCCTACGCACAGTATCTTACATTTACCCGTGTATACTTTGCAATTATGAATAACTGAGAATACTTTTAAGCAATTCTTGTATCATTAAATTTGTATTATGAATGCAACAAACCCCATTCTAAAATGTCAGAAGAGTCAGTCATTCTATGCAGAGACGACAATTTGACAAATCTTTCAACACTATCGAGCACGAATTGAATTTTTGGCGAATTATTTTGCGATTAGTCGATCACAGAGACGAAACAATGAAAAGTTCTTTCTACTTGAATGCGCACAGGATAACTCCAGACAGATTATATTGGAACCAACCGACAGATATGGCAACAAAAACAACAATGAAAACAGTAAAGCACCAAATGCGCGAATAAAACTTATTTATTTGCAACATTTAACCCAGACAGTGAAAATAATAGCAGCGAAAAACTTACGAAGGGACAAGGCAACATTTGATTCGATCTTCTTTTGTTTTTATACCCTTCATAGTATATAGTGTGCAGAATGAAAACTCGTGAGGACTACGGCAATACTATAGAAAACAGGAATGTGTTGCTGTTGTGATAAAGATTCAAAACCAAAACATATACTCAAATAGCTTTATTGATATCGTTGTACTTATTGAACCATGATCGAAGCATGATCGAACCATGAATACATTTGAAAATATCGATTGTTGAAAAAAATTAATCGACGATAAACATACAGAATAATCACAATTCCGAACTTTGAATATTTGGCAACTCTATTCAAATTATCAAAATGATTACACACTTTGTTACGTTATTTCACTAAGGTGCGTTCCTACAAACTACCTCGAAAAAGTGTAGAAGTTTACAAGGTTTTCGAGCTTACGATCTTAAAGGATTAACCTTAGTGTGACATGACTTGCTCCAAAAATTGCATGATACACGGTTGACAAAATAATAGTTGTCCAATTACAACTAAAACAAGAAAAAACGTTAACCAAGAAATGCGCAATGACATGCAGACGGACATATCTAGATCGATTCGTCCCGTGGACTGATCAAGAATATATGTACTTTATGGGGTCTACAATGCCTCCTTTAATCCGTTGCACTATCTGATAATACCATTTCACACTGTGTGCCAATGGTATAAAAAAAACGTGTTATTTTAGGAAAATTAAACGATTTTTTTTGTATTGAACAAAACAGCCGTTGGGGAAACATTCTCCTCGAATCCTACAATGGAAAACTTATACACTTAGACGCGAATTAGCAGTAGGAATTTAATTTTTCTTGCTCTGTTTGTATCCATATACGAGGTCGGAAAATAAATAATATAAATTTAATTTTTATAAAAAATACTGGAACCTTTAGAATAATCCAATAAAAATAGATGTTGAACGACATTTCAGTAATAAATTAGTGAATGTGAATTCACTGCCCTTCAAATTCCAATTTTTTGGATGCAAATAAGATAGGACCTAGTATTTCCGAATGGATTTTTCATGCTGAACACGTCACGTTTTGAAACCCCTAAAAATAGCGTTTTTAATTTCAAATAAGTGGTCCGCCATATTGGTAACAAGTTTTAAGCGATTACAATCAAATTTTAAATAAATACCTTTCTGTTTTCATTTTTTCTTCCACCCTTAGACAAAAGCACACACCCGCTCTAAGGGCGCATGCGATTAAATTGGCATAGGGCTTATTTGAAAGGGCTTGTTTCAGCCTTTAATTTCTGATAATAGCAATGTTTCTATCACGTCAGGATTTTGCCCCACGATTTTTCAAAACTGCAAAAACGCTGTTTTTAGGGATTTCAATCCCTATTTTCTCGAAAACGTGACGTGATGGAAAGCTTTTGAACGAAAAATCGATTCGGAAACACTATGTCCCATCTAATTCGCAAAACTTATGTAGACCAGTGTTATGTAAAAACTATTTGTGAATTGTAAGAGAAAATTTATAATTCACAGAATTTGAAAAAAAAATATACGATTAACTAATTCTTTTATTTTTTATACCCTGTACATAAAGGGACTAGAGTGTAATAAGTTTGTGTGAATGTAAGTAACAGCATTGGAATTTGAGTCCATTTAACTATGTCCGTACGAATATCAGTCTGTCCGGTTGTATGAAAAAATAGATTTCAGATACTATAAGAGCTAAAGCCATTTATTCACGCGCACAACGAGTTTATGAAATCGATGTACCACGCGCATTTTTTGTGGTAGTCCCCATCAAGATGCGGTATTGTCTTTTGTAGGATTGGTGGAAGAACTCTACTAATTCTTCTTTGGTAACTCTACTAAAAAAAAACTATTGAGGTGTTGGAATAAATTTTAAAGGAATTTTTTCGATTTTTGAGTGTTTAATTTAAAAAAAAATGCTAGAATGTATATTATTCAAAGTATTGTCCATCGTTAGCTAAAACATTTTCCCATCTTTTTGGCAGCACATGGATTCCGCGTCGGAAAAACGGCTCGTCTCTTGAGATAATCCACGAATCAACCCATTTTTTGGTATTCTCGTAAGAAGTAAAGCGCTGCTCAGCCAGGGCATGGGTCATCGATTTGCACAAGTGATAGTCAGAAGGGGCTATGTCTTGGCTATAAGGCGGGGGGTGGTGGTGGGTTTGGTAGCACATCCCAATTCAACGCCTACAACGTTTTCTTGACGGATCTTGAAACATGTGGCCGAGCGTTGTCATGTTGAAAAACCTTGTCGTGTCTTTCGGCATACTCCGGCCGTTTTTGCTTCAATGCTCGGCTCAATTTCATCAATTGTTGTTGGTAACGTTTATCAGTGATGGTTTGGTTATGTTGCAGCAGCTCATAGTACGCAACGCCCTTCTGAACCCACCAAATAGAGAGCATGAGCTTGGCATCATGAATATCCGGCTTGGCCGTCGATGTTGATGCATGGCCGGGTGGTCCCCATGATTTTTTCGCTTTGGGTTGTCGTAATGGAACCACTTTTCATCGCCAAAAACAATACGTTGCAAAAAACTCTTCCGATTATGGCGTTGAAGCAGCTGTTCGCTAGTGAAAAATCTCCTTTCGACGTCTCTTGGATTCAATTCGAACGGCACCCAATTTCCTTGCTTTTAAATCATTCACATGGCTTTGAGGCGTTTGCCAACTATTGACAAGTCTACTCCCAATGATTTTGACAATTCTTGAACGGTTTGATAGGGATATTCGTCGAGTAATGCTTCCAATTTTTCATCTTCAAACTTTTTGGGCTGGCTCGGACGTTCTTTGTCCTCCGTATCAAAATCACCACGTTTAAACCGACGAAACCAGCACTCACAAGTTGAAATCGATGGAGCATAGTCCCCGTAAGCCTCACAAAGCGTACTGATTGGATATTGTGGAATCAGATATAAGTTGCGACCGGCTCAGATAAAAATTTCGGTGACGACTACTCTATATATCGTTCCTTCGATGGAGAGATGGTTAGCTGCCGATATATAAAGACACCTCCCAGAAAAAGAAAATTTTGCCAATGATCCCCATACAAACCCACCGCCTACTTTTGTCATTTTGTATGAACAACTTTTTATGCCATTCACACATAGTTTGAAATGGTATTATCAGTTTGTCTGAAAGTCTGTAAAGTATTAATGGAGGCATCGCAGACCCCATAAAGTATAAATACACTTGATCAGCTCGACGAGATCAGCTGTGGCCATATCGATGTTGTTGCACATTAGGGGACAATTTCTATGGTTTCCAATTGTTAATTTACACTTAGACTTCTTTTCATTGCAGTCAAACAGAGCCCCCATACAAATATAGCGCTCACTTTTATGATTTTGTATGAAAAACTTTTTTATTTAAATCAAGATTTGCTTGAAATTCGACATGCTTTTTATGAACAGCCGCTTCATATACATATACAAATGGGCGTGTCTTTCCCATTTTTTGATGTAGCCTCATACAAACCCACCGCTCACTTTTATGCATTTGTATAAAAAATATCAATATCAGCTTGAAATTCAATATGGTGGCTTCTTATGGATGGTCCCTTCACGCACTTATTCTAATGGGCGTGTACCACCCACTTTCTGGAGTAGCACCTAAACAAACCGATCCGACGATTTTGTTTTACAATATGATTTCAAATTTCGTCTGAATGGTATTAGAGCTTCGGTTCAACAGAAGTTACCGTTTTTTTTTCCTGTTTTTTTGTTTTCTTTTGCCGAACACAAGAATATTGATATCGTGCATATTGATCTTGTTCGGCGATAAGCCCTCGTTTTATTTTTATTTGTCTTTGAACCACTTCCAAGGAAGTACAACAATTCAAACACATTCGCAAATGTTTTGCTTGAGCCTTTTTTTGGAGCTTTCGATGCGAGCGGAGCGAGTTAAGCGATTGGATTAGTTGCATTTTGGTCACTGAGTGCTGACTCCTTCAATGGAATGGAATTGAGTTTTGATTTTTTTATTCTCATTTTTTATTTTTTATTTTTTTATTTTTTCACTGAACTCGGGGTTGCCCCGACGGATTTTGTATTACTTGGTTTTTTTTCCTATCTCTGTAAATGTCTGTCCATGCTGTGCTGTTCAGTGTTTGACTTTGTCTGCGTTTTGGCTTAATATTATTTTGTCTTGACAAAGTGTAGCTTGAAGCTTGGCGCTGTGACTCCAGCACATGTGAATGTGGCACACTAAGCTGCGCTGTTATCCGTTCCTGGATTTGGCGCGCGTTGCATTCTCACACGAATTTGCCTTAACTTGCCATGCCACACCGATGCCTTCCCCATACCACCGAGACTTGTCCTCACTCACTGTCTGGCTCAATCTCTCTCGTTGACTGGCCACATCGAATCGCGTCTATTTCAACATCGGCCTCATCCTCAACGTCGTTGGAGTAGTTGTAGCATTTCTGGAACCTATAAATTTCATAATGGCAAAAATGGCATAAAAAGTATTACAAATGCGCGAAAATATTCTCCTTGGTGTTGTTGTGGTTTGCATCGGTGGAAGATTTGCTTGTGGCAAGGTCTTTGCTTTTCTTCGAATTAATATTCGTGTGATTTTTATCGATTTTTGATTTCTTATACCTACATATTTAAGTGAACTATGCGAATTTGTTTTGGTTATTTCTCATTATTTAGAAAAAGATTTTGCGGTTTTTGCTATAAAAATATTATATAATTTTTAGAAACTATAAAAACTTTTCTATAAATGAAGAGAATACTTTAACTTTGTTAAAAACGCAATTTGCCCCTCTAATATATGCATTTAAGATGTGAAAATATTGTATATTTTTTGAAAACATTTCCTCTGTGTATTGAATCGTCCGTTTTTTATATTGTTCCTAACTTCAATTAGTGTTTTTGCTTCAGTAAAGACTTGTCAGAAATGTTCCCTGACGTGTTGATTGACACCATATGAATGCCTCTGAGTCCGCTAATCAAATTGGCGTCGTTCTGCGAACTAAGAATCAACCTAGAGAAAACAGACCTGATGATCACTCCTAAAAAATCAATTATTATACTTCTAGCAACCGAATTTCTATGCATCTTCTATTTCGATGCTACTTTGGGCTCAGCAAGCAAAGTAGAAGTAGAGCTTACTTTCGAAGTGGGAGGATAAAAATCTATAAGACGCTGATAGTCCCGCTCCTACTGTATGGTACAGAAGCGTGGATCCTGACAACATCGGATACAGGGTGTTCGAGAGAAAGACTCTTCGTAGCATTTTTGAAATATTAGATTTGGAGATGAGTATCGGATCTGTATGAACAACGCAACGGGCACGAAGAGCTGTATGATGAGGTTGACAGAGTCCAGCGCATAAAATTCCAGCGGCTGCACTGGGCTGGTCATCTTATCCCGATGGACATGCGAAGCTTCGGCACGTTCGGCAGACGAGAGGAACCTTAACTTAATTGGTGGACAACGTCAGATAGGGCGACCGAGCATACGTTGGAATGACCAAGTCCGGTAAGGCCTCCGCAAATTTAGTATTGGCAACGATTGGCGCTAGCCCGCATAATACTATAGCGGCTGGTGCGTTTTCTTAAGTGCGGCTCGGTAAACGGTTGTAACGCTACATAAGTACGATAACGAATTTTACATTCATACCCAGTTTAGTGTATATTGTTTGAGTTAATTATATAAAACTAGGCAAGCACAAAAAAGTTACACCTATTTTAACCCCCTTAAATATAACATATTCGCTTAATTATTGTTTTGTTGGAAACGTTGTGAAAAAGAGTAGGGACGAATGTAATCTTTTTTCTGAAGCATGGCGTCTAAAGTACAATAGGTAAAAGTAAGTAAGACCATCGGCTAATCAAAAAATCAGAAGCCCTCTCTCGCTCTCAGCTCTCTCAATTTGAAAAAAAAAATTATTGCAAAAATAAAACTCTAAGTGAGCGACGGCTTAAGAATTAGCAACAGACGAAAATGTATTGATTTGCTTTGGCGTCGCAGTAGACGCACAATTAAAAGATGCCTTAAAATTAAATCCATGACAGAATAATATAATATAGCGAATTTCGCACAGCTGTTCTATTCTGTGTTCCTATATTTTTAGTTGGCAGAAAAGAGAAAAAAAAGTATCTATCTCTGTGGAGCTCCAAAGGTCAATTCACATTGTAGAACATGTCGGTCGAGTATCTGGAAACTGTTGCGAGCTTGCCAACATGTTGGCATAAAAGAAGATGAATCATATAAATATTTAAAAGAAATAAGCGAAAGAGTAACTGTGCAATAATTATTTATAATATATATAATAGTGATATATAATAGTGATAGTAATTGATTCTAATATTGGATATTCAAATTAGAAACATCGATACCATGTTTGAAATTTGCATTTCATTTTTCCCGTGCTTGACTGTAGTAAAAATTAAGATTAAAGGTATTTTATTTTCAAGATTATTAATAGATATAGATATGAATTATTATAATATATAGGTAAGTATGTATGAGTGAGACTGAAAACTGAAATTCAAGCAAATGAGTGCACTATTATTGCAAGTTGGAATATATTTTAGCATTTTCTTATCTTAATAAATAAAATCAACTGTCAAAAGCAAACTATTCGGCTTTTAACACACATTTTCTCTTAAGAAAGAAAGCTGACAAGATACATATTAAAATAAAAACGTTCTCTGAAGGATATAAAAATGGGATGCAGTCAAATATGTTACAAAGGCTGGCAGCCGACATATGCACACTCGCTCCCACACACAAGAAATTCAAAAAGAAAGATAGTAGAAAGATTCATTTTAATAACCGAAAATGATTCGTTATCCTTGCTACTTCCTTTTGACGCCCGCACCATCCGCATCCGTTTCCGCCAACGAGAAACTATGACATTTTACAAGACAAGGAAGTAGCGTGAGTATGAATCTTCTGTTGGATGGAACGATGGAGGACACATGTGTCTACTCATTTACCTCTGACTCGTCTACTTGACATATGCAAACAGAGAGAAAATAAGAAAGGAGGCCGCAAGAAATGAACGAAAGTAAAATAGAAAGAAAAAAAAATATTGGAAAATAAATAAAGAAAATAAATATGGCGGCCGACTCCATTGCGCAATATGCTGCGCCAATACACTTCCTCTTCCTGTTGTTGAAATTCGTATTTTTCCTTTTCCTTTTTTTTCAGCCTCTTATTGCAAATGACATTCTCAGGATTATCATTATTTCAACTCATTTCTGACTGTCGCAACATTCAGATGCGTCTACATCTGTCCCGTGTGGCTGTCTCAGCTTTGCGACTTTCCGGTCGAAATGATTTAATGACGACAAAAATTTATTGTCCGTGAATTTTTCGCATTCATGTCCTGCGTTAAATCGTTCTGATTAGCTTACTGCCAAAGCAAGACGCTCTTTAATGATACGATTGCTTGTATTCTCTAGATTTTCTGCTGCTGACGCTTCTGTTAAATGCGTGGGCGTTAACCTTTGAAGAGCCCTAATTTAGTTGTCAGCAGCAAAATAATATCGTTCATAGTTTAACCTTCACTGCATCCCTTGGCATGTAATGCATATTGTTAAAAATTCTATGATAAGAGATCTGTTCGATGTACATGATGTCCTTTCGATTTGCCGCTTAATATTGACATTATGCGGGTCATACTCGTATTCAGTTTCAGGTCTGCCACCCTTCGTTCCATCATTGTTTCTCGAGTAGCACGTTACCCTCTTTGGTCGTTGATGTTGTTACATGCCTAATTACATTGTTTTGATTTCAAACTCTTACATCCAAGAAATATGTTTTCGCAATTCTTTCATTTATTTTATTATTGTACTCTGATGTCATACAACTGTCAATTGCAGTCTTTTGATTTACATAACGATGGAAAACTTGAAATATGTAAAAAGCTAACAAGAAATTGTAATGCACAAGAATTTATTTTCGAATTATATGATACCTCTAATTATTTCTTAGAAAATGTTGGCTCTTAAGATCAAACCTCTTCTGCTTTTTATATTTGTGATAGTTATAATTATGTTGCCCAACAATATATTGTAAATTGGATAAGATGTGATTTTTTAAATGATTATGTACATTTGTGACGTTAAATCCTTTGTAAATCACAAAACTATTCAAGATACATAACTATCTTTTTGGGATTCGGCAGCATGTATTACAGAATATAATAATTCGATCCAAATGCTTCCCTACTTGTTTATAAGGTGTGACTAACCTTGAACGATTTAAACTCGAAGATCAAATCTTTAATAATGCTCAAGTTATACTCCACTTCTATTCTAGTAAATCTATTGCGAGAGGGTTGAAGCTAAACTTGATTTAACCCGATTTCTAACAGCCATTAATATAGTCATAGCTATGATTTTTTCCTAGGGGCCATCCAGCGCGTTATAATCCCAAATTTAAATAACATGGTCATAATTAAAAAACATTGAAGTTTTAGAACTATCAATGTTTAGGATGAGATGTAATAGAAATCCACCATTTGGATGGCTTTATGCCACAATGTGCTTTCAAAATAAGGTTGGACCATAGTGACCACTTCATGAAACCTTGCGCTTGTTTTGAACGCAGTAGAATCACATTTTTCAAAAGTGCTTCATTTCTTTATTTTTTTTAAATATTTTAATTTTGTAAAAGGGAATTGCATATGTAGGGTGTCCCAACAAGAGTGCACGATTTAAAATATACGGCAAATGGCCCCGAAGCTCTGAACCTTGCTCTTTTCATGAAATTTCCGTTGACATTTTAACAAAGATTTGGCCCTATTTCATAGATGGCGCGTTGGAACTCGGCCTTGACATCAGGAATTGCTTGCTGTTTATTCACATACACCTGAGATTTCACAAAACCCTAAAAAAAGGAAGCACACGGTATTAAATAGCACGATCTTTTGCTGTCTAGTTGACCTCGTAATTTTGGGATATGAATCGGAAATCGTTGCTCCACTAATGGATTGTTTCATGGTGTGGCAAGTTGGGCAGTCCGGCTGAAAGTACATATTATCCAGATCTATACCGTCCAGATGAGTCCACAATAACTCCGTCATCAGGTTCCTGTAACGAATGCCATTTACATTTACAGCATTTCCGGCATCATTTTTAAAGAAGTAATGCCCAATCTCGCCGCCTGACCAAAATCCGCAATCAGGGGCGGATCCAGAAAGCTCTCTTGGTGGTGAAACCGTGAACAAACAAGAGAAAACAAGACGTTACCTTATATACAAATTTTAAATGTCACGTTCTTAGTTTTTTTTTTCCATTTATTTTATGAAAATGAAGCGAAAAAATATTTTTGTACTGAACAAAAATGCTGTTGGGGGGCGTTCCCTCCCCCTGGATCCGCCAATGCCACACCAGATAGTTGCTCGTTGTGGATGCATTCGACCCCATTCCGATGAACATTCGCCTCATATATTCTGAGTCGATCTAGCTACGTGCGTTCTTCTGTATGTTTGAACAACGAGATCTCGGAGACTATAAAAGGTAGATCATTCAAACGTGGCGATACTAATATACAAATGTATGTCTGTTTTTTTTTTTTAAGTTATATTAATATTACAAAAGATCATTTTGATATGATCAATAGATCAGAATGATATTTTCGACTAACTCTAAGATTAACTCATTTTCGGTGGCATTTTGATGATTTTCTAGTTTTTTTATAGTTAAATTAGTTGAGTTAGATGAAGTGTCGCCAAGATTTATTAAGTTCATAGAAAAAAAAGATATGTAAACAGTATTATAATTTTGACATTGTGTTGCAACGCATTAAAATAGGCAATCCTTTTTTGTAAGATATGCGCTAACGCCCCTATCCCGCACTTACTACTCGCATGGCCATTAACCCAACATGAACTAAATGAACTTTTATTCTTTGATGTCCTCACCTGATGTGAAAACGAAAATTATATCAGGAAGAAATTAGATTGATGGCATCAAAGCATAAATACTTTTCGCACTTGGTTAGCCTCATAATTAATAATGCGATTTTCCTGGGAAACGAATTCTTTTTTGAAATATATCTATTAGATCAGCTTAAAATACTACAAATTGTTGGGTTTGTAAAGGAAAACTTTTCTACGTAAACTATAAGCATTTTATTCGATTGCCATTTTCCGATACATATATAACTCGTAGTAGGCATTTAGACGGACATATTAGAGAGAAATTGCAAAATTATTGTTAATTAATTTGGATGGTAAGACTATAGCATAAATCGTTTACACAAACCGGCTCAATACTTATTCAGTCACATTAAGGAAAAGTTTAACACAGTTTTTATATTTAAATTTTAAGAAATCATAAATATGCCATAACCGTGAAGAGTCCTAATTTGACAGCATTGTAGCGCCAACAAGGCCATCAAGATCAACAGAAACATTGAATGTTCCATTCAAACGTCAAAAAAGTTAAAATGTCCAATTTCTCAGACAAATATTTGACCAATTTGAAAAATAAGCTAAAATAAACGTAATACAATTTAAACAATGAGACACCAAGAATAAAAAAAAATGAAGAACATAAAAAATTCGCAAATATAATTTATTATCTTCGAAGAAACAAAAAAATACTCGAAATGATTTTGGAGTATACATTTTGCGAGATACTTTTGAGGGGCACACAAAACTGACTTTGATAGACAGTTAACAAACGACACCAGTCAGAACAAGGATAAACGAACAGACCTGAACGAGGCACACCAAATCAGCTGAGAATGAAGATCAGAAATCGGTATTGAATTTAATTTGAGATGTTTTTGTTTTTGTTTTTGTATTTTATTTTTATTTTTTTGGTTTGAGAATGGAGTGGAAATGAAGATTTTTTGAGTAACACGACATATTTCATATTTTATTTATTATTTCAGAAAGGGTTCTGTGCATAAATCAAAAACGAAATGAGTACGACAACAACGAGAACAAGAACGAAATCAACAACAACAGCAACAGCAACAGCAACTGTGTCGAGGACAATGATGAGGACGAGGACGAGGATTCCGCGGTCGCTGATATTGAGGACCGCTAAAGTTTGGCTTCGTAGCTGTTTACAGCTTGCCACCAGCATCTTTGTCCCATTCAGTTGCCATAAACAGATCAAGGAAGGTAGCAACGACACCAGCACAAGTTCACCCAAAGCACTGCACGCACTGGACTAAAAATCAAACCAACAAAGTTCCCACATGTTCACAATTTTGTTCGACGTTTTGTCCTGAAAAAAAGTCGTTGTGTCTCCGAACTGAACAAGATAAAAAGAAATGTGTAGAAAACAAAAGCAGATTTACAATATATAAAAGCATAAAATATTCATTGAACATAATTCAAACAATTTTGTTAACCTGATTCGTTGATTCGATGCACTGAAAAAAATTTAAAATTTCAAGAAAAAACGATAACTTTGATGGAACCGAAGCTTAATACCATTCACACGAAGTTTTAAGTTGTATGCTTACCAGGTATAAAGAAAAAAATATTTGTAAAATATAAGAAAAGTGTGCGGAACACGCATATTTATATGTATGTGAAGCATAGCTCGAAAAATTGGAGGATCACACTCATTGATATATATGGGAAACGTCTGTCCATATTTACTCGTATCATTATGGACGGACGCTTCTCACTTCAATTTTTAAATTGATATGAACTGCAATTAAAAAGTTTTTCATAAAAAAACTTAAAAGTGGTCGGGTGGTACGTATTAAGGCTACCCTCTCTCTCTAAAAAGAGGTCTTAGCATACTCTATAATCTATACTCTATTTGACTGTAATAAAAATAAGTATATGTACCGGGTTACAGCTGGATATCTTAATTATAGACATTGTCACTGATCGATACATCTACTGTCTTTAGGGAGACATTTTCGATTTGTAAAGGTGATATCAAGTCTGAAAATTACATTAGAAGCGCTTAATGATTGCTCTAAACAAAAATAAGTAGAACAGAAAAGGTAAACTTCGGTAGAACCAAAGCATCCGTTCATAAGAAGTCACCATTGTCGAATTTTAAGTTGATATTGACTGTAATTAAAAAGTTTTTCATGCAAAATAACATAAGTGGGCGGTGAGTTTGAATGTGAGCTTCCTCTTAAAGTGGATGGGAAACGCCTATTAATACAGGGATCGCCGCTCGAAGTTTTACTGATTAAATATGCTGTAATTTTGTAAATTTTTTTTTTTTTATTTGAAAACTTCAGTATATCGTAAAATAATTTCAAATTTTACGAAGAATGTATTATGGTTTGATGTAGCCACCTTTATCGCGGATAATAGCATCAAGTTTGTGCGGGATGGCTTTATACGTTTCACGAATGTGGTTCGATGGTATTTTGTCTCATTCTTGGTGAAGAGCAATCTTTAACGCGTTGACCGTCTCATATTTTTTACTTGACACATTGGCCTCCAGATTGGACCATATGGAAAAATGCATTGAGTTTAAGTCTGGGGAAGTCACTGAAGCAAACGCTTGCTTTCGCAGAGCAATTCGCTGGGCTAAATTGTCTTTTGACTTGAACTTTAACCATGCACATTGCTGAACAGTAAAAATCAGAATAGAGCACATTTTGTGCAAGTGCAAGTGTTTCAACACCTTTGCTCTTACTAGGTGAACATTGTGTTCACACGTAAATGACGTAGCTCATTAGCAATGGCTGGTTGCGATTTTCCAGCCAAATACAAATCAAAAACACTGTTGCGTTTGAGTTCCATTTCCATAACTTTTTTAACGATATGCTTTCGTTGGCTTGTAAAAAACATAACAGACTGGCGCTTAACAAAACAAGAGCGCGCTGTCATTAGCCGTTTGATTGCTACAGCAGCGTGAAGTTGGTAACTCTTCGAGCGTCGACCTCTGTATATACGGTCGACTCCAATCTATGATTTATTTTAGGAGTAATTATTGCGCGCCAATCACAACAACTTCAAACAGAGGAGCAGTCACCGAGATAATGTGACTAAGTATATACAAAGTAAAACTCGTAATCTCCTATTTCGCGCCCGCACTGTCTTATGAACTTGTAACTGGCTGCTTGAATTATATCTTTTAATATAGTATGTGTGTTTGCTTTAGTATTTTATGTAAAGGCTATGTGTGTTTAAATCGTTGTGTTAAATACGATTGTTTAAGCCTTTAACTCCCAAAATATTCAACCGAATATAGATTGTGCACATCTGCAAATGAATTCCTTTCAAATGTTTTTGAATTGAATTTTAAATTTATATTTCCGGAAAATGTGAAAATTCATTCAAAATGTGAAAAATTGGCTGTTGGTTTGTGTGGGGGCTACCCTTAAAAGTAGGCTTGGCATGGTCAATGTGACATATGCTCAGCCAAGAAATATAGGGAGTCTCCATACACAATCTTTGATAAATATCTTAAAGAGACTAGTTTGATTCACGCCGGCAGGTGACAGACGGATAGATTGACAGACAGACAAACAGACGGACATGGCTAGTTTGATTCACTTCGTCGAGCTAATCAAGAATATATATATATAGTTTGTGGAGTCTCTATTGCTTCCTCTAATGCGTTGCAAACTTCGTGGCGAAATTAGATAATTGCAATTATCAATTTTAGAATTTTCAGAAGATCGCGCTTATACTTGCGATCCGCACAAAAATTCTTTTCAAATTTTCAAGATAATCAAAATTTTCGTTTGTTTCTCAAATATCTTATTCACGGTATAAACTCAATTAATTACAATTTCGTGAGTTGAGAATTGCAATTATGTCTCACGCAGAAACTAACTATTTGATAAGAAACCACGAAAAGTAGACGTTCTACTCTAAATAGCGGTGTGGAATTTAGGAAGTATATATCGGGAGTTTGGTGTCTTAAATTATTATAGTCTCTAACCACCTTCAAAAAGACATACGGGCGGAGATGGGTTTCCGATTTTTCCTCAGTTTTTTTTTAAGTGTATAGCTTAAATTGCAAACGTTCTTGTTAAACTCAGTCAAATGTGGTAGGTTTTTTTTTTGCGTCACAGTTTTATATGTCGAGTGTTTTTTTTTTAGCTTTTATCGCATAAAGAGTTTAAGGACGCGGTGCAAAAACCGAACGCGTCTGCGCACACGCTTGAATGCGATATCAGTGAAATGATCGCAATCTGAACAAAATTTGTGTTTGGCGCTGTACTCAGATACTCGAGCAACAACAACGAAAAATCGAATGCAACCGCAGCAAAAGCAGCCACCGAAGTTACTTGAAGCATTTACTGCTCTGCACTGCAACAGATAGCGAATCATCGACTGCTGCCCCTGTTGGTGCTCCTGCTGCTGCTGCTGCTGCTGTTGGTGCCACTGATGAAGATGAAGCAGATGAGCCAGAGAAATCAAATCTTGAATTGTTTCTGCTGCAGCTCCTGATCCTGCCACTGCCTGATGCCCGGTACCCCGCTGGTCTGGCCATGCCTCTCCTACATCGCAAAAGCTGCCCACTGTCCAGTGTTGTTCATTGCATCGCATCGCATCGCATTGCGTCGTGTTGTCATAATGAATGGCTCAGTTTAAGTCATTTAATTTTTTGTCGTACGCTGAGGAATGCTGAGGAATCCGCTTTTTATAGTTCTGGTGGCGCCACGAAATATTAAATTACTACTTTTGCAGTTGATATTCTGTTTCACTCTGTCCCATACACACACATTGTCCCTGTGGTTCTGAGTCAAATGAAATGCAAGTATTCAATATGTGTCGCAAGGTTCGCATATGATATTAATAATTAAACTTTCTGCGATCGGCGTAGCATCCAACTCGCATATCACGCATAAAATTCATTCAATAAAATTTGAGATACAAAGCAGAGAAAAATATTGTATTTATTTGTAGCTAGCTCGATATCTGTTCAATTCATTAAATCTGTTGATCATATTTTTCAATTATTAAGTTAATTATGCGCCATCCGTACATGTAAATGCGGTTTATAATTTCATAAATTTTGAATTGTTTTATTATCGTCAATAAGTGTTTTGAATCATGGTGCCAGTCTGATGTACAGTGTACACTGATTTTAGCAAAGGTTTTGTGTGTTAAAGGAACATTATATACGATATAAATTATAAGCTTTAGGATTTTCGCCTTTTTTTTGTAAACTGGATGCAGTCCTACCTTGTTGGTATATCTCAAAAAGTCTTATTCAATAATAATTTATCTAAAACTATAGATGTCTTTGCTGGTGTTCCACAACGCAGTCACTTTGGTCTACTCTTTGTAATATTTTTAAACAATCTCCCTTTATCAATCAATCATGATCGTACACTAATGTATGCTGATGGTGTCGAACTGTGTTTATTGTATTCTGAGGCTACCCAACATAGTATATTACAAGCGTATTTGAGTTCGTTATACACCAGGATTTTAGCAAACTATCTTTACCCTAATATTTCTAGTGGACCCTAAATTTACCTATAAGAACCATATTGTTTCTATGGTAAATAAATCTAAAGCAGTGCTTGAATCCTTTAAACTGCCCGATCATTGTAGCGTCTCTCAGGCGGAGATGCTAGCCATTCAGGAAGCTACACATCTCCTAAGATCATACTCAAATACTCAAGAACATGTGTTTATCTTCTCGGACAGTCAGGCTGCCCTGAAAGCGCTGAACTCTTTGAGCTCCAACACTAAAACCACAACAGAGTGCCAGAAATCTCTTAACGAGATTGCAGAGCACTATGTTATACATCTCATCTGGGTGCCTGGTCACAAAAACATATAGGGAAATGATGAAGCGGATAAATTAGCAAGAGAGGGTACCACTGCTGATATCCTTCCGGGGAAGGCCACAGTTGGTATACCCATGGCTACATATAATCTACAGATCTCAACAGAGATGATCGGTATAGCAACCAATAGATGGTGCAACCTTGGCACGTGTTGAATCTCTAGACTCACCTGGCCAAAATATAATCTTAAAAGAACAATAACAATTCTTCAGTACAAGAAAGATAAGTTAGCTGTTATTGTGGGAGCCCTCACAGACCACTGTACAACAGGAAGACATGCCACAAGGCTAGGTTTAAACTCCTGGGACTTCTGCAGAAGCTGCGGACACGCCGAAGAGGAGGAGACTGTGACATAGCACTTGCTATGTCATAGTCCGGCCCACAGTAGGAAGAGACTGACGTTATTAGGGCGCCCCTTTCTGGACAAGTTAATTGAGATATCAGAATAATAGATTAAACACATCTCGACGTTCTTGACACTGACAAAGTGGTTTTCTGAGTAGCTGCGGATGAAATAGGAACAAATATGGTATCACAAGGGGCCTATGCTGGCCTAAGTGACAATGTGGGGTTTAACCATGTTGGGCCATACTTACCTAACCTAACCTTACCTAACCTAAAGCAGTTCTTGATTTTATAAATCGTTGGTCCAAAGAATTCAATGACCCTTATACTACCAAACTTGTTCGTCCGCTTTTAGAATTTGCATCTTGTGTTTGGAATACCAATCTGTATAACATCAAGTTCGCAACGAGTCTGTTCAAAAATAGTTTCTTCTGTTTGCTCTCAGGAACTGCAATTGGGCTTCTGACATACATCTCCCGCCATAAGTAGACCGATTAAAACAAATTGATGTTCCTTCAACTTTGTCTGCAAGACGGTAGATGTTCTCTGTTGTTTTCCTTCATAAGAGCCTAAGTGGTGCTAAGAAGCAAAATCACAAAATCACAAACTTTAAAACTGTATATTTCGTATAAACAAAAAATCGTAAAATAACACTCACTATTATACTATATACTAGATTCGAAAGATGAAAATAGTATTTCAAAATTAATCTTAAGTTTAATCTGAGAAAATTATTTTGATCCTTAAAATTGAAAGATATACTGTAAATGTTACGAGTTTTCTGACAACTTGATCTTTCAATTTTATATGTGAGAAAATCTCAAAAGCGATTTGTAATTACGCCCGCTTAGACCACTTCCTTGGCTGTGAGTTGGGGAACAGTCGATTAACTCTGCGACCAAACTAAAATCCTCCAACGGGTCAGAATGGTCGTAACTTTCCATTATTAGTTAGTTATAAAATATAATGCATCTATTTAATTTGATGTAGTTGCAATAAATCTGGGGGATCGCTATCAACAACAATTGATGCGTTTGAGCTGAGTATTGAAGAAAAAAACGGCTGCAATACGATAAAGAGATTTCCTCATGCTGCAAAACGAGTTTAGTTGGAAACACTCAAATGGAAAGTCCTAAGCCTCCCTCTGTATTCACCAGACATTGCTCCTTCCAATTACCACCTGTTCCGATCGAATAATTTTTGTCTGGCTGTGCAGCATTCTCGTAATTATGTAAAATTTTTGAAGGTTGATTCTTGGATTGCTTCTAAAGACAAGTCGTTCTTCCGACGCTGCATCCATATGCTGCCAGAAAGATGGGGAAAAGTAGTGACTAGCAATGGACAATACTTTGAATAATTTTTTTGTAAAAGTTTAAAAAAGTCATAATTAAAAAAAAAAAAAAAAAACAGCCCATATTTTTCATTTATCTACAATCTTTTGGCTTAGAAATTTTTACAACTACAAATTTTATTCTGCAATTATTTAAATTTAATGTTGAACATCAAACGGCCACCAATTGTGGCTACATTTGAGCCTTGCAAAGGTCACTGTCTACTTTTACGACAGTGTGCGCGGAGGTGTTAAGTCAACCCATGTGCCCATGCGTTTATAGCGCCATAAAAGTGGTTTAGTTGAACGACTCTAATTGAGTGAGTCAATAACATTTCGGTGCGCTCAAGCTCATGTGCATAACAAATTTTATATCGTCATTAAATTTGAAAATATTATTTTTACTTTCCGCAACTGAAGTAATAAGCGAAATTGGTATGGTACTCGATTAACATATTCGAGTGAGGGAGTAAAGTAGAGTATAACTTACAAATAACCCAGATTGCAGGATTAAAATGACTAATTAAAATCATTATCACATAAAAACCCCAACATAATAATGAGTGTCAGAGCCATCTTATCGTTTGGATTTTGTTAATTTTGCCACCTAGATGAAGTATTAACAAAGTTTCTAGAACTGCAAAATGAAATGTTACCTACTGAAGATTTTACATAGTAAAATTAAGTATTTTGTAGCATAAACGTACTCAGATAATTTTCATATTTTAATATAAAAAGCGTTAAGACGACTAGGAGTCTCTCGCAACTCGTTAAACATGAGAATGCATTTTGTTGTTACTTATATAGAAATTTTCAAACATTAAAATGATTAGACAACATTGTGAACAGGCTTGATAGTTATTTATAGAAAAGTTCATCTGGTCCGAAAATTACTATGACTTTCGATTATTATCTCAACAAGAGTGCATCAGTAAACAGGTTTCGAATTTTGGCGATGAAGCACCATCAAAAGTTACTGATTATGACTGACAGCTGGATTCGAATGTGTTCGCCGTTTGCTTAAAGACGAATCTAGAAAAGGCCTTCCAAAAACAGCTGTTGTCCCAGAAAACTTCGATGCTGTTCGTAAAATGATAAAACAAGAACGTCATGTGAGACATACCATGATATTGAGGCATGCCTGTAGATATGAGAAAGATATGTGGTCCCACATAGATTAAACCTTGAGCAAAAAAAGAATTGGTGAAGGATTCGTTCAAAAAGTTAAATCTCATCGTGACAGGTGACTAGTCTTAGCTATACGAGTATACGTACGTATGAACCAGAGGTCAGTCGACTGTGTGAGTTTTCCAAGATGAGCGAAAAACAATGAAAGTTGTTCGTTCTCGAAGCGCTGCAAAGCAAATCTTCGCTTGGTTTTTGGGAAGAATGGGACATGCTGCTACAGTAGCATTATATAATCGAAATTCTGAGTGGTATATAACCATTTTTTTTGCCAAAAATCTTAAGTGAATGGAGAAAATACGATACAAAACGATTGATAGCCTTGCACCATGATAGATAGCCTTGCATGCTCTCACACATCGAATCTTACTTTATTCTTTTCGGAGGAGGAAATAAATTAAACTGACCGATCATGATGTGGATAAAATGCTTTTTGGATTGGTATGTGCATATGTAAAAGTGTATTAATCTTCGTGGAGATAGACTTTCAGTTTTAGAAAAGCTGGGAGTGGACGTAGAAAGGCTTTTTTTCAGAGCAAAAAGTTAAGAAAGGGATCAATATTGTACAGGAAAATGCTAGCTAATCCTCCAAAATGATCAGCACTGCGACTAAATGAAAGTAACCTTTGATGAAAACTAAACTTTTGTAAACAAAACAAATTTACATAAGAAAACCGAAGCACTCTGTGTAAATAGTACTGCAAAAAAAAAAAAAAAAAAAAAAACAGCAAAAGAAATGAATAAAGATATTTTCTGAGGTCACCAGAAGTGATGTATCATGGGTTAACAGAAAGTTAAATGTATTATTATAAACCACAACCAAATAATTAAATCAAATTTGTTTGTAAATATGAAGATACATATGGACATATAAGGTTTCAAAACTTAAGTTTAGCTCAACGAATATAGCTAGAAGTTAAGGACCAGAAAATGTAACTTTCCAGTATGTTCTTTTGACGTAATATCAGTTGTTTTTTTTTGTCGTACATAAATGTCAATTTAGTAAAAAACTATAATACATTACTATAACATGTTAAATAGTGACATTAAGTCAGTTAGCTTAGAGTTTGCACATGAACATAACTAACAAAAAATAAATAAGGATTTTGGCTTATTTTGAAGATCGTTCGGATGTAATCTTTGGAGTCGTCTACATCCGAACGTTCTGCAGTTAGTTTCTAACGTAATTAAGATGAGGTTAGGCTAAAGTGGTTAGAGCACAGCTACGTTTTGATTTTTTTTTTCGAAGGAATTTGCAGGGATTCGGTGATATCATAGCCACTGTGATTGGTGAACATGGCCGGGACTCAACTCAGTGAAGAATTTGTATGCGTGCTAATAATTTTTAAAAACTATCTTCTTAAAGTTCCAGATCAGTTCCATGTATAGACACAGAACTGATAGGGAATGTGTACATACAATTTTATTTTTGTTTTATTTAAAAATTTCAGTATATAGTAATAACATTGCAAATTCTAAGTAAATGTTTCATTGATTTTGATTTGGGAAGGCTTCACACGCTCTACACGAATGTGGTACGATGGTATTTTATCCAATTCTCGCTGAATTGCAATCTTTAAGGCGTTCACCGTCTCATATTGTATTTATGGGATATTTATGATGTTGCAAAATGATTGACGAAATAATGCGCAACATTTAAAAATATTTCATAAAAATTACATACAATGATATTCTATTTTCGTCGGGTCGCACGAGCATGCCAATTTTCAGCTCAATCGATTATTTTGAAGTAGGTTAAAATTTAGTTCCCAAATTGTAAGTTTCATACAATCTTACAACACACACAAAAAAAAAACGATATTAATTTTAAAATTTCAGTTATAAAAATACCGTTTTTTTTTATAATTTCTACGGAAATCAGCATTTGGATAATCTTTTACTTGTCAAATCGATTTGGACTGCATTCAGGCACAACTGCCTCAATTTTCAGATCTACTGAAATACTAATAGAAATCCAACGTACATTTTCATATTTGAATAGTTTAATAATTTTGTTATAATAAAACAAAATATAAATTATAAATAGTAAATTAAAACAAAACAATAATTATTGACTCCATATTCGCCTTCTCGTCAAGTCGAGTCGATATAGTTTTATATGTACATATGATACTAAGTATTTGGAACTTTTGTTTTAGATTTCGTTCTAAAACTTACAATAGTACTATTGAAACTTTTTTCTGAGTATCTCAAGTTGTACATCGACTTATCTTATCGAGTTGATCAAGCACATACTTAAATTTAACAAAACGATATACCCTTTCACAATTATTTAAACGTTTAAAGGGTTTAAAATGTTTGCATTTAACAAAGAAACAAATTAAAACCAGAAACGCTTAAATTGCAGTCTTGCAACCACATAAGAACTTTATGTACCTCAATGGTGAAGCCTAAAGCCAAATATCGATGGTATCCGCCTTTAGCACGCGCCAAAAACTAAACTGTAGGATCTTGCCAGCTCTTTGGAGCGCAGTAGCCAAACTGGCTGTTCTCTACGGCAGTCGGTTGAATAGCGTTGAGATATAGAAATCTTGTATAATTTTTCACTTTTTCTTTTTTTTCTTACTACATGCACATATATACATTTTGGTTTTTTTTTTTATTTTTTTATTTAGGTTTAGGTTATTTTCTTGCAACAATTTGTGAGTATTTTGGGCGCAACATAATTAGGCGCTAATAACACTAATGGCCTCAACTTCAGCCTGCCATGATGCACTTTCGTTGTTTCTATTTGTATGTATGTGTGTGCGTTTGGATCTGTGTGTAGTAGATTCTATCATTTCTTGCATGCCTCTCTTGTTGCCTTTGAGTCTGTTAAGTACAACAGGCTTTCGTGCACTTACCTACATACTTATATACGAGTACGTGTCTGAGTAACTCAATTAGAGTTTTAGTTGAATTCGGTTTGTTTCTACATAGATTTGGCTCCCTTTTGGCTGCTCAGATACAAAATGTATCTCTGCGCTGCATTTCACTTGGAGTTTGTGTGTGGCATAAACGATTTAAGTTAATTTATTGCATTTTACAATAATTTAGCTGAATACTGTTTGTTGTTCTTGTTGTGGTTTTATATCTTATAATTATTTTCTAATTTATGTATGTACAATATGTGCAAGGTGTGAAATTAAGATGATGTTTTTTATATACTTCACACATTACGTTATAAGTTTATCGGATAATTTATAGATATGCATATATGTTTTACAGGTAAGTAGATATTCGACTTCATATTTTGTAACTACAAACGTAAATTCTACGTCGCAAAGATATCATACATAAAAGTGTTTAAATGTTTATACAGTTTAAACTTAAAATTACTGGTAACGATTAGCACTGATAATTATTGCTAAGTTATGAAGTGCAGGTCCGTATGTACGAGTGTTGCCTAATGCATTATGCGCCTTGGCAACCTTAAGTGTTGTAAGGTACTAGCTGATATTTGCATTTGAAAAATTGATATTTTTTAGCATAATCGTGTGCAGTACGTTTCGATGTACGAGTACTATTTGTGTTGTTTACTTACTTACTTAATTACAGTTGGCCCATTCTTTGTCACTCTTAAATGCTGGTATAATAAGTTTAATTGCGGACGTCCTTCGTTGTAGGGCGAATTTCGAGAAGGTCGTCCAAAAACGGTTTGTTGTGCTAGAAACAATCGATGCTATACGTGAGTGGATACTGCATGATCTTCATGTGACCTACTGTGAGATTGAAACATATTTTGGCATTAATTGGACCAGCAGAGATACGATTCAATATAAAAAGCAATTCTCATAGAACAGTATTGAAGTGGAACAAAGTGTTTTATGGAGTTTTGATCTAGACTCCTTCCAGACGCATTTCCCAAAAGATATGTATCATCGATATTCCTGATCAAAAAGTACCCGCGCTTAAGATATTGATAAAATTCATCATAATCTATCAGATGGTTAGTGGATAATAATTTGGCAATGAAGTCGGTGTTTTGTGCTAAAGTGCGAATTTTGAAGTTAATTTCGGTTGAACCGAAGATTTAATACAATTCAAACTGAATTTCAAATCAAATATAAAACATAAATGTGCGTGGTGGGTTTGTGATGGGTTTGGTATATATATATGAAGTGGCCGTCCATAAAAAGCAGAAGTATATTTCTAAGTTCAAAGTAATTAAATAAAGAAGTTTTTCATACAAAAACACATAGGGGCTACCCCGAAAAGTGGTCGTGATATGGATACTCTATAAATTTGAGACCAAAAGAAGCCATAAGAAGCTCTCAAGATTATATTTAATTTATGGGGTGTATGATTCCTCTTTTAATACGTGACAATCTTTCAGATAACCTAATAATTCCATTTATAAATTCCAGTAAAAAAAAAAGCATGTATAAATTTAAAGTAGGAAACATATGGCAAATATTTCCCCCTTGGAAATCTTGTACCACTTTAGGAAGTTCTACCAAATGTTTGGCTTCGACGTTGTCTCACTGTATTATAAATGAGACAGTTAAACAGCACATTTTAGCTGTACACATAAGCATATGGCAGATTATACAAATAAGATTTGAGCGATTTGTAAGAAAGGGCGTTTGTAATACATATACACCACTTTTTTGACAGTAACACCTATTTTATTTTGAAGATCGTCAAAAAATCTATTACAGGTATATTTAAATGGTCAAAGTGAACACAAATGAAATTAGTACATTGAAAATATGCGGGTTTTTGTTGAAACAGTTCACAAACGGAATTAATTTTTGCCTCGTATTGGGACTGGCGATGAAAATTTCATAATTTCAAGCATCAAAATCGTGGAGTTAAGCGGTAACGCATCAACATCGAAGCGATGCCAAATATTCATGGTTCCGAGTAGAGGTGGGCGCTATCCGTTATTTTGTTCCGTTCGTTACAGTTGAAGTCTTTTTTCGTGCGTGTGCCGTGCGTGTTCGTGCAGAGTAAAGAAGCCTCGTGCGTGCTAGTCAAGAGTACTATGACTTTTGAGTTTTTACAATTGGGAAGATATTTTGAATGTAAAGCGCGTTGTGGTGGCGAGCAGTGTTCCATGCCACAAATCGTTTGGTGCTTCGAAGGAAGCCATGTCATATGTCGATATGAAAACAGATGTGAAAGTTATAGGGTTGTCAGAAGCCGTGGCATAGAATATATGTTCTCTATTGGGTTTGTAACGCCTTCTTTTGATGTTACATACATTTTTATAAATATAGTATATCCTTTTAGCCATTGTTGACGGAATATACAATTTTTTGTTATATTTTCATGTTAGACCGTGTTTTATGGTGTCTACGCGTGCGTGCTCGTTCTTGTTCATACTCACTAGCTTCGAGCCTGTGTTGGGTCGTGCTTAAAAGATTGGGCACGCGCTCATTTCTATTTTCGAACTCAAGCTCTGTGTTTGGCGGGATCAGCTGAGTGTAGTGCACTATAAGCAACTCAAACACAATAAAACCATCACGGGCATTCGCTACCAACAAAAATTAATGCGTTTCAGCCGAATATTGAAGGAAAATACGATACGATAAAGTGATTTTTCAGCATGAGAATTCTCAGCCCATGGTGCAAAAACCATTATAATAAAGTTGGAAACGTCCAAATGGAAAGTCCCTGTATTCAACAGATATTGCTCCTTTTTGCCTGACTGTGCAGCACTCGCGTATTTATGATCATGCTAAAAATTGGGTTGATTTTTGGATAGCATCTGAAGAAGAGTAGTTCTATCTACGTCGAATTCGCATGATGCACGAAAGATGGGTAAAAGTTGTGGCAAGCGAGGAACAATATTTTAAGTAATTTATTTGTACACGATTTTTTCCACAGTAATGCGTTGAAATTGACAAAAGCAAATATCTGAAGTATCGTACATGTGAATATTTTTAACAAAATTTAAATGAAATGAAATTGATGAAAAATGTGCAATTAGATACGAAGGTATATCAATTTCCCTGGTCAATGTGTTCCTCAATTTGTTTGAATATTGAATTCAAATCTCCAAAAAAATCTCTTTTGGTTGAATATAGCACGACCGTATAAAAGATACAACGGTAAGTCCCCCATTTATCTGTAATACATATTTGTGTTTATTGTATTTCCTGGAAAGTCAGCTCATTGGCTTAAACGCAAAACAATAGTGCACTTATAATTTGTAATAGTTTGTCTACGAAATTATTGCACACGACTCTTTTTTTTTTGGACCATTTCCCAATCGAACAATAAACGAAATATGAAATAAATTGCTGCATTTGCAATAAAAGAAAACTAAAGTAAAGATGAAGCATATGCAGTGTGCTGTAGATACAACACCACCACCACCAACAACAACAACAACAACAATGATCGAACACTGAATTGCATGTGCAGCAAATGCTGCAGCAATACAACCAGCAAATGCAGCATCAGAGCTGATCTAAACTGTGCAACACGATTGCATGAGTTATGAACGTAACAGCAGAACGAATTTATGCGCTTGAAAATATGATTTAAATGCGAAATGAATGAGGTCGCAAGGTGCACACAGTACAATAAGAGAATAACTCAAATGTTTATATAGAAGAAAAAAGAAGTAGAAGAAGAAGAAAAAAACCACTTGGAGAACCATTGGAGAACGAATTGTATCCGTATTAAACTATGCTCAGACCCATTCCACTGCACAATACACTATAATACACAGAATGCACTAATAGACTCGATGGCTACTTGAAACTTTCAACAGAATTGAAGGAGTCTGTGTGTCTGGCATTTCAGGCGAGGATATAAATCAATTTTCAGACTGCTAAGTGTCTTGTTGAATGAATTCAAGTGGTCGACAAAAGTGTTGCAACAAGAAACAAAAAAAAAAAACAAAAAGTCAAATAAGCATGTAGCATAATTAGTTGGAAGTTGTTGCTGCCAGAATGGCTGCTTCTACTGCTACTGATGCTGCTTCTGACGAAGATATAGCTGATGCTGCAAGATGTATCTATTGCATAGAATGCGTTGCCATTTATTTCATTCACACATACTAAATATGCTGCGTGTTTACAAACAATTGCCACACAGTAGAGCATCAACAATCACAACAACAAGAACAACAACAACAACCAAAATCAGCTGTTGCAACGTACACGTATGCTGTATGTTGTATGCTGCATATACATTCTGTAAAAAAAGTAACGGGAATTGATCATTTAAAAAGTCCGTTTAAAAGCAATTTCAAAATACTTTTTGTCCGCGTCCTCTCTACTGACGCAGAGTTTTAGCGCCATCTATCATTTACAATAGTTTGTTTACAGTGCACGATTTTGTCAGTTCATCTCAATTGTGTATGGCGATTGTTGCAAGTTTTTTCGAATTTTCTTCAAAAACTCAATAGCGTAAAGCTCGCTAGAGGCAAGATAGAAAAAATCATTTCAGACTTCACATTCATAAAACGCATTGTTACTTACTGGTGATGCAAACCAGTGAACAAGCTTCGACGTCTTCCAACAAAGCCGAAACCGAAAATACCAAAATTCGTAACAATGTTTTCCTGAGTATCGCGGTGTTGTGCACTCAGAATTCTTGTCAGAAGGTCAGATGTCATAATGAATATTATCTGTGCATTATGCGGCGTTTGAGAGATCGAATTCGTCGAAAAAGGCTCGATTTACGGAAACAAATCTCTTGGATTTTGCAGAACAACAACGCGCCATCTCACAAGGCTATCACTGGGAACGAAATTTTGACCAAAAAGTCAACAAATACCGTCGAACAACCACCATGGGTTCAAATGACTTTTTCACTTTCCAACACATGAAATTACCACTTCGACGCACCCGTTTTCAGTCGATAGAAGATATAAAAGAGAATCCGTGGCGTGAACTGAAGTCCACTCTGAAAAATGCGTTAAAAAAATGTTTTGATGATTTGATTATTTGATTATTCATTGGCATAAGTGTATTATCTCGAATGTTCCCTGCTTTGAAGACGATACCATAAATTGGTATAATCATGTTGTACTTTTTTGACAGAATGTCTGTAGATGTGGCACATCAGTCAGTATGCTTGTCTCTTCATGCAACATGTGACTTATTCAAGTAGCTATTCTCTCTCTCACTCCTCTGTCCACCGATGCTTCTTAATTGTAAACCAAACATTTCTAATTGCCTTAAACCTATATACCTTAAAAATATACATATCCACAATTTATTTTTTAGCTCTATGCTCAATTTGTATTCATTTGCTTTGCCTAGATTTTCTAATGAAGTGCGCGTGGATATGTTTATAATTTACGATTTTCTTTTTACATAATTTATGAAGATATTCAAAACTATAGATGGAAATGTAGTAAAATGAGTTGGTGAGTGAAATTGGGTGGAAGAGGGGGTAGTGATAATCGAAAATATTGCATAAATGAAGCACATTTTTCAAATTATTATATTTGTTGTCGAAAGCCCACTTCAGAGTGGCTTTACCATGAGCACGCAATAACTAAGTTTTTATATAGGGGGTTGGAAACACCAACTGCCAACCAAGGAACTAAAATATCACGAGCATCTGAATATAAAATGAAATTATTTAAAATATGAAATTCATTGAAATAATTTGGTTGTTGATTCTTCGAATAACCTCAAACCCGGGAGAATTCTTCGCGTTTGCTCTCTCTCAATGGGCCTACCAGCGAGAGGTGACTCTTGTGGATTCTTAGTATTGGCCTTATTATAATTTTTAACTTACTATAATAGACACCGAATCGAATCCAATAAAAAATTTATATTTTTTGAAATTTTCGACAAGTTAATGAAATAGTTGTACGTTAATTTCTTTCTGTGTGTGTATGTGCGTTTCTTCGAAAAGCTCAATTTAGTTGTATATGGTTAAACAAGAACCGTTCCAAAGCTTTTAGTATAAGACATTTTCTGGTAGCGCCACTTAGTTCGTTGGAAACATGCATGATTTCCTAATCTTATAGTCAGAAGTTTCATAACATTTGGTCTACCGGAAGCGTAACTGTTGTCGTCGGTCGGAATGTCCTTCAATATGTCGGTACAAGAATTTTGTAGTCTTTTAATGTTATACTGATAGTTTGAAGCCTTCTTTACATTTTTAAGGTGGCTACATTCCAAAAATATGTTACCTCTAAAAACAGCAAAGCGATTGGTTGGACTTTTTGGGGACTACCTCTTATGGTAGTCTACTTCCGACACACATTCTTATGTGAATTCATAATAAGTCACAGTATCGAATTTCAAGTTAATATTACCTGTAATGAAATATGAAGGTGTGTGTTGAGTATATATGGTGGCTATCCCTATAAGTGGGATGGCACGCCCATTAATATATATGAGTAGCTTCAGTGCATATAAAATTTTAAGTTGATATTGACTTCAATAAAAAGGTTTTCATGCGAAATTCAAAAACCGGGCCGGTGACAGATAGTCAGACAGATAGACGGACAGACACACAGACAGAGAGTTTTGATTCACACAGACAGTGGACAGGCATACCGCAAATCGGTTATAATCGGTTACAAGAGTCGCTGATGTTTTGGAAATGCTCAATTCCATAAATTTCAATGAAGATTTTGTCCGATATTTGATGAATTCACGCGCATTTTTGGTCATCATTTATGTCCTTACGACCGCTTTTAAACAGCTTTAATGAGTTTGACTTGGTGCACGTTTCGGTAAAAGTTCTACCAAGTTTTAAATAAAACTTAATATTGACACTTTCGAATTCCAAAACTCCTGATTACTTTGGAACGCCCTTTATACAGTGCATTTTTTACGAGCTATAAAACTTTCAACTTTCAATGAGCTAATATTTTTTCGTTTATTGACAAAGCCATTGAGGCAGAAGGGAACCTCATCACTAAACAAAATCTTGTGGCGAATGAGTGGATCAACTTTCATTCCATTCAAGCACCCAATTACTAAACTCGTTGTTATTTAAGTTTTTGTATGATGATTGTCTGTATATAAATAGGCAAGTGCAAATCATTCACACCCTTTTTAACCATCTTAAATACAACATATTCGCTTGATTATTTTTTTTAAAGTGTTGCATCTAAATACAACACCAATGCAACGCAAATAATTAAAAATTTTGTTCCTCTTTAGCATCGAGCAGCCGACTTCGGCATGTATTCATTCGTATATGTGTGAAAACACACGAAGTTCGTCCCCATGGGGCTATGGCTGAACAGCGTTGTTTTAGAGGCGGAAGAATTTTAAGTGACAATCCTGTATTATTGAAATTCTCATTAGTGGGCATGTTTAGCACACAAGGTCATATTTCGACCACTGGGTGAAGTCTTGTATACGTAAATATGCAATCGGATTTTCGATAAACGATAATCTTTTTGAGCGTGCCACATTAAAAAACTTAACTGCTAAAAAAAGCACCGCTTAGTATATTAACATTATGGTTCTAAATAACATACAGGAACTAAGGCATTTACTTCAAGTACTTCTTTGTGAGATAATATAATGAATAACATAAATAGCCTAGCACAAAATATCTTGTATTAGGGCAGGAAAATAATTGTACACTTATAAATTATTTGGTAGGTCTATCGACTGCATCATTTTAAGATGTCGCTCACTTCCAGAATAAAACTTGAGGATTGAAATATTCCATTCAGCTCTTGTTATTTATAGAAGGATTTTTTACTGTGAATTATTTTTGATATTTTTTATATGCCCCATACTCATAAGATTTGTTATGCTTTTATATACGATAATAAGAGTTTGTCAATTGCATCTTTTGGTTCATAAACATTAAAAATTTTAAAATTATATCTCTGAGTGGATCACCGCGAAGAACATTTAAATTTCAAGCACGGCATTCATAGTCAGAAAGCTAGGAGTGCACAATCAAATGGCAGCTACTTTGAATAAATAATTTTACTAAGCAATATTTACGTTGATTAACCCAAATAAACAGACATATTAAAACGATTAAATTGCTTTTATAAATGCAAGTGCACACTTTGTGTATTAAGCTTCATAGTTTTTCTGAATCTTTTTTGAAAAATCAAGCAAATCACCTCATCATTTTTAGACAATTTGAATTTATTATGAAAAATGCTTTCGATTTATATGACTTGATTATATTTTATTTACTTAGCTTCACACGTACTTTAAACGCCTAAAGCAAAAAAAAAAAAATAAATAAAAGATTTAGCTTGTTAGCTCAACTGATGGCAACTCTTTAGCCCCGTAGCATCGATTATAATAATTTGTTAAAAGCAACACCAAGCACAGCCCACTGTACAACGAGATGTTCAGATAAATGTAGCTCTGAGGCGCTTTCCACACGCTGGAAAAAAAATTACGCCGGCACGAATACGTTAAATTCATAATTCATTTACCATTTTGTAAATCATTTGTTTGAATAGCAAAAACGATGATGAAAGTGAAGTAAGTTTTGTTACTTTGGTGCAAAAATAGTAAAAGATACTGCCATTGCAGAGATACTTCGAAGATGATGGCATCAACGATGAAGACGACGACAGATACTCGTAGCTAAAGTAACAACCTGCCGTATTATGTCCGTCCTTGTTTTGAATTGTCTGTCTTTATGCCTGTACGCCCAACCGCCAACGCCGACTGCAGTGCCAACTGTCTTGAAGTTTGTCTGACTGCATTGGCAGACCAGCCAGTAAAGGAAAACTATCAGTCTCAACTGACAAATATGCAATATTGCAACACAATGGCGCGCAGATACAGATACAAAAGCAATGCAAGCGAAAAATAAGATGATTTGAATGGTGCAAGTTGAATGGTGCAGAATTCACAATTGCACCAGCCAACCAACAAGTTTTCGGCAACGTTTCGTTCGACCGAGTGAAAGACTCTAAGATGAAGAGCTCGCTCGATTCGAATATGTGTACGCGAGCGAATATAATTTTACAACTGTCTGCACACGGAACCAACCAAGGCAATCCCAGACCGAGCAGTCGTGGAGTAACCATAAGTCACACGCTTCCTCTGAACTAATCGAGAACGAAACCAAAAGAAACAAATTTCAATTTGGTTAAGACGAAAAGTTAATACGCGATTACCATACCTCAAAAATATAAGATCATATATGCTCCTAATCCGGAAGAGTTTCTGATTAAATAAAATTTGATTATAAAATCTGAATTAAGTTTTTACATTTAGATTTGATTTGAGCTTATACAATAGGTGTGGCATACTTATATAGTTCCTATGTATTGAGGATGTAGTCATTAGCAGAAGTTCACATTACTGGGTAAAGTTATTTATTGCTATTCAATTAGAAATGACTTAACGATTCTTTGCAACCGGCTCAAGCAGCTCATAAACTAACGGACTACCATGTATCCGATGGGATACGTGGTAGTCCGTTCCAAGCTGGGAAGTTCACCCACCCGCTTAATTAGGAGGTGGTGCACTAGATTTGGCTCCCGCCACCGCAAAACAACAT
Source organism: Leucophenga montana (assembly GCA_035044765.1). Taxonomy (NCBI): domain Eukaryota; kingdom Metazoa; phylum Arthropoda; class Insecta; order Diptera; family Drosophilidae; genus Leucophenga; species Leucophenga montana. The sequence continues at coordinate 1,630,900 of JAWNNQ010001873.1, forward strand.
TTCCCAGTGAAGATACGAAGCATCGTATATGAACCTCTTTGTGACGACGCCGTAAACGATTTAAGAAGCACAATTTACCGATATGCACCTGATATGTCCTATCTCTATGGGGAAGGTGAAACTATTCTGATTTTCTTGACAAATAAAGGGCTTCCTCCACCGCAATACATGAAATGCTATAGATTGGACAGGGATGGATTCGACTGTCAAGCATGGTCATTGATTACACTAGACATGTGACGAACTCTTGGTATGACGGTGCGTCCTTTACAGCATGACAAATTTTCAGACAAACTGATCATACCATTTCACACTATATGTGAGGAGGAGGAGGTGTGTCAAGCCAAGCTACTTTAGAGAGAGCCGCCCCCTATAGAAGAATACAGTCGGGAGCAACGCGAGATATTACAGCTATAACGAGAGAATCGAAGACAGCAGAAACGCATTTTGAGACCCAAAAAAATTAGCAAGTATAGAGTGAGCTTGAGGATATTGAGTTGTCATGGACCTTGCGGTGAACGAGGACAAAGACGAAGTAACAGAGATAAACAGAGATAACCAGCAACAGCAACATCAGCATCAGCAAGGATATCAGAAAAACAATCAGGCTTGCTAATCGATTCTACTTTGGGCGTAGACCCTGACACAGTCTTTTGGAGTGTTAGAGAGAAAGATTCTTCGTAGAATATTTGAACCTATTAGAGCTAGCGACGAGTTTAGGATCCGCATGAACCACGAGATATATAAATTGACATAGTCCAGGGCATAAAATTTCATATGCTGCACTGAACTAGTCATCGAAGGGGCTACGAGGGGAACGTAAACTTAATTGGTGGCCAAGAGGTTGACCGAGTTTACATTATAATGATCAGGACTTGGGATGAACTCAGAGAACTCGATATTGGTAACAAATGGCGCCAGCACGCAAAGTACTATAACAGCTGATGCATCTTCCTATATGCGGCTTTAATCGATATACGCTTTTAGTGCCACATAAGAAAGTAAGTATAATATATTTTAGCGAACAGAATCGGATCGGACAAATAAAAAACATTAAAGGTGAAGAATCGAACCCATAGGGCAGAGGGGTATAAAAAATTTGTGCAAATGAATGTTACAGGCAGAAGGTGTCGTGGTTGACCTCATAAAGTATATATGCATATTCTTGATCAGCATTGGATGCTGAGTCTATATAGACATGGCCTTTTGTCCGTCTTACCATCTGTTTAAACTTCTGGATCTTGGAGACTACAAGAGATACAGACCTTAAGTTTGGATATTTCCACTTTACTTCTCCCTCTTCAGAGTATATTAAATGAACGTGGTAACCTCAATACGAAGGAAGTCCATTATAAACATGCTTATGAGTTTTTGTATGACTAATTTTTGGTGGTGGTAATTAAGCTACAAAATCGTAATTAAATCATAATCCTTAAAAAAAAATATCCTACATATCGGATCAATATAGAATATTGCCTCACACATATATATATGGTACGGATTCAGCATTACATGGGAAATTACTGCTATGGTTTGTGGTCCTAAAAATTGTATACTTTCTTTATTTAGTAATACAACATTAGCATTTCATTCGCGTATCTTTTTTGTCTAATGTTCTATAAAAATTTCAATTCAATAATTTTATCTGTTTACAAGGAATGAAACAAAAAACAACAAAAATTTTAATTTCATTGAACCGAAGGGTATCACCATTCACACGCAATTTCAAATTGTCTTGTAAAACATAAACATGGGAGGCGGGTTTGTATTTTGGCTACCCAAAAAAAGGCGGGTCACGCCTATTAGTGTATATGTGTGAAGCGGCCATCCATCGATATTTGAAGCGGTCGGCCATGATATCATATAAATTTTTACTTTTATATTGACTGCAATAAAAAAGTTTTTCATACAAAAAGTCTAAAGTGGTGGAGTGGTTTGTATGGGGTTACCGTAAGAAGTGAGAATGGCTTTTGAATTTGGATACTCTATTCGACTGCAATAAAAATAAGTCTTGGTGTCGGGTTACATTTCGCATTAAGTGTGAATGGTATAACAACGAACAAGGGTATAACAACAACAAGGAACCGATATTAATATTATATGGGATTAGGCCAAAAATAAGTTGATACCGGGTTTCTACTATTGTAGCTATGATAAATGTTTTATTCCGTGTTTTGAGTGGTCAGTTCAACAAATAAGGAAGATTTACTCCTCCCAGTATAGTGGACGTACCACGTCCTTTCATCCAAATGCTATACATAAGACCATATATGGCTCCATCGTGGATTGTAAGTAAATATTGAATACAGACAGACAAACGGACCGACTGATCAAAAATATATACACTTTGTGGGGTCTCCGGAATCTCGTTCAATGCATTACAAACTTACAGATAAAATTATACTACCTTCTCACACTATATTTGAAGGGTATAAAAACGAACAGTCTGGTATGAATAAAGTATGACTTTTGGATTTCTTGCATGACTACTTTTCTTTATACACTTTTGCACTTTTATGCTTTTTGATTTCTGTGAAATTTGCATACGAATATGAACCTCCGCAACCTTCTCGCCACATAAGTACTTCAAAAATTCTCGCAACCGAAGATGATGCTGTCTCAGATTCTATGGATTCGCGAAGCACTGAGCTAATTTAGTTTATGTAGTTCCAACTCCAAAGGATGTATGCGTTTGTTCCACTTTGTATCTTTGTTGTTGCTGTAGACGATGTTACTTTTGTTGTTATTGAAAAATTACAGCAAACCGCGAAAGACTTTAGACAGACGCACATGCAAGGATCGAGCGTTGGAGTGCCATGTATTTTTTTTTTTTTTTTTTTTGTTTACCATCTGTTTTCTTGGGAAAATTCTTCTAGTCGTACTCGCACTACGCATAGTTGAAAGTGGGTTTTCAATGGTCCACTGCGTATTTAATGATGCAACGCATCTTGAACAAAAAAAAAAAAAAAAATTAATAAAAATAAAAAAATAAATAAAAATTACAAAATGTTGAAAGAGGCAAAAGCAATCGCACCAGACAGCTTGGAAGCGCAGCCAGTCTCATTGATTTGTTTTCTGAATTTCAATTTATCATTTATCAAAGTTTGAAAACTAATTAAGGTTCGTTGTGTGGCATTCTGTAGCAGAGTTTGGCATAAAGGCGTAAAATTTTTTATTAAAAATTAATTTTGGTAGTGTAAAAATCATCATTAAGCAGTTGCGGTGCCATTGCGTCTAGTAAGATCATTTCATCAGTTTCACTCCTTCATCCATTCGAAACGGCGAACGGATCGATTGAAGATTGCGGCATCTCATTGTCTATCTTAGAGTTTTTTTTTTTATATAAATGGATAATTTGTAAAAATTCGAAATACACTTATAAAGGTATTGTATTATAAAATTTGTATAGAAATTGAAACAAAGTCATAATGAAGTTTCAGTATCAATAGAGAGATTGAGATTGAAGAGTATTGCTGCACTATAAACGTAGTTTGTTTCAATTGTATTAAATTTGAAACATATGAACTGTAACATATTTTATTTGATAATGAGAATTCTTTATGTTTTCTAGCAAATAGCGTATGGTATAAACTCAAGAATATTCATAATGTTTTTAGCAATCATTCGAAATTTATTGTCATTTTTGAAAACCATCTATACTTATAAGTGGGGCAGTCAACAGCATAAGTTTTGACTGCCCCAATTGGGAAACTTTCTTTCGGACTGACGTACTAGATAAAAGTTTAACAAAGACTATCCATGAAGTTCGCTAAAGAAAACGGATAATTCAAAATTATGAGTATTAAATGTCCATCTATTGCCGACATATTAAATTTAAATTTATTAAAGAAAATATTAAATTTATTAAAGAAAGAAACTACGCTGGAAACCTATAACTTCTATTCGGATAAAATAGATAGACTTTTGCCTACAATAGTATATGAATCGGTTGCCCATTAAAATCCACAAAATCAAATTTCAAGCTAACATTGATCTAAATGAAGGATTTTTCATAATAAAACACAAAATTGCACTGTGGGTTTGTATGGGGGCTACCTCAAAAAGTGGGCAGGCCATGCCCAATTGTCTATGTATGTTAAGCGGCTTACCATAAAAAGGCACCACATTGCATTTCAACCTAATATTGACTTTAATAAAGAAGTTTTCTTACAAAAAGTCAAAAGTCGGTAGTAGGTTTGTATGGGAGCTAGCCCAAATAATGGGCGGTCCCACCCATTAATGTATATGTCAAGCATCCGTCTACTTTAAGTTACTATATCAATTATTAAGTTGATATTGACTACAATAAAAATGTTTTTCATAAAAAAAGTCAAAAGTGGGCGGTGAAAATTTCAACTGGATAGCATAAAAATTAGTGCCCAAAAAAATGCGCAACAACATACAGACGGACATGGCTAGATCGATTCGTCTCGTCGAGCTGATCAAGAATATATATACTTTATGGGTCTACGATGGCTCCTTTAATGCGTTACAAACTTTCAGACAAACAGATAATACCCATTTCACACTATGTGTGAATGGTATAATAATAAATACTAAAGGGGAGGATAAAAAAGCGCATGGTTATGACCTTATTACCTTAGAACTCCCGGCAAGTGGCTTTCACATTATTACACAAATATTTAATGCAATCCAGCGATGTGACCATTTTCCTAGTTAATGGAAACTTGCACAGATAATAGCCATACCAAAACTGGGAAAACCACAAGAAGGCATAAACTCATATAGGCCAATAAGCCTCCTTCCAATATTGTTCAAAATATTCGAAAGGGCGTCGTTTCTAGATATCTCAAAAGCCTTTGATAAAGTATGGCACCCTGAGATAAACGTTTGGCTTGATGAATGTCGGATCCAAGTAAATGAACAGAAATCGATATATGTGTCGTTAACCCTTAGACAAGGTACATGTCCTCCTGTTTATCTAAACCACTGCCACAGAGAGATGAAGCAAAGTATCTTGGTATATATCTAGATAGGAGCTGGTCTTGGCATAGTCACATATTTAAAGAAAGCAACTTGGCTTTCGCCTTAGTACACTTTATTGGCTTTTGGGTACCAAGTCAACTGTAACCTTAGAGAACAAAATTCTTATATATAAAGCTATAATGAAACCAATATAGACGTAAGGAACCCAATTATGGGGCTCAGCAGCAAGAACCAACACAGAAATAATACAACGATATCAATCGAAGCTTCGCTCCTTCGACTATTCGTAAATGCACCTTGGTATGTAAGTAACACAACTATACACCAAGATTTAAAAATTTCAACAATACGTATTTGAGGAAATAAAAAACGTCAGCAGTAAATATACTTAACACGTCTACTTGCGCACCCAAATTCTATCGCGGCACAATTATTGAATTCAGGCGACTACCTCCGTAGGCTTCGAAGATTCGCTACTGATGACCTGCCATATAGATCTAATTAAAAATAATTAAATATGTAATAAAGTTTAAAATAGTTTTAAATTGTTAAGAGCTTTTAATAACATCTCTATTAGTTAAGTAAACCAATGGACTTTCTTACTCGCGACACTATCACTATTTATCCAAATTATTACTGATTGTTGTTTAAACAGATTGTAAATATTAAAATAAAGTTAAGAAAAAAAAAAAAAGCTTTATCTTATAAGATAAGATCGATCTTTATGTAAATTTTTCCATAAAGTAGATGCATACAGCACCAATTGCTGCGTGATGGCTTATCTACTCATTTGGGTCATCCTCAACACTACACTCTACAGCTATTGTTTCGTCGGTGTGCACTGTACGAAGTCTGTGGATGCGTGTTTTCATTTAGAGTATACGTGTTGCAAAAAGATTCCCACTCTGAACCACGATTTTCGAAATAAATTTTCACAATTTGCAAGCGTTGTTTTGGTGTTAGTCTATTCATGATAAAATGGCAAACCAAACTGAATACAAATAACAATTCCATTCCATTTTCATGAAGATTTCGGCACGTGTTTAATGAATTCACGCAAGCTTAAATTTATCATACAGTCTGGTACGGAACAACCAGGAACTTGGTACATCAATTAAAACATTTCGGTGAAAGTTTTACCAATTTAAAACAGAATATTTGCTTTTTGTACGAGGTTAATTTTTCAGCCGATGCCACAAACAGACTGCCACTTTGACCCCGATATCTTCGCTTCCAGTGGACCAAATGTCATAAAGTTTTTGGCTGGAAGTTACGGAAAGTATGCACCTTTCCAAATCACATGTCAGATATAGTTGGCGGAACCAGAAAATGCCATATTTTAAAAGTTCCGTAATAGATAGGTGACTACATTAATCGAATGAGAAGAGAAATTGTGACTAAAGTAAAGCAAACATTTGTTAAAATAATATAAAACGACAAATATTGAAATGATTGCTACGATTTTTTATGAATTTTTGTTCATTACTCTTTTTCATTTTGACCACCAGCGGCTTACATTTGACTATAAAAAGTTATATAATATTGTATTATCGTAAGATTCAACCGCGCTCTCCTCCATAAACGAAAAATCAAAGTTTGTCATATGTCAATAGCAGACGCAGCGACGAACGCTGGGTACCCTAGGCACAAAGAAATATATAAGCACAGGACCTCTTTGATGATAACCCTCGGGGACACGTCCTAAAGATCGACAATGGATGCTATGGAAATAGCAAGTCTAGGACGGATTCCGCAAAGTTGGTATTTTGTTATCGAAGCGATTTAGGCATGATTAAAATATTTTAAGAATGAGTTTCTTTCTGTTTCTCTTTTGTTGTGAAGCTAGGAACCATACAAGATTTAATTTACATACAGTGGGCCGATAAAAAAAAAAATCATTAATTATTAAGTAAGCCGTTCAATAGTTTACATAGAAGAGTTGATTTCGTAGAACAGACCAGATGATATAAGTCGTTTTAGCCAGTAATTATCTATAAATCCTTTTTAAGTATTGTGTGTTTTTTTTTTAATTTTCCTCGAGTATCAAAACTGGACTTCGATTTCTTACGCGATGGCGATCGCTTGCAAATATCATCTACTTAAGTGAACAAAATCAAATTAAATCAAATAAGTAATTTAAAAAATATCGAGAAGTAACATAAAACTTCTTTAAAACCTTCATGTTTTAAGTGGTCAGCTCAGCAAATAAGAAAGTTTTACTCTCAAAACCGAAAAAGCGATGGGTTTGGATCTGGTCTACGTTAAAAATAAACGGGTATATGTGTGTGCATATAGAAAAACCATATCGAGTAACATATTTATACTGTGTAACACTCCAGAGATCAGACTTTTAAAGTTATGACTAATATAGAAAGTTTTATTATTGTGAATTCGAGACAAATATATTTGTTCTTATTCGGTACTAAGTGTGTTTCTAGTACAAAATCTACTCTAAAGCGATGTGAAGTAATATGAGTATAATCATCTTAATTAGCTATTTAGGATGGCAACTGTACGTGGTCTCTAACATTTTCTTTACTACGTTTGAAGTTCAGCAATTGGAGATTTAATTAGATTGCAAAAATTCAATTGCAAATAATTACATTTCCATATATGTTTTCCCTCCCATTCCTACGTATACTGAATATCAAATAAGTGCAATACAATCAAACCACAAAGACTAACTTAATAAATGTCAAACAATTTAATAGCACAATAATTATTGTAGTAATTTGCAATTATAGACAAAATAAATTTCAAATGTGACTGCATATATTTTTCCTGTCAGTGCTAAACTATTCAGTTAATAAATAGAAAACAAATAGAAAAACCAATACGAAAAACCGCATACAAAATAAACTAAATTAATTTATTTAATTCAACCGCCAAACCATATTTAACATTAGTTGAAATCCTAAAAAGCAGAAAAAACCAAGTCAAAATTTTACATTGGTTGTCAACGAATCTTTTGTACTCTCTCATTGCTCGAAGTTAAGTCAATCGTCTTTAGTTTGATTACCTAACTTAGATTGATTTTTAAAGTTTCGATAAAGTTATTAACTTTTGTACAAATTATATGTCGAATAACGGCATACTTGAAAATTATAAAGAATGTTTCGATAATATTGTCAACTGAATTTGTTTTGTTACTCCTGCGGTAAGACGGTTGCTAGTTATGAAATTTCATGTTAGTTTGTAGCAGTACGGCATCTATAGACCCTATAACGTGAGTGTAGTCTGCCTTACGTTTCTCTAGACGGATAACTTTTCTCTCAGACAGACATACAGACATATATACTATAGGCACTTTTTCGACAGCACATAATACACCATGTTCGTACACGCCACACTGGTTGCCTCTAAAAAATAGATAAGTTACGAAAAAACTGTAGGAAGACATTCAACAAAACTAAAAGGAATCGCTCAGAAGCGGACTGGTCCCAGTAAAATTCGAATCTGAGTATACACCAGCAATAAGAAGAGCGGTAAAGCATCACATGTAAACCCCATTAGCCAATTGCATATATATAGAGTGGTGAATGCGTAAATAGGATGTTCGTCTATACGATGATAAGTCAATAGAGGTAGCATTCAAGGGGGAGTTGTCTCCCCACTTCTTTGGATATTGACAAGATGTTAAGCAAGCAATATTGCATGTTTTCGCAGGTGAACCCTAACAAAACAGAGCTTGTGGTATTTATTGAATCTGATACCCCCAAAACAGAACGGTGAAAGTCTGACATTTGGAGAGAATGTCCGATTTCGAAAACTCAACAGAAAGAGTTAGGAAATCCACAATTGCACTTTTTGCATGCAAATAAGCAATAAGCAGGAAATTTGGGTTTTTTCTAACCATAATAGAGCTAGAATTCAGGCCTTCAAACTGTTCAGGTGCATGCAAAACAAATTTGACCGGGATACAAAAAAAAAAAAAACACACACACACCCGATCAATTTTGAGTTTAAACATAGCTTGATTCTAATAGGAGCCATAACCGGACATTACCTGATAGGTAGTTATGTCACCAGCTTAGGAGTAAACCAACCCGATCTATGCAGAATCTATCAAAACAGCGAAGAGGAGGAGAGCTTTCAGCAGCTATAAGTAAAGTATATTCATGCATATGGGGGTGTACTTTCTAAGTGACAGTTCAGATATCTCCAAAAATGTGGTCAATAAGTGAAATGCATTAAATAATTTTGGGCCTCTTTGCTCAAAGTGACGGTGATTTTTCTTGCCACCATTAAATACACATACAAAAAGAAACTTTTTAAACTCTATGAATAAACTGTCATACTTTAAACAACAAGTAGTGTGAAGTGTATCTACAAAAAAGAATTGAAAATCTAAATTAAACTGTGGTAAACATAGCTATTCGTAAATATATTTACTAGTTGCAAAACTGCAAAAACGCAAACCGCAAATTTACCTCAATCGGCGGCAGCGTTGCATGTGTTCGCGGCCATTTAGCCGTTTAAACGCTTCCGACCGCCCCGTCCGTCCGTCTGTCTGACCCTTTCCCAGACCAGACCAGACCAGACCGCACATTTGTCCGCCTGTCCTGTCCTGTCCAATTGATTCGTTCACCGCCGCTGCTCATTCGGCGCAATTTATTCATTCGCTCACTTTAAATTGCAACAAATAGTCGCTCATTGAAGTTTAAATTGTTCGCAGCCGCTTTGTCAACAAGTTTTGCCATTTTATTATTTTATATTTCAGCTGAGTATGAGCTTCTCTTTTTGCTTAAAGGTGGTCGTATCTCGATTTTTATTTATATTTTTTTATTTTTTTATCGCAGATTTTATACGATGTGACTGTTCGCAAAAAAATCGTTGGCGGCTTCGTGTTTCAGTTGAATCATAAATTTCGCACAGTTTTGTCTATTTTTTTTTATTTATTTTATTTTTAAGACAGGATGCCAAACTGGATTTAGATATAATGAACAATTCCAATTTCTATTGGAAATATTAAATCTATATTAATGATATTAGGCAAAAAATTGACTTTAGTGATTCTCTTTTCTTGATGCTTCAAATCTATGGTTACAAAAGTACTTGTGACTTAAAATATGACTCCTACAAACTAGCTGTACAAACAAATTGCTCTCCAATAACTTATATCAACCGCTAGTGTTCTTTTCTTTATATACATTGCTCTAGAATCAGTTTCAGAGTGAACAGTGACCTTGTGGGCTCTGCTGAAAGGACATCTTCACAATGTTAAAGCTTTCTCTGCGGAGGATGTGAAATATTCAATTAAACTTGCATCCATTTATCTCATTATTGATATGTTCAGTGTTTGTTGCTTCTCATAAGTCATCGTTATTGGAGATCAATATTGATCGGAAGATTTGGCAGAAAATTCGGTGATTTTTCTTGACGAAAGTTTGTACTTTCCTGCAAATCCAGTGTGAAATATATTGAGCCATATTTTGTCTAGCTTTCAAAAAGAATTGGAACTAAATCTATTATTACATCCCCATATGCTGCAATGTACAATAGTTACCAAGATAATAGAACTTTTCACTGCCTTCAATGGCCTTTGTTGGGAAAGTTCGACAATGCTCGATAAAGATCCACGCCAAACGCTTCAATAATTAGCTAAATCATTGGGAGTAGACTTGTCCACAGTCTGCAAACACCTCAAAGTCATGGGATTGTTCCAAAAGCAGTGTAATTGGGTCCCATACGAATTGAAACCAAGAAATGTCGTGGAAAGGTGTGTTTTTACCTGTGAACAGCTGTTTTAACGACATAAAAGAAATGTATTTTTATATCGAATTAATCTTAAACCCAAAAAGTCATGAGTTAAGATCGGCCAACCATCAACATCAACGGCGAAGCCAATATCCATGGATCCAAGCTCTATAATTGGTGAGATCGACTGGGTGTAGTCCACTATAATCTAATCCAAGCCAAAGAAACCATCACGAGGATAGTTGCCAACAAGAAATTATGCGTTTGAGCTGAGTATTGAAGAAAAAACCGCCGCGATTCGAGCAGAGACACGATAAAGTGACTTTTTAGCATGACAATAGTCGATCCCTTGCCGCAAAACAATTAAAAATCAATATGTAAACGTTCAAATGTAAAGTCCTACCCACTCAGATATTGCTCCTTCCGATCGAATAATTTTGAGCTGGCTGTGCAACACTCTCGTAACGAGGAAACCAAAAATTGGCTTGATTCTTGGATTGCTTATAAAGAAAAGTAGTTCTTCAGCTGCAGAATCTGTATGTTTCCAGAAATATGGGAAAACTAAGCCCATTTTTTGGAGTAACCCCATGCAAAAACCCCGTTCACTTTTGACTTTTTGTAAGAAAACTTTTTTATTGCGGTCGATAATAACTTGAAATTTGATGTCGTGGCTTCCTAAAGATGGGACTATGGACGGAAGGTTCCATAAATATCAAGGCAGGTGTCCCGCCTACTTTTCGTCCACTTTTTGGTTCTTGTAAAAGGAAACAATTTTTAAACCCAATATCATATTTAAATGTTAAATGCTGGATGCCTATGAATGGACGCTTCACTATTGCAATATACAATTGCGTACTCTCCGTCTCTTAAGGGATAGCCCTCACCACCCAGTTTTAGAATTTTGCATGAAAAAGATTTCTATTACAGGCCAAATCAATTGAAAATTTAATATGGTGGCTTCTTATCGGCGGATGCTTTGCATACTTAAATATCAAGGGGTGTATTCCATCCACTTTTAGGGGTAGTCCCAACAAACTTTCTACCCATCTTTATGTTGTTATGTTTTACAATTATTTCTTTTTTTTCTTTATAACTGCTAAGTACACAGCTTAAAACTTCGTGTTTATGCTATTAAAGCTTCGGTTCTACCGAAGTTAACATTGTTTCTTGTTACATTTTTAGTTTTAAGCTCCATACTGAGATCGATGAAAATGTTTGATATCAAAAAAACTTCATATAAAAACACGTTGTCAAACAACAATCAAAAAATTTCGGCACGAACTGTTTTTCATCGAGTACTCGGAGAACAAAAACGTTTGCTACCGAAAACACTTTATATACTAAAAAAACAGGTGACAAACAGTGTGACCTTTTGCATCTCCGTCAGAGAACCCCGAAGAAAAATCAAAATGTGTGGACTTTTCACCTAATAAATATCTGATTTCATGTTGATTGTTTGACAAAGCAGAAATAAATAAAAATTTCATCGTCAAAAATTTTCATTGATCTCATTATTGGGCTTTAATATAAAAATCACTTACTAAATAGTATATTTGTATTTATTAAATAACAAGTATGAGCTATGGTCGAGGTGCTCGTCAATATTAAATCCTGCACATGCCATATTCTTTACGTAATAGGATTTCACTTGGCTCCAAATTTTATTTTCTATAAACTATATTATAAAATAGGCTAAATAATTTTTGAGACAAGTCATGGCTTACTTTAAAATTGTAACAGGTAACGAGTTCTACTAGGACGAGGCAAACTTAGAATCTTAGTGCGAAAGTAAGTAAAAAAAAACAGTTTTGAAGTTTATGTGAATTGTAAGGTCATAAGAGATAGGAGACAATTGGTTATGGAAAAATACATTGAGAATATCATTGTTTTCAACAGAATATTGTAGGCAAAAAAAAAAACCTATAAAACAAAGATATTGAAAAAGACATCGCATGAAGATGTTGTGTAGAAGACGAGGAGAGCCCGAAACATATATTGGAAGACTGTCTAGCATTGGTTACAACAAGGTTTAAGTATCTGGGGCAGTACCAGCTGAAAGGGAGGAATATGCGAACACTGACTCTGAAGGATATTGTTGATTTTATTAGAACGACAAGACTGAATGAGATGTTGCATGTATTTATATTATGGAAGGGTCGTAGTGGCTGCTACCGTATAATAATTATAATAATATCCATTATTGCGAATGCATTTCTTAGATTATTTAGAATTCAGTATTTAATCACGTATACTTCAGAATACTCTCGTGTCATAATTCAAGTCAGTGAGTAGTAAACCTCTTTTATAAATACTTGCAACAACAACAACAACACCAATCATAACAACTACAACAATCAACAAAGAGATGCGCACAAATAGCAACAATAATTCGTATACGATTAATCCAATCGATTTCTATTCAATAAATCAAAGTTTGATTCGTTCTGCTGGTGAAGCGTTCCAAGCGCACCTTTTCTCGGATCGCATAGTGCGCTCGTTCCCCCTTGTCCATTTCAACCCCTTGGACTCGCTTTAGCTTTCATCTAGCGTCAGTGTACCGACTCGTCTAGCTCCTTTATTCCTCTCCGTGATGAACGTAGCAAATTGGTAGGTTAATTAAAAAAACATAAATCGTTTAATTTTCGATAACATTTCGCGCGCTCAGTTTGATTACATTTGATTTGATTGTATATATATATATTTATATATATATATATTTATATATATGTATATGTTTATATGATTTAGTATCTGTAGGTATAAGGCTTATAGTCTGTATATGTAAATATGTTGTACGTATTCGCCGAAAATCTCTTTTCATTTCGGCTTTGATTATTTAGCGAATTATTTTCATTTTTGCAAATTAAAAACCGTGTTGCGTGTAAAATATAATATAAGAAAAACAAAATCGACTACAGTAAAGCCGAACTTATCATACCCTACAAACACTCTTCAAAATATCTGTTTATTTAATGAATCTTATAATTTTCCTAACCAATTACAATTTAAAAAAAACAAACTTTCATATGAATTAAACGTACGGTGTATGGTTCAATGGGTTTATACATATGAGCCCAAAGCAAAATTGGAATTGACTATATGGGTGTTCTACGACGATCCAAAGCATTTTGAAGCAAATGATCGTCTGTTTTTTATTCGGAACACTGTTTATGTCGCAAATTTTCAATGAGAGCAACGTAGGACGGTCAAATTTGAATGGTACACAATCATTTAATAATAATCCTCTGCCATGACAATACCAGCTCTCACACATCGGTTCTTACAAGAGAGTTTTTGGAGAATTCACAACATCGAATTGGTGGGTAATTTGACTTACAGCCCTGACTTGGCACCCAATAACATCTTGACATCCATTTCAACGCCTGAAGATGCTGTTGATGCATTTGAACAGCTCGTTTTGGTGGTACCCATTTCTTAGTGGCAAAGTGCTTCGAAAATTTGTTTAAACTCATGCAAAATATATTGACCTTCACGGAGAATATTTTGAAAAACAATAACACTATTTTTAATGTTAGATTACAGCTTTTTCATTGTTAGGTGCACAATATAAAATGGAAAATAGGAAATCCCCATAAGTCTGTTTTCTATCACCCACCAAGAACAGTTCCCGAACCAAAGATTGCTAGAAACATAATTTTTTTCAAATTAAAGTTCATTTAATTTTTATAATTGGTCAAGAAGGAACATTTAATGCTAAAGCATTAAGTTTTGACAAAAAAATATTAACCAATTTCCAGGCCCTAACATTGCGCCACCTGAATAGAACATGCATTTAGTTTTACCAAGGCGGAAAAGTGGACATATCAACAATTACAAGGACGCTGGACTATCTGTTTCCAAAATGGGTAAGAAAATCGAAAGGAGTCGAATGTTACATCCATATTTATAGTAATGACTCTCAATATAGAAATAACATGAAAGGCCGCCGACACAGTATGCTTACTTATGAGGAAATGCGACTTATATTATGAAAATAGTAAAATTCTCTCGACACTTTCAAAATTTGGTATCAAGGCAAGTCTCACAACAAAACATCGTGTTATTTTGAATAGTAAGCATACAAAGTACAATTTTTTCCACCACAATAAATTTGTTGTCTTACAATGGTATATTGAAAGAGGCCTTTCCCGATTCTCATATCCTTTTTGAACAGCTAGGGTCGTTGAAACGTATATACGGTGCCAAAATGTTGAGCTATTAAGCTGGCCGTCCTAATATTACAGAAAATGTTTGGAGATGGTTGACACGTCAAGTATATGGATCAGGACAACAATATTCGACTATAACCGAACTAACTTATGCCGTCGAATTACCTTGGAGCTCGATTTTGTGAAATTATTTGGCCAATTTGTATGCATCCCTTCCATTCTTTCCATTTAAGCAAATACTAAGAAAAGTCTTCGACTTTTTTTCTGCGTTACAAACATTCCTATGAACTGTTAACACCATTCTTTTCCACTGCGTATGAAGGCTAGAAAACAGAAATAAATTTATATTTGAAAATTAATTTCTGCGATAGCTCATTAACCGCCTTAGATGACTTGTTTTGCTTGAACATTTTTGTGCCAAATTTGGCAGTGTTAACACAAATTGCCGGTTTCTACTAATTTGCTAGGAAAAATTGCTACTGTAGCTAAAAAGCGAAATCTTGTCTTCGTTGTCGTCGGAGTTGGCGTTGCACATTTTGTAAACAAAAATCAAAGTAGTTTTACAACATTAAATTTGAAATTTATTTAAAAACATTTGAAAACTGTGACAATTTAACATGTAACCACTTAACCACTTAAAACAAACTATGAGTCTCATGATCTTACCCATTTCAACATTAGCGCTTATTAACTTAAATTTGAAAAAAAAATAAAGTAAGGGTCTCATGATCTTACTCATTTAAAAATTAGCGCTTAAACTTGTTGGACGAGCAGGCTTCATAATGTCCTTCCATTTTTAGTCCTCCACTCAATGCCATACCATTACCATAGTCAATTGGATAAACCACCGGCTTCGGCTCCACCATCCATTTTGTTGGCTTCATCAACATGTCAACAGTGTGATCTTGCTTTATGCCACATTTACCCTGATGAGTTTTGAATTGCTCTGGCTTGTGAAGTTTATTGTATGGGTCACGGTAGTAGTCACGGTAGTTCTGACATTCCAGATAGAAACCGTCGATCCTGTCCGTCTCACCGTAGTCAACCACAGACAAGCCAATCCGCGGCGCGAAGCCCAGGATAGCCTGGCGTGCAATGCGTGCACTTCTAGCAACAACCATCATGTCGACCTCCGGTGCGATTATTGTGCGCATTTTGAGAAATTTTGTTCGATATTTTTTTTTTTATCAATAAACTTAAAAAATTTAAAAAAAAATTTTTAAATGTGTTTCCGGCAGAACGCTCTATTTATTTATGATTAAAATTTTTTGTACAAATATGGCATGACTTGCTATGTATGTGAATATTATATATATAGAAACAAAAAGATCACCAAAATCAATCATCAAAATTATATATTTTTCATCAAAAAGGAGTTAATCTCAGTGTCATCAAAATGACATGGAAAAAAATGATTTTTATACCATTCACACATAAGGGGTAATCCATTGTATTCTGAAACTCGAAATCCTTGTAAACATAGTAATTTTTCGAGGCAGTTTACGGGAACACACTTTTGGGAAATCACGTAAACATATTGTGCAATTTATTTTGACAATTTTGCTAGGGTTGCCTAGTCAATAGACTAAAGTTCGCACAGTCACTTTTAATAAATTACTCGTATTTATATTTGTTTTGAATTCAATCGTTATGCTCCGTTTACTCTTATCTCTGCTAGCGTCTTGTTTTTATCATTGATGTAGCAAATGAAATGAAAAGCTGATCTTTGCTTGGGCTTTTTATATCCCATCCCTTCTAGAAAATGACATCAAAACACAACTCATTCAGCATTCCATTGAGGTTTTCTGTAGTATTAACTTAGTTCTTGCATGTTGTAGTGAAGATTTAGAACTTGTTCACTCCTAAGATCAGCAATAATAAATCCAAAACTGATATAGCATCTTCCCGCTTCAATTCCCAAGATTTTTGTAATCAATACTTTTTCTGTTATGGGAGACCATTGATTGAGACTATCGCCGAATCTGTTTGATTGTTTCTTGTAGCCAATCCTCTCTAGAAAAAAGGCATTATAAAGCAAATTTGCGACAACCTCATGCATTTCAATTAGGTACCCCTGGTGCTAGTTTTATGTGTCACTAAATCTCTTGCTAATGCTATTTTCTGGAGGAGATTGGCTTAAGTTGGTATAAAAACAGTAGGAGAGAGTTGGATATTGGGCTCTCATAACAGAAGAAGTATAGCGTGAGAATCGAAGCTGGTAGATGGTGTCAACTATTTCTGATTTCATCGCTGACTCCAAAAACACATTGGAACATGTATTTTCCACATTGTTGTACCCAGGATTGATGAAATGACATACTTTCACTACAACTTGTGAAGTCTAAGGCAATACTACAGAAAAGCACAATAGATTGCTGCAAGAGTTGTATTGTGATGTCAATTTCTAGAGAGGAGTGGATAGAAAGAAACGAACGAAAATATCAAAAATAAGCATTTTATTTTTCTGATGGTGCCCAGATGCTAGCAGAAATTAGGGTCAACATAGAAAAAAAACAGTATTTGATACATGTACTTAAATACTTTCATGCATAAATGTGTACCATGAAACTGAATTATGTCACAGCTATAAAAGAGTTTTGTTGGTGTATATTTTTTGGTTTTAATATTTATTTGATTCCTCTTCTTTTAAAATTTTACTAACTAAAATACTATCAAAAACACATTAAACTGATGCTCGCCAACATGTTTGCAAGTGCGCCCACAATAGTTTCGAGCGTATTGTCGAGCTACTCGATCGACATTCTTTCCAAAAATGGCTTTAACAGCTTTTGTCAGCAGCATCCTAGATTCCATCCAGGTGAAGTTATAAGTATCCAGTTAAACTCCTGATTGCTGAAATTTTGAGTTGCTGGGACAGGGTAATATAAATTCGCTTTTTATTGTCACTTGGGCACAAGATAAGATCGGTGAGTGACGATAGTCTAAACTATCAGGCTCCAGTAATATAATCAGGATAAATATGTAACTCGTGAATAGCGCGATGTCAAGATTGTGTTCCATATAGTTATCAGTTTTTTTCAGATTACAATCACAACTACTGCTGATAATAGCGTCATTCATCCTACCACTCCAAAAACCTAAGGCATCATTGCAGAAAGCCACTATTGGTTGCTGCAAAAACCGATGGCAAAAAACTGGGTCAAAGTTTAACGATTCGAATAGGAATAATATATATATTCCAAAATTCATTAAAAGTTACAAGTACGAGCATAATAAAATGGATGAATTTAATTTTACCACACTTTCCACCAAACAATGAGCAACGTTAGATGGTTTCGCAGTTTTGGGTCTATGTGATTGTGATATATAAAGCTAAACTTAAAATTGTTTATATATGTTAAGACTTTGAGCAAGCCATGACAAAAAGTTTAAGAGTTTCTGTTCAAAATTGAATCAGTTCAGTTCTAAATACGTTCTTGAAAAGTTCAAGTTATCGTTTTGTTAGCTTTACTGCCGTGTTTTTCAAAAATAATTTCGCCATAATGGCTACATTTGTCGCACCTGAAGTGGACATGATGACCGTCTCGAAGAGTTCGCGTATTGCACGTCGCGCCATCTTGGGATTTGTGCCAAAAATTGGCTTATCCATTGTGAACCAACGTGATCTGGATGGGATTGACAACTTCTATTTGGAGTGTCAGAACTATCGCGACTTCTATCGTGATCCGTACAACAAATTGCAGAAGCCGACGCTTTTCACCTCCTATCAGGGCAAGTGTGGCATAAGACTGGATCAAAGTGTGGAAATGTTACGTAAACCCATCAATTGGGTTGTGGAACGGAAGCCGGTTGTTTATCCTGTTGAGTACGGCTATGAGATGTCATTGGATGGCGGGCTGCGCCTTAACGGAAAATATAATGCGGTCTCGTGCATCAAGTACAAACGCTAATCTAAGTAGAAATCTGTGAGGACACAATCCATAATCGACGTATCAAAATGATTTTATAATTAAGAGTTATACATTACAGAGTTTTTACATTATAGATACAGAAATGCTGTATAATGATTCACCATATGATGCTCCATATGATGCTTGATAATATAGTATGGCTGTATCTAGTCGAGATCTTTTGACCATATTAAATAAAACTTAAATTTGTAGTAAAATGAAGCCAAAAGGTGCAATGGATGATTAATAGGTTGAAAAAAGAAAGGCTTGGGAAGTAATCTTAATGTAGTTATTTTTACAACATCTAAAATGTTAATTTTTCAACATTAATTTTCCGTTACTTTGTTCTATAGAGATAAAATGGAGTAAGTAAGAGCTCAAATGGATACCATATTTCAGTCTCCACATGGATAAAGCGTATTTTGAAAGGAATGAAAAATGTTTAGATTTTGGAGCCAAAATTTTAATATTTTAACTTACATATTTTCTATTTATGTATATGAGTAGTAATTATCGTTTAAGCAGAAAAAGCTCAGAATAGAAAATACCAAACGGTTCAAATCCGGACGTTTGCACTATCC
Source organism: Leucophenga montana (assembly GCA_035044765.1). Classification (NCBI taxonomy): domain Eukaryota; kingdom Metazoa; phylum Arthropoda; class Insecta; order Diptera; family Drosophilidae; genus Leucophenga; species Leucophenga montana. Next base: position 1,650,205 of record JAWNNQ010001873.1, read on the forward strand.
CTGAAATACGTTATTCCATAAGTTGAACAGTGATACAACTCGATACTCGGAGTTTTGTGCCTATAGGGTGAAAGGGTACGAGGCAACTAAACTTTCGTCGGATGGTACAATCTAACAGAGTACGTTCAAATTTTGAGCAAAGTGCATCATTAAGTTTTTGTTTGGCAGCCATTGAGCGCAAAAGTGAAAGAAAGTCAGACAGACAGACAGACAGACAGACAGAAACCAAGTAATTGACCTGAAACGCAATCCTGTAACAACTTCGAAATAGTGTCTACCGTTGGTTAACCTCATTATAGTCAAGTTTTTGAGCAGTTTCATGACAGTGGATGAAACATGAATACATTGTAACACATCAGATCCCAAGTATTAGTTGAAACAATGGGTTTTTTTGGCCAGATTGACGCAGCAACCATTTGATTTCTGTCCATACATGTATGTTTGCCTTTATTGACTATTTCCAATGGCTGTCAAAGACAAATTTAATCATTCAGATTAGCAAAAAGTTTTTTGTCTATCGATAGATGGTACATATCAAAAAAACTTGTTGAAAAACTAAGAGCGAGATTCGACTTCAGGTCGGAGGTCTCTGTATGTAATGTATGTAAGCACCAAAAGAGTGGCAGCCTGCCTAAAGTACATATATTCTTGATCAGCATCAAAAGTCGAGTCTATATAGACATGTCCGTCTGTCAATCTGTATTAACGCTAAGATCTCGGATCTCAGATCTATTAAAGGAAGTATCTTTGATTTTGGATATTTCGACTAATTTTTCCATTTCAGATAATGTGCATAAAGTGAACGTGCCAACATCAGTATAAGGGATAGTCCTTAAACCAATCTGCAAACCAGTTTGAAGTTTTCTTTATGAAAAAAATTAGTCCAAGTGAAGCAAATAGCAATAGTTTGTTTCTAAAATATTTAAGTTTTTGTCTGAATTTTTTTATTGGTTTTGTTGTTAATTACGCTAGAAATGCCAAATTTAGTGTATCGTACGTAAATTCTAACAAAATATACCGGATAGGTCCAGATCGGAGTAGCTGGCTTACAACTTGTTCTCCATTGCTAAGTTTGCTTATGAAATTTTTATGGTTCTGTTCTTAATTAAGCTAGAAATATATAATTTAGCGTGCCTTACGTCAATCCTTAATAAACATTTTATAAAGCCCCATGCAAACCACTCAATTATTTTTTATTTTTATTATTCATAATTTTGTAATTTGTCAGCAATTCTCTTAAAATATCCCACATAAGTTCAGATCGGACCATTAGAGAAATTGATCTATGGTTCACTTAAGGAGCCATATAAAAAGCGCAGGGTATCTCGAAGTCGACTACACGCATTCTTTGTTTTTATGATATACTAAGTAGAAATAGTTCAAAATAATTCAATTATATCCAATTAAAAATGTTCAATTAATAATTAAATTCAATTTTTGACAACGTATTATCGGGTCTAAAAATTCGGTCCGTTGTCTAAAGATGGCTTCGGCCTTTGTGAATGTTTCATAGCAATAGCTGGTTTCGGTAGTTTCGGCGAGGTTAGACATTTGTCAATAATACTCCAACTGATGAATCATGTAGGGAATGGTTTCGACGTTTCAAGAATGGAGATTTCAGCGTGTAGAGAATGGTGTTGAGAAGCTTCGATCTTGAAAATTCAATGGAAGTGACTCAACAAGCAGTTTCTGTACGATTGCAAAGCAGTTGGGTGCCTTATGAGATTTTTTACTCGCGAGCTGCTGATTCAAACAAGAACAGGGTTTATTATGTCGAATTGTGACTGGGGATGAGAAATGGATTTTTTACGAGAAAAAGAAGAAAAAAATACTACACTACTATGCCCGGACAATCGTTACCATAGTCCTCAACATCAATAGCTAAATATGCACGGTTTGAAGGTCATGTTGTGCGATTTTGTCTGGTGAGTCTAAAAGAGTTTAGTGTATTATGTACTGTTATCCTATTTCGGCGATTCTACTACGGATAATCGGTATTGTTACAACTGATTCGTTTGAGCTATGCATTTCTTGAAAAACGGCCGGACATGACAAAGTTATTCTTCTGCATGACAACGCTTGGCCTCATGTCGCAAAAGTCGTGAAAAAATATTTGGAAACACTCAAGTACGCTATTTTGCCGCACCCGCCGTACTCTCGGGACATTGTTCCTTCTGATTACTTGTTGTTCCGACGGATGCACCACGATTTGGCAGTTTATCTTTCGCAGAAATCGAAAAAAGGCTCCTATCTTGGATTGCCTCTAAAGACGAAACATTTTTTCGAGATGGATTTCAAAAATTGACTGAGAGGTGGGAAAAAAACAGACCGAACTAATTTATACTCCCAATTACCTGTATTATTTATCATAGAATAATTTTTGAGTGGAACATTTTAAATGTTAGTTTTTATTTTTGTATCTTTTGGATAAATTTGGTTTTTCTGGGGGGTCAAAAAGTGTATTACAAAAACCTTCTTCAGACTGTCATATATAGTATATGAAAAAGATTCAGAATTTGTATAAATTTTTGCTGAGTTTAGTATCACTTCTAGGTGAAAGTCGAGTTTTGTGTTGCATATATATGATCGTCCGAACAGGGCTAAAATACTTGAACGGCTCCTTAACGTTTTAGTCAATACATATATGTATAGTCAATACATATATGTATGTGTAAGCGCAGTCGTGTACAGATGAGTACTTTTAAATTTCTAATTAAAGCATAGCTTTTTTCGATATTTATTGTTATTATAATGAGTATCGTTATTATAATGAGTATCGATTCAGAAAGAACTCACTTATTGTACGTAACGAATTGATATGTACTTTTATCGGCGCAACCCTAGCTCTGTGATCTTAAGCCAGTCCAGTTTCGGCTTCGGTAAGATTCAGTTTAGCATCATTTAGCAACATTACTTTCATAATATTCTTCACGTCGTTGCATTAGAGGAAGCATCAGAGACTCTTTATATACATGTATATTCTTGATCAGTTCGACGCAACGAAGCGAACTAGCTATGTCTATCCTGTTTGTCCTCTGGCTGCGTGAATTAAAACTAGTCTTTCAGTTTTTACAATATCGATCTGAAATCAGACTTTCTTCGTTCCTAGGCTTAACATTTATTACATTGACCATGTCACATCCTATTTTAGGGGTAACCCCATAAAAACTCAGCACCCTTTTTTATTACAAATAACATTAACTTGAAATTCAATATGGTGGCTTCTTATGTACGGATGCATCACATAGTTATTAATGGGCATGTCTTGCACACCTTTAGAAGTTGACCCCATAAATAGCAAAAGCCTAATTTGCGGTTTTTATAGTTAACATTTTCGTATTTTTCCAGGAATGAAGTCTTAAAATTATCACTATTATTATTATTATTATTATGTTAAGAGTATCGAAGCTTCAGTAGAACCAAGTTAGCGTTTTGTCTTGCTATTTTGTTACTATTAACTAAATTCATTATTCAATAGTTATTGAGATTTGTTGTTCAGAAAATTTTGAATTAAAAGAAATACAATAATTTTTAACCAAAAAAAAAAAACCGACTTCAAACAGGAAACTGAAGACTTCTTTTATTAAAATTATTTTATTTTACGATTTTTAGTGATGGGTAGACCTAATAAGGATGCTTCTCGGATAAGGAAACGACGGCTATTGGAGACAGAAAACGAAAAAATTAACAAACGCACTAGTCGCCACTACCATTTTCGAAGGTTCCCCTCAATTGCTCTGGGATGCCATCATTAGATCCTGTACCACCCTTAGGATATCTCCATTCCAACAAAAATAGAATCACCAAAATCGGTTCATAAACGACGAAGTTATCCGCAAACACACATAAAAAAAATAAAAAAAAATGTACGATCGAATTGAGAAACCGCCTCCTTTTTTGAAGTCGGTTAATAAAACAATTTAAATTTATTTCGATTTTTGAAATTGATTTTCTGTTTTATTAGTATTCATCGAAGAGAATGTTTTTCATGATTTTATTTTATTTTATTTTATTTAATGTACTTATTTGCAATTCAATAGTACTACACTCCATAATACACAATTTGTTTATGATTTATAAATAATTTTCAGTGTTTTTATGTTTTGCGCTTTCACTAAACTAAAACTAATTGAAAAGCAAATGCTTACTTAAATTAGTGAATAATTTATACACAATGCGTTTATACATTTAATATATTGTATAATATAATATGGTTTTGTTATTTCTATCGATTAAGAAGAAGAAGAATAATAATAAACATTTCTCTCTTTTTTTATTTGCGTTATTTTTTTTTTTTTATACAAACATATAGAAACAATTATCAATAAATTATATATGTACATGATGTTCTTCTTAATTTTTATTTAATTTATAAGATCCGAAAAAAAAAATGATTTTTCTGTTTTTATGACTTTTTGTTGTGAAATGATATTAAATTATATAATACAAAATGTGTGTCCAATAAAAAATTATATCATAAATATAATAAAACTTTTTAAAGCTCTGTGCAGACGACGATCATATATGTGATCGTATATGTGACATAATTTGCGTTAAGTTTGCTTTCACATTTAGTTGTAATTTGTAAAGTTTAGATACTAGTTTTGTGATCGTCTGAACAGAGCTTTACTTTTTCGAATACCAACAATTTTTTTTTTCAAAATAATATATAATTTGGAAAATTGATTTTTTCTTTTTGTTTTTTGTTAAGCAATTGAAAATGAGCAACAGGCACTATTCGGTTTTTTTTTTCTCAGTGTCGAAATATATGTTGAAGTTTTTAATTAAATTTTATTTTATATTTTCTTTAAGTAAAAATGCGACATCTTTTTTTTGTTATTTTTTAAGATAATTTTATTTTTTAATAAATGTTTTACTTAAGCTTGACAACTCTAAGGCCGAAAATTTACGTATATCGATTAGTATTTTTTACAGTGCGTTGTAAAATTGATGTATTTCTTTCTTTTTTTTTTTTTTTTTTGTAATATAAACAACTTTTGTACTAGAAAGCTTTTTTCAAGGAAAGCTGCATAAAGAAATTCGCTAAAACTTAGAGATATTTTTTTATACGATATCGTATAATTATTATTATATTTTTTTCATTCATATTTTAATTTACATAGATCATATTTCGCAACACTAATAACAAAAGCATTTTATTTTGAATTTATGATAATAGTAGTTCTAACATATTTGTATTTAGTACCAAAATTATTAAGTCAATAGTACACATAACAAACACTCTACTATTTAATGTATATTGGTTTCCTTTACTTCTTTTTTAGTATTCTTAGTATTCATCAACAGCAATTTTTCAATTATCAGGTAAAAAGGTATTATAAGTATTTAAACTTCTAAACTATGCAGTTTTTTCTTTAATTCAATTAGAAATATTTGGTTTCCACAAGCACAAAAAACAATCAAACAAACGAACAAACAAACAAAAAAAATTAAAAAAATTAAAATAAAAATAAAAATAAAAAAGTAAAGATCTCAGATGAAGGGTTTTGCATTAAACCTCAAAGCGCTCACAACGCCAGCCCAGCCGGCCTCAATACGCGGTTGCCGCACCCGGATGCATCAGATGATGATGATGATGGTGTCCAAAATGATTCAATGGATTCATGGCATCCGCACTGGCCGCTGGCGCTGCCGTATGATACCAATCGCTAGGCGGATGATGCTGTGCAGCCGGATGGTAGAGCAGATGATGATTGTGGTGACCGGTGACCAGCATTGAGGCGGCTGCGGCATTGCTGCTACTGGTTGCCGCTACTGCCGCAGAACCTGCTCCTGCAACACTTGCATGCTGATGCGGATGATGGTGATGATGATGATGGGGATGATGGTGGGGATGTGAATGATGCGATGCACCTGCGCTGCCGGCAGCGCTCAATGCAGAGGGTGGCGGACCGAGTGGTGGCGGCAGATAGGCAGCAGCAGTGGATGCCATCAGTTGTAGTGCGGGCGACTTTGCTGCATGGATGTGGCCATTGCTGTTGCTGTGACTGTTTAGCCCGAGACTGTGACTGTGACTGTGATTGTGGCTGCTGTGATGATGTGAACTACTTGCTGTGCTACTGCTACCGCTGCTCGAGGCACCCAGATGCACGCTGTGCATGCCTGCGGCGGCGGCGGCAGCAGCAGCCGCTGCTGCACTTAGATTGCTACTCGGTTCCGATTTAATGGAGTGCGGTGAGGACTTTATGCCGCCGGAGAGACTGCTAATGCCACTACTGGCACTGCCGCAGCCATCAACTTGAAGGCGAGCCGAAGGGGGCGTTTGTGCACCACCAGTGACAATACTCGATGAGGAACTCTCCTCGCCTTCGCTGTCATAGCCATGTGAGGGTGACTTCTCGTCGATGTTGCCGTGAACCTGCAGCGAGAGAGTGAATGGAAATGTTATTAAACTAATAGAATGTTGAACTAAGTAATTTGAATTTGTTAACAGCTACATACATATGTACACGGTAAGTTTTAGTGGAAATATTTAATATTTAATTTTCAGAAGGAGGCGTGACAGACCCCATATGTATACAAGTAGATATTTATAGAAATGTCCGTCTGTCCGTCTGTCCGTCTGACCGTCTGATTGAACGGCGCGACCTTGGAAACAACTTATAAGAGATAAAGACTTCAAGTTTGTATATTTATACTGTCGTTTTCCCTTTTCAGATAAAATGTATTAAATGAACATGCCAACTCCACTGAATTGAAGAGGAAGCTCCCATACACCCCTGCCACCCATTCTAGAATGAAATTTTTTTTTTTGGTATACTCTTCACACAGAATGTGAATAGTATTATGTTATGTTAATTAGTTACAATGTTTGCAAGCATCGGAGCATGGAGCATCGGAGACTTCATAAAGTATATACGAGTATATTCGTGATCAGCACTACAAGTCGAACCCATGACTGTCTGTCTGTCTGTCTATACATTTGTCAGTCTGTCTGTGCGTTACTGTCCGACCTGTGCCCTCAATCTTTGAAATATTGGTTTGGAGACTTGGAGTTGGTATGGAGACTTTTTATAACCAGAAGCAACACATGTTACAAAATACGAAAAGTATTTATTTTATTGTATCGAATATGTTTAAATTAAAGCAATTATTAATGTTAATTGTTTTTAAATTGGTCAATATTTGTATATATATTGTACATATGTATCAGTTAACATTTATAGCATGCTGTCTAACATTCCAGACGACTTGAAGAGTATTAAATCTTTGGATCCACCGTAATTAATGTTTTTCTTTTTTAGATGTCAAGAATTATGCACTAGATATTTCAATATTTGTGAAATTTTTAAATATCTTTCTCCCAGTGATTAAATAGTTTTCTTTTGGTGTAGATGGTGCACATTAAATATATTATTAAGTTGTTAAAATATTTAATATCGACGGAAATACGTTAAAGTATCAGGATTAGCTTCTGGTGGGTAAATCGCGGCCATTTTGATGAGAATTTTGGTTATGGTTATAAAAAGCCTATTTATTACTGAGGTTATTACTGTTTCGGATTCAGATGATTTAGCTTGCTAAATTTTGTTCACTTTAGATTTGCTTAGCATAAAATTTCACCAAGAACGATTAATGGTCCCGTATAGTAATTTGGTTTCTATTTGCAAATACAGTTCGAGCAATCCATTGTTGATCAAAATCGGTTGATCGTTTGAAATAGTTACTTCAAATAGGAAAAATATCCGGTATTTTAAAGTAATAAGAATTAATTCATATTATAATTCAATAAATAATTAAGTTAAAATAAATTATTTTTACTTCAATTATTCAAATATATGCAAACACTTTTCCAAAAAGGTATAATTTATCAAAATCGGTTAAGAAATTATCAAGTTATGTATAATTAGAACAGCTCTGGCTGTTTTAATATTTCAACATTTTTTCCTTTTTCTTACTATACATAATTTTCTTACTAAACATAACATCACTATTTATCAGCCCATTTTAATCAAAAATTACTTGTTGGAAAGGAATTTTTGTATAAAAAACCAATAGATAGAGTCTTAATGCTGATATTAAGTTTTTTTTTAAGTAAAACCAATTTTTTCAAGTATATCAATAATATAACATATAACGTGTTTTCATTATTGAACGAATTTGCGCCGATATTTAACATGACATCTACATCAAAGTATTTCAAATTTTATAAATGGTCGATAGGTCTATTATGCACATAAATATATTCACAAACATGTGAAATATAAATTTGTCTTTATCTATTTAGTATATTATTAGTATATATAGGCTGTGGTTTACTCAATCAACCGCAATCTAGGAATAATTTTGTATATTATTACGTTTATGCGTTTGTTGTTATTACTATTTCAATAACTACAAACAGAGTCAGCACAATAATAGTGAAGCGCATACAAAGTATAATACGAAATCTCCTATTTATTTCGCGCTCGCGGGTTATTTACTGCTCGCATACTATCGTTCAATGTTTGTATGTGTGCGCTTTTTATGTAAAGCCTATATATGTTTGATTCGTTGTGTAAATGACGATCATTGAAGCCTTTTACGCGCAAAATATTCAACCGATTTTAATAAAATATAGATTGTGCACAAAATGTATACTCCTTTTTAATGTGTACTTGTATTTAAAATATCAACTTACCTTCATGTGTTTCCGCAGCGATGAAGGGTGTGTGTAGGATTTATCACAGCCATTGATGCGACAATTGTAGGGCTTATCCGATGTATGCACATGCGAGTGTTTCTTGCGATCTGACGAATTGGCAAAGCGTCGATCACATCCTTCATGTTCGCACTTGAACGGTTTCTCACCTTAAAGTAGATAAGATAACGTTTAAATTTTAAAAAAATTTGTTCCAATCCATAAACATTTTTTCGAAATATAAAATAAGAAGATTATGGATAATACTTTAACACTTCGTTTTAAACTGCATTGTTATGATTATTTTATTGTTTTTTTCTGGCGCAACAAAGCCAATAGAGAACGAGAGGGCGACAGTTGAAAAAGTGTCAGACCCTAAGGTAATAAATGACATTATTTATGTGCACAACTAAAATAAATATACTTATAGTAAAAAGGTGTACATTTATTGACCCCGAAGAGCGCACAAAACTTCGCCAGAGTTCAGTCAATACAATTTAATAACCAACAAAAAAGAAAAAGGCAACCAAGTGCGGAATGAAGAAAAAAATATGAACAACACTAAGGGAAAAACAAGAAAAATCATATAAATTATGCGGGATCAAATGCTATTGTTCAGAATCAGAGGCGAGTACGGCCGTCCGCGGTCCAACCCATAATGATAAAGATGACGTTGAGCATTGGGAGCGTTGTTGAGGGGCAACAAATTCACCTGTGTGTATGAGCATGTTTTGTTGTTGTTGTTGTTGTTGTTGGTCAACTGTGCACTCATGTGAAATAAAAAGTTGTGTGTAACAAGTAGAAAACTAACCAGCCAAAGGGTAACCAACCACGCACACATTTAACAGAAAATATGCTCGAAAAGGTCAATAGGTGAACAACAACAACAACAATAACAACAGCCACTAAAATGCACAGCGACACCTTTAAGATACAATTTACTTTTATATCTTGTAAAGCGTTTAGCGCTCAGTTAGTAATGTAAAAAAGGTTCACTATCCTTTTTGATGTTTTTTTCTCTCTTAGTTTTGTAGAAATTGTGATATTTTATAGCTTATTAAAAATTTATTTATTACTGCCGCCCTTGAAGATTGCGCGAGATGAAAGGAGTTTCATCTGCCTTTTCTGTATGTATGCAAGATACTTTTAGTTTTGAGATTTTAGTGCACGTATTTGAGTCAATTTTTTAATAGTTTATAATTTGTGAAATTATTAATGATACTTATTATCTATTTAGTTGGAATTGAGTACAAATAATTAAAGGTCATAAATCAAAAATCAGAACTATTTTTATACATATAAGAGATACATTGAAAATTAATAAGTCTACGGCATAAATGTGACTGCTGTAAATTAGCAAATCGACGTTATTCAATACGAAAGTGAATATCTAATTGAAGAAAAGGAATAGGTTTTATGTTGAGAAAAATAACAACTTGAATTATATCTAACATGGTGTCTGAAAATGACTAAGGATCGGATACGCTTCTAAGACGCTTCCGTTCTAATTATACTTCCTCCAATATCAATGCTAAATAAGTCGGCATTGGAATCTGCCCCAATGCAGGGCATAAATCAATGAACTCGTTGAGTTTAAGTCAGTGCCTACATATGGATAAGTGATTTATCTTTAAAATATTATTCAGTATAGTATTTATTTAAGACCAACATCAAGTCTAATTAATAATTCTATTAAAAGAACCATTTATCTCAAAGATACATTCACTATTAGTCATTCGAATGCTCATTAGCAAGCTGCCTCAACTCTTTTCTTGTGTTATTCATGCTGCGCTCTAAACTTCACCGTAAAACTTCTCCTACACTGTATGTATCTATATGCTGAAAGCTATTTAGCATCGCATTATGTAAGCTAAGCCGCCATTATGCGTTCTTATTACCATCCAGCACACTTGACTATAGATACAGATACTCATTTTTTATGGCAATTGCGGCTTAACGCCGCACCACACCAGCCAGCCACCTCCTCTTTCAGTCTTCATTCAGAGATGAGATTAATGCTGGCTGGCGGTATTCATTCCTGCCACTTTTCGAGTGCTCATTCAGCTGAGCTTGACAATAATCGAAAAGTTTCACACCTCAAGCTTAAAGCCAGAAATTGAAAGAGCTGTTATCTGTTTGTGCAGTTGTTGGCTTTCTTTGTCATTTTGTGGTCATTGTGCGACAAATAAATATCCAGCGGTGAGATACTTTTTTCTCTCATTCATTTATGCTGGATTTTATTGCATTTCAAGTGTTTCGATTGATGCATCTCGAAGCTCGAGGCTGTAACATGTGCAACATTGTTTTGCGTTCAACAAGTGTGACAACATATTAATCAGATTTTTATGCAGCTGATTCGATTTAACCATTAATTTCTATGTGTATTGTTTTTTTTTTATTTTGTATTAATTTTTTATTTAAATTTTTATAAAAGCTGCTTCAAATAAATCATTTGAATGTTATTTTAATTGATATTGTGCCTTTATGGTTGCTATCAAAGCATTTATTAAATCTTTTGCGTTGTTATAAACTAAAAATACACATTTTTGGTTCATTTTCTGGATTTTTTTTTTGTTTGCTTTAGATACTTTTGAAGCATGCAATGTCAATTCAATTATTTTGACAAGCATGTCACAAAGAAGAAAGCAAAATGGGCAAACGAAACAAATGTAATACTTGTTTGTAGCTACTTAAATATCAAAGTAAGCTTAACAAATGCATTACATACGCTTTTTGTATTAACAACAATGGAATTTACATTTATTAATAACAAATTTTGTATGTCAGTTGTCAAGTATATACACACTTATGGTCAAAATAATAATACCATAACTTGGCTTTATATTCAAATATTTTAAATTTGATGGAAAATGATTATGAGATAACGAGAAAATGATCGGCGCTATATTTTCCCCAGCGTACGGCGCGAATCATAATTTCCAAGAATTTTTTCAATGAAATCATTGCATAGTATCAACAATTCGATATATGGGACCGACATGCTTAACGGTCTTCTTTGTGGAACGTATAAGGAATTCTTTGCCTTTAGAAAGTCGGACATGCCGTAAAGATTCATTTCCAAACAAATTCATTTTTGTTTCATCACTCCAAAATGTTTTATCACCATTTGGTGCACACCAATCTGAATGACTATTGCGAAGACTTAGACGTGTCTTCAGATATCTTGTTCTCAGCAATGGTACTTTTCGGGCTATACTTCCATGTAATTTAGCTTATGGTTATCTACGACAAACGGGAAAATATTAAGTGCCGATTTCTGCCAAAATGGATTGTGAAGATGCAATCACTGCAACCACTGCAACATACGAAATTCTGTTGCTTTTGTCATATTTTTGGACTTGCGCGATTTCAGCGGTTTTTTTTTTCCTCTAAGGCGTTCTGCATACAAAAGCGAACGACCCATGGTTTTGGCACAAGTTCGAAGATTTGGCCAACATTTCTCAGTCTTAGAACGAATTTCTCTCCTCGGAAGTGTAATGGATGTTTCGACCTATCTATGAAATTTTAAAATATAAAACCTTTTCGGGAAATCTGAGCAGAAAGTTTTTGAAGAGGACAAACAGTGTACTTTTTATTTTGTTCAAGCAAGTAATGCGGTCCACTGCAAAATATACATGAACTAAATTAAATGTGAAAGTGCCGGTTTCTTTTTCACCATAAAAGGCATTGACATGATTATATTTTGGCAAATTGATTGTGTACTTAATATTTTGACCATCAGTATAGCTAACAAATGTCATCAGGCGCAAATTCAAAAAATTTAAAACGCGGTCTAAACTTTAATTATTTAAGATACTGTTAAAGCACGACACATGCTGTTAATTAAACAGTGCGCTGTTAATGCGCTGCTCAGCTGCTGCATTTATATCTAATTACATACGTAGCTAATTAATAAATTATAATTTACCAGCTGCTCGCCTATTTAGACAGTTGATTTAAAGCAAACCTAGCATCGAACATTGTCAACTTATCACTAGACGAGATCGTGTACTGCTCATTTTTATAGCCGCAGCGCTGTATTAAAATCTCTAAAGCGGTATCTTAAAATGTCTCCAGCGGCGCTAAAGTGTGGCTGGCTTGGGTTGTTAACCGCAGGGTATATAAAAACAGAAGAAAAAAATGCTGAGCGGGTTGTAAAATATATAAAGAACAAATGCAGGCGTTCACTAAAAAAATATCTTAAAAAAACGCAAAATAATGGCAGTAAAAAGGTGTAAGTAAAGTTGAAAAAGCGCGCCGGGCACGTGTTTCATTCAAAAGTTGAAGGGTTTGAAGGCATTTATTTGCATAGAAACATTTTTATACGATATATATAAAAAGTTATTTATACTGTATAGATGCTGGCTTTTAATGTAAAATTTTGGCTGCAGTTGTTTTTTTACGATTTTACATAAAAACACATTTTAAAAAACGCACGAAATTGTTTATTTTTAAATTATGCGGAGCAGCAAAGCTTTAACCATTTTATGGCAAAAGTAAATTAATAAAAATATATGTATAAGAAAAAAAACTGGAAAATACGAAACGAAATCGTGCAAAAAATCCATTTATAAAATGTCAATTTCAGCCATTTTTCTTTTTATTTTATTTTATTTAATTTTTTTTTTTTTTTGCTTTCTTTCTTTAACGCAGCGCCAAACAAAAGCAGTGTATACGGATTTTCCCTTGTTATTCTACTTTTGGCAGCCCTTAAATGCTACGTTACGACAACAACAACCCCCATTACTCTCAAGGCCCGACTCCCCAGCTGCCAAATACAGACAGGGGCTGGTTGCACACACGCCTTATTTAAGAAAAGGGGGGCAGCGCCAAAAACAGCTACCAAAAAAAAAAAAAAAAAAACAATAAAAAAAAGGGCGCGACAAGTTTTTGGAATGGCTTCGTTCTCTGCTTTGCATACACATTTATAAATCCCATTTAGGCTGCAAATCGACAAACTTATTTAAATATTTCAATAAAGTAAATCCAGCTGCTGCAAAGCATGACAAAAGGGGAAAAGCGGGGTAAGGGCAAGTAAAACGTTTTATAAATAGCGCTAAAAGCGAAAGGGAGTAGCATTAAACGCAGGACTTCACTTTTTTTCAGCGCACTACGCAATAGCATCAAATAGCTTTAACATTGACGCCATTTTGTTATATGTATATACAAACACGCACATATAAACACGCTCTAACAGAAGCACAGTGGTCTCAAATTCAAAAGAAAAGTGTCCAAAAATACAAAATGTCATGGGGTCTAAAAAAACATGTCGGTGTATGCAAAACTGCGGACTTTTTTCAAAATTTGTTCATCATTTTGTGTCCGCCATTTTCTTTTCGGAAATCAGGTTTGTAAACAACGAGCTCAAGAAAATTTTTCTACAAAACTTCGTACCGATTCAATAACTTTTAAAAAAATAAGTTCGCAATTTTGAGTCCGCCATTTTGGAAGTTTTGACTTCAGATGCGTAAACAGCGACCTCAAGAATGTATGACCCATGATAGTATGGATTGTTGGTCACATTTTTTATGGTTTTGGCCAAGAATATTTAATATTAATTAATATTAATATGGGGCTTTTGGAAAAAATATTACAATACAATATTAGAGTAGCAGCTGTAGTAGCTAATTATTTTCATAATTATATTAATAAATGAATAAATCTCAATCCTATACAAATTTGCAGGCAGGATACTGCAGAATAACATGCTGTTTTCCTATGTTAAAACCGTTGTTTGAAAAAAAAAAACAATAGAAACATCATTTGCCATCACATGCCCTTCATTATCAACTATGTAAGGTATCTAATCGTATTGGCCAGTCCAATGCACTTTACACACTTTTTTATATAAAGTTCATATATTAAAAAAAAAAACATTGAGCAACTTTAGTATTTATAGCCATTTTTCACTCGTGTGCTTTTAATACGCTGTACAAAGAATATCTGTAATAGGATATATTGGATTTGTTGAACTGTCAAAATATATGTGCCATAGCGAATGAAGTATCGGAGACCCCATAAAATATATATTCCAGATCATCACAACAAAACGAGTTGATCTAGCCATGTACGTCTGTCCGTCCGTGTGTCTCTTTGAGAACAAAATTCTTTCTAGAAATATTTGATATAATTTTATAGTATGCCTTGAACTGCCACAAAAATAGTTTAGCCCACTTTGATATATATTTTATTGAATAAAAATTTGAAGGCGTAACAAGGCATACTACGAAAAAAATATGGCGTGTACAGGGTATAATACAGTCCAGCAACTCAACTTTAGCTCTTTATTGTTTACGATAATTTAAGCTTTAAATTAGACATAAAAATTGGAGAACTTTGCATTAAGTTTCTGAGACTATACGATATTAAAGAAACTTTTTGGCAGACATATTAATTGCATGTCACACACAGACATTCTTTAAACGAATCTCATGCAAAAAATTTCCATTGGACAAATTATATTTTTTCGAATTTGAAGCAGCTTTTTTGGGTTTTGGACCACTGTGAGACGCTTACATACAATATATTAAACAAAAAAAAAGCCTATAACACTAACGTTAGAGTGTGAGTGTATTTGCCAACTGCTTAGCATATTTTATGCTTCGCATTTTTCAGCTTTTAATAATATTTTGAGCGCTTTTTTTTTTTTTTTTTTGTAATATAAGTATGTAAAATATGTGTTCTAAGCATAATATTGACATTTAAATTCATAAATTGTAACGCGAAATGCGTTTGTTCGTTTGTTGAGTTTGAGTGGTGAGTTGAATAGAATACTACGGTGCGTCAATGCTATGGCAAGGTGAATAAGTGAAACGTTTTGGTAATGAAACACGCAGCAAAAATGCGCTGCGGTTGGGTTGGCTACGCAAAGAAAGGATACGCAAACAACTTTTGGTTTGAAGTTTTCTATGAATGTGAATGTGTATGTTTGCATGTAAGTTTCTGTGGTAGGCGTTGGCGTTTATATTGTGTTCTATTGTATTTATTCCTTGATATTTTTGGCATTTAAGAAGAAGAACCAAAATTTATCTGTTTGGCTTGCTTTCTGCTTCATTTCATTCGTAACTGTGAGTATATATGTATGTCTCTTGATACATTCGTACATATTGGTACATATGTAGGTATTGAGCTACATATTCAATATATATGATCTTTTTATATGGATATGTATGTACTTATACATATGTAACTGTAAAACGTAAAATGCTGTCATTTGCAGACATTTCTCGTAGACAAAATAATACAACAGCAAAAAGTGGCAGAAAACAACAAAGCAACTTGTCGTCGTCATAGTTCTCTTTCTCCAATACGTTCCACAGTCAATGTAAGTTAGATACATACGTAGTATATAAATATGTATGTACATACGTATGTATGTTTGTATATTGAAAAGTCGTAGCAAACTGAAATGAGATTTTTCTTTGGTATGTACATAGTTGTAAAAGTATATGTACAAGTACTTGTTTATATAAATGTGTGTACGCCAGCGCAGGATTGCGTAAGGATTTTTAGGGTTGTGTATGCTGGTGGTGCGTATAAGTTAATTTTAAGCTTGTATGTCTAAAAACAATATGTCTTGTCGGGCAGCGAGTTTGTGTTGCTAGAGCTAAGATGGATGTTAAGATAACAGTTTGTGCACTTTAAGCTAGATACTTTTTCATATAGTACCATTAAAAGAGTATACATATCTAATTGTTTAAAAATCCATTGTAAAAGTATGAAGCTACGATCTTTTAAACGAATATGTACGTAGATTAAGAAAATTTTAAAATTATCCAGACAAAAGAGTACATTACAATGTATACTGCTCACAAAGTAGCTACGAATCCAACGCTAAACCAGTAGTGCTCCAATGAGCACAATCAAAACCAGGATTAATTGGTTCATAAAGTAAATTTTATTTTTCTATTTATTGCAGATACATACATCGACACGCAGTTTCGAAAACCTTAGAGAAGTGGTGGTGCTATTGTTTAAAATAAAATGTGCTAAATGCCTATTTAGACTAATTTAGACTAATTAGTGTTGGATAGTTGAAACATGAAATAAATTTCAAATAATATTGCATCGGTGAAAGTGTAATTGTTTTTTCTCAAAATAGAAAGCGTTCTATTTTATCAGCTTTTCGTTTAGGTGAAATATTTGCCATTTGCATGTGTATGCAGAAGAAGTTACTGTCATTCACTTGTAGACTCATAAAAACAGCTGTTTATGATATATTATAAGTTGTTTGTGGTTTGGGAATGCAAACAACACTTAAAATAATGTGTCTATTGCATTTTATGCAATATTTTAAGAAATTTAAATTTAATTTTCGAATAAGTCGTATGTACATACAAGAGTATATGCTTTTGTGGTTTTTAAAATGTTCTTTTGCAAGTTATATACACATGCAGGAAAAATTGCTAATTATTGCTAATTTTTGTAATTCCATGTATATGTGGCGTAGATTCGGAATTTTAATTTATTTTCGTTGTGTTTGCAGTCTAGGTGAAATTTGAACAGGGCATTTGAGAATTTTATATGTATAAAAATTTATTTTGTGTTTTTATACATGTGAAACGTCTTTATTTTCGCTCACGGTATGGGGCATCATATTAATTAAACTATGTCATTTGTTAAAACTAGTTGTGAATTACAAGCGCACGGATGTATATAATTCACATTTAGTTAAACTGTTTTCTATATTAACCATCGCTCTTGCTGAGTTGTCGTTTGATACCGATTTTCTGCATTTATTCCTGAAAGTTTCCATAAAAACCAAATGGGTCTCTGTCGGAATGAAAGAAATTAGAAGATCGTTTTCTATAATACACATATGTATGTTCGCTGATATTGTTGCTGCTAATGTGAATATATATATATATATATATATATATATATATATATATATATATATATATATATATATATATATATATATATATATATATATATATATATATATATATATATATATATATATATATATATATATATATATATATATATATATATATATATATATATATATATATATATATATATATATATATATATATATATATATATATATATATATATATATATATATATATATATATATATATATATATATATATATATATATATATATATATATATATATATATATATATATATATATATATATATGAGAGAGAGAGAGAGAGAGAGAGAGAGAGAGAGAGAGAGAGAGAGAGAGAGAGAGAGAGAGAGAGAGAGAGAGAGAGAGAGAGAGAGAGAGAGAGAGAGAGAGAGAGAGAGAGAGAGAGAGAGAGAGAGAGAGAGAGAGAGAGTATATATATATATATATATATATATATATATATATATATATATATATATATATATATATATATATATATATATATATATATATATATATATATATATATATGTATTTGGTGCACTGCATACTGTGAACAACATGTTTTAGATCAAAGCCTCCTGAGTGTTCATCGCACACATATTCTTTATTTATTATTTATTATTTAAATAATGCCTTAAGATTTTTATTTAATTAATTTTACTTTTACAAAATTTTATTCTTTTAATAGCAATTATTATATTTTTTTAATCTTCATTATATTTCGATATTCTTATAATTGCTCATTTTTGCATATCTTTCTCAACACTTTACTTCAGTTCATTCAACTCAACACCAAATTAAAATGCAAAAAGCTATTAAAATGCCATAATTTTAAATGTGTATTTTAAGATATTTCTTTTTTCTTTTTTTTGTTCAAATGAAGAGAAATTATATATTTCCGAAAGAAAAAAAAAGCAATAAGCAAAAAAAAAAAAAGTGAGAGAAGGTAAAAAGATTTGACATACGCTGATTAATTAACATGAGTCAACAAATGAGCAGCAGTGAAGGCATCGCAAATAAAAAATGCACAAAGACAAAATGCTAAAAAATCAATGCAGCATTTAAAAACAATTTATTAACAATCGATTTGGCTGCACGCAAACGAAAACGTGCATGCAAACGCTTTTGTATATAAATAAATGTGAATAAAATGCAAATCAAGTGCAAATATTGTCGCTGTTAAGTTAACAGTAAACTACACTGTTAACTCACAAAGAACCACTGTTAATTGAAATATGAAACCCAGAGAGACCAAACTAGATACATATTACATATAAATAATATATATTTATTGCAACTTAAGTGTTCAGTTGACGCGCGCAGCTAAACTGAAACCTTAAGAAGACCTATAACAAATAGAAAATATCACTCGAATAGAACAATATAATATTTGAAGACAAAAAATGGAAGAGAAATGTAAAAAAATGGTATCATCATCACTCATGTGTCAACAACACACGTAGCTATTATTGCTATTATCTAACAACGCAACAACAACAAACAATGCCGTACGTCTTCCTCTCGATTACAGAGGGGAAATTCTGCAGCAACTGAATGCTATTGCGCCTTGCAATCTTCTTTTTTATATCCTCCACATGTTGTGGAAAAAAGAGAGTACCATAAGTTTGTCGGAGATTTTGTAACGCAATGAGGATTTCCGAAACGAAATGAAAGATGTATACACATTTCGGAACAGCGTAGCACGTTGCCACGCCTACTATGGACTTGGGAAATAGTAAAATTGCTAAGGAAAATGTTTTTCAGTTTTGAGTGTTTTATATAGGAATAGGAAAATATTTGGCCATATATTTAATGGATCACACCTGGCTAGAACCAACAAGCTGAAAGCTTATTAAATTACCATAAACATTTTTTTAAACTTATTTTCAACTATTTACTAGTTTAGAAGTATATAATTGATCCGTCTATATTAATATTAAATTTTCTTGACCATGGTTTCCGCCAATTCTAATGAAATTTTTACCAGATAGCTGTGTATTTGTATGGACTAATACCTTACCATTGGAGATGTCGTACTTATTATAAACCATGCTTAAAACATGCTTATCCTGTTTGCATGGAATTTCCGAGAAAAGTTTCAGAAGTATGAATGCGTTTAAAGCGAAAATTCTATACAGTTTATCTTCCATGACTTAAACTTTCATAACTAAATCGGAAGAATTGGCACATTCGATTTTAAGTTGAATTTGTTGTAGAAATTCTAGATTTTGAAGAACTTTTATGTGTGAATTCGTTACCTCGATATGGGCTAAAACATCACCGCCTGTATGTAGTGCTGTTTTGTTCAAACTCATAGAACTGATGCTTGTTTTTAATTTATCTACTGATCGGGGAAGTCTCTAAATGTAGAATGAATTTATTCTTTAAGAGATCGATTTAATGTTGTGTGTAAATATGTGCAACATTAAAACGAATCAATTGGAAAAAATGTTCAACCAAACTGTGTAATACAACGTTTAATATCAGGCATGGTGCGTCATAAAAATGCATCTGGTGATAGCTATGATTCGATGATTCGTGACGTGCACTTGAGATGGACAATGCGATTTCTACAGAAGGCTTTTTTCAGAGCACGACATTATTTAGTATTATACAAAGCTCAGAACTAGTAAATCTAACTTCAACCGTCTGGGACCGTGATGACGACAGTTTTAATAAACAGTTTTCTAACTCGAAGAACCCATAAGTGAAACTTTTTTATGCATTATGGTGATTTGAGTTATGAAATTTTTACGGGTTTTCATCTGTTATAATTTGTATGCAGCGTGTAAACAATTCGCATACACCGCAAATAAAATTTCATCCTGTATTGTACTTCTTTTTGCGAAGATTTTCCGTACTGGTATTTTCCTTATTTCACTTTGTGCATTCATTGATTTGTTTGTTGTTTGGACATTTTTAAAGCCGGAAAAGCCAAACCCAGATTTTCTCTCTAGCGGTTTACATTTCAATAGACAATTTTTAGCGATGACAACGACCCTAAAAATAATTTATTTTTTTCTTGCTATTTCTCTTGGTTGGTTTGGTCTGGCCTGGTCTGGAAAAGTGCAACAAAACTAGCTCATCACTCTATCTATCATATACATAGATGCTTATTGCTTGCTTACTCTTGCACTGTCTGTCACATATACTACCATTTATCGATTGCGCCTGTATTTGATAGCCATATTTATAGCAGCGCTGAGATTATTTATAACATAATAATAATAATATAATAATTTAAATGCAATGAATACCGTTTGTCAGCAACATAATCATCATCATCATCAGCAGCAGCAGCAGCATCCTCATAGTATCATCCTCATTATATCATACAATATATAAATATATACGTATATAGTACCATATTTCGGGGTGGCTCTATCATTGAGAAGTGCAACAGAGTACGCAATAGTTAGCCAGTCTTTTGTTATTCTGAAAATCGTTGAGCATGGTTTGATTTATGATATTTTGCATGCCAACCCTGCCTCGCCTGCTCAGCCTCCCTAGTTATGAGTTGAGTTGAATTTCTACCTATAATATTTTCATTTGTTTGCAGCTTTGTTGGCATTTTGTCATTCAGTTTTATTCTATATAGTAGTGTATATCTTTGCTGCCTTTTCTCCTGGTGATGTGTGATGATGCTGATGATGATGATGATCCGTTTCATTTCGTTTCGTTTGGTTCATTCGTCTATGTGTCTGTCAAGTGATACGTTAATAATTGACATTGGGGTCAGTTTTTAATGCCTCTCATAATGCGCTCATTTTCAACGCAACTCACCCGAGAATGCTTCCCTCTGCCTCATTGAAGGTATGTAAGTATACTAAATTCAGTCCTGTTCGATGCTTAACGCTTCTGTGGTTTATTGTAGCAGAATAGAGTCATCGTCATCATCAACTCATCATCATTGTCAACATTGCAAACTAGGGGATTCTTTGTTTTGTATTTAAAATTCATCTCGCTCGGCTCACTTCCTCATTTCGATCTATTTTTTTTTTTTTTTTTTTTTGTCTATGCTATACTACTCTGGGTTGCAAACAAATTTTACACTTGAATGAAATTTTTGGAAAACTAAAATGTTAATGAGCGATGCCGCCGTCGTTGTTTGGAGTGTTGATATAAATTTGCAGATACATTTCAGTATTCACTTTGGCTGTTTATTGTTTTTGTATCTTGTGTTTTGATTTGTGCGGTGAGCAGTGTTAATGATTTTTTGTTTTTATTTCTGCCTTTATTTTTGTTGGTGAGAAATATTTGAATATAATTTTCATAGTAATTTATAGTAGCAACCGAAGTATTCGCATATATTTAAAGCAGTGTAGAAACTATAAACATTTGAATATTTATATATTTATATAATAATACTAGTACTTGTATTTGCTTTGAGAAACATGGTTTTGTAAATTTTGATTGCATTTAAACACCAAAAATAAAAATTCTTATGATTCATAGTGGAATAAACAATAAAATTGAAAACACAAATTGGAAACTGCTTCTACTTTAGATTTAGTAGGTAAAACAGTCATTTGGATCTTAACGATCGAATAATACTACATATAGTTTATCGTGGCATTTTAGATGAGTACAAAATAAAAAAAGAAAAAACTTAATTTTTTATGGAACTCGTCACACGAGTTGTCAAACTATTTTATTTTTTATACGTTTTATACAAGGAAGTCTGGGTCTTGCGAAAACTTACTAAAACGAATTATCATTTCGTAAGAATACTGATATTTTTCATTAGCTACTCTAAAGACTCAACCTATTAAGTGAACATTACTAGCAAACAATTTACATGGATTCATTTGCACAAATACACATTAGTAGGGAAAGTTAATGATTGCCATTCGTTTGGAATTCAATCGGCTCAAGCAGTTCCAAACGTTCGTTATGACAGGTAGCATCTGAATATCAGAGGTGAATAAATTGTGAGATGATAATTTAATGGGTATAATTCCCGCCACCGCAAAACTTTTACCAGTGAAGACGCAGAAAAAGCATTGAATACGATCCTCTTTTGATGACGACACCCAGGATGACGATACCAAGTCTTGGGCGACCTCCGCAAACTTTGTAGTAACAATAACTAGCACCACACACAGCTCACGGTTTCACTGCAAGCTCTGGCTGGCTTCAAGGCCTTTTATTTAATTCAGCTTTTACTGATCATGGAGCTGTCAATACAATTAAAAACAAATTACAACCACTAAATTGCGAATTTAACTTCTAAAAATAGATTACGAACGAATCTGACTTTTTTTGGAAAATGCGAAAAGAAGTACGTTTCGAGAGAGAAGAAAACTATTATAGATATATTGTAGAGAAAGCCAGAATTACATTTTTGACATGGAGATTTTATATGTGATTTAAGCAGATTTATATACAAATGATTATGAAAAAGCAGTAAAATCTATTTTATATAGCACAATTGAAATTATTACGCCTCATTTTGTATACTCTCAATACTAACACAAACAAAATGCAATTGAAGACTACATAAGCATACAAACATAAATGTATGTAACTATGTATGTACTATTTGTAACTACATACAAGTACAGAACATTGCACATGCAAAATTCAAACCAGAGTGCAACAACAAATGCAGACGTTGACTATGTCGCTGCAATTCATGTAAATTACTTTAGTTTGAAATCTACAAATTTTCGACAAGTTTCTTCCTACTGCTCCATTTTATTTTTTTTTTTTTGGAACAAATTTTACATATTTCCAAAGTTGTCTACTATGTCACTCCGTATGTGTGCATATGTGAATTGCATTTTCACTGCATATATATGTATACGTATGTAGTCTGCAACTAAGCACTGCACAGACAGCAATGTCTAAAGCATTTCTAGCATATACAGACATACAGACCGATAGACCGATAGACAGACAGACAGACAGACAGATAGACGTATTCGTAGATACTTGCACGCGTACATAGTAAAAATGGAGGGAGTACAAGCTGTTTAGTATGTATTTATGTCTGCTCTACGCACAACGTCGCCAACGCCATCGTCTGCAAATTTAATGCAAATTTTCCAAAATGTTCTTAGCAGTAGTTTTGCCTTTTTTGGCGCGCATTCAATGGCAGTTAGACAGACAGACAGACAGACAGACAGACAGACAGACAGACAGACTGACGTACATACTGTGAGTACAAGTTGAACGAGCTTTTCAAACGCACAACTCGCAAAAACGAGTTGTTGTCGAGTTGTTTAAACTATTTTTAATGTCAAAAAACATTTGTTTAACAAATTTGCGCGTCAGTTAACGAAAAATTGTGTGCTATGTAGATACGCTGTTAATCGAAATGTTGTTTAACAGTGTGCAGCTTAGAGATACTGTTAAGTGGCTGTAAGTAAAATTATTTTGAAGTACTTCAATTTCAGTATTTTCTGTTTTTTTTTTGTTTTTATTATAACACTCGAGTTGCAAACGAAGCGTTGACAATAAGCGCGCAAAACTGTTGCCAAAGTAGTGCTAAGCCTATTGTCTGACCTCAGATAGAATAGAAAAACCAAAAAAAAAACAAAACTAAGGTAAGAAGATATCGGTAACTCTGAAATGTAGTTGACAAATAGCGAAAAAACAGTGGGATTAGGCATTAGGTAGATATAAAGCAAAAACACAGCGCACTCAGTCAAAGGCAAGCAGTTATAGAACAATGCCTAATAGACAGTCAAACCACGATCAGGTAGAAGAAAATGTCTTAGAAGGGCCAGCCAGCAATTCAAGAGTGTATAAGATACAACAGCTGATTTTATTGTAGCATACGTTCGTGCTTTATATGAATGAACTCTCAACAAAGCGTGTTTCATATACTTGCAAACACAAAAAAATAAAAAGAGATACACTGTGACGTGTGTGCTACATTCTCATTAATAGTTGAAGTTAGAAGGAAATCCAGATATCGCATAAGCCTACTTATCTTCCTCCGCCGTCGACGCCGCCGCCGACACACTCCGATATGACAATGCCAAGAGGTGTCGTTGAAGTTGCATTATATTTTCTATACAAGTATATTCTGCTACTCAATACTCCTTTCTTTTTTCGCACCAGATACACTTTGAATTGTTTGTTCTTACCTCTACTACTATATATGCCGCATTTCATGTTTAAGATTTTAATCTGTGTTTGTTTGTAGGCTCAACTGGCTTCGGCTTGGCTAAGGGGAATAATATTCTTATGCACGTTTGCTGTTTCGTCAAGTAGAAAATCTGTTTGGGTGTTGCTTTGCTTCTTGTTGTTGTTGTTGTTATTGTTTTTTGTTTTTGTGAGAAATTAAAATGTCATCAAGATTGTCATCAATATGTATCTGAAGTGACATTTTATCTTAAGTCGCGCTGTTAGCATTTGTAGTGTTTTTTTTTTTTGTATCTTAACATTTTCTCTTTGATTTTTTTTTCGAAACTTGTTCATGTTTAAAGTTGTCAAATTTAACAAGATTTCGTACATTGATAAACATCTGTGGACTGCCTTGTGCGCCAATCATTTGGAAATCAATGTTGGTAACAATGCGAAATGCATTTGAGATGAGATCAGCAGTTGGCAAATTTACTTTAGGTATCTTAGGATTGACTTTAAATACGATAGATTGATGATGATTATTTGTATGATAATCTGAAGACATTCTTGAAATACATATATTTTTCTCCAAATTTACATCACTATAAGCCAATCTGCATATCTTAAGACCTCATTGGCATGATATCATTTCTGAGATGCAGACAAACTAAATGAAATGATTTATATAAAATTTAATGAACTTCAATAAACGTATCTTTTTAAATGCGTTAAGTTTGAATTGCAACATTTAATATTATATTTAAAGTTCGTATAAATAGGGGCTTATAATGGAAACTGGATCGGAAGATGAAAAAAAATGTTGTTGATCCAGCATTGGCTTCACCGTAGACTATTTTGTTTTTTTTTTTTTTTTTTTGGGTTTAGTCAAACTAAAGTGTAAAAACTTTATCCTAACGTTCTTTATACAAATATTTATACAATATGTCACTGATCTAGTAGATCCGTTCTTAGCAAATAAGCATATAGTTTAAATATAGACCGATCAGGTTTCTATATATAATAGTAAACATTTTTTGTATGCTTTAGTCTCAAACTGCTATTACATTTTTTCTCTTTTCAGTTTTCAGACACGCAGATCGGGCACGTTGCCCCGTGCAGAGAGTTTTAATGAGTCTGGATGTATTCGTTAGGTGTCTCATTTTTAATACTAATATTTTTTGGCTAGTTACTTTATCTGAATTAAGGATTTGATGTTATCCGCCAAAGACCCTGATTCAAATTCGTATTTGAAATTAGCAAATTAAATATTGAGAATTTCAAAAAACATAATCCATATATCTTTCGGCACAAGCTGCAACTCCATTACCGCAGATTTCTTTAACCACAATCTCATTCACAGAGCGTAACAAACTCACTTAAATTTTTTGTTTCGCTTAAACGCCTTTGTTGCATGTGTTGAACGCACAAAACTCCGAATTGAGTTTGAAATTTGAGTATGCTGAGAAAATTGCCATCAATAAAATGCGAAATGTTTAAATCGTGCAACCGGCGACAAATTCAGTTAAACCTGTGAACATTTATGTAGCAACAACGACTACCGAAATCATAAAACTTTGAAATTGTATACACCGAAAAAAGAGAAGCTGAAGCAAAATAAAAAACTTTGTTGGTACAAATTAAGCTACTTGCAGTATATGACCGCGTATTGATTTAACAGAGTCTGTTAACAATTAACAGCGCTTAGTCAGCCGCCAACTTTGGCTCTTTGTTGGCGGTAGTTTGAAAATCATTCGCGGCAGCTTTTTGGTAATTTTAGACAAAACTGCTGCTGTCAAATGTTGACAGGAACATGTCATACAAAATTATACATAGACGCCTGCACAACAACAACAACAACAAAATAAAACGACAGCAACCACACACAAATGCGCTTACATGCAAGATACATTTATTTTTATTTTAATTTTTTTTTGTTTTCTTTTTATTTTGTAACAAATATCTTTTCTAGCTAGCTTTAGTCACTCAAGCAGCTATTTGTGTCTGTCTGTCTATCTGTCTAATTACATTGACAATGTTTTTACAATAAATTGCGCACAAATGTCACTTAAAGTTCTGCAATTTGGTATTTAGGTTATGTTTACCTAAGCTAAATGTTATGCTTAAATAAATAAGCAAACAAGCGAATGAACGAGCGAACGTACATAAAAAGATACAATACATAGATACAAAATGTATCTGAACGCGCGCGCTGAGCGCTGAAAGGCGTTGGTGTGTTACAAATTTGTCAACAGGCGCATTAGATAGGATTGTTTTCTTGTTTTTTTTGTTTTTTCTGTTTTCTTGACTTTTGTATTATTTTTTAATATGCTGTTCAAATGTCAAAAAATGTTTTTTGCAAAATGCAAACCTAAGCTGATTTGACAGACGCGCTTATGAAAATATTTCGTGATTATTCGTATTATTTTTTGTTGGTTTTTTTCTTATTATTTTTTTTTTTTTTCTATTTCTTTAAAATCAGAAAATGAATACGCCAAACACTGTCGTATTCTCGTTTGACTACTTTTTTATTTGAATGAGATGCTATTTCCTAAGCCGAT
Source organism: Leucophenga montana (assembly GCA_035044765.1). Taxonomy (NCBI): domain Eukaryota; kingdom Metazoa; phylum Arthropoda; class Insecta; order Diptera; family Drosophilidae; genus Leucophenga; species Leucophenga montana. Next base: position 1,677,347 of record JAWNNQ010001873.1, read on the forward strand.
ATTTTTTTTTTTTAATTTTTTATTTGTTATTATTTTACTTTGAACGCTTGTATATATCATTTTATGAATAATGATTTCATTTTTCCCATTAAGTAATTTATACAAGTCGTGTGTGTGTGTGTATTTTTTTTAGGGTTGGCAAATATTAAATCATAAATCTCTAAATAAATAACGATATAAAGATACAATAAAAATACAGTCATAATGTAAAATGTTTGTCCTGCTTTTATGAAATTCTTATAAAAAATTGTCCAAATTGATTTTAAATAGTTTAAGAAGGAGTTAAAATAGGGACCTAACATATGAAAATAGTGTTGAGCTCGGAAGTCTATCGAGATTGATTAGGACATTAGCACAATAAAACTATAAATGGTGAAGGAACAATTAGAATAGTTGTTACATTAATCGATTTCTTTCTTTAAAAAGTGCTTCTCGAAAGCGTATATGTCTCTTACAGCGATCACGCTTTGGTGCAATTCATTGGAATGGCTATTGGTGTCGAGACCTGCAGAGATCTTGCAGTTCCTCAAAGCTATTGGACTATATCACAATGAAATCTTGTATGTAGTCAGTGTTTTTGGAGTAGCAATAATTATTAAAATCACAGCGATTTTTAACTGTTATTGTGATCACTGTCTAAAAAGAAAACAAAAAAAAAATTCCAAATCAAACCTACAACGTTTAAAATCAATTAGCACATCAATCTTGTATCTACTTTTTAAATATACTAATTAATTGAAGAAATAGTTTTCTTGCTACTCTTCTTAAATATCAATATTAAAAACTAAATTTTCATCAATTCTTTTTACTAAATTCATTTTGATATATGACTGATACTATTCGATTGGTACTTATACTTACAGATTTTTGTGCTGGTAACACTGAATTCACTTTGATATATCATTAACAGGCAGTGAATGACAGCAGGAGTAGTAACAAGCAATTGCTATTCATTCACTGGATTTTACAATATCGAGTTCCAACTGCTACCAGCGATTTTTCAGTAGCCTTCAAAAAATCACAGGTAGTTACAATTCGCTTAAAACATATATTAATTAAACTTCTTTTATTGATACGTAGTTTTCTGACCTTATGCTTGTGTCTTAACCCACTTATTTAGACCAGAACTGAGCAGTCAAACCATTTGACTGGTGCGTGGTGAAATAGCAATAACAAAATGCATGACCGCAATAATATACAAAATTATTACTAGACTGCGGTCGGTTGAGTTGACCGCTGGCCATATATACTAGAAGTTATAAGAAGGCTTAGAAATTACACAGTAGACAAATGGACCACATTTCATTCTTAATTGATAGTAAAAGAGTTACAAACAATATACAATTTGATGCATTTATAAACTTTAAATATACTTGTATTGCAAAGTTAAGGTAGATTTCATGTAAATTTTTACTTTTATTTACTTAAATACTTAGTTAAAAAAAGGAACTTATTCATTTCTGAAGCTATTGTATATTCAACTTGGTACGGATAAACATTTTATATAAAGCCTCCCTGGTATTTGCATTTAAAAAAAAAAATATTTCTGGGATTTCTTTTACGTTTTAGAGGATTAGTCAGGGTCTCTTTCATATTTTGTGTTATTTCTTATAAAAAATATTTAAAATATGCTGCGGTTGCTGCTCAATGCGAAAAAAAAGGCTGAGATTCTTGCTGCCTTCTGTTTTCTGTTTTCAGTTTAAGATTTTGAATTTGTTTTAATTTTATCTTTTCGCCCTTTTCTTGTATCGCTTCGTTTTCAACTTGTAGCTGCATATAAAAAAATATGCAAGATGACAGTTTAATTTTATGGTTTGTCTGGTGCTGATCAGTTCTTTATGCGTACATTTTATTCTTGTGCAATGAAAAAAACAAAACAAAATATTTATGAAAATCCTTTGAGCAAAGTATTTTAGTGGAACGTGGCTTGAAACTTGCACCTTTTCTTGTACCGCCGCAACTCAAACGTGCTGCTCCAAGCATTTTTGGTAGCATATTTTTGCTTGTTTAGTAGAACACCCATTTTTTTCGGCACACATTCTTTGCCGCTGCGGTTCGATATCGAAATCTATTTTTGGCAAAGTCACAAATTTAATTAATCCGAAAGCGAAGCGCAGAATTATGACAGCTGCGGTATGCAGAATGGGCGGAGCGGTTAGCTAAGCATAAGAGAGTAGCCAAAGTTATTAGGAATAGTTGGTATTTCTTGCGATTTTGATTTTGTGTGGTGCGGTATGTCAGCTCGGATGCGCGCGTGTCTTGTTTTTGGTGAAGTTTTTAATGTTTAGAATTTGGAATTTTAAGCACTAACTACGATAGAATGATTAAAGTGCTTCGTTGCGCAAAGCATGGAATTAGACACATTTATTAATACGACAGGCGCACCTCGTCTAACAGCCTTTCACTCTGCTTATACGTTCGTCTGTCTGGCTGTCTATCTGTCTATCTATTAAATATAATAGCTTAAAGCCTAGACGAGACAATAAGCAGCTTATGCTGCTCAACTCAGCTCAGCTCAGCCACACAGTAATGTGGCATCAACAGTTAATAAAAAATGGAAACTACTTTGTCACAGAATTCTAGGCATATGTGTGTGTCTAAACAAAATGGCTACTTAGCGCATAGAAACAACCCTTTCAAAACTAACCCCTACCAAAATAAAAATTACATGCTTTAGAACTAAAATGAAAATTATAATGCTACGCACACTAAAATTGTTTTGACATTTCAAAGTGTACTGCCTCGTAAACTGGAAATTGCACCCTTAAAACGCGGTCAACAAAGCGTGAAGTGATGCATAACACCGTGCGAAGGACATGCAGGACACGCCATGGCAATGGCTGAAATATTGAATTGTATAATGCGGCGTCATTATTATAATGTTGATGAGCAGCAGGATAAATTTGTATACGCATATCTGCTGTGCAGGTAACTATTTAGCTAATAGGCATGACCGATTTCAATGGACATCAAATGCTAATAAATTTATTTTTTTTATATGCACAGAGGACATCAAACAGGGGACAAAAGATACGCAAAGCGTTTGTAGTTGAAGAATGAAGAAATAATTTTTTATAAGAAATAATTAAACTGAATGTACTTAATATTCAAGATCTGGCTTATAAGTATCAAGGAAAAGGCTATTTTTTTTTTTTTTTTTTTTTTGAAAAAACTACATTCGAATAAACATAATAAGTAAACGATCATTCTAAATAGATTTGTGTGGAAAAGATTGGACAGTGACTAAAGAACCATTGAATTTAACAACGACAACTCGGATTACAGTTCCGGACTCGTCAAAAAAATCTAAACTTGTAGGAGTCAAAACTATTGTTGGTGTACATTTGTAACGAAATGGATTTATAAACCAATAAATACTATTATTTCTAGATATTTATAGCTATTTTATAAGCAAACTCATTGCTAATTCACGCAACAGCTGACTCGAGCGTACTATGATTAATACTCGTACTGTATTTAATAGCGCTTTCAGCAGAGACTGATTACTGATTGATTCAATGCATGCCATAATTTTTGTTTTGTTCCTCTGAAAAGCAATTATGCCTCGTTTACATACACGCAACAATTACGCAACTTGCAACAACTGATAGTTGCAGGCAACAAAAAGCAACATTTCATAGTAAAATATGTCAGTTACATATGAATTTCGAGTAGAAGTTGCGTACAACTATAAATGTTGCGAAACCATTTCTGAATACAACTCTGTCTTTTTGATTCAAAACACAAAAATTGTAGCAAAAAGTGATTTACAACACTGAAATTTCGTCGATTATCAGCTGTTTGAATAATAAAGCAAAAGTAAGTACAATTAGCATAATTGTTAAAAATTGATCATTTTATTTAATTATTGTAAGTGGAGCGTAAAATAAACGACAAGTTACAAGTAGAATGATTGAGAAGCTCTCTAACATTATGTATGGACTCTATATATGCTGGCATTACTCAAAGAATTCAAACAATATATTCGACAAATCAGCTGATCGAAGTTGCGTTTGACTTGCAACTTCAATGTAAACACTTTTTCGCAACTACAAGTTGCAGTTGCTAGTTGCTTAAATGTTGCGTATATGTAAACGAGGCATTAGGTTCGAACAGTTTCAGTTCAAGCTTTCGTAATAGGCGTTGATTTCTTTGGAAAAATTATAAATCAGTTACCAAAAATCAGTCAGTTAGTTTTGAAGGCGCTAAATCGATTCACTTTTTAGCCAGTGCTGGTGAACACGCAAAAGAAACTATACTTTTAACCAATGGAGCACGTGTAAAGCAGATCGTGAAGGACATTTTTCATTACCGTCCACTTTGTTTCGTATGTGAATTGTTCTATTTTCGATTAGTTTTAGTGTTGTACGACGATAAATGAACTAATGCTAAATTTTCCATGTTTGCGAATGGACGGGCTATTATGCTAATTGATTTGCGGTATATGAACAGACATTTGGGCATTTCTTCTTTGCAGTGAAACTGCGTATGTGTTTGGCTTGAATATTATAATAAAATGCCAAATGATTGCATGTATTAAATATCGTAATATATAATGTCTGAATATTACCGATAGCTAAAAGCGGTCGATTACGAACATTGCCTATCAGAAAACTCAAACCTTAATTTCTTCTTCTAAAATCTAATTGGACTTTCTGTTTGTTTTATTATTAAATAATTTTGTGAAGTATTTATTCATTTTTGAGAGTGTTCAATATTTACAATATATTTTTTTATTAGGCATTATAATTCTCATTCGAAAACTGTATATCTCAAAATTTAATTCGCATTGTTTGCCAAACATATTTATACCTACCTAATATTAAAGTTCCTTTTTGATTTATGCGTTCCACAACACATCACTTTGACAGCTATTTATGTACTGTCAAAGCTGTTTATGGAACTTGTAAATTTTATGGCAACATTTCTTATATTTTTAGGATTTCACAACGCAATTAATCATAAAATCACGCAGCATTTAAATACGAATTTCACGCATATAAAATAAAATGTTGATTTTCATTTTTTTTTTTCTGCTGTCACGTCATGTTGCCGTCGGTATACCTATTTCTTCTTTTGCGTATTTCGGCGACTATTTATTATAACAAAATTGAATTTGCATGCGGGCATGGGCGGATTTTAAAGAACTAGCAAAGCATGAGAGCATACTTACTTACAAATCTAATAAATTATTCAAATTTCTTTCACGCCTCATGCATCGCTAGTTACAATATAAATATGTGCACAATCACATTCTCCCTCGAAGTCAAAGCTCAAAATGTGACTGGCAAACACTTTTGCTGTCATTTGATTTGCTGCAAAAGCAGTCATTAATATTAATTCACTTTTTTTTTATTTTGTTATGTTTAGGCGTTGTAGATGTTTGAGAAAGTAAATAGTATATATGTATGTATGTATGTACATACTATGTAGCTAGACACGCCTTGATAGATATATTTACAAAGTGTATTATTAAAGGCGACTACTTCCGTTTTGATACATGCAAAGTTCTTTTATCCATTTGTTTTTTCTCAGAGGCAGTTGGAAATATATTTCATTCTATCGTATGTAATAATGTTTTTTTCCGACAGTGTTTGTTTTTAAGCACTGTTTGGTGACTGCTTACAAGTATGTAAGGTTTTTATGTGATTTATGCAGCATTGCAGTAAGTCAGTAAATTTTCGCAATTACTCTTTTTATATCATTCACAGTTCAGCGCCAACAAAGTTTAGTTTTTTTTTTTTGTTTTTTAAGTAGTTGCTCATAAAAATGTTCATGCAATTTTTGAAATATTAGCAATGCATGAAATTTAAGTAAGTACATGTCAAGAATATGTATACCAAATAAAATTCAACAATGTCACTTCGCAAAACACTTTAATTAAGCGAAGCGAATTGCTCAAATGTTGCTGCAAACAAACAACTAACTAATTAAGTGTAGACGATCAGTTCGAGAGAGTTGCAAAATTTCAATGACTTCCAGTTAAAAATGCATTCGTCATAACATGTCGTCGAGGTATATTCTAAAATTCAAACTCGAATTCAAAACCCGTAGCGTTCAATGAGAACAGCATGCATTCAGTCAGTCAGTCAGTCGCGCTGAGCGTAGCTAATTGATTTTCTGTTTGACAACAGACAGCTACAAACTGTGCAAAAAAAAAAAAAAAAACAAAGTATCTGACAGCATGACGACGAGGCAGTAAGGACGTGGCAGGATATACGTTGCACCCTCGCCCGATCATATATCTCCTTTGACTGACTTATTATACAAGCTGAAAAACTGAACTCTACCTGCCAGAAAAAAAAAAAAAACAAAAAAAACAAAAAAACAAATACAAATACAAACACGAAAACAGTATAATCGGTAACAACATCAGTTATTCATTGTTTCGAAATGAAATTCTTAGAAGGATATTTATACACACTTACAAAGCAACATTGCTGCTACGTTTTCTTTTTTTTTCTTTCTCTTTCATATTGGCACTTTTTAGTCAAAAACAATTTTGATGCACACACATTTCAGATTGGTCTGGTGTAAAAATCATTGAACCTGCAATCAAGTCATCAATCATTGACATTTGCACTTTCGTATGCTATGAAAAATTATATTTTCAATTGAGTTTTTTGCAGCGAAAATAGTTATTAATTGAAATTTGCAAAAAAAAAAAAAAAAAAAAAAAAAATTCTGTTAAACTTAACAGTGCGCTAACAGTGCACTGTTAAATGCCACCAAATCGAGCGCTTGCTACTTATCTACTGTATTAAATGTAATATAAAACTTCTAACAAAGCAAATTTAAAGTACTAAAAGTCAATTACCAAACAATCAACTTTTATTCGAGGTTAATTGAAAAAAAAAAAAACAAAAAAAACTTTCCAACTAATTAAACTGCACTCAAGCGAAAGTCTTTCACATTCATACACTTGGCATCCTCTGGGAGCAACAACAACTTGTCAGCGCCATTAAAGTGTCGTTAAAACAAGTAGCTAATCAACGTTTACAAGGGTCGCACGTAGTTTAAACTTTTATGCCAATCTGGCAGACGACAACGTAAGGAGAAGCAGCTCCTGCGAGAAAACATGGCGCACATAATTGGCTGCCGAGAAGGAAAAATGCACTTGCTGTTGGTCTAAATACGCTGCACAGCAGCCAAACCCAACAAGTAAACTACTCCAGCAGCCATTGTGTACATGGACTTGTGTTCAAATAATTGTAGTGCCAAAGGAGCAACTGAGCGAGCAGAAAGAATACAAGCTGAAGCCGCAACCTGAACTACAAATAAAGGAAGTTTGAAGTAGTCGAGTCGAGTTATGTCTGAGTCTGAAGAAGAAATTTCATATAAAATCAAAACTAACCGCAAAAAACAAAAAAAGCAGAGAAAGAAAATAAAATAAATAAAATGCAGTGTTGAGTGCAAAAATTGTAGGTGTTAATGAACAAACTTGTCGTACGACAAAAAACAACAACAACAACAGCAATAAAAACGAAGCAAAACCGTATAAAATGATAAAAAACCTTCAACCAGATGAAAACAAAAAAAAAAGAAACCAGAGTAAAGCAATTGCATTACATGGAGTAAAGTGAAAATATGTGGCGCTCTGTTAAAACTCAAAAAGGCGTCTGCATTTAATAAACACCCAACAATGGAGAAGACAACAGCAACAAAAACACAACCGCACCACAACAACCACTCTGAATGCGACTATTTGGTGTCTGTCGTGTCCTGTTTGCTGTATTGCATAGTATAGTATCTGCATTAAATGGCGTACTGAACTGGACTGAACCTAGCGACACACAACGTCAGACGACAATAACAACAACAAAAGCAGCAGGAGTATATGAAGAAAGATGTTAGCAAAAAAAAAAACAAAAAAAAATACAAAAAAGAAAAAAAGAAAAAAGGGAACTAACGCATGAAGTTGACAAGCCGCCGGACAAACTCATTCTTCTCTTTCTCTGACGCAGATACCCATATTCTTAGGTGTCTGAGAGAGTGCACTGTACTCTCTGAGATACTTACATAGTCGGAAAGACACAGTGGATCTAGATGTGTTTCATATTAATGGATTGTAAAATTCAAATATTATTAACACTATTCATTGCAACAAAAATTTTCGTTCAAAGTGTGCCATTTTCTTTAAATGTGAAACAAAACCAGACAGTTAAATATACTTGTAATATCATTGTTACAATATTAAACATTTTACTGACAAAAATTATATACAATCGAATCATTTTTCTTCACAATTATTATACGAGTATGGTCAGTGTGACCATCGAGCACAAAATTAGAGAAAATTGGAGAACTGTCCAAATTTAGTACATTTTGAATTATTTTTTTGGATTAATATTTGGAAATCGAACGATTTGAAAGCATATATCTGCGTTTAATCAAGCTTGACCCGAGGTTCAATAGAAACTGGTGCCAAACTTTAAATAGAAACCAATTGGCGTTCAAAATATTTGCACCTTCTAAACGTAGTATGAACAAACGCTACTTTCACGCACATTAATATGTGTAGGGAGATGTGCGTTCTATATATTGTATATCAGTACTTCAGTGAGTTAAATCCATAGATAAAGAATAATCATTAGTAGTTACGTTTACCTCAAAAACATTTAAATTGGAGATTGAAGAATTAATTTAAGAGGCTTGTATCGTATATGCGTTTAAGTATCGAAATACAGATAAGTTTGATTTGACTCTTAGGATAGCTTTTTCAATGTTCGATTATAGTGTCAATTAGCTAACTGAATAATAAATGTATCTTATAAGATAAAAAGTATCAGTTAAACCATTTCGCTTTCTCGTACATCCCTTAAGCTAACTGGCAGATCAATGTGTGAATGGCAGAATTATTTATACAACCAAAAAAATATGGATTAATAAGCTGCACTATAAAAAGCTTTGTATTAAACCAACTTATAGCTCCGCTCTATGGACATAATTTCCTGGTGAAGCTTTTCAACATGCTCGTCACTCACGTCACCGATACTCTTTGCAAAAAATATAAAAGTAAATGCAAGAAGAGGATTTTGAGAGACATATTAACGCCTCTTGAAAAAAAGGATATGTAAGACATATCATAGAAAATGAAATAAGACAAGAAAGAAAACTGGGGTCGAGTGTGCACGACATAGAGATATCCTGTACCTTGTGCAAAGACTCGAGATTATTTTTGAGTTCAGTAGACTATAATATATAAAAAAACCGGCCTAGTGCGAGACGTACTCGCGCACGAAGCTTTCCGTACCATTATCTATAAAAAAAAAATCACATACAACAAATATGGGAAGTTAATATATAACTAAATATTCTGTGAATATTTCAAGCGTCTACCTGTTGCCGTTATCAATATCGAGCAAAAACGAGCAAAAAAATCACGTTTGTTGTATGGGAGCCCCCTTAAATATTTATTTTATTATGTTTTTTCAACTGTCTAACTATCACGGTTCATGAGATACAGCCTGGTGACAGACGGACGGACAACGGAGTCTTAGTAATACGGTCACGTTTTACCCTTTGGTACGGAACCCTATAAAATAATAATAATAAGGCATTGAATGCACTACTTGGCTGTAGAGTAGTGTTATTTAATTACACAATATATTGCAATATTCGAACATTGGGCAAAATTTAGACAGTATGTGTGTAGCTTAAATATCACAGATACTCGGCTCGTGCTTGCAGTACAAAGAGCCCTAATTGAATAGCAGGTGCATCATTTTTTGTTGTGCTTGTGAGTTTTTAAATTTATGGTGCTTGAAAGTTAAAAAAGACGCCCAGATTTCGCGCTATTCGTAAAAGTTCGCATGCCAAAAACATCCAGATTATCTCTGGTAGGCTCTGAATGTATGAAGCCTCCATACAATTTGTTAAATTTTTAGTTTAAAAAGAAATAGAACATGGATTTTAAGTATTTATTTTGTAAAGATTGATAAATAAATTGTAATTTTTTTATAGAAGACCAGCGCGGTAGAAGAAGCGTGTTGCTGCAAAGCCCTGACTAAAAATAAATACGAAAATACATAGTTATCTCTACTACAACAATATAATAGCGTCGTGAATTTTCAAATAAGCATCAAATATATGCCAAAGAGTAAAATTAAGCTTCAAAATATTTTAAAGCAATGTTTATGACTAACAAAAAATGTTTAATAAATTTTTAAAACCTAAATATGTGTTTTTTTTCTTACTACTTTAAACAAAGATTTAAACGTAGATTTTTTCTGAGCCATGTAATATCTCTAAAATCTCTAATGGGCAGTTCCAAAAAAAATATGCCTACAAAATGTTGCTATTAACGCCATTTTGTTTGCGTATTTGTCTGTGCATAATATTGTTGTTGATTTTTTTTTTTTTTTTTTTTTGTATCTATCATTTTGCGTATTTATTAAACGCAGACAGAAAGAGAAAGAGTAAAAGACTACATGTAGATAGGAAGTGAGAGTGAGTCCGAGTGCAAATGAACAAGGATAATGATGAGGCTGCCATTCGAAGCTGCTTCTCTTTTCATTATTGCTGTTATTGCTGTTCTTGTTGTTGTTGTTGACGTTAGCTTTCATTCAGAGCATCTGCCGCCATTATTGTCGTTATTTGCTGTTGTTGTTGTTGTTGTTTTCAGCTGTTTTAGCACGCGCTTTTCATTTACATTGTTATTGCTTTGGGTGTTTATTATTGCTTTTGTTCGCTTTATTAAAACGAGTGGCGCAATTTTAAAGCAATTATTAAACTTTTGTCTGCATTATTGTGCATTATAATTTTGTTGTTGTTGTTGTTGCTGTTGTTTTACTTCGATCCATTCATTCGATACGAAGCCTCTTGTCTGTCGTCCTTGTACATAGTAAGATAACTGCGATTATTAGTATTGTAGTTGGGTGTTTTTTTTTCTTTCTTCTTTTTTACTAAATGCATGACAGCATTTGAAAGTTAGGTACAGAATTTTAGCAAGTTTCATATGGCCAATATATACATATAAAAGTTTGATTATTAACTTGCCTTTGCAATTAGAGAAAGATTTTTCGTTTTTCCTATTGCTCATTTAAAATTCTCTAATCGTTGTGAAATCTAGTTGCTTCTACTTGAGAATAGATCACTAATTGAGTAGCAAGTTGGTTTGAGAAAAATTTTCTACACGAATTTTATTCAAGAGTTTCTAGCATTAAGCTAGTTTTCTGGTTCTATTCTAGTTTTCTGGTTCTATTGCAAACATTTTTATCAATCTCTTAAATAGCAACAGCACTACTCAAAGCCTACACAAAATTGTAATATATATAGATTAAATAGTGCAATAAAGGTGTTCACACGCAAAACTGTTAACGTATTAACGTGTTAAGCTTAACAAAAAGTAGCTTGCAAACAACTTTTGTTGTGTTTAATAATTGTTAAATTTAATAAGTCCATATTTCATGTTCACAAAGTAAGCTTAACTAACTTAATCGGAGGTGTCACAGAAATCTCTTTCAGCCCAATTCTGACCTAAATTTATTTCGTAGGTGTCACAGAAATCTCTTGTAGACCGTTTGAAATCTGCAGCCTTTTGCTATGTGAAATTGTTGATTGCATATATAAACTCATCAAGTCATGAGGTAAAACTTTGTTTATGTGCTAGTTTAATGTATTTTCTTCGTAACTGTGTCTTAATATTAAAACATTTAGCACATTTTATTATTTAATTTAAATTTATAAAAATGTCTATTTATTTGCTGAAATCTGATCAGGTTGGGTTACGCAACAACTACGAATGACAGCGTTGCCAACACAACAACTCTGCGTAGCACAAAACTCGTCTGTACACTAAAAACTATTTTCTATGATATCTCGGAGGTTTCTGTGACACCTACGGAACTTTTTAGAGAAATTCAAATCACCAGACGGATTTTTGTCTGTGACATCTCCGAATATGATATTTCTGTGATAACTCCGAATATGATATTCTGACTGTTATCTTGTCTATACGATGGAGTTTAAATGTGCGTATAAGCACTTTTTCATTAAATGCAGATTATTATGAAAACTTTTCATGAATTTTTCTCTTAAGGTATTCAGATTCAGTCGCTTCGCAATGGGAAATTGAAAGTAATCACATAGATTAATGAACGCCTTTGTGTACACGGTTTCGTTGTTACTGTCACTCATTAGTTTGAAAGTACGGTTGTTGATATTCTTGTCAGTTTTCTGTTTTAGTTGAAATTTGTTTAGTATTGAGGTCAGTTTCAAAGGTAACATGATAAATATTTAATATCTGACTGCTGCTTAAGTTCCGATTTCATTGTTCTGGCCTAATAAATTCGAAAATGATTGTCGATTTTCAAATTGTTCAAATTGTAAGTGTCTCACACTACACTTTTTCTTGTTGGTAATTACTTATTTTCTCATCAACTAATCTGTTAATCGATTAGGAGTTAATACCTTATCTGTTTCATGATAATCTCTCGTATGTATGTTGTCAAATGAATTGTCACTCTGTTAGCGCCAAACTTGAGTTCGAGAAGGCTTTCCTTCGTTATCAGTTTTCAAGTGCGATAACAACGAAACAGTTCTTTATTTCTACTATTTTGGCTTTTTCTGCGTATTATATTGATATTTATTTATATTTTATTTTCTACATTGTTGATATGTGCTCTTGGTGATATGTGTTGCCACATCGCCTTACATATCTGGTTGAGGTGGCAGCTTTCAGCTAATTTTATGACATTATAAATATCGCATAAACAGTGATTTTACGATATCGTTAAAGTTATGATTTTATGAAATGTGTCCTATAAATGCGATGCATCCGTACATATGCTATAGTTATATAACATTTTGTATATATTGTATGTTGTTTCATGTTAACATTTTTTTAATACAATTATACGATAATATGTTAACACACTAGTTCGTGAACACCCTCAATATATATATTAGAATAATTATTAAAATATAGAATTTAGGTTCAAATGCAATTTGAGATAACTTATATAAGTACCTATAAGCAACTTCAATTTTTGGAACATTTATTTGAAACGTTTTTCATTCTAAATTCATACTGAAAAATAATAATCAAATTTCTTCTAAAATAACGTCATTAATTTATTTGCCTGTCTCTGCAGTGCTTGAAAACTGAATGGACTCCGTTTAGTTCAAAAATAAACGATTCAGGTTGCTTTGAAGCGCTGCTGCTCGAAACTCATCTTTGCCTCTTCGATATTAATAGCGCCATTAATAAGGATTAGCTTTATACGCATTTCAACTCGCAGCAAAGAATATTCATATTTAATTTTAAATATATAATATTAAATTATTAGCTACAATAGTTTTGAGCTATCAATGAAATTTGAACTGCAGCTAAAGTACGAGTATCGTTAAAATGCCTTAGTGCATTTACCTTTTGCAAAAGCAGCTAATCAACAAGAATATTATTAAGTACAATATCATATAGTATACATATTATTAAACATATTGTAAAAGTAAAACTAGCCTAATCCAGGCACAAACCCAACCGGTTCTATAAAACGTGTTCAATGATTTATCGGCACAACTTTAGTTAAACACAGCTGAAACTTAATGCGCGCTGCGATTTAACTAAGTGTGGCAGTTACAAATTAGGCGGAGATTGTAGCGAAACTAGTCGAAAGCATCATATGGATGTGAAAAAAAAAAATTGCTTTAAAAAAAATATTCATTTATTGGCGTTTAATGAGCTTGAAATTTTGTTGTTTTAGTCATTCGGTTTGGATCTGATGTTCTATAAAAATAGTATGAAAGGTATAACATTCTTAAGCTACGAATAGAAATTGCATATTCATTGAAAAGTAATTAAAATGTTCGAATGGCTGCAGATACAATATATATCTGTGCGCTACAAACATACATACATGTGTCGGTGTAGCTACATACTTCATGTTTTTTTTTTTGGTTTTTTTATGTACGACATAATGATGAATTAATTTTTCTCAACTTTATAATTTCTTTAGCCTACCAATAGTGTAGAAGTTTTTTTTTTTTGTTAATTTTTTTAAAATCAACTGCAATGATTGCCAATCATTACACAGCATAATTTCAAATTTAGTATCTTCTACATTTCAGTTTATATTTGTTTTTTTTTTTTTTTTTTTGTACTTTTGTGGCTACAAAATTGACTACAAATTGTTGTTTTGATTTATGTTCTTTAAAAAATTTTATAGCGCTCTATTCTTACTATTATTCGTGTAAGATTTTTTTTCATTTTTGAAGTAGCCGCAAGCGTCGCTAGAACAACTCAATTGAAATTGTATTGTATAGTTACTGGCATTGTACACAAAGCATAATTCGAAAGATCTTGAAACGCACAATCACTTCACACAAAACTCATCTTAAAGATTTAATCAAGTGCACCACTTGAGCTCTATACGCAGTTCAAGCGGCGCTTAGTAGAAAAATTAACTCATTACCTACTTAAAGGTTCAGATTTCATTTACGTTTGGCGTAAAAATAAATAAATAAATAAATAAATAAATATAAATAAATCAAGATTCAATCATTAAAGATTTTGACACCGAAATACTAAAGTATCTGCGTGTGTTTGTGTGTGTGTGTTGACACGTGTCAAAACTTCCGCATGCAATAGTACATTCCTTCGAGGCAGCCTGAGTCAAAATTGGGGTAAAAACGAAATTGAAATCAGTGCAATTTTCAATGCGAAAAATGTACTACGCATTCAATGATTTTCTTGTGTTTGTTTGTGTTCTGGGGGTGTTTGCTTGTAGAGCTTTTGTTTTTCTCAATCCGTTTGTTTGTTTGTTTTGTGTTAGTCAAGTACTTTATTTGTTGTTTAAATATACTTTATCGATATGCCGGTACAAGAGTGTGCGAAGTATTTGCTACATTAAACTTTTGATTTAGTTATGCAGTCGCAGCGAGTGTCATGAAGATTTATGATTTTCAAAGAGATTATCATATTTAGAGAGTGATTAGAAGTTGTACGAAAAGAATTTAGGAATAATATAGTGAAACATTTTGAGTACTGAAAATGGGGTTGATTGAAACATTAAAAAAAAAAATTGAAATAGTTTAGTTAAATAAATAAATAGTAAAATAGTAAAATAAAGCGTTTGAACTGAATTTCTATTAGTCAGAGACGATTCTTCATCGGGCTAATCAAGCGAACTTTGAACTAAAAACAGATAAATCAAACAGATTTTCTAGTAAGTAGTTGAATTATACTTAAGTAGTCTCAATTAACTCTACAGAAAATTGATGTAACTTTAGCGTTGCACAGAATTAGGCCTGTAGTCTGCTATGTTGCAGAGCTGTAAAGGAATGATCCATTTTTAAATTCACAAAGAATGAACGAAAATTTTATCATTTCCTTTGAAAGCAAAATTGAATTGAATTTTGAATCATTCAAACTGAATTGTAAGTACATTTTAAATCATTGTTTATGAAAAATAAGAAATAAAATTTTTAAATTTATAAAGCAAGAATTACAATGAATGATTTACATTTTTTTTGTGTGTTTTATTTTTCAAAAAGTTTTCAAATTAAATGATTCAAAAATGTACAATTCCATTTGAATGAATTAAATTTAAATTCAATAAGAATGTTTTCCAGAAGGAATGAATCAAAATAGTTTAATTGAATGCCTAAATGATTTCCAGATTCATTCAGAATTGAATCATTCCTTTGCAGATCTGCTATGTTGCTGCAGTACTACTAGAATAGTTAAGTTAAATCTATAAAAAATTTACGTGCACTGCTCAAAATGTTAAATATCAAGTAGACGGAAAGTCTATAAATATATTTTAGTTATTTGGGATTATTCCATAATGATTTTTTTATTGTTCACATTCTGGACCCCACAAGTTCTTTTTTTTTTTTTTTTTTGTATTAATTGTGAATTATAAGTGCTGAACTTTAATAAGTTCCTACGGAAGCTTTTTTAAAATTATGTCATTTTTCATAATTTCTATCAGAGGCTCATCGCGTAGAGCCGCTTATATTGAAGTAACAAAAAACTAAATTTAATAAGTCATACCCCTAATGTATAACTTTCACATTATTTCCATTTGTAAATTATAATATGCAGTTCTATGTTTCCCTTTCTTCCTATGTTTCCTAACTTCAAATACAAAGAATAGTTAATACTTTAGTCTTCAGTCACACTCAGTCAACTCAATCAACAAAATCTGCAAAAGTCGAAGTCAAGCCACTCACAGATACATTGGTATACAACGCAAACAAATATTGAATTTTAACATCAAAATGTTTGTTTAACTTTGTAAGATGAAAGAAGTCAACACTTTCGGATTATGTGCGTAGAACTTGACAGCGCTGAGGAACAGAGATTTGCAGGTGTCATAAAAACCAGGCTCGTCGATTTAAGCCTTGCGGATTTGCAAAAGAGGAAACAGCTTAAACGACGGCACACGCCCACCATTCGAAAACGGAAAGAAGCAAGCAAATCCAAAAAGGAACATTGCAACGGAAAATCCGCAAATACAAAAGTCAGTGCAAACGCCCACTTATACAAACAATCGGCTCTTTGAAGCAACACTTGGCAGCAACGGGTTAAACCCACAACACGCTGTCGCTTCGCGTGAATCGCTGCAGCTACTGCAGTGTTTTTAATTAATAGACGTTTACTACATGACATATTCCTCTGCTGCAAAGATTCATGCTTTAACTTACCGGTATGTGTGCGTTTGTGTATCTTAAGATTCTCGCTGCGTGCAAACACCTTGCCACAGCCAGGATGTGGACAGGCAAAGGGTTTCTCGCCAGTGTGAACGCGTATGTGATTGACCAACTTGTACTTGGCCTTAAACGGGCGCCCATTGCGCGAGCAACCGACCCAGAAGCAGGCGTGTGTCGTACACTCCGGACCGCCGACGTGCTCCACCGTCAGATGCGTAACAATTTCATGCATCGAGTGAAATATTTTATTGCACGTTTTGCGTGCATTCGGAACCAAACCAGGCTGATCGGGATCAATCCAGAGGCACTGCATCTCCTGTTTAATGGCCGAGGCAGCCGATGCCGACGGCTGATGACGCATATAGCGCAGAAAAGCACCAGCGCCAGCCGGATGCATGGCCGACATGGCGGCATGATGCTGATGGGCGGAATTTAGATGTGCGGCATGTGCATGATGGGCATGTACCGCCGACGGAAAATTGCTATGATGCTGCGCATAAGGATGACTTGCAGCGGCCACCGCATAATCGGACATGCCCATGCGCATCTGATGCTGATGATGATGTGCCGCGGCGGCGGCGGCATGATGATGTGTGTGGAAGGGATGATTGCCGAATGAACTGGTGAGATCCGCTTGTGCAGCAGCAGCGGGAAAGGCAGAGAAAAGCATCGAATCCGAGGCAGTAGCAGCAGTTTGACCCATCAGCTGACCGCTGGTGGCTGCCACATTGTAATCCGCGGTGGTATCCGTGCGTCGGCCTAACAAAAAATCACGCGATGCATAGCTGCCCAATTGTGTATTAAAGTGACCAATGCCATAGCCAGCTGAATTTTGATAGGCAACAGCGGCGGCTGTTGTGGGTGAGGACATGTCGCTGGAACCGCTGCCGCCAGCACCGAGCGACATGAGTGTTGTTGCATCCAGTTGAGACTGTTGTTGTGATTGTTGTTGCTGCTGCTGCTGCTGTTGTTGTTGTTGCTGTTGCTGTTGTTGCTGCTGTTGTTGTTGCTGTTGTTGTTGCTGTTGTTGTTGCTGCTGTTGTTGCTGCTGCTGCTGCTGTTGTTGTTGATGCGTAGCTAGTTCATTTTGTTGATTTGAGGTGGTATTGGGAGACATGCGTAGGCCATAGGAGGCCAAATGATGTTGTGTGGGTGTGGGCTCAATAAATGCGTTCATCATCATTTTGATGGCTCTTAACGCTAACGTATTAAGGGGCTAATAAAAACTGTTTTGGGTTCGTCGACTTAAAAACACTATTTCGCGGCTTTAAAGTTTGCAAGCGAAAATGTACACCTTTTTCATAAAAAAACACTTTTTGAACGCTCTGGTTTGCACAGTATACTGCTCAATTGGCCATAATTCAAATGCAGAAGCTTTTTTTTAGATTTAATTTTTTGTAAATTCGCTTGCTTTTTCTTTTCTTTTTTTATTCCTTGTTTAGCAGCAATTCTTATTAAAGTATAAACACTATTCGGAACAAACACAAACAACACGCGACGCTTAATTGTCTTGCGTATGAATTAAATGTCCGCGATTTTCAAAAATTTTCATTTGATATGCGAAATACTCATAAAAGTATTTGCAATTTGAATACGTTTTCGAAATTGTCACGCGCGCGTACGTCGTACAACTTTTCGAGTGGCGAACAGCATGAAGCACAATGTTTAAAACGCGTAAAAACGGAAAAATCTTCATATGAATATTTGCTTCCTTTTTGTTTTTGTATTTAAAATTTTATTTTTTTTTATTTTTATATGTAAAGAGCTGCGACGACGACTTTAATCGTTCACCGTCAATTCTCGACTCAGCAGCTCAGCATCCAATCGCTCACTGCTGTGCCGTACCACGCGGCGGTGCGCTGCTGCTGCGTACGGCTTGCTGTGCAATGGCTGCGAGCAAGTGAGAGAGTGAGAGTGAGAGCGAGTGCGAGCACATAATTCGGCGAGTGCGAATGAAACACCTTTACGCATTAGGCTGAACAAACCGACTAAACTGCTGCAACGAGCTCGCATTCGCATTTGAGCTTAAAAGAGCCCGAGCATGTGAATGTGTTTGTTTGCTTCGCAACCATTTTGCATGTGTCCGAGCGAGCGCAGCATATACACACCGTGGTGACTACACACTGCCTGCCATGCAAGTGTGTTGAATACAAAACTGGTTAAGGCGCACGCGCATTAATCTATGCGTAGGAATGCACAGGCATGTAGAAAATGGCTGCCATAGGCTTTGCAGTGCCTCAGTTGAAAGAGTAGCGCTATATGTAAACACAGCATGTAATCCAATTGGATTTTGCTCTATGCTGCAAATGCTGTGGTGAATTTGTAAGAGCGAGGCATGCAAGCATATTGCTTATGCATTCTAACATATATTTTGTAAGTTAGATTTTCTGCTTTGTTTTGTTTTTCCTTCCTCTTTTTTTCTTATTGTTGTTCTTTGGTATAGCAACAACAACAACAACAAAAACAACGCAAAATAATTAACACCCACCAAGCCAAAACAGCAAGAACAACATAACACGTGCGCCCTCGCTTGCTGAGTGGTTGCTTGTGGGGGGGCGTGTTAACGCATGTCAATTGTGTCGGTGCGCTTTTGTACAAGTTTTGTTTTACACGTTGTTCTTGTTCTTGTTGTTGTAGTTGCTGCAATTTTACACAAAGCACAAAAACAACAAGTAGAAAAAAAATGCCAACTCCGCCATTGGCTGTAGAAGCGAATTGCCAATTAAAAATTTTTGCATTTCATTTTATATTTTAATTCTTTTTTTAATTAAAATTCTTCATTAAAGAAATTACAAGTTTTTATGCAATTTAATTACTTAATTTCTTTATGTAGTTCAATTGTTTTTATTTTGTAATTGTTTTTACATATATTTCTAATACAATTTTTTTCTTTTCAAAGCGCTTCCATTTTTCATTTAATTTCGCATGCCACGCACAACTTTTAATTATTTTCATTTTGCGCACAAATTTATCATTGTCACTCTAGTTTTGTTTCTGTTTTTTGTAATCGTGTTGATTTAATTAATTTTTGTTCGTTGGAGGTTTTCAAGAAGTCAGCGGTAGCTTTTCTGGTTGCTGTTGTTGTTGTTGTTGCTGCTGCTGCTAAGCTTTCATTACTTGACCGCCATCTTGTTTAAATCATGTTGCCTGTCAAAGTGTGTTCGAAAACTTGTTTAATACTGAATTCGATTCATTATTGTTGTTGTTGCCTTTCATGTCGATATTTGTTTCTTTTTCTGTTATTTCAGTGCAATATATTGCAGATGCTTTTAGTTTCATTTATTTTTAATTTTTGTTTTTTCTATATCTTTTCATTTGCACCATTTTATATATTTGCTTTTTTCTCTCATTGTTTTTAGTTGTCGGATACCAATTTTCTGTTTACTTAATACATATTTCAATTAGTTTATGTTTAAAATAATGTGTGCGCTATAAATTTAAAAAATCACAGCAAGCTGCACATTGTTTTCTTTTTTTTTGTTTTTCCTACAATTTATTGCAACTTTTTCTTTAATAAACGCTGAGAATTTATGATACTTATTTTTAAATCGTAAGTATTAATTAAGTTAATGAAAGTGTACTTTGTACACTGAATAAATTAAGGCTTAATAAAAATTGTATTGGTGTTTGAATTAATTCATAGCGTTTCGAGAGTGAGATGGATGACTAGTGCTTCCCAATATTCCACTGTCCAAACTGTATTCCCCCACAAACCTACTTTCATTGAGCATTGTTTTTGGTATACTATGTCATTTATTCGAAGCATTAATAACCACACACTCCTCCCAACAGCATTTTTTTACAAAAACATTTTTTTTTATGCTCCGCGTGTACTAAAGTGCATTCAAAACAATGCAAATTGAGCATAAGCTTATCAAAATCCGTTAAAATTCATTTCATTTAGTAGAGAAAACATCTGAAACTATAAGAGAGGTAACTTTGTTCTTTAAAGTTTCCAGACCTAGGGAAACAAAATTGTGCAGCTTTGTAATACAAGGCATAATGCTGTTCGTCAACTTACAGTGTCCGTTCCAGAAATAATTTAAGCTTTAATGAGAATTGGTAAGTGGAGAGATAAATCAACAGCATTAAAAGCCTTGAACTAATTATGTAGTTTTGATTTCATTGTTGGATTATATTCTCTTAGCAATATTTTAACACTTCCATTTCCGCTTAGCGTGATTCTTCCAAAAAAACAATCGACCTTATAAAGACGTCAGAAGTCAAATCATCGTTAGTTTCGACACTAAGAAGCGATATTGATCATTTCCATCGAATATTTTTAAATGCAACGAAGATAGCTCAAAACTTGGATGTTGCCAAGAACTTGTGGTCGTTAAAAATTTTTAAATAACCATCCATCGCAAAGGTGTGAGCACTACTACAAAGAATCAGTATATATTCCACTTATTGAAGCTGCTACGGAAGATCTTAAACTATTTTTTCCTGAGCAACTCATAAAAAGTTTTAATTAAGGTTTTCTCCTAATTCGAATTACAACCGAAAGATATAACTGAACTTAACGAATGTTTTGTAGGTCGTTACAATTGTATCATGAGGAGTAAGATTGAACAGAAAACATTGAAAATACGATCAGAATTGGAACTTTGGCAACAAAAATGGAAGAATCGACGAAATAATGAAGCAGACAAGTCCTGCAATAGAAACTCTAAAAAATTGTGTTAAGAATTTATGTCTTAGAACAACAATCCCACGAGATTACAGATTAAATGGATTGGCTCTTCTTATTAAAAACTGTCACATTCAAGTTGACTCAGAGAAAGTCATACAGATGTTCGCTAAAACGGGATATCACCGACTTCACTTCAAAGTTTAAAGACAATTTTATGAATTAGAAAATATAAGAATGAAACAAAAATATATTGAAAATAAAAATATTATCATATAATTGTATCTCATATACATTCTTCTTTATTTTTTATAGAGATCCTCCCAAAGTTCCGCCCTTGTCTACTTACAGATATTTTTACCTATTTTTATTTTATTTTACACATACAGCCATGCTTCCATTTTCACTTACTTTTCCGTTTTGCGATTTCATACGCAAGCTTATCATATAACTTTTGAAACTTACTTCAAAAGTAAAGAAACCTCCACTCAACGAAATCTGTGAAATCGGATTGAATCGTTACTGAAATCGCAAAACGCAAATGTGGAAATTGAGAGTAACCCCCGTCCAGAGGCTTCTGGATCCGAAACCGAAAACCATCGAATTTTGGATGTTTATGGAGAGCACGCTCTAGCTGAGCAAACGTGTCGTAAGTGGTTATCTCTGTTTAAATATCTGTTTAAATTTTGCGCTGGAAGATAAGAAACGACCTAGAGAGTCTAAAAAGTTCGAAGATGAAGAATTGAAGTCATTGCTCGATGGAGATGAAGTCATAATCATTTAAAGTTGGCTTGTCAACAGTCAGCAAATGAAACAAAGACATGAGAATGATCCAAACGCAGGGAAATTGGGTCCCATGCGAATTGAAACCAAGAGACGTAAACATCGTAAAGTGAACATCATTACAACTGTGAACGAAAAATGTACCATTATATTGAATTCGCTTTTGCATCATTTTTGAAAGAGTAAAAACCGGAACAGGCCACACACACAAATGCCTAGTCTTAAATTTAAAACGAAGAAAATATTTTAATTTAATTGTTATTAACGTTTATTTTGAATCCTACAAATTGGATTAATTTGGCTTTTATTAATGTCAAATACAAACTAATGTTAAGAAGAATTTTTACAAAAAAAAAACAAAAAACATAAAATCGGGCGTTCACTTTCTATAGAATGACCCGTAACATTGAAAATGGTTTTCCGGATAGATACTAGATTGACTTATCAAACTGATCAAGAATAAAAAACCTCAAACCGTTAAAACTGATATCATTTGGAGAAAATGTGTGAAAAACATAAACCCAACATTTATGCAAATGTAACGATCACCTGTAATCACAAATTGTGGCCATCTATTTTGCAATGTGAAATGAAAGCAGTAATATATCAAAATAGGTAGAACATTATAAAATAAATCAGAGAAAAAATGAATGTTAAATTAAACCACATATTGTAGTTTAAATAAAAACTTTTAATAAAGGTTGTAAGAACCGGTTGAATATTATAAAAGTTTTTAGTTGAAATGTAAATTTTTAATTCCCAACTAGTTTAATTGTTAACCATCATATGGAGAATATGGAGAATTTGTTGTCATATAATGTGTATTAGCTATAACCTTATATATAGATAAGTCATTTCATAAAAAGGAGTGTCACTTAAAATTTTGTTCACAGTAGTTCCCATGCGCTAGTTTTCTCCCACAATTGGGGAAAAATGAAAGCAATTACTGAGTTAATTACTGAGCAATTACTGCATTAATGCTCCCAGAGCATGTTGGGATGTGTGTTTATGTACTTACATTTATGCATGTTTGGCTTTTTTATTTCAGTTACTTGCGTTGGTCGGAAGCCAGTGGAGCATGTGCCTATGTGTGTAAGTATGCATGTAACAGGAAAAAGGCGGTCTTGGATACTTATTTAATTATTACCATCAGCGACAGAAAATAATGATTATTAATTCAATATTCAGTTCAAAAATCATTATGGAATGGTCCACTTTCTATCTAGGAGACCAAATATTTATATTTATTGAAATAAAAGCAATTATAATTATTTTTAATTTTTATTTTAAGAATCGAAAAATATAATTCAGTGAACAATTTTTATATTAATTGAATTATTATTTTTTTTAATGGGACTTTGATTTTACTGTCGTAATAGATCAATAATCATTGGTTAATCATAAAACATGAAGTTTCGACAAAGGTTGTTAATCTTGTTTGTCGTTGCACGAAAAATGCTTTTAAAAGGTATGAGTTATGAACAAGTTCGTTGAGCATATAGATGTGTTTTACATTGTGCAGGATATGGTTTTGGAGCATTGAGCAGGATATAGGATTATTAGACTTATGTTAGACATAATGAAATTTAAAGCCGCCGCTCGAATTCGCTTCCAACTCAATATGTTTAATAGGTACCCAGAGAACACCTCGAGGAGGCCCTCACAATTGTAATTGGGTCACAAATTATTAGGACCTTTAAGTCGACTTGAAGTCACATAATTTCAAAAATTAAGGATCCTTGAAATTAAGTTGCTTGCTTCTCAATTGAAAAAAAAATACTAAAGTCGAAAAATCGGTTTTTTTTTCTGTTTTCAATTTTTAATTTTATTTTATAATCTCATTGCTTAATTCTTTTGAGTCTGTTCAGATAGATTCTGACTTTTTACTACCTAAAATTTTACCTGTTAGCCATTTACTATTCTTCCTTATTCAAATCATTGAGCAGGTGGTTCTTGAGTCGATAACAAGGATTGGACTGTGAAAAACCGTCTGCGTATATATCTAACCTGACTGTGGCGACTACGCATTTTTGAACTGCAGGGTGTCTCAAAAGAAAGTTCGCATTTAAAAAATCGATAAAAAGAAGTAATTAGTTTATTGAAAAAATGTTTATTACATATTAAAATACACACTCTGGGAATTTATTTCTTAAAAATGATATTGTCCAAATGCAAACCGTTGCGTTCACGGCATTCATTTAATCGAACACTAAAATTTCCTATGACGGCTCGGCAGATATTCTCCGTGATGGCTGCCATTTCGTGACGGATATTTCCTTTTAATCAAATGTGAACTATCTTTTGAGACACCCTGGAAGGAAAATCCTTTTAAAATGCTCTATATGAGGCTTTTTATCGAAAACTCTTTTAAAAATTTCAAATTGGATTTTTATTAAATACTCTGAATAACACTGTACTTCATCAGACAGTTTCAACAGCTTAACACATATTTCGCTGTCATACTTTTAAAGCAACTTATACAATAGATTCCCTGCAAAATAACGCAGTGCATTTCCATTAAAAGTATCTTGAATATTTAAATTTGTTGCTTCTAATTCTAATAAAAATGTTGGCTATGTCAATAGTAATTTAAAACTGAAAGCTCCTTCAGATAAATTCTTTACTTTAGTAGAAATTCATTCTGATATTTTTAAAAGAGTTTTCGACAAAAAGCGTAATATGCATAATTTAGAAAAGAAAGTACTTCAAACATGCATAATCGCCTCAGCCAAATTAGATATATACGCAGGCTGGTTTTCACAGTCCAATTCTTTTTAACGACACAGGAACCACCTGCTCAATGAGTTTGTTCCGATTTTAATAAGGAAGAATAGTAAATGGCTAACAGATAAAATGGTAGGTAGTAAAAAGTCAGAATCAGAATCAGATTTAAAATTAAAAATTGAAAACAAAAAAACCTAGTTTTCGACTTTAGTATATTTTTTTTTAATTGAGAAGCAAGCAACTGAATTTCAAGGATCCTTAATTTTTAAAATTATGTGATTTCAAGTCGACTCGAAGCTCCTATTAATTTGTGACCCAATTACAATTGTGAGGTCCTCCTCGAGGTGTTCCTGGGTACTGAAAAAACCTCAAACCGTTAAAACTGGCGCATGGGAATGAAATGACTTATCTACTGGTATATGACCGGTTACAGCTAATACACATTTCATGGTCTCATAATTCTTCATAGGATGGTTAACAATTAAACTAGTTGGGAATTAAAAATTTACATTTCAACTAAAAACTTTTATAATATTCAACCGGTTCTTACAACCTTTATTAAAAGTTTTTATTTAAACTACAATATGTGGTTTAATTTAACATTCATTTTTTCTCTGATTTATTTTATAATGTTCTACCTATTTTGATATATTACTGCTTTCATTTCACATTGCAAAATAGATGGCCACAATTTGTGATTACAGGTGATCGTTACATTTGCATAAATGTTGGGTTTATATTTTTCACACATTTTCTCCAAATGATATCAGTTTTAACGGTTTGAGGTTTTTTATTCTTGATCAGTTTGATAAGTCAATCTAGTATCTATCCGGAAAACCATTTTCACTGTTACGGGTCATTCCATAGAAAGTGAACGCCCGATTTTATGTGTTTTTTTTTTTTTTGTAAAAATTCTTCTTAACATTAGTTTGTATTTGACATTAATAAAAGCCAAATTAATCCAATTTGTAGGATTCAAAATAAACGTTAATAGCAATTAAATAAAACTATTTTCTTCGTTTTAAATTTAAGACTAGGCATTTGTGTGTGAGGCCTGTTCCGGTTTTTACTCTTTCAAAAATTATGCAAAAGCGAATTCAATAAAATGGTACATTTCTCGTTCACAGTTGTAATGATGTTCACTTTACGGATGTTACGTCTCTTGGTTTCAATTCGCATGGGACCCAATTTCCCTGCGTTTGGATCATTCTCATGTCTTTGTTTCATTTGCTGACTGTTGACAAGCCAACTTTAAATGATTATACTAATTCTTGAACCGTTCGACATGGATCTTCATCGAGCAATGACTTCAATTCTTCATCTTCGAACTTTTTCGGCTCTCTAGGCTCTAGGTCAATTTGAATGTGGCAGTTTTTAATAAGAAGAGGCAATCCATTTAATTTGTCTCGCAGCATTGTTGTTCTAAGACATATATTCTTGACATAATTTTTTAGAGCTTCTATTGCAGAGGAATTGTCTGCTTCAGTATTTTGTCGATGCTTCCAAATTTGTTGCCAAAGTTCCAATTCCTATATTGTTCTATATTGCACTTTTTCTGTGCGAAATTAATAACGACTACAAAATTATGGCATTCAAACTAAAACCTGTAAGAATTTCATAAGTGTGTGTGTGTGTGTAAGAATAAATTTTTTTAAAAAAATTGGAATTGAACCCATTAACGACCAAAAATTAAACTTAACCCTCTTGCAACCATTAATGCAAACTTATTCATTTTTATTATTCTAAAACATTTATTAATCGCTTAAATCAAATTGATTTTGTAAACTTAAATCAAAAACGCCCCCTTCATTTTCATTAATTTCCTCGTCCTGGTCGCTAATGTGAAGTTCTTCTATGAGTTCGCTGCAACATAATTGTTGAATGACTTTAGGTGGAAGTGTGGAACGTTTCCGTTTTTGCAAGCGTCTATTTATAAATGTTGTAGAAATTAATGGATCTGAAGTATCGACAGTCCCATTAAATACGTCTAACAGGTTATTGGTGCGGTTATTTTTGCGAGCGTGAAGTCGCGATTCAGCAGCTTCTTCTCCTAAAAAACTCATTGGATTTTTTTGAGTGTATAAGTACTTTATGGACCGTAGAAGTCATTGGCAACCAGGAATATAGCTCCTGAAAACGTTTTGCTGCTTCAAAGCAATATAATTCAAAATGACTTGGATTGATTTTGAACTGGCAGGATAAACAAATCAAAATGATTTTTAATCGAAATATAAAATCTTTGTCAGCATCAGTTATTTTAGAAAAAAAGCATGTTCAGTAAAAGCTCAAGTGCGAGCAGTGGAACCGAAGCCACTTACTCTGGGCATATCCACACGAAGTCCGAGCTTTATCCAAAAGTCGTTTTGTATGTCTGCTTTACTTTTTAAGATAGTCAACTTATCATCTCCTCGTATCTGTTTTTTTCTTTTGCACTGAGTATTTCACTTTCATAAATGTGTTCAGCACAAATGGGACAAGTGTGATCTAGTTCCAGTTATAATACTTAAAACTTTTCAACAGAATTTCCATCACCAACTTATAAAAATATAAATAAAGCGTCAATTTCCTTTTTTAAGTCCAGGTCTTCCTTAAAAACAACTTCTTTTGTCTCCTTTATGTACTCCAGTTTAATGGGCCGACAAAATCTTACAGATTACGGTGTGCGGTTGTTCCAAATTGGCTTTCCCGATAAGAGCAGTAACCTTAAGGGAATAACTGTAGTAGCTAAAAGAGGGCCATCACAGCTATTTGACGAACTTGACTCGTTAAATATTTGCTTAAATTGAGCTTAACTAGTGCTGCTATCAAATCCATAGCTTAATATTAATTTGGAGCTTAAAAAATCCGTCTTCTCCTCTTCCATTATAGCTTGAAAAACTTCTGTATCTCAACAATTCTTTCAGCCGTATGCAGTAAAATAGATTGCAGCGAAACTTTGGCGAGGGTCTCATTTGCTATTATACCCTGAGGTCGGCATTTCAATTTTGCTGCTGTAATTTTACTGTAATGTGGATATACATATGTCGCAGTTTCTTAGCTTGTTTTCGTTGCGTATTGCATTATACTGCTCTTTTGAAAAATTGGTTTCAAAAAGGAAAGCTAAAGCCTCATTCGCAGAAAGTGGAAATGGGTTTTAGGGATCTTTATTACCAATTTTACGAATTTTTGATAGCCTGGTTGGGCTTTCCGTACTTTCTTTAAGGACTGCAGCCAAATCGGCATCACCTTGTTTACGAGCCGATGTTGCTGCTGCACGAACGAGATGATTATTACCAGCTGTCTCATTTGCAAAGGTCTGCGGCTTCTTTTCTTTTTCCAAATTCTGATTTTGCACTGAAAACAAAACAAAACTTAATACAGAATTTAGCCAAGCATGATTTTGGTCCTTAAAGACATAAATTTCCGTAAGATTTTTCCCACTTCTGAGCTGATTTTACGCAAAAAAATGTATTGTTTGGTTTATGTGTTTCTCCATTTCATCCGAAATTGAATCAATTCCAATTTTGTCAACCACATGTTTGAAAACGGCATTAAATTTTTCCTTTTTTGTGCATTCTTTTCGCCATAATTCAAACAAATCGCTTTTTTATCCAGAGGTTAGCTTAAAAAACGAGGATTTACTTGTAAAGCTCAAAAAATCGCAATTTGAAATAAATTGCAATAACTTATTACTTATTTTTCAATCCATTTTTTTAAATTTGAAAAAGGTCAAATGGGGTCAAAATTTGTGACGGCTTACAGAAAGTCAAAGTTTGAAATTAATTCTACCGTTTTAAGGTGATGTAGGCTAATAAGTTATTTTCAAATGTAGCGACATAATTATATTTTTTTATTAAACACATACATATATACTTACGTGTCTCTTTATTTTCCATTTTACACTACTGAATTATTAGCAACCCAAATTTGAGTAATACGCACTTAAAATTGGTCAAACAAAACTGACCTCGCAAGCACATTTGTAGAGAAACTTGCATCGATTGACTTTGACGCACAGCTGTGTAACGGTGCTCTATTTTTAGAACAAACAAACACCACTCGTCTTTGTTTTTAAACATTTTCTACTAAAAAACAACAACAACAACAATAAAAGTGTAACGGCACTTTGATTCGTATCACTTTTGCACAGAAAAAGCGGTCAATTGACCTGATGTGCATTGTAACGACCTACAAAACATTCGCTAAGTTCAGTTATATCTTTCGGTTTTTATACGAATTGGAAGAAAACCTTAATTAAAACTTTTTATGACTTGCTCAGGAAAACATATTTGAAGATCTTCCGTAATAGCTCCAATAAGTGGAATAGGTATATACTGATTCTTTGTAGTAGTGCTCACACCTCTGCGATGGATGGAAAATGTTTAACGACCACAAGGTCTTGGCTTTTTTCTATCAACAACCAATTTTTCAGCCATCTTCGTTGGATTAAAAAATATTCGATGGAAATGATCATCTATACCGTTTCTTTGTGTAATTATTGTGAAAAATAATGTTGATATGACTTCTGACTCCTTTATAAGGTCGATTGTTTTTTTTTTCTTTTTTTTTATTAAACACGCTAAGCGGCAAAAGAAGTGTTGAAATATAATATATATATATATATATATATATATATATAATATAACAATATAATCCAGCGATGAAATCAACGACTCAATATCTTATACCAGCATGTTGCCCTCAAGGGTTCTGCCTTTCACCAGTACTTTACTACAACTTTATCTCTGACTTTTCACCTTTAGAAGTGCGAAATTTAAATTTTCGCTGTTGATATTACAATAGGTGATGATTAGCAACGGGTACCTCTTCCAATGAGATTATCGAAAAGCTGCAGCAAGCTTCAAATACAATAATTCACTATCTTAACCCATGGAAGAGCAAAGCGATCATTTTTACAAAAAGAAGATACTTGTGTTTTTATGTCTGGGAAAGCTAAGTTACGAGGACAGTTTGATAAGTCAGTGACGTTTTGTATTTTGTATTATATTGATTTGAGGGTAGACCCTGAAGTACCCAATGTGCAACAATAGGTTTATGTTTGGTAGCCATTGAAAGCAGACGTGAAAGGCAATCAGGCGGACAGAAATTGACCTGAAACGTAATCGACTCATAACTTCGAAGTAGACTTTGATTCATGAACATGGATAAAATATGAATCTATAGTAGCACATCGGTGCCTAAACAATAAATGAAACAGTAGTTTTCTTTGGTCGGATTATCGTGGCAACCTTCCGATTTATGTCCATCTGTATCTGGCTTTCATATCTGCTTTCAATGGAGGTCAAACACATACTTAATGATTTACATTGCTTAAAATTTGACCATAATCTATTAACATATGATAGTCGACAGAAGCAGCGTTGCATTTGAATTATCAAGTTGCCCTTCTACATATTTGGGTGTTAGACTCCCAATTCATATGTACACATATGTCCACACAAATTAATAGAAGTTTGTTACTTAAATCAACTTAAAAAAAAATTAATTTTCAATTTACCTTGCCATTTTTCCACACGTTCCCCGCATGTAATCTCTAAATCAATGTTATTTAAAGATAATATAGTCAAAATTTGTAACAAGTTTTATGAGAAGTGTAGTATGTAAGTAGATTTTAATTAGTTATAAGTGCTGAAAGAGATTTTATTTGTCCCTTAAAACCGTGAAACAATTATATGTAATCTTTTAAAAACAAAATTTTTAGTGGAAAAGATGCATATCCCTTGGAACAAAAAATTAAGACCTAACGTACTCGGTTGCTGATTCGCTGTGGGTGGAGGAGAGGAGGGATGACTAGTACACATTTTGTGACCACAAAGAAAATAATTAGCCATTCTCATAATTCTCCATATGATGGATAAAAATTAAACCTGCTGGAAATTATAAATTTACATATCTACTCAAAACTGATATAATTTTCAACTGGTTTTTAATACATTTATTAAATTTTTTTATTTAATCTCAATTTAAAATTAACTTTCTCTTTAATTTATTTTATATTGTTTTACCTGCTTTGATTTACTATTGTCTTCATTTAATATTTTAAAATATGTGACCGCGTCCATCGATGATTGGACTTCATATAATATCATCCAATGTTGGTCACATACAATACTTATAAATTACGTCTATGATGGTTTTTTATTAAAGAATAATTAAGATTGGAGCTGTCGTGTGCGTTCATGACTGGGTAATGCCCCTGCACCCCCTGCTAATGTAGACCATTGCAGAGTTAGAAATTTTGAAATAAATTGAAAAAATGTTTTTCTCATTCGCACAAACTTATTATACTCTTTGGGGTGTTAAAAAAGGAATTAATTATTTTCTTCCCACACTTTTTATACAGAGTGAGGCAGCATAACTTCCTTTTATGGAGTGGGTGGCATTTTCGGCTGTAGGGTTTGTAGCGTGGCGAGAGTAATACCAATCGACATGCGGAGTTCTAAAGTTATATTTACTTTCAGTTAAGTCGCTTTCTGAAAGAAACCTCTTATAGACTCTCTAGTTGAAGCTTTTTAGCACTTTACTTGGATCAAAAATTGTTTTGTCACGTTTTCTTAAAGTTCTTTATAATGTAAATTTTAGAAAGCAAAATTTGGAGAATTATCAATTGCTTACTTACTGCTTACTGCTTTCGATCGGTCAAGGCCGCACGAAGCTTCTACAAGTCAGCATTATATTGCCATCTCAAGCTAGGTCGTCCTATCTGACGCCGTTCACCAAACAAGTTCAGGTTTCCGTTTAGTGATGGAATTTTACGCGCTGGGTTATGTCAACCTCATCATACAGCTCATACACCTCGTGGTTCATACGGGTCCTTAAGTCGACGCCAACTCTAAGAGGCCAAAAATTCCTACGAAGAATCTTTCCGGGATTATCATAGAATTTTATCTTCTGACCATAAATTACCAGCGTTATTTTTCATGTGAACTCTAGGCTGTCGTTGTTGGCACTGGTTGATTACCAATTGCTGCTATGGAAAAAATTTTACATTGCGGGGTATTACAGAGTCGAATATATCGACTATATCTATCAATATTGCAAAGACAATAGGGCAGACAGAAACGTACAGACAGACGGACATGGCTAGATCGCTCGCCTTGTCATATTGACCACGAATATATATACTTTATGGGATCTTCGATGCTAGTTTTAAGGAGTTGCAAACATAGTGACTAAATTGTACTCAATTTGGTTCGGCAGAATCAACTGGAAGTCAACAAAACGGCGCCACATGCTATACAGCGCGTCAAACAGTCGACTTACTGAAGGAAACAATTGGCGAAAGCGGTTTTTCTCGAAATGGACCAGTCAATTACGTAAATTACATGATTTACATGGTAATCGAACTTCCAGAATTCTCCACTTCCGAGCCAGTAACGGCGCCCACATACACGAAATTATATTTAAAAACTAATGCCATAAAATTGTCTATCTGATAAAGCCAATTTTGAGTTTTTTAATGCAATTTAAAGGGTCTGAAAAAAACATAATTTACTGTTCACATTCTGTGTGCAAAGTTACACTGCGGACGGTAGTCCAGGTAAGTGACGAAACCCCACCCTATTTCGGTTGCAGCACGTGCTATACACGAATTATTATTATTTTTTTTTTATGTGATAATATAGCTCGCACTCGTAACCACGCCTGATTTGCATAGTTTCCTTAAAGATCTCCGAATACAGTATCTACCAATACCTCAACCGAAATCATTATTTTACAGAAAAGTCTGAGGTCAAAGTTATGCCATTAATTTCTGGATCGCTCTGGAATAGAACATCTTCTAATGGTAGAAGTCTGTTTAAAGATTTATGTGCAAAGTGGCGATGCATCAAAGCAAACTTTCAGTTAATCTGCAAGTGTTGATTTAGGAATATCCGGCAATGTTTGGTGGAAGTTATCAGCAAATTAAAACCATTAAATATTTTTCCCCCCAAGTCATGAAGTGTCACATTTATAAAATCCGATGCTCTTCTGTGCGCCATTTTTCCTTCATCCCCCAATCACAACTTGATTCAGTACCTTGTAACTGATTGAAATGCATCTATCTCCGAACAAAATTAGAGCGTTATTGTATTTTCCGTTTACAAGTTTACATATTCTTGATCAGCTCGACGAGACGAGTCGACAACTATGCAACTATACTTCTTTTTTTTTTTGCAGTTTATTATTTATTATTTTTTGGGGTAGCGCCCATACAAACCCACCGTCCACTTTTGACTTTTTGTATAAAAAACTTTTTTATTGTAGACAATATCAACTTAATAATTGATATGGTAGCTTCTAGTCGACGGACGCTTCACATATACATTAAATAGATCCGTCCACTTTTTGGGGCAGCCCCATACACAGCCACAAGAACAAGAAAAAACGTTAACTTCGGTTCAACCGAAGCTCTATTACTATACACATTAATAGATGTGTATGAAGTGACCATCTATAAGATCCCACCATATCGAATTTCAAGATGATATTGACGTTATTCATACAAATGCATAAAAGTGAGCTGTGGGTTTGTATGGGAGTTTCTCAAAAAGTAGGCGGGACAAACCCATTTGTAAATATATGTGTATGAAGCGACTGTGTACTAAGATCCAACAAATCGAATGGCATGATGTTTTCCATACAAATGCATAAAAGTGAGCCGTGGGTTTGTATGAGACTACCTCAAAAAATCTGGACATGCCCATTTGGATATGAAACGGTTGTCCACTGAAATCCACCAAAATTTCAAGCTAATATTTATTTAAATAAAGAATTATTTAATAAAAAATACAAAAGTGGGTGCTGGGTTTGTATGGGGGCTTCCCCAAAAAGTGGGCAGAAAACGCCCATTAATCTATGTTTCTTAAGCGGCATTCCACAGAAGGGCACCATATCGCATTTTAATCTAATATTGACTTTAATAAAGAAGTTTTTCATACAAAAACACAAAAGTAGGCAGTAGGTTTGTATGGGGGCTACCCCAAAAAGCGGGCGGGTACCACCCATTAATGTATAGGGGAAGCGTCCATCCACTAGGAGCTACCGTATCAATTATTTAGTTGATATTGACTACAATAAAAAAGTTTTTCATATAAAAAGTCAAAAGTGGGCGGTGGGTTTGTATAGGAGCTACCCCAAAAAGTAGACGTGGCGGGTCAATCTTGATACTCTATTAAACTGCAATAAAAAGAATATGTGCCAAATTTCAACTGGATAGCATACAAATTGGTCCCCAAAAAATGCGCAACAACATACAGACAGACAGACAGGCAGACGGACATTTCTAGATCGACTCGTCCCGTCGAGCTGATCAAGCATATATATACTTTATGGTGTCTACGATGCCTCCTTTAATGCGTTACAAACTTTCAGACAAATTGATAATACCATTTCACACAATGTGTGAATAGCATAACAAGTACAAATGAAGCACGACTCCACCCTTGTGTGTGTGTGCTGCAGTAGACCTATGCAGGCTTCAAACTTTTGAATCACAAAAAGAAAATGGTTTTTAAATTAAAAAATATAAGAGAAAATGAAAAGGAGATAAATTTTTTTAGCTATGCGGCCTCGAAAGTGTGAAAAGTATCAAAGGAGAATCTTATCTAAATTAAAGCTGCAAGCTCTTATAGTTCCTGAATTCTGTTATTTCATATATCTAGAATCTAGATTCTAGATGAAAGGACGATCGGACAGACGAACCTTGCTAAGTCGATGCATCTACCATACCTACTTCTGGCTGTTACGTACTTTCGCACAACTTATTATATCCTTGTCCCTTTGGGTACAGGGTATTATAAAAGTATGTACACTTTTATGCATCAGACTTATTTGATTTGGTAATTTTGCAAAAGCAAGAAAAAAAATCAGTTGGAAAAGAAAAGAAAGAAAATTCGAGCTCAGCATTGTCAACATAAAATAATTTTAAGTAAAAATTATTGGAATAAGTGGGTAGCGCAATGCTCATTTTAATTTTTTTTTGTATAGAATAATCTTCCCACACATACCAATAATCCAAAACTTCATTAACATTGGATTTACCATCCAACGTTGGATACGATACGGATTTACCATAACGATTTGTATAAAGCACAACTAAACGACTACATAGTCCAGACATACGTGAAGGCTAGGGTGTCCCAGGCTATAAGGTCAAATTTTTTTTTTGTGAATGGAGTTACGCATACCCCTAATTATTTTTTCCATTTGACCCTAATGACTTAAATAATAAATATTATGGCGATCGGATAACGGTAACATAACCCGTGCCGACTTGATGTCAAAATTTAGAATGAAAAGTTAGTATGGAAGCCATAGAGAGGTCTTAGAACTTAATATATATAATATATGTATATGTATATAATATTTATTAAGTTTTTATCATTAAAAGAACATTATTTACTAAATTTTCTTTTCAAGGTTTGCTTTTTCCAGTCCGGATATACCTGTCTGTATTCTTGTACGCAATGTAAAAAAAATTGCTTTTGTTCCTCTTCCACAGCAATTAAACCATGGAAGTCTTGCATTAACTTAACCGCTCTTTCAGCCGTATCGTTAACTGCTCTCAGTGCCAGCACCATTTTCTTCGCATGTTGAAACGAGGTATTATTCGACCATGAAGAAGGACACTCGTTGAAGAAACTGTCATCAATTTTGAGTCGATTGAATACGGCCTTGCCTTTGATTGAAACAAAATCATCAATGCTTTTCTCTGAAATTAAAAAAGATAGAAATAAGTTATCTAAGCAAAAAATAAAAGAAAACAAATATTTTTTCTAGTTCTACTAACCGAAAAGTGGGCCAGTTCTTCGTTCGATGTGATGTAGCGTTTACCGTGGACTGATGAGTTTTCTTTGGCTAAGTTAGCAACCATTTTTACTTTTGTTTCCTGGTCTACATTATCATCAAATATAGACAAGACAATAAATACAATAAATGCTGGCAGAACTTCTGTAAAACTGCTGTTGAGATGCTTTTGTCGATTCTTTCGTATGCCTTCATGGTTTTCAAAAAGCATAAATATTTGTATGGTGCCTGTACCGCTAAAGTGCATTGCAGCCAAGGTTTTACGTAGAATGTCACGATGAACAGGCACACATCTAATACACGCTACCTGGTCCTTGTTTCAAATTCTGAATTGAGAGCTAAGTAAAGTTATTTTTAATGAATAAATTGCACTCGCCATCCACCGATCTTGGTGCATAGCACCTGGAGGCCGAATCTTAAATTTCTGCTCTCTATCTCCACCGAGAAATATTATTGAAAGCTCTATTAATTAACGATAGTCATCTCTAGCAATATTTCTAGTTAATTCAAATCGGTAAAAGTCTAGCAGTTCGTTAATTTCTGAAACATTTAGGCAT
This sequence comes from Leucophenga montana, assembly GCA_035044765.1. Lineage (NCBI taxonomy): Eukaryota > Metazoa > Arthropoda > Insecta > Diptera > Drosophilidae > Leucophenga > Leucophenga montana. The sequence goes on from JAWNNQ010001873.1 coordinate 1,713,485, forward strand.
GCTAGCTTTTCTGTATAGCTCTCTGTATCCTCTCGCTTTTCAACATTTTTCCAGTTTTCTGGGAACTTTTGAAATAGTGGAATGGCAGGGCTCGTAGTGATTTGGCTAATTTTGGTTTCAAACACGCCATTTAAGACCAACTCGTAGACGTGATGGCGGCAAGCAAAAACAAGCTTTTCTCTATTCATTTTCTGTTCGAGAAGCACACAGACACCATTAATACGACCTGTATTGGAAGCAGTAGTATCACAACAGAGATTATGTACTTTATCTTCAAGATTCCAATCAATCATAGCGTTTCAAACTGCCTGTGCTTGTTCGCTTCCTGAAGAGTTCTCTAATTTTGGCACAGCGATGAGTTGTTCCTTATGATCGTACGAAAGAGTTTGCCATCCCAGTGGACAGTTACAGTATCCGGTACCTCGTTTTGAAAATCAACTTTTATAGCTTCCGCGCTCTTTTCGGTTTTCTGTACGAATTCTTTGAATTGAGGACTTACTTATAGAATATTCGTCAGTGTTATGTCCAAGCGCTTTAATAGACGCTTCAATAATAAATTCAGAATTTCGCATACTTAACTGGCACCTATCTAAAGCTGCCACTAATTTCGTAGTTATGAAATTGTTCCTCATAGAAGTGTTAGACTGTGTGCTCTCGGTAGAGGTGGGCAAGTTTTCTGGAAAATAAATTATTTCAGTTTCAAAAGACGAATTTTCTTGTAGTGGTTCATAAGAAGGTGTTGAAGGAGTTAAGGATGACAGATATTACTAAGTAAATCTATATTTCAACTTATTTTGTTTAATTTGGCGGGAATACCAGTTTTAGATAACTTTGTATAGACCCCAAAGGTATTTTCAACCATCAATGAGTTACATCCGTGCAAAAACGCACATACCCTTTTGCCCTACAAGTACAGTGAGTAACAACAACAACGATCTTTAATTGCGCCCTATTTCCGAGATTGTGACTGGTTAGTACAATAAACAAATACACAATGTGACCATATATTAAACATATATCAAAACAAAGTATTAGTAGATCAAAAAAGGTAAGGTTTTTTCATTTTATATAACATGCCTGGATGCCAGACTCGGTCAAATGCTTGTTGTATATCAAGAAATACTGCCGCAGAATACAGTTTCTTCCCGAATCCACTTGTAATAGTAGAGAAAATGATATCAATTTAACCAACTCTTTAAAGTTTTGTTCTTTTGGTCCAAACTACAAATGCATACATTTATAAATGAAAATACTTTCATCTCATACATTAATATACACCAATTTATGTAACTATATACGAGTATATTCGATTGGGCACTACAAGTAACGCATTATTTCTTGTCAATTTAAGATTTAGTAGGTAAAACAGTATCCACTTTGTAATATACCTTATTAAAATTCCAAAATCACACGTTCAATATCAATGCCCAGTCATTTAATTAAGCAATTTAAACAATTTTGAGCATAGAAAATATTTCAATTGCATTTTTGTGCTGAAAAAAATGTATAGACTAAAAAAAAAACGCATTACAAATTCACAAATTGAATTAAATCTAAAGAAAAATGTACATTTGGCATGAAAGTTGTCGTGCACGGAAAATGGCTTAATGAAAATGCACTCAAATGCATGAAGCGTTAAAATGAAACTGCCAAAAGGGGAGCAATGTACATCAAACACAGTAAGCGAGCGAACAGCATGCGATCCGATACGTAAAGTGAAAGAGAGAGAGAGAGAGAGAGATATACTCGAATCCATTTAGAATGAAAGAGGTGAAAGGAGGAGAGACAGACTGCATAGCATGTCATCCATTCAAAGTGGAGCAACTCAATAACAACAACAACGAGTAAGACTAGAAACAAGGTAAGGTATTACACTCGAATATATAATACCCTACATAGATTCTAGCGAAGTGGTATATTAAAAAAAAAACCGCTGCGCAGTGTCCAACAATATGACTACATAAATACTTTATAGCATAGGTATCCAAAAGATTCAAATGGAACTGCACACATCAATACAACAACATTTTTAATGGTTTCCTATTCGGTATACGTATACGCAGAAAGATAACAAAGAACAAGGAATTTTATTGTGTAAATTTTGTTAGTTAATGCAAAGAGCTGTGTGTGTGTACTGTCAATAGGCAAAATACAACGAAACCACAAGCGAAACGGTTTTTATATTGCAGTTTGTACAGGGGCTATACGCAGAAATACAACGAAGAACGTTAAACTGATTGTGTAATTCATATGGTTAATGCAAAGAGCTGTGTGTTTATGTGTGCGACAATGCTCAGAATATGGTGAAGACCATAACAAAAACGAATGTGCGTGAAGAGGCCTGAGCAGCTCTGCTTTATAGAATTGACGCTTTTTGACTGCGTTACAAACCTCTAAACAAACTCTTAATACCTTTTTTCGCATTATGAGTGAAGATCTAAAAATGCTAAGAATTGAGAGAGCTTAGATTTCTTTCCACTTGTGCAATTCGAAAGCAATAAATGAGAACGAACAAACGAATATCTTTAGCTGGCATTGGTTTGGCTTCTATGTCAGTGATAGGCTCGGCTATCCGCAGTGGCAAAACACTCTTCGGGTACACACATACACACGAATTTCTGCTTGCCGAAGTCAGTTCAAGAGAAAGAAAAATTTAAATCAGTATGATGCATTCCCACAACGAAGTAAGGTCACGTGACTTTGTTTTAGCAATGCACGCATACAATTGTAGATCACACACAATCGCTTACGCTTTGGTTGCTCTGTTGGTGCCCATCTCTGTTCTATATGCATATCTTCATGCGTACTTATCAGTATGTATGTATGTTGAATGCATGTCGGTTTTGTGTATGAGGAGCAAGAACCGCAGGTGATTTAGCCCAAAAAGGCTTCAAAGTGAGCATACCCAGCCGCTGCCACTCTACCACTGGCTCTTCAACAGTTTTATTTTATTTTGTTTTTTTTTTCCTGATTTGGAACTCCACGCGAACTGTCAGTTTTCTCTACAGTCTGTGACATTTCAATACATAAACAACTCCATTTTTGTTTCATTTGACATTTACTGACATATATTTTTTTAAATTATCCACTCTTAATGGACTGTTCTAACTAGTACAAATTATAAAGAAGCCGAACATTGTGAAAAAAACGTTTTTAAATGTTCTAATATTGATTGCTTTTAAAGCTATTTAAGTGTATAGTAGTGTTCAGATATGCACTCGTAGATATATTATGATAAGTAATTTTAATAAAAAATTACACTTAATGTCTACAATACTCAAGTAAGTACTCGAGTATGTAGAATTTCTAGCTACAAACAGAAGCAAAACGTTCGATTATTCAAATTCCTTTTCAGGGGTAGCCTAAATACAGCCTATTTTGGGGTTTTTGAAAAAAAAAAATTGTTTATATCATTCACACATAGTATGAAATGGTATTATCAGTCTGTCAGATAGTTTGTAACGCATAAAAGGAGATATCGTTGACCATAGTATCATATCCCATAATTTGCATGACTTATGTTTTTATAGGTCTTAAATCTATTAAATTTTCTTTTTACCTGCTCCTAAAAATATTCCCAGTTATATGCTAAACAATGTGCTAGCTGCATTTGTGCTCCTCTTCAGCTTAATCTCTATTGAACGAATCAATTTTCCGCCTCTGTGGAAAGAATCGTATATTATTGCATTACACAGGAAACGCAGTAAATCTGATACCTCGAATAATAGATGCTAAACTAAGTGCTATACGAGGTATGTTCAAAAAGTAAGGTGACTTTGTCTTTTTAGGAAAAAATATTTATTTATTCATCAATATTTATGTTGTCCCCTTCAAAGTAATCCCCCTCAGATACAATACACTTGTGCCAACGATTTTTCCAACGCTTTTTCCAATCCTCGAAGCACTACACCACGGAAATCGAAGAAAACAGTGAGCAAAACTTCGATCACCTGGGCTCTTCCATTGGGACGATTGGGCTTTGGTTTCGACGTCACAACCATATACCCATGTTTCGTCACCAGTTATTACCCTTTTGATCAAATCTGGACAGTTTTTGACGTCATTCAATAGTACCTGAGCTCGATAGCAGAAAATAGCCGAGCGCGCAAATACAATATACAAATCTTCGATAATAATAATAAGGGTTTAGTGTCTGGATTGCAGACTGATGTTAATATATTTTGATTTTAGCAAAGCTTTTGATAGTGCGTGTCATAGCCACATTATATATAAACTATATGCTTAAGATTTTCACCTTTTTATGGATCCTAAATTAAGCTAAGCGTTGGTCCAAAGAATTCGATGACCCTTATACTACCAAAATTCTGTATACTTCACTTGTTCTTTCGATCTTAGAATTTGCATCTTGTATTTGAAATACCAATATGTATACCGCTATATGGAAGACAAACAGCAGAAACTATATATATATATATATATATATATATATATATATATATATATATATATATATGGAAGACAAACAGCAGAAACTATATATATATATATATATATATATATATATATATATAGTTTCTGCTGTTTGTCTTCCATATAGCGGTATACATATTGGTATTTCAAATACAAGATGCAAATTCTAAGATCGATTGTATATATATATATATATATATATATATATATATATATATATATATATATATATATATATATATATATATATATATATATATATATATATCTGCTGTTTGTCTTCCAACTTTGTCTGCAAGACGTTCGATGATCTCTGCAGTTTTCCTTCGTAAGAGCCGAAATGTTGATGTTGATTGCCCATATTTGCTTCAAATCGTGATTTTTAAATGCTCCCTCACGCTTTACGCTACACTATGTGCGTTTAATGTTGTCTTTTTGCACAACAAATTATGACTGCCATGACTCACGTCTTTCTCTTCGCTATACATACATATTTTCATTCCATTCCTCTTTGAACTGCATAAAAAATCTATCCTTAAGTCTGAACTACAATAAATTGTAATTTCATATTTTCATTTTCTTTAATCTTTTATTTGTAATTACGTCTGCTTGGACGACTCCCTTGGCTGTGAGTTGAGAAACAGTTGATTAACTTGACGACCAAACTAAAATCCAACAACGGGTCTGAGTAGTCATAACATTCCATTATTAGTTATAAGTAATTAATTATAAAATATCATGCTTAAGCAATTGCTTAATTTAATGTAGTTTCAATCAGCTCGACGAGACAAGTCGATATACATAGACTATTTCGAATGTCTGTCTGGTAGTTGTTGCGTTTTTTTTTTTTTATATCAATTTTTTAGATATCCAGCTGTAACCTAGCATCTAGACTCAATTTTATTACAGTTAAATTTCCATGGCAGCCTTATAAAATCCAAAGTCTCACTTTTGACTTTTTGTATGAAAAACTATTTTATTTTAGTAAATATATTATTGAAATTTGACATGGTGGGTTTTTATGAACGGACACTTCATAGTTCACTTTTAGTCCCCATTTTATGTGGTATCAGATCTATCTATTAATATGGAAGTTCAAATCATTCACATCCTTTCTAATCCTCTTAAGCACAACGAATTCCCTTGATTTTACTTTTTGGGAAGAATGTGAAGAGGAGCACGGACGAATGGATTTTTTCTAAAGTATTGCATCTAAGGTCGATAAAAACCAAGTAGCGCCATCGGCCAGTCACAAAGACTCTCTCAGCGCTCTTAATTTGGTAAATTGTTGTTTTGTTTCTGTCCGATCCTTTGGTTTCAGTTGGAAGAATAGAGAAAAAAATATTGTCTATCTCTGTCGTGCTCTAAAGAGCGATTCACATTGTAGAGCATGCCGATCGAACAGATCGACGTTATACTCGAATTTGCTTATCAGTTGAGTTGAATGAGTGTGTTTTTGAGTAACTAATGCAAATTTTGGTTTGACCTTAGCATCAAGCAGCCGACTTCAGCATGCGTTCGTTCGTATGTATGTGAAAACACGAAAGTATTCGTCCCATAGGGCTATGGCTGAACAGCGTTGATTTCGCGGCGAAAGCATTTTCCGTGTACATTATGTCTATATATAGATAAATCGAAAAAAGAAATCACTTCAGGCTTCATATCAGCACTTCGGAGTATCTACAGATTTTTGCAAAAACCATTTTGTATGCAAAATTAAAGCTATCGAATATATTGTTTAAATTCTTTGAGTTATGCCAGCATATATAGAGTCCATACAAATTGTTAGAGAGCTTCTCAATCATTCTACTTGTAACTTGTCGTTTATTTTACGCTCCACTTACAATAATTAAATAAAATGATCACTTTATAACAATTATGCTAATTGTACTTACTTTTGCTTTATTATTCAAACAGCTGATAAACGACGAAATTTCAGTGCTGTAAAACACTTTTTGCTACAATTCTAGTGTTTTGAATCAAAAAGACAGAGTTGTATTCAGAAATTGTTTCGCAACATTTATAGTTGCACGCAACTTCTACTCGAAATTCAAATGTAACTGACATATTTTACTATAAAATGTTGCGTTTTGTTGCCTGCAACTACCAGTTGTTGCAAGTTGCGCAATTGTTGCGTGTATGTAAACGAAGCATAAGATAGTTGTGTATCTACAATGGTAAAAAAGATAGATATACAAGGTGTGTCGCAAAAGAAACAGGACTTTTTAAAAATAGCTGTTTCTGGTGGGGCCACTATTTTTTGATTTGGCTCCGTGTGACTTTTATCATTTGGAAAAACTTCATTTGCCGATGAAAGGGCACCGCTATGAGGACATTGAGGGAGTATTATGAGGAAGATTAATTTTTCGACCGATGCCCAAAAGATACTGTTACTTTTAGTGCGATAACTTCGCTTGTATTGGTACGATTGTCATCAAATTTTTACAAGATCTCAGTGAAGGATGTATACCAACGCATGTACCTACCAATAGGTGGCGCCACCAGAAACAGCTATTTTTAAAAAGTCGTGCTTATTTTGCGATATCCTTGTATGTAAGACATTCTGACAGTTGTTTAGAAAAAAATGATAACTTCAGTGAAAGCGAAACTTTTTAATAGAATTCACACTTAACTTCACATCGAATAGCAGTTATATGATCACGTCAGTGTTACAAATGTTCGCAATATTGTGAAAAAAATTTTACGAAACTGGGTCTTTGGGGTTACTCGAAGTATAAAGTTTAAGAGGATGATCCAAAAACGATTTCAGCCTTGATTCCGGTTGTAATCATCGGAACCATGGACATTGTATTTTAGGGTATAACATTTTTATGTATGGGCTTGATTAACTTGGTTAATATAAAAATGTTATAGCGAATAGCACTACCATCATTAAGACGAATGTAACAACACCTCATATAAAAAAATCCATCAAGCCGTTTAGGCTACATAGTGTCCCAAATAATATACAAGCATACATTCATACATACTAGAGTGTTGCACGAATCTTCATTTAAGCTGCTTTATGAATTTCCATTCATTCATATTCAATTCTTGAATGCCAACATTCATTTCATTTAATGCAGAATGAATTCCATTTTACTAGCATTCACTTTGAATGAATGAATGAAATGTTAATTCATTCCACTATGCATGGCTAATAAAAACCTTCATTCGAATGTTTTTAAGGTTCGTAATAATTCAGTTGTTCCTTTTAAATATAAGCACGAAGACTTTATATAGCCGAACTGATGTCTGAGTGGCGAAGAGAAGAGAAGATACGCCGATATAAGGTAAGAGATACCTGGTTGCTAACAAAACCATTATAATCAGATAAAATGAGATGCTGAAATGAGGCGACAGGTAAATATTTGCTACAACAACCATTTGAAAACAATACATATCGAAAATAAAATCATTGATGTGAGTACAGGAACTTCACTTATCCACATTTTGCTTTCTACAAACTATAAGGAATATCATGGCATACTTTGAAATTATAAAAAAAAACATTTCAAAACCATGGCCAATTGAATTTATTTTTTTTATATTATACATACATATGTAAATAAAATAATAATATTGCTGTTAATAATAACTTTTTTCTAATTACTTGATTTTGAAGGGATTTTAAATTTCGATATTACAACTACTTATTCATTTAAACAATTAATTTACCGTACTCTGCATAACACATTTTGAACACGTTTAGCTCTTTTGAAATTCCGCATTTACACTACAAGCCACAAGAAAAAAGAGACACATTTGAATCTATTCCATTCGTGCATTCATTCATTTTATTCAACTTCATAACATTAAAAATTCACTGATTTCATTTCAATTAGAATGAATGTGAGTTTCTCAAAATCATTCATTCAATTTACATTCATCAAATTCATTTTAATATGCATGTATCCTTTGCCTTTTCCACTGCATTCATGCACTTGTATATACAAATACTCAAACAATTCTTATAGCAGTCGGGTAAAAAAGGAAAAAAAACAAATGGTTTCTGATGGATGGCCCTGAAAATAAAGGACAAGTAGCCATATGCTAGGCGCAGAGGGCATGACACCCACAAAACTTCATAATCTTGAACTGCATTATGTAAATAATGAGAGTCTAAATATATAAGTCCCCGAGATCGCTCTGTTCATAAATATGAAGACAGACCGACGTACAGATGGACGTATTTATATCAGCTCGATTTTGATGCTGATCAAGAATATCTATACTTCTTCTGCCTGCGACATACACTCTCAGGGTAGCTTATAGAAATAATTGCTTAGTTTTGATAAATATTGCCTACAAAAAGTTTTTTACGATGTACTCGAAAATTTGCAGGTATTAGAAAATTCTTAAAAACACTTAAATTTTGTACTCTTATCTAGCTACAATGTACACTATGTCACTTTAGAAGTTTATAGAAGTTTATATATTGTATATGATTTCGTAGTACTGTGTTACATATTGAGCAGCAAGGAAACGCACGATTGTGGGGACGGGCGTCCATTAATATATATTTAAAACTTCCCTACATAATAATGTGGGTTTGTATTGGAACAACCATACCATATCAACGGTGAACAGTTCTTATTTCAAGGTTTATGAACTTGAAATAAGGAGTGAACTAATTGAAAAATATATTACTTTGTTATACAGAAACCGAAAACTGGGCGCTTGGTTTGTATTGCAGCTATATCTGCCAAGTGAGTGTGGAATACTAATTCTTCCCTGTACCTAAAGGGACAAGGGTACCATAAGTATATAAATATAAATTCATCAGCACCGTCCGACTATCCGGTAGTATCAAACAACAAAAATATCAGAGCCTATAAGAGTTAGATATACTAAACTTACATAGTTAGATTCTAATCATCCTTACGCAGATCATGTTTAGAATTTATGCATGTAAAAAACCCCAAACCCGAGTTTTTTTTAATTTTTGTCTTTCTGTTCGTCTATATGTTTGTTTGTCCTGGCTAATCTCTGAAATAGCTAATTGATTTTCAGAGGACTTACCTGGCCGTTAGAGAACTTTACATAGAGCAATATTATTTCCTAAAAAGAAAAATTGGACGGAGGTACGAACACATTTAGGAGATGAACCAATTTCATCGAGTCTTAGCATCTATTTGACGCAAATGGTTGAAATTTGAAACGTACGTATGTGTATCGGGAGAACCACTTAAAAAATAGATGTGTGTTCGTCTTTATGAGCAATCTCGTGGGCACTACCTCGCCCATATAATACTCAAATAGTATAGCAGACATTGAAACAAAAGTAAATAATTTCAAATAGTCTTAAAAAAACTACCGCTTTACAAACTCCAGAAGCTATTAGAAAACTGCAACAAACTAAGACAAAATAATTTTTAAGCAACGAAAACAGTTGTAATGTATTGTATTGTATTGTAATGTAAATAAATAGCTGCTCAATTTCTGCCGACCCAGCAGGTCTTCCTTCATGCTGTCCAATTCAACACGTACACGCCGCATTTACATCACCGTCACCACATTCACATCAGCGAACCGATCCGATCCCGCCCGGCACTGAAGAGGCGCAGACACATGCGCCAGCTGTGCCTGCAGCCAAAGTCAAATCTGAAGCTGAATCTGAAATTGTTCGAGATGAAATTGGTGGCAGACGTTTTGAATGTGAATGAATGAGTGACGCGCGAAATTAAAAGTGGAATGAAGCAGTGGCGAGTCGATTCGAGTCGATTTGAGTCGTTTCGGGTCGAGAGTTGCCAACACTTTATAAACAGTGCAAGACAACAGTTGATAATAAAACCAAATCAAATATTAAGCATGTTTATTTGAAAACTGCAATTGAAAAGCGTTAACGTGAGAGAGAGAGGGGAGAGAGAGAAAAGTGGGAAAAGCAAGAAAATGCCAAGAAAATTGTCCAAATCAAAAGCGGAATACGCTTGAGAGCGCGAATGGAAGAGTGCCACTTCAACATTTCCCATGCCACCGATCCTGTCTGCATGTCTCGCAGCGGTTGCCAATTACAAATGTCATTCAATTTTAGATGACATGACTTTCCACACTCGGCAGCTCCGCTTTACAGTTAGCGTTTTTGTCGTTTTGGCTTGCAATAGGCGTGTACCACCTCCTGTGATTTCCTTCCATAGAGTACCGAGTCAGCTGCATGCTGTGCCGAGGCGTTTTGGCTTTTCTATCCGCATTCGATGCCCATTTAGTTCTAATTTTTGAGTATGCGATCAAATATGTTTGTTTCTACGATATCTTTTCCGTATTTGTGCTATCATGCAACTTCAGACTCACATCACAAAAAAGTTTACCTTCAAAGTGAGTTGAGAATTTAATATTAAAGACGTCTCAAAGATTGTGACTGCTCACAAATTTATGTAAGTTAAGTATTATATATTGTGTGAGAGAATTATCAGTTTGTCTGAAACTTTATAACTCTACACATTGAGCCATCAGATCGATGAAACGACTGAATCATGCCCTGAAGTGCAAAAGGTGTATACATTCGGTAGGCCACCTCAGGGTGACTGCCGAACGAGGACTTTATTATACACGCAGTAACGAAGATTTTACTAAAATGTCTTGAAACGTACAGTCAGAAAAACATTTAAAACCGGATCACTCAAAATATCGAGATATATCAACACAAATAACAGATACCGCCAAAAACAAAAATTGGTTATTTAATCCCGCACATGTAATGCCTCAAATTGATATATATTTATTAATTGATATAATTTATTATATAACAATAAATTGTGCGTGTTTTTTAATTTATGCAAATATATGTTTCAGGCGGAAGTGGTATGACAGACCTCATAAAGTACCTAAATTCTTCATCACCATCGAAAGACGAATCTATATAGACATGTCCGTCCGGCCGCAAACATCTCGCAGACTATAAGATATAGATACTTAATACTTGAATATTTAGAAAGAACGTTAACTTCGATTGAACCGAATTTACACGAAATTTTCAATCGTATTGTACCCCAATAAGTGGGCGGTACACGCCCATTAGTAGATGTGTATGAAGCGATGTAGTTAATGTGTAATATGCCGCCATATCGAATTTCAAGTTGGCATGTTGGCATGATGTTTTCCATACAAATGCATAAAAGTGAGATGTGGGTTTGTTTATAAATTGAATTTTTTTCATAAAAAACACAAAATTGCGCGGTGGGTTTGTATGGCGCAACCAAAAAAAGTGGGCGGGTCATGCCCAATAGTCTATATATGTTAAGCGACTGTCTGTAAAAAGGCACTATATCGCATTTGAAATTCAATAAAGAAGTTTTTCATGCAAAAAATCAAAAGTGGGCAGTATGTTTGTATGGCGGCTACCCCAAACAGTGGTTTGGTCTCACACATTAATGTATACGTCAAGCATCCGTCCACTAAAAGTCACCATATCAATTATTGAGTTGATATTGACTACAATAAAAAAGTTGTTCATACAAAAAATCAAAAGTGGGCGATGGGGATGGTAGGCTACTGTAAAAAGTAAGCGTGGCGCTGCAATAAAGAGATGTGCATGTGCAAAATTTCAACTGAATAGCGTAAAAATTGGTCCCCAAAAAATGCGCAACAACATACAGACAGACTGACAGGTGGATAGGACTGGATCGACTCGTCTCGTCGAGCTGATCAAAGATATATATATACTTTATGGGGTCTCTACGATGCCTACTTTAATGCGTTACAAACCATTTCACACTATGTGTGTAGGGTATAAAAACTGTGAAAAAAAACAAGAGGAAACCAGAGGGTACCTTATATACCCATTTTATATGATACGTTGTTAGTTTTTTTGTATATAATTTTATGAAATATATTTGTTAGAAACAAATAAAAGTGAGAACCGAAACCGTGGCGGTACAAATATTTTGGTTCTGGTATGGTTCTTTCATTTTATTTCAATTTGCTAACCGGTTTTCAAAAAATTTAAAATATCGGTTGCGGTTACGGTTAACGGTTCCTGAACCAGTTTCGATTTTGTACCATGATCGTAAGTTCTGTACGTCTTAAAATTTTGTGTGAAGGACATTAATGCTTCGGTAACATTTGTCTTGTTTAAATATCAAAATGTAAGTGGCGTAGCTAAGCATAAATCGGCTATCCCAGAGTGTATCCATTTTCGTGATAGTCTGTCTGAGTGACTATTTTTCATTGACTATAAGATACAGAGACACCATAGAGTCTATGTGCTGTAATAGTATAATAATTTTCATACTTGAATCATTATAGAGATCTAATTCGTACCCAAATGACCCCTTATTAATTGTAGTGATATACATATACTCAAAAATATTGTACCATTTGTCACTCCCGCAATCAATACGAATCTAATGACACCCTTTATGTCAAAATGTAGCCGTATAGGCTATAGAGCGCGCCAAAGAATATACAGGCATTCATGCCATACATACACTCAAAAATCATAACTCTCCTTACAACAGTAGGGTAAAAAGGGAAGGCATAGATGGTATACCTGCAGAATTTGTTTTTTTGTATTTCGGACCGCCTGAGGCAGAAAGTTATTATCAATATTCCTAAACGATCCATGAATTCCCAAACTATCGCAAAGATTTCAAAATAAAAACTGCTTTGAAGCATATGAAGCTTTTGATCTTCAGCTCTTTTTTTAATAAGATATGCCGGCTTTTTTTGATCGATTTGAAATGTAGCAGCGATTGTGGTGTTGTTAAAGTCCTAACCAACTACAACATACAAGAACATTCTAGCCAATTTAATAAATTTAGGAAAAACAAGAAAACAAAAAAACAAGAATGGGCTTTGGTCGAAGTGCTCGACTATATTATACGTAGGGACCCTATACCGTGAGTTAAGTTTGCCTAAGTCTTCTCTAGATGGAAACCTTTTTTCTCATACAGAAATACGGACGGATGAATATACATCTACTCGTCTTATCTCGCTGATATATAATATATACATCGTTCGCCATGTTACATATAGTTTTACTGCTCAACAAACCCAATATACCCTGTTGCAATTATTTGTTGTACAGGGTATAAATAAAACGCTCTGATAAGTCGTATCGAAAAATGGTTTTCAATGTAATTGAATTCGAAATGTCTTTGATGTTAATAATAGAAGAGTGAATATGATGGCATATTATGCGGACACACTTAAAGCTAAAGTCTGGCAACACCATAATAAAGTTTGACATTTTTTGGCATAAACGTACTCATAAAGTTTTGATGTACAATTGCTATTTGTTTTGTTTACAGTGAGTTAAGAAAAGCAATATGGCCAAAAAATGGAAATTTCAAGAGAAAGTTTTCGTTGGATTATTTTTCACAACTGTCGACGTGGATTATCTCAACAAGAATGTGTCAATGAACTCAGTTCTTTGTATGGCGATAAAGCACCATCCACAGTATATCGCTGGTATAGTGAATTCAATCGTGGTCGTAGGTCGGTCGCCGACGAATTCCGTGAAGGTCGGTTGTTGTGCCCAAAAACATCGATGCAGTAATGCGTGAACTGATAATGCAAGATCGTCATGTGACATATCGTGAGATAGAGGCATCCTTGCACATTAGTTCCACTTCAATGCATTCGATTGTGCATGAACACTTAGCTGTAAAAGAAATTTGCTCTCGTTGGATTCCCCATAATTTATCAATCGCTCAAAAAGGCTCGCGTCGATTGGTGTAAGGAAATTATTAAAAAGTTCGACCGTGGTGCTTCAAAAGACGTGAATAAAATCGTGACAAGTGACGAATCATAGATATATGCGTATAAGCCGGAAACAAAACAGCAATCGACCGTGTGGGTATTCCAAGACGAGCCAAGTCCAACAAAAGTTGTTCGTGGAAGAAGCACAGCGAAGCAAATGATAGGCTGTTTCTTCGGCCGAATGGGTCATGTGGCCACTATTCCGCTTGAGCAACGTAGGTCGGCCAAACAAGTGCATTTTTGAGCATTCAAAACATCGAATTAATGACTCATCCTCCGTACAGTCCTGATTTGGCACCCAATGACTTCTTCTTGTTCCCGTGTATCAAAGGTAAACTGCGTCGTAGAAGCAGTTGAAGCGTTCAAAACCCATGTTTTGGAGGTGTCTCAAGAGGAATGGAAAAACTGCTATGACAAATGGTTTGAACGAATGCAAAAGTGTATTGATCATCAAGGGGAATATTTTGAAAAACAATAAAGCCATTTTCATTTAAAAATGTTTGTTATTATTTGCTATTTCCGAAATATAAATAGTACCCCTCGTATGCCCAGACAATCCATTCACCAAAACTGAAAACAGTCCGCCAGCTCATTCAAATGATATGAAATTCGAACAGGTAAAACAATATTTCGCGAATTACAATTTGTGCAAAAACCATAATTGCTGAAACCCACAAAAAAAAATGGGCAAGGAGGCGTGAGACGACTAAGCACGCAAATGTGAAATGCGAAATTAAATCTTTGCGCTAATCAAACATCGTTTATAAAGTCAATTTTTTTATGACCCACAGACAAGGACAATATACGACAGGCAGCCAAATCAGGAAGTGGGAAAATTTGCATCATAAAATTTTGCATTGCATGGCGATTTTTTCACATTGCTTCGCATCAATTTCCGGCGAATCTTCGACCATAAAAAAGGAAGAAGGACTCAACTATGCCAGAAATCAGTGAGCAGGCAGGTCAGAGAAAATGTGACAAGGTCACGTCAATAATAAATATTTACATGTCATAAACATCAAGGTAGACATGAGAAACGAACAATACACTGAAACATCCTGGAAATTAGTTACACAGGATGCGGTGCTGCACTGAGAGTATCCTTTTCCGCATTTCGCATGAAAATGCTGAGAATTATTTACAACTTTTACTGAATCGAAGAATGACTATCAGCCAAGAGCACAAGGTCAATTGTGTAGCTAAACATAGTTTTTATGATAGTTGGTGTGTAATAAAACAAAATAAAATCGGGCTTCTCTGCCATGCAGATTGGGATGCAGCAGTTTACCTGACAAAGTCAAGACTTAAGCAAATACGCCTGTTTGACTTCGATGCTACTACCAGAACGAATACATTGAACTGGACTCGAATCGCATCAAAAATCAAAAGGTAATAACCACGCCCTATACCAAACATCGTAGTTTCACTTTTGCCTTCTCGGTGTGATCGTATGCTTGAATTTGGCTTTGGGAGAATTTATCCTGGATAGCGTCGGCGTGATTTACGATCGTGTTTCAATTTTATGAGCCTCGAACATTGAGTTAGAGTTTTCATTTGAAATACCTTTTGTCTATCTGCACATTTTTTTGTCTTTTAGTAAAACAATTTTTCAAAATTGCTTGTAAATTATGCAGAGCTGTATGAAACATATCCTAGTGTTAGTACAATATACTTTTTGTGTGAGTTGAGCATGGGTTTCGGCCAACACCTCGACATACCAAACCTCAATGTTTGAAGTCAAGTTGTTTTGTGGGCGTTGTAGGCACGGCACTGCCTGCCCCGTACGGTTCGGTTTCATTCGTCTTGGCCATTTCTTGCTTTGAGCGTCAGCGTGTGTTCGGACAATTAAGGTGACCACTTCTTGGTAAACAGAGACATTATCTCTATTCGAGATGACTCTTTAGAGCAATTTTGATTAATTGTTTGTTCAAAGTAGATTATCAATGTACTCGAATTTTTATAATATGACCAACAAATTTCATATCGTTCATAGGAAGTTCACAGATATGGAAGATAGAAATACTATCAGTTCGGCGATAAAGAAAGTATCGGAATCCCATAAATGCCGCTTCATTAACAAAACTCATTTAATTTTGGACCAAAAACACATTTCTTCTTGCACGTATCGTCTTTAACTCTTTGCTAATATGTTGATGCATTAATTGTTGATATATACACCTCTGATTTTAAATAACAACACAGGATATAGTCTGGAGGAGTCAAATTTATCGACATCGATGCACAAGCAATATAACTAACAATATAACAGTGAGGTCTGTAGATCTTCTTCTACCACACCATTGTAATTATTAAGGGCCGCCGCACACAGACAGCAGAACTCAGTTTAGCTTAGTTGAATTTATAAGCGTTGAAAATGCAAATGCACAGAGCAATGACAGACCGCACACTACGTGCTTAGATGATAATGCATGGTTATTTATGCAGCTTGCTTCATATAGTGCTTCTGTCTCATACACATATGTTTTCATATGTGGTTAGAATTAGAAAACTTGTTGTTGTTTCTCTTTACAACACCAGTTTTTCTTTCAATATTCCTATCAGACATTTCATCATTTTTTGAACAATTGCATCTATTAGAAAATGATGGAAAAATTAATCATTTCATCACCTCATCGCTTACACTACGCTCTCTATGGGCGGGGCATTGTTACTTATAGTTTAAAGCTCACCCATGTACGCTTAAATTCCGAACCACTCCACATAATAAATACTTAATTTATTTTCAGATTTTCAGTACTCTTGAAAAAGAAAGTGGATAGTACTATAATTTTGTCAGCATTGGAGGAAGCTTCGGAGATCCCAAAAGTTTTTTCAAATGGAAGTTCATACACCAATATATATATGAAAAATTGTTATTGCTTTCATATTCGATATACGCAGAAACACAACGAAGAACAAGGAAATAGTTTGTGTAGTTTTGCTGGTTTATTCAAAGAGGGTGTATCTGTGCTATCCATAGACACGACATTGTTTTTGTTTTGTACTTTGATACAGGCGCTTTGCATTAGCATAGCAAGACAGTTAACAAATAACGCTGAAATTGTTTGTGTAGTTTATATTATTAGTACAAAGAGCTGTGTATGAGTATGTCAATGCTCAACGAATGCTGAATACGCATGAAGAGTGTACGGCCTAAGCACTTCTCCCTTAAATTATATATATTCTTATCAGCTGGTTAAGATCGATGTTCCCCTGTCTGTTTGTCTCTCTCGTATTTTGGCCCTCCAGGGCTGGGGAGTACTACTCGTAATAAGCAATTTGTTTCTTTAGTAAAAATAAAAGTCAGTTTTCTAACATAGATGGTGCAATACGGAAGAATTGGACCTGGTGCGCCGAGGATACACTAAGTTTGTGTAAATTAATGTAACAGACAGAAGGCATATCCACAAAGTATATTTATTCATGACCATCATCAAAAGTCGAGTAGAGTCGACATTTGAAAAACGATATCTCGGAGATTATAAAAAATAGAACTTGAAAACTTAAATTTTTAGATTCGTTTGTTTAATACGCTAAATGGACAAGGGTATAATATATATGAGCGAATGTATGTAACAAGGAGAAGTAGGTGTGGTAGAACCCATAAAGAATATATATTTTTGATCAACATCGGATACTGAGTCGATTTAATCAGGAATGTCTGTCCTTTCGTCCGTCTGGATGTATGAGACATCAGATCTCTGAATCTATTAGAGCTACAGAGTTCAAACTTTGATATTTTATTTTTTTTACCATACGCAGTTCGAGTTTATTAAACTTAGTAGAGGCCTATTTTACCCGTATATGCACACTTTTAAAGTTCGCCTAGCCAGAATAAAGTTGTGTTTAATTTGTTTTTGTTTTGTTATACCATTCACACATAGTGTGAAATGGTATTATCAGTTTGTCTGAAATTTTGTAACGCATTATATATTCGTATATATCGCGTATATATATTCTTGCTTAGCTCAACGAGTCGATCTAGCCATGTCCATATGTCTGTCCGCCCGTCTGTCCGTCTGTCTGTCTGTCCGTCCGTCTGTCTGTATGTTGTTGCGAATTTTTTGGGGACCAATTTTAATGCTATCCATTTGAAATTTTGTACATACACACCTTTTTATTGCAGTTTTATAGAGTATCAAGATTGACCTGCCACGCCCACTTTTTGGGATAGCCCCCATACAATACCACCGCCCACTTTTGACTTTTTGTACAAAAACTTTTTTGTTGTAGTCAATATCAACTTAATAATTGATATGGTAACTTCTAGGCGACGGATGCTTGACATATACATTAATGGGTTAATCACTGTTTGGGGTAGCCCCCATACAAACCTTGACTTTTTTTATGAAAACTTCTTTATTAAAGTCAATATTGAGTTGAAATGCAATGTGGTGCCTTTTTATGGTCAGCCGCTTTACATACATAGACTAACGGTTATGGCCCGCACACTTTTTAGGGTAGCCCCTATACAAACCTACTGCCCACTTTTGACTTTTTGTATGAAAACTTCTTTATTAAAGTCAATATTGGGTTGAAATGCGGAATGGTGCCATTTTATAGACAGCCGCTTAACATATACAGACCAATGAATGTGGCCCGCCCACTTTTTGGGGTTACCCCCATACAAACCCACCGTGCAATTTTGTGTTTTTTATGAGAAATTTCTTCATTTAAATCAATATTAGCTTGAAATTTGATTTGGTGGATTTTAGTGGCTTCATATACATATACAAAGGGGCGTGTCCTGCCCACTTTTTGAGGTAGTCCCATATAAAACTACAGCTCTATTTTATACATTTGTATGGAAAACGGTAATATCAACTTGAAATTCGATATGGCGGCAACTTACACATCAACTACTACCGCCCACATTTTAGGGTAGCCCCAATTTAAACCCCCACTTTTTTCGGATCAACCGAAGTTAACGTTTTTTCTTGTTTTTTTTTTTTAATTTATTTTTTATTTATTAATTCAAAATTAAATTTTTATTTCTGAAGTGAAACTTCTGTAGGGAAGTATTTGTTTGAAATTTTGTGTAACAAAAAAGTGAAAATGATTCAATAGCAGGGAACTTTTTATACCGTTATCTACCGTTCGTTTGATGTCAAGATCATGGCGAAAGCACCGCTCTCTGTCGAGTATGACAAGAGCATAAGTGTGAGCGGGAGAGAGCTATTTAGCTGCTGGCAAATAGATAACTATGAAACTCCTTTAAGTTTATATTTTTCATTTGTATTGTTGGAATTGATTCTAATATGTAATTGAGCATTCGTAATTTTACGATGTAACGTTGAATTTTCAATTAAGTAGAGAAAGAAGATTGGATGTCCTAGAAGAAACAACTGTATTTTATAACATGCACAGATCTTAACTTTTGAACATAACATTTTCTGAATGTACGGTTCAACTCCCTTTAATTGGTATATAACACGTCTCCAACGGACTTATCAATAAAAACTTCGTTATTGCGCGAAGGATGGGTTTCGTCACTTGCATGGACTGTCGTCCACAGTGATTTTTCTAATTATATTGTAATTTATTTATTCTTTGTTTTCCGAAAAATTATGTTTAATTTTAGTGAAATTTTGTGAATTATAATTTATTTTTTTTTTATTTAAATTTACATTACATAACATGTTTGTTTCATTCAAATGAAACAATATTTTATTTCTTCAAACATGCTCCATGGAGTGGTATCCCTTTTTGAGTACCTGAGCTTTGATACATACATACATGCATAGAAAACGTTCATAGAAAACATAAAGTTTACATGGAGCTCATTCAGATAATACGGGATTTAGATAAGTATATAATTTAAAAAATCAGCGCAGATTTTTACTTTGTACAAATGAAGACGGTGGATTGCTCCAACAACATACTTAGAATACAAAATTTCGGCTTTTTGACAAGGCAAAGTTATCTCGAAAATCTAAAGCATATTTTAAAAATTCAAAAATATTGAAATTAAATGAAAATAGATATCTATGTTTATGATTATACTTTAGAAGACTTAACAAAAACCCTTAAACAAATAGTTACAAACAAAGGTGTCTTTAGAACTCCACTAGAATTTAATACAACGATAAATAAAAATTTACATAAAAAATATGATTTGATAAATGTTATGATCAATTAATAATTGTTAACTATACCGAGCGATAGAGATCTCGAGTGTCGGATAATCTATGCATAGAAGGCGAAGGAAAACTGAAGATAAGATAATAGCCAAAAGAAAATGTTTATGAGTGGAAAATGGGAAAACGAATATCATTTCGAATATAATCGATACGATGTAAAACGAAACTAATTTTTCATAAATACTATAAAAAAATTAAATGAAATGAAATGAAATGAAAATGCTTATCCAGCGTTGGCGGCGCTCTCGGCGTTGAAGGAACCAGCAAAACAAAAAGACACACAGACGTCTTGAGCTCAAACAAGCGTTGGCTAATAAAATTGTTAGCTAGATAAGAGAACGGATGACCTGATACCCACCACCACTTCAGCAGATACTTTGACTCGAGACATAATTTGTAATCAATAAAAAATTAAACAGTCGTTGTCTCTACCTAAAGATGGCGACAAAGGCAACAAGATTCGAGACAAGCATCTTGGGTTTAATTTCGTGAGATGCGCTTTTGTGATAGCGGCGGCGGCAGCGTTCGATCTCAGTTGAGGATCGGATCAGTTCTGAAGCAACTGCATTTCCAATCAACCAAGAGAGAGATGAAATAAAAACAAAAAGAAGCCGATACTATGGACTTATGTGGTAGCGAACTGTGGCTGCGGAACTGTCAAATAACAGGTTGACAAGTGTAAACACGTGATGCTCATGTTCTCTCAGCTGACAACGATCTCTTGATGTCAAGTGTCACTGATTTTGTTCAAGATTCTTGAATTGAGCGTTCCCTATGGATAGTCTGTATAGTATCATTCTTTTTTCTTTATTCCACAACTTATCTCATTCCCCGCACAGTAGGTGTCGCTTTCAAGGATAAATACTGTATGTGCAACAGGTCCTTTATATATTTGGTATATGACTTGCCAAAATCTTTTTCACATTTACAAATTCTTTCTCTTCTATTTCTCTCAAATACACCCACAAATAATCCACTAATTAAGATTTCCCGTCAATTGCTAAATGTTTCGCATACAAAGACACTTTGCTCTTACATTTTGTAAGGATTCTTTATATTGATGTTCGTTGCTCGGTGTATTACTTTTGTTGGCGTGGAGTGGGCGTGTGCGTGTACACAGTTGGTGTCTGAATTTTAAATAGGTTTTTCAGCTACTCGCAAACACCACGATAGATTTGTATTTGTTTTGGATGTACAAATTTGTGTAGATGAATAATAATTAAGAATATCATTTTTTTCTCTAAACCATTTTTGATAAGTCAATCGATAAAGCGAAGTAATAACAAAGGAACAAGGAGTATGGAAATGATTGAGAGAGAGTTGGTGTTTTCATTAATTAAATTCTTAAGACAAAACATTGAACAATTTTGTTAGTGAAATTCTATAACGATGCAAATACTAAAAAACGCGACTTAGAGTTCTTTAACTATCCAAGTTTGAAGTAACAGGATGCAACACTAAAACACAGAGTTTGGAAAAAGGCCGTACTTTCGAACATAGCAACATATATGACATGCTTGGATTTTTATGATGGCATACATATAATTACATATAATACACATTAAGCATTGGAGCTACCAGAATTTTCCGGTTTCTCCGCTTCTTAAATATTTTGTGCACCGTGCTCTGCTTCGAGTAAAACAAATTCTTTTTCTACAATTTATAACAAAAATAATATTGATTTTCATTAAAAAATCGTGTAAAATTATATTTTGTAATGAAAATACTTTTGCGTTTTTAGAAGACTAATTTATTTTACACTGTACTTTTATATTAATTTGTGTTAACATTGGACTAGTTAATCATTTTGTACTAAAGTAACAAAAAATGTACACCGATTTTTGGCAGTTCTTGCTATAAAATAATATACAGGATAGCAAATTGCTGCCCTTCATCGTTGTCCACAGATCGCTTCAAATTTTAAGCAGGAAAACAGCCTTTCAGCACTTGAAATCAGCGAAATTGTAGCACTTAAAACATAACATTATGCTAAAAACAAATATTCTAACCAGCGCAATACTAACACATAAAAGAACTATAAATTGCCGAACTTTTATCTACTAAATATTTTAAAATTTTTTGGGAGCAGGAGCAGTTAAAAATTGTAAAGCGCTTCGGTCCGCTTTGTGCTACAGCAAAACTTGTCTGCTTAAGTGCTCCGTACAGCACGCTCTGCTCCGCTCCAGAGCTCTGCATATAAGTAGCTCAATTAGCAATATCCGACCACCGGACTGTTGATTACTCGAAGCTGAATCCAAAAACAATTACCTCCGTGGCTAAACATTATTTGTGTAATAAAAAGTTCGATTTATTGTTCTCTCTTCACATCGACAAAAATATGTAATAATTTTCTCAATATAAAAATGACCTTGAAATAGAGCCCTGCATGAATGCGGCCTCAACGGCTAATGGCACATTCGCACTAAAATGAATTCGAATGAAAGTGCACATTCTTCTAATGAATGAATGAATTTCCAAACTTCACATTCATTCTAATTCATTCGAAGCTTGTGAATTTTTGTTCATTGAATGCTTATGAAGTTGAATGTCATGAATGAATGAATGCGATAGCTTCGAATGTTATGAATGCGCTTCATCTTAGAGTGTTTGTTTCTTTCTGTTTGCTTTTTTCTTGCAGTGAAATTGCGGAATTTTAAAAGAGGTAGGCGTGTTGAACACATTAAGTAATTGTATATTAAGTAATTGTATATTAATTGCTTTCAAAACTCAAGTAATTAGTAAAAACTACCAACAGCATATTTGGAAATATTTTATCAGAGTTTGCCCATTTCACTTCATTACGTCATAACTCTACTTGTTCAGCAATACGTTGCGGTTTCCTCCAGTATTGTTTAAGTCCCAAAGGTTCGTCGTAAATATATGTCAGTTGATCAATCCTGGGAAGGACATTATACAAAACTGTTGACTACCTGGAATTTTTGCAGCCTCAATTATTAAGATCTTTGCAAGGAACACTTTTTCCGTTACAGGAGCTCATTGATTGGAACTATCACTTATTCTCTCCGATTGTTTCTTGTAGCAATTCTAGCCAATCCTCTCTAGAAAATGGCACCAAAAAAAAGGATATTTCAGTAACTGATTGGGAAGGATAATGTGGTATACACATGCTCCAATGGGGTTTTGGAATGGGGGCTGCAATCAGCAATGGTTGGCACTAAAATATATACAAATCTAATGACTACTTAAAATTTTTCCCGGCGCAATTCCCAAGATCTTTGTAAGAAACCCATATCCTGTTGCGGAAGGCCAATGATTCCGGCTATTTCCCACACTCTCGAATAGTTTATTGTACCATTTTGATCCAATCCTCTTCATTTCAAAATCTCTTTCCATCTCTCTCAATATCTCTTTCCATCTCGTTTACTCTACTTATAAGCCACTAGCTCTTGCTAGTTACCATCCAAACATCAGTTCGGGCGCAGAAAGCCTTCGACGGCTGAAAGTGTTCGTTTTGATCTCGAAAACTGAATTTACTCGAACCTTCGAATGAATGAATGAATGTTTCGGTTAACCTAGCATTCATAGTGAAATGAATTGACATTTCATTCAGTTATTCAAAGTGAATGTTAGTGAAGTTGAATTTATTTTGCATTGAATGAAATGAATGTTGACCGTTTAGCATGTGTTGAATTCATGAATTGAATTTAAATGAATGAATATTCGTAAAGCCGCTTCAATGAATTAAGTCATGCAGCACCCTACCTTGAAAAAGCTTAAATTCATATCTAATTTTCTTTTTAGTAGTCAATACATAGTATTCAATATAGGTGTGTTTCTCCTAGTTGAACCGAGCTATCTCTCTTGATTTCATTTGATCCTGTGATTTCCATTACATTTGTTAATCAGTAAGTAGAAAGCCAACAATATCGACCAAATTTGAATAAAACTTAGTTTACTGCTATTTTTCGGCCAGTTTTTTAGTCAAAAATGAATTAATTGCAGAACAAAATTAATGGAAAGACCAATCAAAGTATTTTCCATTCCTGGTTACACCTCTCAGGCAATTTTCGAATTCCACCTCAAAAATGTTTCGTATTTAGAGACGATCCAAGTTAGGAGCCAATTTTCGATTTCTGCAAAAGAAAGGAACTGATGACCTGCTAAATCGTGCTGCATCCGCCGGAACAACCAAGAATCAGCAGGAGCAATGTGCGGAGAATACCTCGGGTGCGGTAAAATGTGCCACTTAAACGTTTTCATGAGGCCGAGCTTTGTCATAGCTTTGGCATGTTTTTGCTTGCCTTTCTATCATTCCTATCGATTTTAATCGTATCGAAACTGCTTGTTGAGCCACTCGCAACGATTATGCAAGCTTCCTCTGTGTTTGACTCGGATCTTCATCGAGTAAGGCCTCTAATTCTCTGTCTTCGACTTTTTTTTTTGGATTGAACGCTAAAATGACCATTCTTGAAACATCCAAACCATTCTCTAATCAGTTGGAACATAGTCACCATAAACTTCTACAAGCATTCGATGCGCTTCAGCTGCACTTTTATTCCAATTAAAGCAGAAACTAAAACATCCCGCAAATGCTGCTTAGTTAACACAAAATTTGATATATTCAACACAAGAATCTTTTTTTAACTCATGGTCACCATGCAAACTGATTGTTATACAGGAAAGATTTCGATTAGGGATTACGAAAAACTTTGGGGCAAAACCTGTTTTCCGGTTCTTAAGTGGTCAAAATAATACTTCATCGTTTATAGTCAATAAAATAATTCGATCGAAAGGCCACCACGTTCATGCGATTTAACGCCGTAGGAATTCTTTTTACGAAGTTAAGTCGTTGGTTTATGCCAACAACACTAGATGAGCTCAGTAAAAATATCGAACGCGTAATTGCCAACGTTTTGGCTGATATGTGTGGAAGAGAGGTGAAAACTTGGTTCCAAAGAATCGATCGCTACAAACGTGCTACCGGTGGTCATATGAACGAAATCGATTTCCATACTTAAATGTAACATGTATGAGTATACTGCACCTGGAATAAATTTCAACCCAATATCTCAAATATTCTGTGTTTTACTTAAATAGAATATTGTTATGTTCTAATAGACCTACGACGAACCCTTGGTATGACGTGGAGTGTCGCCAAACTACTTCAGAGAAAGACGTCGCTTACAAACGAACTCTGCAGTCGAGAGCAACGCTAGCTGTTAGAGAGCGATATCGTGAGAAACGGAGAGAGGAGAAACGCATTTTCAGACGCAAAAAAAAAGGAACAAAGGAAGTCAATGAAATGAATCTCGAAAGTTTTATCAAAAGGTCAATCGTCTGACAGAAAGTTTCAAGTCCGGAGTTTCTTTCTACAAGGACAATAATGGATGTCTGGTTACAGATGCACAAGAATCACTGAGACTGTGGAGAAGTCACTTCTCTAATCTACTTGGGGGCGATGAAGAGAGTAATACCGCCAATAGAGAAGCGTACATAGAACCACCAATTGATGATGACTCTCTTGTAGAGCCAGCGGATTATAACGAGGTCGACTAAGTAATTAAAAAGCTGAAGAATAACAAAGCAACAGGCTCCGATGAGTTGCCAGCTGAGTTATTCAAGACCGGTGACAAAGAGTTGGTAAGGCGTATGCACCAACTGTTATGCAAAATATAGTCCGATGAATGCATGCCCAACGATTGGAATCTCAGTGTTCTTTGTCCTATCTTCAAGAAAGGAGACCCCGCTGTCTGCGCGAACTACCGGGGAATAAGTCTGCTTTCAATAGGATACAAAATTCTGTCCCGCGTACTGTGTTAACGGCTGGAGCCGTACACGAATGCACTGTTAGGCCAGTATCAGTGCGGCTTCAGACCAAAGAAGTCGACCAGTGACCAAATTTTCACTTTACGCCAAATCCTGGAAAATACCCACGAGTACAATAAAGACACACACCACCTATTTGTCTATTATAAGGCCGCTTTCGACACGCGATAAGAACGAAGTTCTTCAACGCCCTATCTGAACTTGGTATCCCAGCAAAGATCGTTCGATTTTGCATGATGACGCTATCACACGATTTAACATTTATTTACCTGTTTTTACAATTAATCATTATTCTAAGTTTTAAATTTAATATGTACTAATGTAATGCTTCGGAATTTTCTCGTTATTGTGTTTCTGTATACGCAAAAACATAAAACTCAGCCATTAATCAATCACATAATTAATAATCCTATATAAAGCTGATCTTGTATTCGGCTTCAGCGATTCTAAATTATAATTGACATTTTTAGTGGCGCTGCGTGGCGCATCAAGAACAAAACAATGACTTATAAATGCACGAAAAACCAATATTAATGATGCAAATGATTTAAGCTAAACGATTTGAGCGACTTTTTAACGATTTCTGCGAGAGAAATATAAAAGTACCAAATACAAAACAAACGAAATAAAAACATACTTAGGAATTCACTTATTCATTCATAAACAAAAAATCAAATTACAAAAGCTTAAAAGCACTCAGAGGGGGACATACTAAATCGAGAGCTGCATCTTGAAGCAATTTTCTCAGGCAAAATAATCATTTCGTTCCCGCATTTCAATCGATCTTGCATTCATTACTACATTCGATCTTTATCGACTTAAAACAGATACGTACGAACAGATAAAAGATCTCATTTGATACAACTCAACAGATTTTTGTATTTTTGACAATTTACATTTTGAATGGCGCTTTCAGCTTGAGTCAAATTGAGTATGTACGATTTGAGATTTGTTTGTTTGAATTTTCAAGCGCCATCATTTATTATGGGTCCCCAGCAGCTTTCCACTCCTCCTTCGCACTCATATTCAAATGACATCGGTACAAGTTCTCTGAGGTTGCTCTTGTTGTACAAATTTATGTGATTTTTATGCGTAGACATAATTATAAACGCGTCTCCAACTCCAAATCCAACAAGACTTCATCTTAATTTTTTTTTCGCTTTCTCTTTCTCTCATCTGTTGACTCTCGAAGAACACAAACCTTTCATGTATTGATTCCCAGACCATTGGATGAGTCAGTATACATATGTATATCCATAATATTCTTCAATTTCAATTCGTGTTTTAGCTGAAACTTCGATTTCGCCTGCTCCGCTCCAGCTTTACCTTTAGTTGTCATAAATTATAAAATTTTATGCGTAAATTAATGACATCGTTGGATTTTATATATTTTTGTATAATTTTTTTTTTTTGTATATTGTCTCCCTGTCCCTTTTATCCAGTTCACTCTTTTCGTGTTTTATTCCAATTTTTTTTCTTCCTTTATAGTTCATAAGTGTAAAACATTATGATAAACTGGATAAGTCTTTGCCGTCCTCTGTAAATGTGCCCTTTTTCGAGTTTTGAATTGAAGGCTAAACATATTTTTATGCTTATTTGTGCTTTAATTAATTTTACTTGGAGATGTGTCGTTTATATTCAAATAAACTCTTTGACAAAAATTAATGAGCGTTCTTTTTATTAAAAGAAAAAAAGTGGATTGAACCCTTGTCGAATCTTAATTAAGCTCGTTGTATATTTGAACAGATTATTTGGAGCTGTTGCTCGAACTTTAATAAACGAGAGTCCAAGCTCAAAAATAGTAGTATTTAACTCTTCCAAAATGATTTAAGAAAGTTTTTTTTGAATTTTAAAAAAAAGTAACGATGTACTTACTTCATATTATAACAGGACATGCTAAGAAGATCTTTAAAAATCTAAGAGATGGAGCTCAAAGCTTTTAAACAAGGACATATATCATTTGACTACTGTCAAATTTAAAGCAATCTGCCTCATTAAGTTTTTGTCAACAACCATTGAAAGCAGACATGGAAGATATACAGACAGACGGTCAGAAATCAGAAAGTTGCCGTTCTTATCCATCCAAAAAACTATGCTCTGGTATAGACGCATAGGGAGAGAAACAAATCACAGTCACGAGGGCCTTAAACTCCCTACAAAGTCAAGCATGCATATTATCACTGGCGCAATGCTCACATGCCCAATCACTGCGTTGGAAGCAATTCTAGATCTAACACCACTGCATCTAGAAATTGAGTATAAAACTAAGGAATCACTCCTGAGACTGTTAGTTGAAGGGAACAAAGGTACCTCAATTTATAGTCAGAAACGTCTCTCTACATGGACACAAGGAGAAACACTAGTGTCCATGTGAAGAAAGGGATGACAAGGAGGAATGTCTTCAATCGGAACTTCACCATCAAATGGTCCGATAAGAAGACTAGGACGTCAGAAAAGTCATATGCGTTAAAACCACATACGATCAAGTGGTATACGGATGGATCTTTGGCGACAGAAGGAACTGCTCTAGGAGTCGTAGGCCCCAGATTAAACGACTGGGCAAATTCTTACTTACTTACTCTACAACCGTTTATCGGTCAAGGCCTCACGTAGGAAAGCGCACCATTCGGTGTAGTTTAGTGCGCGCCGGCGCCAGTCGCTGGCATCCGGAGCTACTTCAGGTCATCATAGACCTGATCTTGCCATCTTAAGCTCGGACGTCCTCTCTGACGCTGTCCACCAATCAAGTTCAGGTTTCCGTCGTAAACCTTTAGTGCTGAAGCTTCGGGGTTCATCCGGATGAGGTGACCAGCCCAGTGCAGCCGCTGGAATTCAATGCGCTAGACTTTTTCAACCTCATCATACAGCTCTTGGTTTATACGGGTCCTAAACTCGACGCCAACTCTAAGGGGACCAAAAATTCTACGAAGAATCTTTCTCTCGAACACTCCTACAGACGCTGTATCCGTTGATGTCGATGTTGATGGGATTTTCAGTGTGTTATATATTTTTATCTTCGTAGTTCGAGAGAGGGCTCTACTTCGAATTTGCTTGATGAGCCCAAAGTAGCACCGATTAGCAAGTCTGACCTCTCGGCTAACGTTGTTGTCGCTGGTAATTTCTGTTCCCACATAGACGAAGTTTTCTACAATATTGAAGTTGAAATTCTCCATACTCACAGACCGTCTGCGAGTGGACACCAAGTACTTCGTCTTGTCCTCGTTCACCATTAGGCCCATGAGACGTGGCTGTTTCTGTATCTCTGAGAACGCCCTTCTTACTTGCCGTATTGGTGCCTATGATGTCTATATCATCACCATTTGCGAGTAGCATCATTTCCTTATGGAAGATCGCGCCCGATCGTTCTCATGATATCGCTCTCTAACAGCTCGCGTTGCTCCCAACTGCAGAGTTCGTTTGTAAGTAGCGTCTTTCTCTGCAGTAGCTTGGCGACACTCCACGTCATACCAAGGGTTCGTCACAGGTCTGGTGTACCCAATGATCTCCTTGGCAGCCGTATTCATGGAGTGAGAAATATGTCTCCACTGCTCACCTATATCTTCAGAAGCCGGAGAGGACTCCCGGAACAGTTGAGAGAGTCTGGCTGAAAAGGCTTCGGCGGTCTGTTGTGACAGGCATGAAACTGGTAACAAGACTTCGTAGTTTCCTACTAACCACGAAACCGCAACCAAATGCGTGCTTCTTCGCATCGCAACTTTAATAGATGTCACAGGATGCCTTTTTTGAGCAGCCCTGACCTATCCATCCCATTTCCTGTATTTCGGTGATGTCAGCCTTAAATTTGTCGAGGACATCAACCAGCTATATATCTGTGGAGGACATTCCAGGTGCATATCCGTAAATCATGGTCCTTAAATCGTTTGCGGGGGTCGTCATCATTGGGGGATTTTATCCGAGGCTTCCTATGTGTCTTCACTGGTACGTTTTTTTTTTTGCGGTGGCGGCAACCAAACCCAGCTCATTAACCCCTAATTAAGGGGAGTGTTTGCCTTCTCACAATTTGCCCGCCACGGAGATTCCCTGGCTTACCAAGGGGATAAGTGTCCTAGCGGACGTTTGTGAGCTGCTTGAGCCGTTTGCCAAAGAATCGTAATTTGACCGCTCCCAAGAGAAACGGCCAAAGAACTTTTCTACAAACGACCCCATTCCCCAAATATACCAGTATATTTAGGCAAATATACCAGTGTGTTACAAGCTTCACTGTGCGCTATAATTATATGTGCACAGCATAATTTGGATAGAGGCAAAGAAGCCAAGAACTAAGGCAAGCAAAAATATTCCTAGGGGTTTCGACCCGCGTAGACCGAAAGCAATGCCCCAACTAGGTAGAAACCAGCTGAGAACATTGACAGGAATACTAACAGGACACTGTCGACTGAGAAAACACCTGTGTGTGATGGGTGTATATAATTCCCCAGAATGCAGATTTTGTGATCATAAAGAAGAGACTCCTCTTTGCAGAATGTGAAGCAAGTAGACTTCGAATATTAGGCAGTTACTTTGTCGCCGAAGAACAACTGAAGAAGTTAGATCCTAGGACAATACTAACGTTTATTCAACAAGTTAAACTAGGAAGGACAAAACAATAGTTATTTGTACGTAGCTGTTTTAAAATTATGTCCTATAATAATAATCCGTCCAAAGAAACCCACTTTTTTAACTACTGCTTTGCATCTGATGTATTACGATGTGGTAATTTCGGAAACCACCGTCTAACTGTCTTTCATATCTGCTTTCAATGGATGTCAAATACAAATATAAAATTGACAGCAACTTAATGATTTATTGTACTAGTCAGAAACATAATTGAAAACAACGAACACTACTCTTAAATTTTAAAATAACTTTTCAGAGTGTCCTCGTATTTAACAATAGTTGGAATTGCAAAATCATTCTTCTAATCCCTTCATCGAAAATTAACGAAATATATGTGGGACTAGCTTTAAGGTACTCTCTTTCTAATAAAGTGAGAAATCCAAATCGATCAACGTGGTAAAGAATTACCGCTGAAAGAACGCTGCAATCGAAAGTGCTCGACATCGAGATACCCTGTACGTTGTCTAAATCTCGTTATTTGAAACGCATATTTGTATGAAGTCTTTATTCAATAGTGATCCGATATTAAACAATGTATCTATCTCTTATAGTTTTCAAGATCTCGTGGTTCAAACAGACGGTCAGAAGGACAGACGGATATGACTAAATCACCTCAACTTTTGATGACGGTCGAGAATATATTTACATTATGGGGTATGCCACGCCTCATTCCGCCTGTCATATACATTTACACAAACTTAATATACCCTTTTACACTTTGGGTACAGGGTCTAAAATTAAGGAAAATAATTCCGACAAATTGATAACATCCTCCGTTTTTTGAAGTCGGTTAAAAACTAAGTGTGCTGGGGCTGTGTTGCATTGAAAAGTGGAAGTACATATAGGAGACAACTAGGTGGGAGTGGACAATGCTGTGAGTGTGGCAACCACAATGTTCCATCCACTCGATCTGCGTTTTGCTAGGGGGAATCTAATTATCAAAGTTTAACGTCTCTAGTTCTTAAAGTTTATGAGATCTGTTGTTGCACGCCTCCTTTCACCTCTTACATACATTCGCATAAACTTAATATGGTATGTTCTATAGCATTGGGTATTGGCTGTAAAAATCTTCAACATAAGTAAATGTTTGTCCCATTAAAAGTAGAACCGATGCTTCAATACCCTTTACATGAAACTTCACATAGTCCGGTGTGTCACATAAATCTCGTCTTTCACCTAATTCGAACGGAAGTCATATTCGTAGGTGTCAAGGAAATCTCTTTCAGTCCGTTTGAAATCACCAGCCTCTAGCTAGGCGAAATTGTTGCTTGTACATGTAAACTTTTCAAATCATAACGTAAACCCAGGTTTTTAGTGGCAACGTTTTGTTTTAAATATTTATTTCATTCTCTTCTTTTTAAATTTTACCAACAAAGACCATATCAAAAAATATGTTGACAAGTGCGCCCACAACATCGATCAACGACTCGACCGACGATACTCTAGATAAAGAATATTTTTTTCTCTATTCTTCCAACTGAAAAAAAAATATAATCAAGCGAATATGTTGTGCTTACGGGAGTTAAAAAGGGAGTGAACGTTTTGTACTTGAAAATATATGTGCATTAAACACTGCTTTGAATGAAATCTACTGGATTTCTGTGACACCTACGAAATAACTCTATGAAATTCAAATCACCAGACGAAAATTTGTCTAGAGATTTCTGTGACACACCGGACTATGATGGTTTACCCAACAACAACGTATGACAGCTAAAACTGTTTTTTTTTTTTTTTGGCAATATTAATCATAATTTGGCATTATATATACCCTAAAATAAATATAAAATAAGTAATTCAGACGCATTACACCAAATACAAAACTTCACAATGGGGAACATTCTCCCCAACAGCATTTTTTTCAGTACAAACATATTATTTTTCGCTTAATTTTCACAAAATAGTACGTTTTTTCTTTTCGTAAAGTTCCCCCAACCGCCCGTTCTGGATCCGCCCCTGAGTAAATCCATTTACATAGTATGCAATGTATTTTTGTTATCAACAACAGCTCTCCAAAACACGAAAAACTGCTTTGGATGAAATCTATGAGACTTCTGATGAGAAATCACCACTTTGTCTAAAGATTTCTAAGACCGAACTATAGCAAATTAATTATAAAATCGTATTCGCTAAACCAACAGACGCAGACGTTAGTTAAAAGTAGACCATGAACTTAGGTAGAAATCTGCAAAACGTATACTAAACAAAAATGTGTAACAACACCCAAAACCAACCAACAGACAGATGGACGGACATAGCTAAATCGGCTCATCTCGTCGAGCTAATCAATTCTATACCCCTCATCAGTCTCCTTAAATTAAAATCTTAAATAGGACGATGGTTTTGCATGGAAGCATATATGTAAAGTGGGCGAATTAAGACCTATGTATATCAAGATTCCGTCCATAAGAAATACTCATACCAAATTTCAAGTTAATATTGATATAAATTTAAACGATTCCAAAAAAAAACTTAGGGATACGTGGTAAGTTTTTCCAGTGCGACAGTGGGGTATACCAAACTATTTGACGATTCTAATATACTATACACACTTTGCGTGAAGCGTATAATGAGCATCAATAAATAGTTTGCATTGTTTAATGAAATTATGATTTAACACTTAGGAGTATGTAGTTATGGCTTTTGCCATAAACTTGCACATCAAATGCTTAACTGGAGACATCCACTGACACAATGATGACTGGCCCGACGCCGCAGACGGGTTATAAATTTCCCTCGGGTGTCACATTACAGACAAGCGACATGCGCGCACGTTCCAACGCGGACGCTTGACACGGCAGTTGCGCTGTGGAGCGGATGTATGTGAAGCGGCATTGGATCGGTGCGCTTGACTTGAGCTGCGCCTGCGTAAATGCATTCGGTAATTTGTCGTACAAGTGTCATGGTATCTTTTTATCTGTCTCTGTATATGACTATCTTGACTATTTTGCCGGTATTTAGTTTCTAATGCAATTAACTAGAGTTTTGTCACCACCGGAAGAATGTTTAATATAAAACAGTACATGACCGTAACGATAGATTATCGAAATGTGTCTCTGAAGTCGTGAATATGTGGGTGTCTCGACAAGATAGTTGAAGCGACACCAATTCAGCGTGTGAACTTGGCGTTGTTATTCAATTAATATGTAATGATAGCAATTAAATAGTTCAAATTTGTTTTTAGGGCGTTGGTCTGTTGAAACTCGGAAGCCCTTAGGTGCTGAAACTAAACGGCAACGATTTATAAACGCATGCTTAATAAAGCTACTAATCGCAATCCACCGAAGAGGCGAACTGTCCGCCCTTTAACGCTTCAAATTATAGGGTTGCCGCCTTCTCCTGCAACATGCTGGCTCGCGCCGCATTGCAAGATCTCAGATGTGCTCACATGAACTCAGAATTTATTCGTTGTTTTGAACGCTTTTTAGCACTTTTGTGCGTATTTACCTTGCAAGACTCAGATACAACTGGCAGCATCAATCATTTAATTAGCCCAAAAATAACCTCTATCTGCCCTAAGGCCAACTTGGGCGTTGTTGCACTGAAGTGCTCCTTTCGTGTAACCACGTTTTGTTTCAGTCTTTGCTCATTCGTTTGATTAATTAATTTTAAAATATTGCCTCACTTCACTTCATGCCTCTTCACATCACTTCAACTTCAACTCAAGTCGAACGTCTTTTTTTTTTGTATTTAGATCTTTCGAGCCTAAAATAAATTGATTTTCAACTCTGTCCAGTTTTGCTCGTTAAGTCCGTCGACTGAAGGGACTCTCTCTCTCTATCTCTCTCTCTCTCTCAATTATTTTGCTGTTGTCTTTCTTATTCAAGATGTTCATTGTACTTTATTTATTTTTAGTTTCTTTTGAATTATTTGAAAAATGTTTGTTTTTATTCTTTTAATTTTTTATCAAGAACTGTTCGAGTGAGAAAAAAAAACACCTGTTGAACTTGTAGGTGAAAAATGTTCAAGAGTAAGAAGGCGGTTCGTACTTAATTTTGTCGTAATTGTTTACCTGATTAACTTGCATTTGTGTAACTCTAAGGAGCAATTTTTTTTTCGGTGTGTTAAATACAAATGTTTTTGATTTGTAATCATTACTTCAAATCAAAGATTAACACAAATTTTATCGCAGCTATTTGTTCAGCACTAATCAAACAATTGTTTCATTAAATTCTTGATGGATTTCTATCAGGGACGTAATGATTATGAGTTATATTTCAAAAAATCAAATTGTAAAAACCATTTTCTGATTTTTATGTTTTTACTCAGAATTTAATAATTATTTATCAAAAATAATCATTAAGCCTATTCACAATGTTGTCTAAGCATTTTAACGTATTAAAAACTCAAAACAAACGACAACAAAAAATATTCTCATACGAGTTATAAGACTCTTCCAGTCGTCTCAACTTTTTCCGTCTTGAACTTGAAATTGGAAAAGACGAAAAATTGTTTGTCAGAATTCGACAGGAATTGAACAGGCTGTGGAACCACGGTAGAAAGTTTGATTATTTTGTGATTCATTCAATTCGATTACACAGATTTCTCAAATAGCAAACAATTTTAGAACTTTTTGCGAATTATATTAAATTGAAAATTTTTTAAACGTCCGTTTCTGTGTCGAGCTACACAGTATGTAAATCTCATCAGCAACTGATTTTAAACGATAAGCAGAACAAATGTGAAAATGTGTGATCGCAATACACTTTTAAAATGTTCAAACGTTCAGAATAGTATGCTTAAAAAATTTCGTTTTGTATTATAAAACTAATTGAGCGATTTTTATTTCAAATCTCATAGAATAAAAATCATTGAAATCAATGATTTTGCATGGTTTTGTTTTTCACAGCCTACTTTGAACACTCCATAATATGACAATTTGTGGACGTTTTTTTTTTTTTTTTGAATAGATTCTTTAAATCACTAAAAATGTGTTCATGGATGTTAATAAAACTAGTATTTCCTTAATTCAATGTAAATGACATGTAGACCGTTGCTTCTGATAGCAAGGATATATAAGAAAGAAGTTCATACATTTTTTTGCTCCTGTGAAAGGAGGACATTTAACAGAGTCAAAAAAATATATGAGCTTATTTCTTATATTTACGCCTTATATCCTTTTTGGCAAATCGTCCTTAGAAAAAAAAAACTCTTCTAGCATTGCAATTTTTTTTTTTTTTTGATATTGTCTTAGTTCTGTCGAGTTATACTGTAAATATCTCACTAAAATAATCAAAGGAAGAAAAACTTTAAGTGATTATACTAGAGTATTGATGCAGAACATTGTCTTATCCTACCCTACTCTTAAAGGGTAGAGGAAGGGTAGAAAAGCATATGCTCAAAGAACATGATCAAAGCTCATGTCTTTTAAAAGCGATAATCTGCCTTAAAAACCCATGTCCTATGATTAACTAATGATTGTATGTACATTATGACAGAAAAATCAGTATCTTTTAAAGAAGACACAAAATGTTTATAAATTTATGTCTGTTTTTTCGATTCCTAAAATAAAAGTCACTCAACGAATTATATTTTTTGAGTTTTAAAATAAAAATGACTCATACATTTTTTTATGATTTATTTTTAAAATACAAATAAAGAACACATATTATTGATTGATTTCTATTTTATTGATTATAAATATTGGATAAAGGTTCAATTGGTCTCCTACAACGAAAATACACCGTTTGTGTTCTCTTAATATAGTTCTATCATGTTTTCTTTATAATGATTATTTTTATCTGAATATTGCATAAATAATAGGTAATTTTATGGCTTGATAATATTGATTTTATTCATATGGCCGACACGGGAGCGTGGTAGGAATTACAACCTGAAGAACCAATTTTCTACCACTTTGTCAATAAATATCCAACTCGCTTTTAAGAATAGCCACATATACTAAACGCACTACCTAAGTTTATGTTTCTAGGTTTTAAAATAATGTAATTATTCAACAAAACATCTGTTTATTAGTCCCGTTTTGATTTTTGGAGTACATTATATTAGTATTTTATATATATTTATATTCTATTACACTTCACACAACGTGGCAATAGTATTATAGTTTAATATGTTTGCAACGTATTAAAGAAAACATCGGAGACCCATAAATCGTAT
This sequence comes from Leucophenga montana, assembly GCA_035044765.1. Taxonomy (NCBI): domain Eukaryota; kingdom Metazoa; phylum Arthropoda; class Insecta; order Diptera; family Drosophilidae; genus Leucophenga; species Leucophenga montana. The sequence goes on from JAWNNQ010001873.1 coordinate 1,750,279, forward strand.
AACCGTGACTTACCCATCACAAGGTGTAAGCTCCCATACAAAGTGTGAAGAGTATTAAACCTTCTGTTCCACCGATTTTAGTTATTTCTCTTGTTTTGCAAACTCGCTTAACATATCTTCGAGATGGCTGCGTTCAGCTCATTTTCATAATATTGCAAATATCATAAAAACACGATACGAGTAATTTTATGAAATGTGTCATATAAATTATGTAACAAAGTATTTCTTTAACTGGTCAAAAATGTCAAAAAAATCATAAATTTTCAATAAGTGAACCGATTTTTATACCATGCACAAAAAGTATTTCTAGTCAGTGTATATTAGGCACGACGAGGCGAGTCGATCTAGTCATGTTCTTCCGTCTGTTTGTCCATTCGTCCGTCTATAAGTTTTTTCGAGAGAATAGTAGACTTAGAGAAACTAAACTTGGGATATTGACGTTCTAGATGCTGTTACAAGTTTATATAAACTTTTCAGAACTCACAACCGTTTTGCCCTACACTAAATTTTAAATTAAAAAAAAAAAATTGTGTGGTAATTTTATTGCCTGCCTTGACTTTTCTCAACTTCTAACTACATTTCTCTAGAGACTAATCAATGATTACTATAAACAAATATGATGTGTGCAGGGCATAATACAGTCGAACACATGGACAATAGCCATTATTTGTCGTGATGCTTTAATACTCTTCACACAGGTTGCCCGTTTGCTGCGCAACGCTGATGTTTAATTTCATTTTTAAATTTTTTAATGGTTGCTTAGATTTAATAAATTTTTCTAATAATAAAATTTACTCACATTAGTGATTCATTCGAAATTCGCCTTTCTCAAATTCCTCAAATGTTCTGATACAAATGTACAATTTATACCATATCAAAATTATTAATTGGATTCAACTTTTGTATGCAGTTGACCAATTTTAAAGAATACTTTCATTTTAAAAATAATTGCTTTAATTTAAACACGTTTGATACAACAAAATAAATACAAAGTGCTTTTGTATATGAGCTATACCTCCTAGTGGACCTGTGTTGCTTCTGCTTATAAAAAGTCTCCATACCAACTTTCAAACGAATACATCAAAGATTGAGGGAATGCGACGGGCAGTGACGCACAGACAGACAGCCAAACATGGCTAGAGTGACTCGTCTTGCCATGCTGATCACGAATATATGTAATTTATGGGTACTCGATGCTTCCTTTAATTTTTTGCTAGCATTGTGACTAAATGAGACTATTAAAACTCTGTGCTAAGAGCATAAAAATAAAGCAAACTTCTTTATGGCTATATGACTTTGAAATTTGTGCATACACGGGTCAAATGGACATATTGTTGAATCGATTTAAACATGGCCGAAGAGAATCTGAATATCCAAGTTTGAAGATTTTAGCTCTTATAGTTCCTGAGTTCTACCACGCCTCCTTCTGATTGGTATATATGTACATTCGCACAAACCTAATACACCCCTTTGGTCCCTTTAGGCACAGGGTGACAAGAATAGTATAGTGTAACAAGCTAAGCGGCACTATTTCAACCAACCTTTATATACCTTTACAACTCACATTTTCTGGCTAATAAAGAAATTATCATTTACGAAGATGACAGATAAATTAATAAATTGTAGAGCTGTAGATCGATTGAGAAAACGGTCTTAATTGAAATAATAGTGAAGATCTCTAGGTATTCTATTTCTCTTGAACAGCAGACAATGTGTCCTCTCTAGCTGACCGAATGCATCTTTTAGTATGTTAAAAATTCTCAAACACATTAAGAGTAACCATACATATCCCTCATCCATATTAAGTAGCAGTATGTTAATAAGTACTTACTATGCAAACTTAAGGTAGGCCTATATCAATCGAGCAATATATTGAATGACAACTTGCCGCAAATTGATTTCAATGGAACAAAATTGTATTCATTTGCAATTTCAAAATATACTTCAACTCAAATTCATCATCAAATGTAGCTGTAGCAGACGGCAAAAAATCGATGCATAAACACATACATATATGTATCTTCATAAAAGCAATGGCAAGGGACAACATTGAGAGTTGCTTTATATTACGGGGGGAACCCGAACGAACGACCGACAGAATAGCAAACATAAACAAAATAATAGACAACCCGCAGTCTTTGACGTATTATCCAAAGACATGCGAAATGATGTCGGAGTGAGATAAATATCGTACGCTAAACCTGAAATATTGAAAGCAGAACAAATTGGCCTGGCTGCACATTCAACACCAAACTCTAGCCATAGTCTCCTAACGTGTCCTGTTGAGAGAGCCGAGAAAAACTTATTGCCGGAACGAATATGAAGTGAAACAAACAAATTCATATTTATAGACAAAAGGATTTTTTAACTGCATAACTCAAATCAGACATACATAAGTCTTTCCATAAGTTTCTTTCGTTGATACCGGCAAAGTGATAAAGTATGCAATTTATGTATCTCATCCAAACAAATCTTCTGACAAATTAGGGGTTAAAGAGAAATTTCGATTACAGAACCTTGCGAATGCATTTAATTGAAATTGCAGACCACTTGAACTCTTGTCGGTCCCCTTCTGATTTTCCCGCAATATTGCAATTATGACAACTATATACGACAGAAAATCATTCCATTGCACTGTGTTATATACTCAAATGTATCTGTATCTGTCTCTGTATCTTGTATCTGTTTGTGCATTTTGCGGTTTTGTTTTCAGTATAATAATTTGTATTTATGAATGTGAATGTGGATGTGAGTATGCTATTTGGTTTTGTACGTTTATGCCACCCTCATTTGAACTAATTTATTTGATTTGATAGTCGCTACTTTTGTTTAATCAAAAGCAATTGTTCATTTCATGTTTTATTTGATTGTTGCGGTTTGTGTTGAAATGACAAATTATTTTACTTCTGCCTTTTGGTTTCGTTTTGACATTTGCATATTTGTTGGTTGAATTATTTAATGAATTTGCAAAATACTTTCTGTATAGCGTAGATCTAAAATAGAAAAAAAAATTTGAAAATTGCTCCCAACTTCCGATATAGTATTAATCCGTGAATTCAGCAAATTGAGTTTATTCACAAAAGTAAATTGTGTTGCTCAGTAATAAAAGTATACGCTATAACCCACTAAATTGTAAAAAACTTTGTCAAAAAGTTCGTTATTTCCAAAAAAAATTATCAATATATCCAAATTTTTTTGTTTTTTATCCTGTACCCATAGTGTAAACGAGTCTATTATGTTTGTGCAAATGTATGTAAGTGGCAGACCCCTTAAACTATATATATTCTTGATCAGCATCAAAAGTCGACTCGATATAGCAATTTCCGTCTGTCTGTCTGTCTGTCTATCTGTCTGATTGTCCGTTTGAAGGACAAGATATCGGAGACTATAAGACTTTCTTACTCCCTCATCAAATAGAGTGACAGTACCGATAAAAACCTAACCACCGCTTTTGAGTTTGTGCAGTGAAACATCTTTAGCGACTTATTTGTTTGAAATTTTGGAAATCTTTTAAGCTGCTGGCAAATACATAACTGTAAGGAGAGAAACTTCGTTCAGACGCACGTCTTATTTATTTATGTTGCGGTACAAACACTGAGTTAATTTTTTATTAGCAAACAGCTAAGACACTACTGATTAGTGAAATTGTTAACTAAGCGATAAAAATCACGAACCTAGGGAATTCATTACATTTTCCTATATATACTCTGACCAAAATTTTTTTTTTAAAGGATGTACTGGGTTTGTGGAACTGTCAAGGTATATGTAACATAGCGAAGGAATCATCGGAGACCCCATAAAGTACGTAAATAGGTATATATATTCGTCAGTTGATCTAGCAATGCCGTCCGTCAGTATGCCGTCGGAGAGAAAAGTTCTCTGACAAAAATTTGGAGGTAATGTGCCATATTTTTAGAACACCGGATATAATGTAAAGCTGACTTCTGAACAGGAAAGTATTTGCATAGCAGCTTTGACAGAATATATTCCAGAATTTTATCCGTTTGCTGAAAAACTGCAACTACTTGAAGAAAGTAGAGCTAGCTCAAGTAATTTATCTGGAACTGGAGACTCGATGTCTACATGGATATGTTGAGTAAGAATCGCGAAGATAGAAAAAGGAATGTAGTATCAAAAAATAATATATTTACTTCAATTAAGGTTTTTCTAAGACTAAAACCATTAAAAAACACATAAAAAATGTTATGATATGGTGGTTGGAAAATTTTCCAGAACTGTTCGATGTGTCACAAGTTACACCCGTAGTTGTAGCTACACAAGTAATCGTAGAGCGTTTGTTTTCAGGCATCAAGATCGACTGGAAGCAAAAACTCTGAAGGCCATAATCCTTTTAAGATGTAATTACAATTAAACAAGAAAAAACGTTAACTTCGGTAGAACCGAAACTTCAATACTCTCCACACTCATTAAACATATTACTGCCGAGACCGTTGGGTTTATAAGAACTATCTCTAAAAGTAGGAGTAACAGGTCTATTAATATAATATGTGATGCTTCCGTTCATAAGAAGGCTCCATATAGAATTTCAAGTTTGACTGTAATGAAAAAGTTTTTTGAAAATTCGTAAGAAAATTTAATACTATTTACACTATACAAGTATGTAAAGAGTATATTTTAAGTATTTTTGTATGTACTCTTGACATTTTATTAATTTTTTTTCAAGAACTTTCATATTGACCGGCACCGGTACGGTGTAAAACTGTTATCATAAAAAAAGCAATGATGATGGAGCGGGCGTTGACGCTGTCAATAGACGGAAATTTTGTTGTGCTCCGACTAAAAAAAAGCAGAGTTGAAAAACTCATATAAGAATGTTTGATTTTAATGTAGATTTCGCGCGCAGCGGTGCCATATTCACAACGGAATTGTTACACCAAATCGCGGCCGGTGGGGTCAAGGAGAATCTTGTATTCTCACCTTTCTCTATAGAGGTAGCACAGACATTCGAGTTTATGCTGGAGAATTACAAAAATAACGATTTGGTCAAAATTGCCAATAAGATTTACGTAAAGGAGGGCTATACCTTCAACCAGGAGTACGAGTTGGCCACCAAAGAGCATTACCGTTCCGAAAGTGAAGCGATCAGTTTTGAAAATAATGACGCAGCTGCAGAGCACATCAACAATTGGGTCAACTGTAAGACCGCCGTCAAAATCACCGGACTCGTATCGCCTGATTGAAATGATTTAATGGCAATACACGTCTGGTACTCTTGAATGCATTGCACTTCAAATGCAGCTGGTTACACAAATTCAATGATATCGGCACCAAGAAAGCTGTCTTCTGGATTGACGAGGAGGAGACCGTGAAAGTGCCGTACATGAATCAGAAAGCAAAATTCGGTTTTGCTTTCTTTGAAGAGTTAAATTGTACCGCATTGGATGTGCCCTTGCAACTATTAGATCATATCCATGAATTTTAAAGTGTGTCCTGTTGGTAAAATGAGTTTCTGATACCAAGAGGATATCAATGTAATTAGATTTAAGGAAAAGTTTTACTTCTTCTGTGTGGTTGGAAAGCCCATTTGCATTCCATATAGCAATTTGAAGATCTACTTGCATATTTTTGATATTAACAGATATATCATGTTGAGGAGGTTGTTTGTTAATTCAAACTGTTTGGCTAATAAACCTTCGATTCTTTGGAAAGGGTCTTCGTCATTTGAACTTCTGTTTTCTCGTAGTACTTGCGCATAAGATGGGCGGTTTCCGCTAGTATTAAACTCATTTGGTCTGTGCGAAGATGAAAAGCTATGCTCCTGAGGTGGTTTGCTTGTATGCTGACGAGAAGAATGGCTTTTAGGCTTCTTCTTTGCAACTAATTCTTGATAAATTTTGCATCCCTTGTAGCTGGCAGCGTGATCTTGTAAGCAGTTAACACATTTGGCAGGCAAATCCTTCTCTTTCTGACACTCTGAAGTAGGATGGCACATTGAACACTTAACGCATCTAAATGTTTTTTGTACAATACGTCTTGGTATGTCCAAACTCTTGGCATCGAAAGCATTGTACAAAGTTACTTTCCTGGGAGGCTCTACTTTAATTACTGCATTGCTTAGGTATTTCAGGTCATAAATTTCTGCATTGTTGTTGTTCGGTTCCAGATCAATAAAGAATATGTTCAATGGATGCTTGGTAATACGACTCCTAACATTGCTTCTTTCCTTACGCAATGACCTAACTCTTCAATTTCATTTTTGATTGAGTCAATTGGTGTAGAAAAATGTAGATTTTTAACTACAACTCTAAAAGAACGCTCTTATTTTAACTGGTAAGTTTATCTCTCTTAAGTGTTGTTATAAACTTTCTATAACTATCCACAAATTTAACCATACTAATTACAATTTTATTACCATTTCTTCATTTATGTTTGTTTATTCATCATTTATTTATCAGTGTAGACGATAGTCCATGCAAGTGGCGAAAGCCTACCTCAGTGTGGCTGCACCACGAGCACTATATTATACGCGCAATATCGCTATATACCATTAAAAATGTCTTGAAACGTACATTCAGAAAACGTTAAAACAAAAAATATCGGATCACCCAGTCCGAAATACTATATGGGATTGAAACACCCTCCGTAAGCGGTATTGGAGCTCGTGCGGAACCCATGACCCCAAACATGGATTTTATTTATTCTTGGCACCTAAACGAGTCTAACCAGCCCAAGACTAGGAAAATCGGTTATGAAATTAGGAAATTTTTTACGAGCACACCAAAAATTAAGAAACTTTTGTTCTACAACTTTTTTTCAAAATGGCGGATTTTGGCGAGAAAAGCTCGAAAAAGCTCAAAGTTTAATTGTTATAAGGCTTAATGTCAATGGCATATTTTACTTCATCACCACTTTTTTTCTAAGAAAAATAATTATTTATGCATACTGTACCTATGCACAATGATCAAAGAAAACCCAGAAACAGCTGATATCATATACCGACAATATTCGTAGTGGAAGTTTTTCAAAAGTCATTTTAGTTGCTAAAGCCCTTGTCAATGCTAGATAAGAAGTTAAGGAAGATACCAATTGATTGTCCTACTCGTTGGAGCATAACCTACATATATGATACTGGAGTATCTGCAAATTTTTGTTTTTTTTTTAGTAAGAAAAGTCTGGGATACTATTAATGAAATTGTAAGCATTCTCGAACCAGCTAAAATTGCAACGACTAAACTTCAAAGTAAGCAGTTAGTTTTGGGCGACTTTAACGGTTTATTGTAAAATTCAAATTTGTAAAACAGCTCCCGCCTTATCTAAATCTTGAATTTTAAAAAAGTGAAAAAAACAACAACTTTGTGATATATGGATCATTAAACTCTTTGGACCAACGTTCAACAAAACCCAGTAACTCCATTGCCTGAATAGATATGATATCAATAAAGGAATCAATAAATAAAGAACGCCAAAATCATTAATCGAGAAAACCCGCTCTAGAAAATAATTATGTTCCATTACTGTTAGAAATTGTTTTTTTTTTTTTTTTTTGTACAGTGTATACTTACGGAGATATGAGCTGATGGTGTGATTATTTTGGCTTGACAGCCAATGTGTGGAAAATAAAAAATAATGTTCTTATTTCGAAAGGTAATAGAGGCTCATTTGCCGATAACAGGTGTCAAAAGCCATTCAATTGCTTAATGAATTCTGAAAAATTTATATTTTTTGAACGTAGAATTTTTCAAAGTTAAAAACTTTTTTAACAAAATGTAACGAGAAGAAAAAATGCGATTTATAGGCAAAGTTCAACTGGTGGTTTTTCAAATCCAACTATAGATAGAGATCAGAAGTTTTTAATATCCAGAGATGTGTCTGGCAAGCATCTCTCAATATGACTAATTATTGGGGTTGATCTTATCCTCTGTCCGCTGTAGCGAAATGAAATATTTTCTAAACTTGCATAGCTTTCACGACGACTTTTATCTAAATGTCTGTGTATTTTTATTTAGCTTTGGATAGCATATTAGATTCACCAATGCTATTCGTCGGGTTGACACGTGCATGTTAAATTTCAGCATAATAAGTTGAAGCGGATCAATATGTTCCACGATTTCAACTCAACACACAAAATCACGTTGTTCAAATAAAATTCTATAAAATACTTATATCAATCACTATAAATTTAAATCTCCACATAATTGTATGTATACAAAAGTATACGAGTGTTTTAGTCTATGAAAGTGTGTCAAAAGCCACACGGCCAAACCCTTGCGCCGCCACTGCTGCAAAATACAATAATATCGTACCATATTTTAAAACCCTGTACCCAAAGGGATATATACCCAGTTTCTGCGAATGTATGCAACAGGGAAAAGAGGCGTGGTAGGTCCCATAAAGTATATATATTATTGATCAGCATCAAAAGTCGAGTCGATATAGAAATGTCCGTGTGTCTGTCTGACTGTCCGTTTCAAGAACAAGATATCGGAGACTATAAGACTATCTTATTCTCTCATTAAATTGACATTACCAGTGAAACATCTTTAGCATCTGTTTGAAATTTTGTGTAACAAAAAAGCTGAATTGAATCAATAGAGTGATAATAAGGCCATAATCTATTATTATTATTATTATTTTATCGGCGATCGTTGTCTGCTTGTGGTTATCGTCTTGTGCGCTTCTTATTCCTTGCGGCTGCTGCTCTATGTCAAGTATGGCCGAGCGTGAATGTGAACGAAATCTTTTGAGCTGCTGGCAAATACATGAGAAAAGAGTGTGTGTCTTTTGTCTAAACCTTCGTTCATACGCACGTCTTATTTATTTATGTTGCGGTATAAACGCTGAGTTAACTTTTTATTTACAAACAGCAAAGACACGAAACTAATTTTTATTTGCAAATAAGACGTGCGTTTAAACGCAGTTAGTCTCCGGTTCACATTGGAATATTGTTAGGTGGCTTATTACGACTAGCTGTTATCTTTGTTGTTCCTTTCGCTTTCTATATTTTTAGTTGGCAGTATAGAGAAAAAATACTGCCTCAATCGCACTCCTAAGAGAGCGGACTCGCTTTAGAAGTTTCACTTCCTCCGTGAGCTTATGTGGATGACGCTCACACATTTTCTATAATTTTTTTTTTTGTTAATTAATCTATAAACTCCAAATTTAGTATATCTTACGCCAATTATAATAAAGTACGCCAGAAACGCTCAATTCTAAGTATTTGTATGAAAACGACTTGTAAAGGTAGCTCGATTGAGAAAACGGTTTGATGTCGTAAAACAATTGTGAAGCGTCCACCGTTTTTGGATTTTTTAAAAACAAATGAAATGCCACCAACTCAGCGGACTTTGGTTAGACCCCTCGGTGTACTCTCAAATATTTGTATGCAAGTTACATTCCCCATAAAGTACATAAATATAAATAAGTATTCGTCATCAGCACGACAAGATTAGTTGATCCAGCAATGTCCATCCGACCGTTCGTCCGTATGCCTGGCCGAGAGAAAAGTTCTCTGAATAGAGAAACCTTAGGATGCAAAATTAACGGTATAAACTCTCTAGGTACGATACTGCTACAAATACAACTTGAAACATCATAACTCGCAACCGATTTATCGCAGTGGAAACAAATTTTGAGAATTTTGAAAACAAGGCCTACTAGGAGAAAATATGACGTGTACAGAATATAATATAATCGAGCACCTCGACTAATGCTCTTTCCGAAAAATGATTCCGAAAAATATGTAGTTTAAGTACATTACATATAATTCGTACTAAATTGGCGATTCATGTTTTGTTTTTAAAAATTAATTGGTTTACTACTTGGTGCCACAACTACTTATGTACATATGTATATACAAAAGGAAGTCAACGCTTTAAAAACAATAAATTTTGGAATTTATGGAAAATATTGCTTGCTGATAGATAATGACACGTCTACTGGACGTTAATACACAAAATCATTTCTATTTTAAGCCAGTACACAATAGTGCTTCCAGCGAAATATTGCAACTTCAAAGTAAATTGCTGAGATAAGATTATCTACAAATCATAATAATTTGCCATATAAGTATTGCAAATATATGAACGAGAATAACAAAAACTCAACAAACAAAACATTATCGAAAATAAAGAAAAAAATAGAACGTTAATTTCGGTGGTATCGACGCTTCAATACCCTTTACACGATCTAAAGATCTCAACAAAATTGAACTAAAAGGAGACTTGGGATAATAAAGTAGTCTTTGAGCTACCATATGAGAATCTTCATACCGATATTTAGAACTAGAGCTAATTAAGAATATAATTAAGTGGTCTCCCACATCACTATCAGAGTGTTCAAACCTTACGACGAAATTAATATTCTATACATATTATGTGTGAAGAGTATAAAACTGTTATCATAAAAAAAAAACAATGATGACGCAGCCGGTGCAAATACTTTAATATGGGGCGTCGACACGTACGAAGACATTCCAGTGCAGACAACGGCTGTCGGTAGACGTCAATTTTTTTGTGCTCCGACGAGAAACAAAAAGCAGCGTTAAAAAACTCATATAAGAATGTTTGATTTTAATTTGGAATTCGCGCGCGGCGGTGCCACATTCACAACGGAATTGTTCCACCAAATCGCGGCCGGTGGCGTCAAGGAGAATCTTGTATTCTCACCTTTCTCTATACAGACGTGTATAGCATTGGCCTTCACCGGCGCCAAAGGTGAAACCGCCGATGAAATTGCGACCGCGCTGCGTTTCGTCTCCAACTTTCCTCCAGAGGTAGCACAGACATTCGAGTTTGTGCTGGAGAATTACAAAAATAGCGATTTGGTTAAAATTGCCAATAAGATTTACGTAAAGGAGGGCTATGACTTCAAGCAGGAGTACGAGTTGGCCACTAAAGAGCATTACCGTTCCGAAAGTGAAGCGATCAGTTTTGAAAATAATGTCGCAGCTGCAGAGAACATCAACAACTGGGTCAGCGGTAAGACCGCCGGCAAAATCACCGGACTCGTATCGCCTGATTCTTTTGATGACAATACACGTCTGGTACTCTTGAATGCATTGCACTTCAAGGGCAGCTGGTTACACAAATTCAATGAGATCGGCACCGAGGAAGATGACTTCTGGATTGGCGAGGAGGAGACGGTGAAAGTGCCGTACATGAATCAGAAAGCAAAATTCGGTTTTGCTTTCTTTGAAGAGTTAAATTGTACCGCATTGGATATGCCCTACGAGAACTCTGATCTATCGATGCTTGTGCTGCTGCCACAGGAGCGTACAGGTCTCAAGGATCTTGCCGAAAAACTTAAGACTGTAAATTTGGTCGACTTAGCTGACAAACTCAACGAGGAGGAGATCCAGGTTAAATTTCCAAAATTCAAGATTGACTACTCCGTTGAATTGAGCTCAGTTTTAAAAGAGGTACATTTTTATATAAACATATCAAATTTAAAAATAACAAAAAATATCGAAATTTACTGTCGCTCAAATTAAATTTTTGACTTATCGATAAGTGGGTGATACGGTAGTAGCAGCGGCCTTATCAACGCTCTGATAATTTTAACTGAATTATATTGTCATACTATATTATCTAATCGCAAATGCCGAGATTACGTCGTGCATTTATGAAAAAATTTACAAAAATATTTTTCTTTTGCAGTTGGGCATCAAGAAAATGTTTACCGATGCCGCCGAATTCGATGATATGCTGGAATCTCCAGAGAACATCTTCGTATCGCAGGTGCTGCACAAGGCCAGCATTGAGGTTAACGAGGAGGGTGCAGAGGCAGCTGCCGCTACAGGTATGATCATGATGACACGGATGATGCTCTTGCCGCTTCAGTTCCAGGCGGATCGTCCATTCCTATATGCCATCTGGAATAAGAAAAACATTTTGTTCGCTGGTGCTTTCGTAAAAGCACCTTAAGTCAGTTTAGTAATCTAATGTTAATGTAAGTGGAATAATTTATTTGTCGCGTCTTCAGTTTTTTCTTTGTTTCATTTTTTAACAAATAAACATGTATATTTTGATAATTTTTTTTTAATCAATCGATTATATTAATAATTCAGTCTAGTCAAAAATCAATAAACTTGAATCAAATTTTGTTTTATAACGTTCACACTTATTGTGATTAGTAGACATATTACTCGAACAATCTTCATTTATAATGTAATGTTTTATGAAATAAAAAGTTATTTGCTTCTCAATAGTTTCTCTCCAAAATTATGTTTGCACTATTATTGTCTTAATCAAGATTTCAAATGATATATTGACAAAAATGTTATATTTTTCCACAAGTTTTTGGAACGAAGTCCTTTGCATGTTACACATTTGGTAAATGAGGGATAAAAAAGTGTAAAAAAGTTTATTAACTTCTGCTTGCCACAATTTATATTAAGTAATGAACGACGTATTTGAAAAGCATCCACTCTCTGATATTAAAACTATAATAGATTGGCCGAAAAAAACTGGTACAATATTTCAAGCACTAAGAGCTTGATAATAGACTATCCAAAACTTTAAAGCAATATATTAAACCCCTTTCAAATTCACCGTACATTATGCTAGACGGTAGCTTCCAAGTACAAATTGAAATCAATAGTCCTTTATCAAAAAAGAATGAGCTGCATCGTATTATAAAGTTAGATTTTAATTCGCTTGCTTTTTTAAAACAATTTAAAGAGTGCTGTTATGCATATCTTGGCACTGTGGTCCTAAAAGTTTTTAACAATTTGATCAACTGATAATTTAGATTTGAAATGAATAAAACAATTAAAATCTAAAACCATGGAATTCTTGATGAAACGATTTGTTCCCACAACAGCTCATTTGGTAGTCTTATTTCCAAATTCACCTTTTTAGTAGATGTATTTTGATGAATAAAGAAAATATACTAAGCACTGTTAAAGCTATGTTCTCCGAAACAATTGGAGCAGGAACAGTTGCTAGATCCCCTAAAAATGTTCCGCTTAAACAAAATATACATGCATTGCCGCAAATTCACATATATGTCTACTATCGTATATGTCTACACCCGTATTCAGGGTGGCTCGGTGTGTTAATTTCAGTTTTGGACAGAGAAAAATATCGGCCGAAGCCGATATAGTTGTTGGTCAGAAATTTGGTTACAATGATAACATTGTGAGATGGTGCGTTGTCGTGGTGCAAACTCCAAGAGTTTTCTTTCCACAAATCTGGCCTTTTTCGACGAATTTTCTCTCTTAAACGCCACACTAACACTCAGATAATATTCTTTATTTACCATCTGAGCTTCTGGCAAGAATTCCTAGTGCACAAGATCGCGATAATCAGAGAAAACAGACCAGAACGGGCTTTGGAAAAATATGTCAGTGCGGGCCCGAGCTATGTTTCCAGATCTTGTTTTGTGTTCGGGCCGGGCGTCATGTATGTATATAAAATTAAATTATATGCTTCATTAAATACGTAGTACTTCATAATTAAATTCAAACTTTAATCCATCTATACATAATTTATTATACGTATATATACTCGCATAAAATAAAACTAATTGATGATAACATCGAAGAAAATAACTTATCCAATATGCGATTTGTTCAGTACAATTATAGTTAAATGGCGAAAGTATTATACATAACCATCACGCCCTCACAATTGCAAAAGCCACAAAAACAACATCGCAAAGCATATTGCTTCAATGATTTTGATTGTTTTCACGCATTAGAGCCAAGAAGTGTCAGAGGACAATTTCATTTTGGGGGTTAATAAATAAATAAGTAAATTTACACACAATGCACTTAAGTAACAATGGAAATAAAAGGCCACCCACTTAAGTGCTAACACCAACAACAAACGACAGCAACAAGGATAATTTACACACACATCCACCCTCAATGAATGCGAAGCAAACAAATTCCTTCGTAGCGTAGCAAAGCAAACTGAAATAAAAATGAAACTCCCCCAAAAAATTTTACGCAGCATTAAAAGATCCGCAGGGAGCATATGTACAACAACAAAAACAAAAACAACAAGACATGCCATACATTTTATATCCTGTTGTATCCTGTGTTGCGTTGTTGTTATTGTTGTTGTTTGCGTAGGCAGGAAGGCGTACAAGTCGGGCATAAATTCAGCCAAAGGCAATTGGTTGAAAGCATTTTGGCAGTGGAACAGTAGCGTCAGCAATTGGATTACAACAAAAACAAGAGCCGGAGAAGGAAAACAGACACAAGTGTTAAAGCCACAACAACACTGACATGGAGATATGGCGTTCGTCGAAACACAGCTCAAAAGTGGGCGCCAAGACTCCCTGTGTTGCTCGACCCAATAGGTGGGATTATTCACTTGCCAGCGTCGCCAAATTGCTAGACTGCGTCATCATCATCATTGGCCATTATTAACTGACAATGATCCAAACTCAACTCAATTCAACTCATGGCTCATGTCCTTAATTCAATCAAATTCAAACAGCTTAGTCAACGCGTCACGCCGAAGGATACCACTCACTCCGACCTCCTCTATATCCAGTGGACGCTGCTGCTGTGCGGGAAATTTAATTACCCCGGCTGAATGCATCCGAGTAGCAATCTTCTTTCCGCTGACACTCTGTACAACGATTGACATTATATCGTGGTAGCTTTTTAAAATCCAATAAAGTGTCACAATTAAGTGTGACAGGATATTCGTGCGAGTTAAGGGTGTTAGTCATTTGATGAGTTCCTGGAACTGCGTTGTTTGCTCGTGGGAGCTTAATCAGTCTTAATTGAATGTAATACACAGGATTATTAGTCTTTTTCTTCTATTTGAAGAAAATTAGCTTTAATGGATTTAAATTCAAATTTAGTCAGTTTGTTAACATGAAGGATATGTTTCGAATTGACACATTTGAATCTTAATTAAATTCAGATTAAATTTTAAATGAACGAATCGTTCCTGATTTATATGAGACTGTTTCTCTAAATGGCTGGGTCCTAATATCTAAATTGGTTAGCTCTATCTTTTGGAAAATATACGATATACTTCGATATATCTATACTTCGTCAGGAGAAAATAAACCCGAAACGAGGCAAATCATCAACCATACTGAGGCTCAATTTGAACTCATTTTCCCACTCGTTTGCCTGTTCCTATTGGCATTGTCGCCATTGCACAGTGATTCCGTCAGAGGCCAAAAATAAAAATATTGGATCCAAATTGATGAGTTCCATCTCTTTAAATAACTAATTATTCGGTAGAGTAGTTAATTTCGTTCCGTTCCAATTGTTCCATTTCCAATTAGTACCTAAAGAACGTCAAATGAATTAGTTTGATTTTTCTGTGTAAAACCACTAAGTAAAGAATAATAATTGTATGGTTAGTGGTAAAACGTGTTGCAAAACAAGTAAAAAAAGTGAAAAAAAGGATACAAAAATAGATTAAATCAATATGAATATTGAAAACAGAGGAAACAATTTTAATTATTTTTAAGTTAAATAATTTTTGTTTTGTGTGTTTATTTTGTAAAACATTTGTTTTGTCAGCCCCTTTACTTGTGTTTTCTCGTCCGAAAAAATGATTTTCAGGTAAGCTTTTAGTTGTTTTGCTGATTCTTCCAGTGGGACTTTGTGTGTAATACTAGTTAATCAATTTAGATTCTAGAAAAGTTATAATTAGCTGCCGACTTGAGCCAAGCATTGATCTAGAATCTTCGGACCAATCGTGCCTCTTGCTTACAGCTTCGTTTTTTCGTTGTGTTCAGGTGTTGTTGTTAATGTGTTGTAGAACAGTGTACGCAAATGTATCGCCTTGTCCGTTTTGGTATGTTTTCTTCATTTTATTTTGCTCATTTTATTTTTTATTTTGCTCATTTTATTTATATTTTCATTAGACTCTTCATTTCAGTGCGAATGTTCACGCATGCATTTGTTTGAACTATGGTTAAGCACCATAGGATCAAATACAGAAAAATGTAAACTAGTTACAGTACTCATTGAAAATGATCTACAAAAAAAAGGTTACACACCTGAACCGACTAGTTTGCGCAAGTGCATTAGCTACAGTTGCAAAAAGATGGCCGAGTTTTGGAAAATATGCAAGCGTACAAAAAGTTCGGTTATAAATAATTATGCAGAGTGGCTTGAGGAAAAAGAAACAATTTCATTATGCTCAAATACATCAGTTTCCGATTCGAAATATCGTGGACGTCCAAAATTAGATTTTTCTGAGTCTTCAGAGAGATCAAAACGAAGACCAATAGCTCAGCTGGTCGAAAGTGACGAATCTGCTAGTACTGCTTTACGCAATGCACACCAGAATAATTTAACAAAAGCAGATCACAATGAAGATATTTCTCTCATAATGGAGACTGACATGCCGAAACACCAATATTTATTAGTACGAAAGCTTATAAATAATAAAATAGCATTTGTTTTACTTCCAAGTTATCAAAATATTATTAAGTCAAAAAAATTGAAATATCCTGAAAATATTTCTGTATGCGAGTCTCACGCAGAAGTCGAACTGCAGAGCTTATTGGATAACACAGCTTCTAGCATATTAGAACTTCAAAAAAATGTAGTTGAATCTATTACAGATAATACTTTTGACAGATTAACTTTAGTTGGAAAATGGGGCTTTGATGGAAATACTGGACATAGTGAATATAAGCAAAAGTTTTCCAACAATAATTTAGAAGACAGAAGTTTATTTGTTACGTCTTACGTACCACTTCAACTTATTTCTGAAGCTAACAATAAAATATTTTCATTAAAAACTCTTTAAACAGATAGTCGGATATAAAGACAAACGGACATTTGTCCGTCTGTCTTCTGTTTTGTATGGCGGCTACCCTTTCTAGAGGGCGGGCCACGCTCATTGTTACATATTTCAGTTCTTACTCCTTACAGATCTCACAAAAAAAATGTTAGACCGATATGATCATTAGAAATATTTTTGGCCACTTCTCCATACATTCTACAGTGTGCATTGTCTTCTTAAAAATTTTGAAAGCTTCTGAACTCGGCCCAAACATCTTCATTTTTGGAAAACATCTGAAATGAAATTATGACCAACCGATAAATGTAAGTTGGTTTTAGACCACTAAATTGTTTAATTACAAAATAATGTGCTAACTAAACCATTTAGTGATTTAAATTAGTAGATAAGCAGAATTTGAGAAAACTATCATACGTGTTCCCAATTTCATTTCTGAATAAATTGTACGGAGGTGGTTTTGTAAAATCGACCGTTTCCACTTTCAAGAGAATTTTGCGATTTGACATCGCTTGAAATTAAAATGAGTATAAATCATTTTAACCTATCTGGAAGTAAACACTGGACCATTTCATCGAAAACTCTTCCAAACTATTTATTTGCCTGAACTGGTAGCATTTGAAAATAACGAAGAAAACCTTACACTAAAGGAAATAAATCTTGTGATTTATTCATTATTAATGTTCAATTCAAATTATTTTCACAAATATATTGATAAATCCGAAAATAATTTGCTGTGAAAATAATTTGAGTTGAACTTTACTGAATGAAAAAATGTTTCTTCTAATATATTCAGATATGTTGCTGTCTCACTTAACCGGAGAAAAATCATTTACGAAACCGTGACTCATCATTACTAGATTACGAAAACTAATTGGCATGATCGCCTCATAAATGTAGAACTTCTTTCTTCAATTTTTAATTTGATTACCTATTATCTGTAATTATTTCATCAAAAACAAAATTATCAACAAAGCACTATCTTATTCACCACCCAATGGCGAAAAGCATGCTAAAAATATGGTAGCTTCACACACATTCCCTTTTTGGGGTAGCCCCTAGGCACCCTCATGCTTAAGTTCTACAATACGATTTAAAATTTCGTGTGAATGGTATTAGAGCTTCGATTCAACCGAAGTAGTTTTTGTCGTGATAACGTCTATTAAATCGATTTACGCGAAAAGGACATGCCCATCCGCCTGAACAATCGATAGACAGGCACGACCGCCCTAATAGTTCTACTTGCATTGTCTTGTGAAAACTATAGTTATGTGTGTGTGTGTGTGTTTGCGTATTAGTGTTATATAGCGCGCGGTGGGGTGCGGTATGCACATGGTAGAATATATGAAAATAACATTGTAAGCGTATAATAAGTTTGTTTCAATAACATCTTTTTTCTGAGTTCGTCCGAGGTTTGAACCTCTCAACATAGAAAACTGCTATACGAATTAACGCAGCCGCACTTTAGCAAGCAACGACAAAAACGTATTACAGAGTTAAAGAACGAAGAACCAATATAAGCAACACAAAGCAGAAATAAAAAAATACATCCATAAAAGCAGGGTATAAAAATATTTGTTAAACATAAGAATCTAATAGTGGGTGGTAAGTTTGTACGGGGTTATTACGACAATTGGGCGGGACACTCTCCTCGATATCTGTATAAAGCGTAGATTTACAGACGGACGTACAGACGGACGAACATGGCAAGATTGACTACGGCTTGTCGTGCTGTTCACGAATATATCTAATTTATGGTCACTATGTCTCACTTAAATCTATATAGTGTATACAAATCTTATAATTATTCTCTGTACCAAAAGGAACAAGAGTATAATAATTTGATCCCCCGTTTTGGTTAATTGAAAAAGGGTCAATATTTTGACCCTGCCCTGTAGGGCCAATATTATACTTAGTTTGTGCAAATGTATGCAATAGGCAGAAGGCGGCGTGGTAGACCCCACAGAGCATAAATATTATTGAACACCATCAAGTGTGGAGTAGATATATTTAGCTTTGTCCGTTTGTCCATCTGCCTATCCGTCTGTTGTGTGTATGAACAACGATATCTCGGAAACTATAAAAGATAGAGCCAACAAACTTGAATATTTTGACTATCTTTATCCATATGCAGACCAATTTTGCGAATTTTTTTTTGTTATTTGACCTATAGATGCACTTTATCGAAGTCTGACCAGCAGAAAATAAATTTTGTTTTTAATTTTTTAAATTTGTTATTTTTTTATTTGTTTTAAATTTGTTATTTTTTTATTATAAATTAAAAAATACAATATAAATTTTTTTAATTTGAAAAAATAATTTTTTTTCTTCTCATTTCATACTGATTGAGAATACATATATAGTATAACTTAAAGGGCTTGACGACACAATTTTGGAACATATTTTTTTGACGTGATAACATCTATTAAATCGATGAACGCCGCCAAATACGAAAGAGCCATGCCCACTCACGTTCCGCCTGAAGGCGGCTTGTGTGTGAAGCATTGGCTTGTGAAAACTATAGTTATGTGTGTGTGTGTGTTTGCGTATTAGTGTTATCTAGCGCGTATTAATGTTATCTGTTGTTGTTATTTGTTATTACTTTACCGCTCTTTTCTTGTAGATTTTTATTGTTGTTGTTGTTACATTTTATATGCGTAAATGTATTAAATTGCTTTTTTAGTAGACACTCAAAAATACTTGCTGCTCACACAAACACGTATACGAGCCGAACATTAAGAGCGTGAGAGCGAAATAGTGTTTGAGTTGGAGCTCACTAATGTAAATGCAAGCGTGAGGGGGCGAGATACAGCGATAAAATATGCACGAGTTATATTTATTTGGAGTTTTATTTAATTGAAATATTTAAAAATTAAATTTTTTTTGTGTTTGATGCCGGCAACGCCAAACTATA
The DNA here is from genome assembly GCA_035044765.1 of Leucophenga montana. NCBI lineage: Eukaryota > Metazoa > Arthropoda > Insecta > Diptera > Drosophilidae > Leucophenga > Leucophenga montana. Next base: position 1,769,878 of record JAWNNQ010001873.1, read on the forward strand.
TAGAAACGTGACACACATTTGTAACGTGTGCAAATAAATGTGAATTTATTGAAAAACTGTAATTTTCAATTAACTCCTTCTTTGTATTATACAAAATAATGATAATTCAGTGACAATAATTCAATTCAATTCAATTCATAAAAGTATGCAATTTTTCATCAATGTTCTCTTATGACGTTATCACGTAAAATTATCGTCCGTAAACCATCTTTACAGGCAACCAATTTTTTAAAGATATTTGAACAAACTTAATATACATGTTTCTCCTGTGGTTACAATGAATAAAAGAACAAATTGGACGTTAGTATTTAAACTTACAAGAAAAAAATTTTAAATATATTCATTTAGAACATAAATGTCCAGCGACAATAATATTTTGTTCCAACAGAATGAAAATGCCGCGTACCCTCATTAGTCGCAAACTCAAGAAAAGGACATGAAAACATTTAAGGAGCAAAGGAACAATAGCTGAACAACTACTCTCAAAGATGTAATGAGGGCAAAATCAACAAAAGAAGTTCGCAAAAAGCCTTTCAATAAACATTTATGCACTGCAAATGAGGTGAAAAGATTTCTCGAAAAGACTGTGAGCAATGCAAACCCATAATGCTACGGGCGTTTGAGTGCAGCGAGGTACGCAAGAAGTGAATAAACTACAGAGGGAGGAAGGTGTGTATAGGAGGTAATGTCAGAATGTCAAAAAAACTAACAACGACATTTTCTTCTTTTTAACAAATACGCAAGGATATTTTGTCAAGATTTGAATGAAATCTGATATTTAACGACCGGAAGTCAAATGCTTAGCGGCGGCCGAGTTCACTACGCCACTATAATCTGAAATGACGAAATCTCATTGGGTGGATGCCAATAAGACGTAGCTAAGGATTTTGAAGGGACGCATCCCACCCCCTTTCCGCGACTTCTTATCGGCCTTGTAAGATGACCGTGCTCTATAATTACGTCAACATTCACATCAAAGTTGAAGGTGTGTAATTATTTGCCCATTGCCTCGAGTGCACTTCAGAGGGGTGTTTTCCGCGTAAGATCCTTTTGACTTTTGATTTTAGCGCGGTACATTTCCTACTTAAAGTCGATGCTCGTTCTTCTTTTGTGCGCACGAAATTCTCACGCTCGAAATTTCTTTGTATGCACACCTAGTTACGAGTATGTGCAGGAATTTTTGATTGGTATGCCATTTGGGCAATTCCATACAAAGGCATACAGCTTCCTGCCTACTCTATTTTAGTCAATAATTACAGACTGCATTGCACATGAATGCTGCGATTTTTTTTATTTAGTTCAGCGATTTTTGAAAATGCGCAATTCGTTTTTGATTTGTAATTCCAATTTTTTTTTTTTTTTTGGGTTCGTGCTTCTTGCAATTTTCATTGAAAAGTGTTCAACTGGAAGCTGTTAGGCTTTTCTTTACTGCCAAGTGAAGTGGCCAACGACAGTTGGAATCAAAAGTTTAACGTATTTTTTTCACACTCTGAATGAAATGAGCTTCAATCCTTTTGTCCAAAGGTACTTACAGTCAGTTACAATTTTCAAGTTGTGCACTTGAGAGTTAATTCGAATGATAAGGGGTTGTGCTTTAGTTAACATTCAAGAATCGGCATTTATATTATTCATGCCGATGAATAAATGCTGAGCTGCAACATACATAACTAAAATTACTGAATGTACAATACAAAACATCGAAAAAAAGCATTTTATTTGCTTTAAATGTACGCGGAAACTCAATAACTTTACAACTCTGGAACCACTGAGCGGACAAACTTTTATCCATGATGGAATTCAAACGCAATAGTGTGATTCCAGTATATTTGTATGGATACGATACTGGATGTATTGCAGAACGATGATTGTGGTCGGACAGCATCAACGCCACATAGCGTCCGTTAAGCGAAGCATTTTATTTGCTAATAAAGCGAATTCAAATAAATCGTCGTCGATGTAAAAGAAAAACAATGTCAAAGTGAAACTTACAAATTGATAAAAGGAGAAGATCTCACCTCAAAATAAAGTTATTCTCGATCGAGCGGAGGAGTTTTTGCCTTTGCATGGACGTGGCCAAATATCGTTTTCTTGGATGGGAAAATTTCTCAATTGAGCAATTTGATACCAAACAAGATGATCGTGTATACCTTCCAGATATGTCATAAGATAATTTGGACAAGTGTTTTTGGACCATGGCGTCAAGATGAATGCCAATGTGTATCGGGAAAGTGTTCTGGAAGATGCAGTGAAAGTGAATGGGAACTATACGTCAAGACTCAACACTCTCTCCGTTTCCGAAATCCGATGGAAATCCATTCAATTACTCCATATTGGACATTTTGCAGGCCAAAACCAACACTAAAAAATACCAGAGTGTGGATGCATTTGAGGCAGCGCTTCGTCGTGAATAAAGCAAAATTCCAGCAGCTTACAATCGTGCAGCGTGCGATTTGATTATGGAACTCTCAGGACTATTGATCGCGCTAAAAACAAGCATATCGAAAATTTAAATTAAAATTAAAATTTTTATTATTTTAGTTCAATCAAATTCAACTACATACATATAAAAACAACAAAAAACAAGAAAAAACGTAAAAACGTAAAAAGGAACCAAAGCTTCAAGAACACCCTTTTTGCTCGGCAACTTTGGTATTTACTTCAGTTTTTTAAATATATTTCAAAGGATACCATAATTAGAAAAATTTTAATATACAATATTACATTTTATTCATATATATTTGACATTAAATTCGGGATATTGGGTTGTGTATAACTTTGCTGCGCATGAAATTATTAGAAATAATTAAAAATAATAATTTTACATATTTTGGATCGAGGCTGTGTTGAACCCAGGTCGTGTGAAATGTTACTCACTCACTAAACAGTTGAGCTAACGATGCCTCATATATTTACTGATTTAAGTACATATACAACTTATACAACAACTGATATTAATAATTCGATTAACCTATTGTATGCAATTTTAAAATGAAATATGTTCGATACAACAAAATAAATACAACAAAATTTTTGGTTATAAAAATTCTCCAAACCAACATTCAAACCTATATTTCGAAGATTGAGAAAATAGGATGCGCACGAGAGTAAAGACAGACAGATGACTAACATGGCTAGATCGACTCGTCTTACGTATACTTCATGGATTTCTGATTCCTTTAAGGCGTTGCAACCATTGTGCCCAAATTAGAATCAAATATAAAACTTGTTACGAGATAAAAACCAAGTGGCCTACATACAACTCAAAAAACTTTTGACATCAATTTCGTGACGAAAGATTTTTGTTTTACATTTCAATTGTTGGAATGGAATGTAATATGTAATTGAACGTTCCCCATACTAGATTAAATAATCTTGACAATAGTTACATACATACATACATACATACATACATACATACATACATACATACATACATACATACATACATACATACATACATATACATGTGATTTCTTGCATGCATTTTACACAAAGAGTATAACAGTTTTATGTATAAATATAACATTTTGGTCTCAATTTTGGTCTCAGCCTTCGTTCTTAAAAAGCCGTCATGTCAAATTTTATGTCTATATTGACTTTAACAAAAAAGGCCTCATGCTCAAAACACACCCATTGATTTGTACATATGTGAAAAGATCCTCCATAAGAAGCCAACAAGCCAAATTTTTAAGGTGATTTTGACTGTAATAATTTGTAAAAATTTCAGACCAAAAGTCGAAAGTTGGGGGTGGGTGTATTGTATAGGGTCTACCCCAAAAAGTGGGCATTATTGCGCGTATGCTCATTCTGCTGCCACACTGAGGTGGGCTTTCGTCACTTGCATGGACTACCTTCCACAGTGATACGATTTACACTCTATGTGAAGAGTAAAAACATAGCGTTTCAAAAATTGCAGTCAACTTGGGCTACGCTGTAATATGTGGACACATTTCAGTTGATTTTTAAAACTATTTACTGTATACCTCGTTTAAATTTTGAATTAAACAATTCGTCTGGTAGACATACAAATATATACACACATATGTCTTTTTACTTAGCCCAATCAGAACACAGGACACTGGCAAGTAGTAAAATCTTCTATACACATTGAAATATCATGCCAGAGTCTTTGCCAATGCCAGTGAACGCTCATTAGTTATGATTTAGTAATGGCATAAACAAAGTTATTAAATTTCTCTCCATTGCTCAGAAGCAGCGAAGTGCTGAGTAGCGCAACTCGAGTTGGCGTGGTTAACCACTAAACTGTGAGTTAACTATCCGAGTGTATGCCATAAAAATTAAAACCATAAATTAAATGAGTATTTATTTATGCTGCATTTTCGCCGCATTCGATGGCGACATGGCGCCTTTTTGCGTTTATCTGCACCATGGTGCAAACACATAGCCAGGCGGACCTTATTGCAGTAGATGGTGGCACGAGGGGCGATGGAGAAATTTAATTAACGCTTCTACGAAAATGTTCCTGGTTTTTTCCAGGGCGGCGGGGCGCTATCGTATTTGTGCCATAATTAACGATTAATTAAATGCGCTGAAATGTTGTTGCTGTCGTTGTAACGTAGCAGCTTCTGTTGTTCGCAGGACGCAGCACAGCAAGTGATCCGATCCTGGACGAAATGGGATACAAGAATGGAAGTTGCAAGCACTACATTATCATCAAGTGCAACGTAATTTTTTAAAATTTATTTTATTCATTGAAGAAAATCTTTAATACCAATAATATTATTTAAGACCTATTCGGACAATGAAATTCATTGGGTAAATGTATCAACTTTTTAATGTCACTTCATATCTTAACAAAATTCAACTTGAACTTTGTGCAGCTCCAGTTTTTGATATATAACTACTACTTTCATATACAGTTTTGTTGCGGGAAATTCAAATTAACCGCGAAAAACAAAAAGAGCTTAATAATTTAATAAGAGACCTTGTCTAAACCCTCTTCTGAGTTACTAGCTTAGCGGTTGAAAGAGATACATCTCATTATTAAAGAAACAAAAGTTTCGTATTACCGCACTCAAGAAGAAGGCTTACTTCATTTTTTTCGCTGAAGAGGGTGATTTCGTGTTTTGCACAGATAATTCTGGTTTGATGACTGTCATGGGCGTACAGAGATATGAATCAAACGAATGGCGTTTATTTATTGACTCGTCAAAATGCAGTTTAAAGTGTGTACTAGTGCATAACATAAATAAACTGGACTCCTTACTATCGCACATTCAACCAAAGTTAAGGAAGAATACCCTACAATTAACAAGATGCAGCGTGACGAACTTAAATTGGTAATTTGTGTTGATCTTAAGATGGTTAATTTCTTTTTAGGACAACAAGTCAGCTATATCAAATAATCTTGTTTTATATGTTTATGGTATAGCAGAGCTAAATCAGAACATTGGAAAGAAAGAATGACCTTCTAAATAAGCACTAGTTCCAGGTATCTTTAATTTTATAAATGTACTTCTTGTGCCACCAATCGTATCATATCACAGAGACGGCTCTGCATGTTAAACTTGGTCTGTTGAAGCAATATGTTAAATCACTAAACAAAAATGTTGAGTGTTTCAAGTATATTTCCCACATATTCGAAAATTGATGATCGATCCTGATTTTCACCAGTTCATTGTTGGAAGTGGAGAAGAATGCATGGAATTATTTTGTTTTGGTTATTCAAAATTTCATACGCATTAAAAAGGATGATGATTACGTTGAGCACTTTGAAGAGATGTTGTCTCACATCCAGCGACTTGGTTGCAACATGCATATCAAAGTACACTGCATATCAAAGTAATTTTCCTAGGTGGACTAGCTGGCATTTGAACCACGACATTACAAGACCCAATGGCGCGGGCTTGCAAAGTTCCATCCTCTTAACAATTTCATCTAACTGGGAACCAACAATTCAATTTGTGTTTTTTAAATAATTTGATAAACTGCTTCTCCGGCAGTTCACGGATGAGCACTCAATTGGCAGACTGAAAATTATCAAAAACAAGAAAAACCTAAACCACGGTGGAACCGAAGCTTTAATACTCTTAACACTTGCCCTTTTTGCGCGGTAACAATGGTGTCTACTTCAGTTTTTAAATTTTTGAAGGGATTAAAAGAAATTTTAGATCGAGCGGGTGTTCAACCCAAGTCGTCTGGTTATTATAATCTACGCTAGACGATTGAGATATCGATATCATATGCGCTCTGTCAATAAAGTACCGGGAGTTGATCAATAAAACAAAATTATTATTATTTATCCATATTTATTTTATCACCTTCAAACTAAGCCCTTCCGAAATAATACACTTATGCTAACGAATAATCCAATCACCAAAACGTTTCTTAAATGCATTTTTCGGAAGCGACTTCAGTTCTCGCCGCAAATTTAATGACTTCTATCAACTGAAAACGGGTGCCTCGAAGTGGTAAATTCAGACTTAGAAAGAGAAATAAATCTGCCGGAGTCATATCAGGTGAATACGATGGTTGTTTGATGTTATTTATTGAGTGTTTGGTCAGAAATTCGTTCACAATGATAGCCTTATGAGATGGTGCGTTGTCGTGGTGAAAAATTCAAGAGTTTTTTTTCCCACAAATGTGGCCTTTTTCGACAAATTCTCAGTCGCCGCATAACGCTTAAATAATATTCTTCCGGCCAACACCACGATAATCCAAGAAATCAGTCAACATTACCTTGACTTTTGATCGACATAGACGTGGTTTTCTCGGTTTCGACTCAGTTGGAAAGTGTCATTCAGAAGCTTGTTAACTGATTTGCGTACGTTTTATGAATGAAAAATCGGAATTGATTAAAAATAAATGGCGGTCAAGTTTTAACTTGAGTTGCTTCTGGTTATAAAAAGTCTCCATACCAACTTTCAAACCAATATTTTAAAAATTTATAGAGTAGGGCTGGGAGGCATGTACAGACAGACTGACAGACGGCCATGGCTAGATCGACTCGTCTTGTCACTCACGAATGTATATATATACTTTATGGTTTCTCCGATGCTTCCTTTTAGGGGTTGCAAACATTGTGACTAAATTTAAATACTAATCCCCCTCTGTGTGCATAGAATAATAAATAAATTCACCCATATTCAGTTTCAAGAAAACCGTTTTATGTTTAATAAAAATATGGTTCAACCGAAGTTAGCCATTTCTTTTGAGTTTTCACTACTTTTTATAAACAATTTTGAATGCGTTATTGATAGTTTTAACTGAATTTTCTCAAAAACAAAAAGAGCGAAGAAATTTACATTCACGAGGAAAGATTTAAATTACTTAAATACTTTTTTAAAATATTGTACTATTCCACGCAAGTGTTAATTATCAACCATCTACACATATTTATAATATAAATACCATCTGATTTAAAATTCCATCTATGGCATCCAACAACATAGAAAAATAAACCTCAAATTTAACCTAAAAATTCCATAAAATTTCTACGATAACCGAAGACAAATTAAACCGAAAACTATTTAATGTGCATGAAATTATAAGTGACTGTAACCGTCCATCAAGAGAAGAAAGGACAATGCAAGGAGCAATGCTATAAACAGCACCTTGCCCACTAATTTGAGTAAAACACCTATTCAGACAACAATAACAAAAATGCATACAAAGGACATCTTTTCTCGAAAAATCAGTGGAAAAGCTGAAATTTGCTTGAAAAGACCGCCGACTGTTTTTAAAGGCAAATTGCATGGCGCGGCAGGGTGACGTCCAGAAAGAACAGACAACCAAAGGACACTTGGAGTTAGTGAATACAGCTCATTCCAATTTCATAAATTCAGAACACCGGGCATGCTTCTTTGCTCAATATAATTTGCACCTACAGTGCAATGGTATAGCTCGTGCTGTCACTGCCGCTGCTAACAATGTCCTTCGTCCTATGACTCGTGCATATTTTTCAATCGTTGGTCATGGTATCATTTGCTAGTTTCAAATAGAGGCAGAAATATGTATATTTGTATTTTATCGTTCTCATTTTCTCCTATGTTATTGTTGTTATTATAGGATTGATTTTCATTCTCAATCTTGAAATATATTTATACAACAATAGTTTGAATTTTTGATAATTTGACTTTTTTCGATAAAACGTTTCTTATTTTTCATTTCTCAAATATACGAGTACGTACGTACGTACAATATTTATTTTCTATTCACTCAACAACACTACTCGTATGATTTAGTTATTTTCTCCCCTTATAAGACACACATCAATCACTCGCGATATGAAATGCAAGCACAATTAAAGTAATTTTCAACTGTCATATTTAAATAATTCATAAAAAAGCCCTCCTCATCAATAAATTCCATAACTTGCGGAAGAATTTGACAAATTATTTACATTTGAGAGTAACCTTAAAAGTTTAAAAGAACATCCAAATATTATCTCTCAAAATTTATACATACATCAGATAATATATACTTACTTTCAGGAAATCAGGAAAATCAGACCATCGCAGTCCGAAGAATTATGACCCTAAGCAAATCTTTTTTATGTACTATAGTCAACGAGACGAGCCCAAAATTATGAAAATCGGATCACCAATTCAAAAGATTGATTTTTTTTTAGATTTTTTATGAAAATTTGTTTTTGTACCCTGTAATTGATAATTTTCTTTCCGCCAATTGTGTGCTCATCCGTGAACTGCCGAAGATTTAGTTTCTCAAATTATTTAAAAATTGGTATGGAGACGCAACTTGAATTGTTGGTTGCCTGTTAGCAGAGATTGTTAAGATGGTGGTTGCAAGCTAGCACCATTGGGTCTTGTTAAGTCGTGGTTCGAATGCCAGCTCCTCCACCAGAGAAAATGTTTCTAAAGCGAAAATTCACATAATTAAATATTTGCTAAACAAATTAAGGAGCGGGGAAACTATTACGCAAGCAAATATTTTTTTTTAATTGTTATATTAAAATTAAAAAGATCATTTTGCTATGATCAAAAGCTCAAAATGATATTTGCAAGCATCTCATTTTGATGACTCTAAAATTCACTTTTTTTGATGACCAATGGTGGAAGCATTTAATAGACTAGTACAAATGTATGTAACACACAAAAGAGGAGTGGTAGACCCCTTAAAGTACATATATTCTGTATAAGCATCAACAATCGAGTCAATATAGACATGTACATCTGTTCGTCCGACCATCGGTTTGAACGACAACATCAGGAATCACATTTGTTCAATAGTAAATAAAGCAAAAGGTGTCCTTGGCTTTGTTAAGCGTTGGTCTAAGGAATTTTATGACCCTTATACCACTAAACTCCTATATACTTCTCTTGTTCGTCCGATTTTAGAATTTGGTTCTTGTATTTGGAACCCATATTATGCTATTCACGAGGATCGTATTGAGTCAGTCCAAAAAACAGTTTCTTCTGTTTGCTCTTAGGAGTCTCAATTGGGATCCCGATATAAGTCTTCCACCCTATCATGATAGGTTAAAATTAATTGATCTCCCAACCCTCTTGTCACGCTGTTCTCTGATCTCAGTTGCTTTTCTTCATAAAATTTTTATTGGGGAGATTGATTCTCCCTACTTACTTCTAATAAATAATAATATTACTAAATGTCCCCATTCGGCCAATTCGCCACTTCGTGCCAAATAATAAAATGGCATTTTTGTACGACAAATTACGCGCTCAATAATTCACTCCGAGCTCTTTGTTTTATCTACAATAAGTTTTCGCCTTATTTTTCTTATAACTCTTCCTTACACTATGTAAAAAACTCTGTACTAACAAATCATTATTCAATAAATTTGTAAATTTCATTTAGCAACTTCTATTTTCTTTATTTTTGTAATTGCGCCCGCTTGGACCATCTCCCAGGCTGTGAGTAGGGGCACAGTCGGTCAACCTGGCGTGCCAAACAAAAATTCCTCCAACGGGTCTGAGTGTCCGCAACTTCCTTCTTCTAGCTTTAAGTAAGTTTAGTTACATTTTTATATTGTACTTATTAAGCGACTGGTTTATATATGTAGTTGCAAGTTGTTAAATAAATAAATAAATAAAATCTTGAAGACTCTTAGAGTTACAGCCTTAAGTTTGAATATTTAGACTCTTCTATACACTCTACAGATAAAGTGTATAAAATTACCGTTTCATCCCCACTATAAGTGGTATTCTCCATACAACACTACCCGATTATTTTTCTTTTTTGTTAATTAAGCTAAAACACCAAAATTGGTGTCCTTTATGTCAATAATATTAAAATATCCGACATATGTCCTCATCAGAGCATTATGGAATATAGCCCTATAGAAATCAATGGTTCACATAAAGAACCTTAGACAAACTAATGTGTCATGTGTCATGTGTCCTTGAAAAGCATTTCTAAACACCTTGCAAACACTCTATTTATCAGCGTTGCACAATTACTACTTAAAAAGTTATAGATCATAACTAAATCAATTACTAAAACTATATTTTGGCGATTTGCCAAAAATTAAAACCAAAATTTCGTGCTCATGTTTCGTGTGATAGTACATTGTGAGATTAGACAAATTTTTACATACTTGTATGATACAAGTCTGAGAAAATTCATTAAGAAGTGATATTAAATCATTAAAACCAGTTTTTCCAATTTTTGAAATTTGCCTACTGCGCTACCATTCATCCAAACAAGACGGCCAGTCTGGAGCTGCAGAAATTATTATAACTACTTACAACTGACATAATATACATATTGTTGTTGTGAAAATGAAAGCTTTTTAATATAAATACACATTTATATATTTATTTTTTTTTTTTTTAAATAATAGTCTATGAGAATTGAATTCAATTCCAAAAGAAGTTGTCAAACTTTGCAAAACTAACAACAAATTTTAAATTTTTTCATTTCGGTTGTCAGATTTCAAAAATTTTATGGTGACCCTTGTATTCAGGTGCATAAAACGAAACCTTTAAATGCAAACAGATGAAGTTCATCTTTTCACAGCAAAGCATATGAATGAGTGAGGGAATGAGCTGAATTGACCACTAAGGAGGAAAATTGGCTTGAGGTATTTAAAAAAAAAGAAAAAAAATTCACGCAGACCTTCAAAAGTGCTAAGCAAACAAGAGCAAGGCGCTCCTGGGCCAACTCGTTGGTTGCTTTATGGACGCTCATTTCTTAGAGCCATGTGGACTTTTATGTTCTTTTAAGGAATGTTATTTATCATTAAGCTGCGTAATTTTTCATTTCTCGTGTGCTGTGTGGCGTATCGAAGAGTGTTGCAACTAAACTTAAGGAACTCTCACGCACTTATTTTTTAAGTCTTCCATCTTCTTTTTGTTCTCTCGATATTTTGCGCCTGCAGAAATGGTCGCTTTGGTTTTTGACATTTAGTCACTGAGTTCAGCTAAAGTAAACGAATACGGGAACGTGCTATATTGATATTAACTCCTTTTCGTATGTTATTTTCGGAGGCCAAAAGCATAAAAAACAAACAACTTTTTTCCCTTCTGCCTGAGTAATGTTTGGTTATTGTTTGGCATAGCTTTGCGTGTTTATTGGTTATAATTCAAAAAATATTTCTGGTCAGGATACGTTGAAATAAATATAAATGTCAAAATTTCATGTGTATCTGCATCTGACCAAATGTGTGTATTTATGCATACCATACATACATAGATACGCACGTGGAACTAAGTTTTATTGTTTTGCACATCAATTCTTGTTAATGATGTATACGAGTATAAGCAACAAATGAAATTCTTTAAGAATGCTTCTTTAAGTACGGGAAATGGTGCGAATTCTTTGAAAATAAATTGTCATATGTTATCTAAAATTAGCCCTGCTCTAAATCGTTGTATAACAACAATTAAACTTAAATCTTTGTTCACTTTGGAATCCAAATCGGGTTCGAGCCACTCCAGTTTTATAACCGTGTGAGCTGTAACCACACAAGCTCGTAAACAGCACATATATGAGTAATTCTGATCTCTGATTCGAACCGAAATACAGCTAGTAATCACACTGTGTGGTACAGGTATCACTGCTCATTTTGCTACATTTTTTCCTGAACACATTTCTTTAGTCTATTTGTTGTTGGTAAAACGTTTCTATCCATTTTATTATTTTTTGGATACATTCACGTACAAGTACAAATAAATTTCAATGACAAATTAGCACAATAATGCAAATACTACTAAAACTAATATGTCGAAAACGAACCAGCAACCCGTGCGAGATCTATATATTTTTGGTGCACTGCTTGGTGCGGTTTATGGGCTGGTGCCATCATCGAGTCATAATTCTTCAAAAACGAAAAATCTGTAAATATCACCATGAATGGCGTCCGATATGGAGCCATGTTGAACGATTTTCTATTTAGAAAAGTGCGTCAACATGGTCTGGAAGGCCATTTGATTTAACAGGATGGTGTTACATACTAACGACTTATTGAAGGATCAAGATCGTGTTATCTAACGCCAATGGACTAATTTCTGTAGGAGCATTTGAAATCATTGATGTATGCCAACATCGGTTTCTGCTTTGGAAGCCCACATTCGTGAGATACATCCTCAAATGAACGAAAAAGTGGCGAAAAACTGGATCTCCAGGAAGCAGTCTCCAGAAAGAAGTTCCTTTACAAAACTATTTATGTATACCACTCCAACCAATGTAGTTTTTGCTATGACAATTTTTGAACTACTCTAACAAAAAGTAAAAACATGTGTCATACGGCAATAACTGATTGCAATTAATTAATAAGTTATTAAAAAATAAATTTTCACAGAAAGTTTTCATTTTAATGAACTGTAAGGAGCAAAAGTTCTAGCTTGTAATGGTTGCTATGGTTGTGTGAAATGGTATTAACAGTTTGTTTAATTAACGCATTAAAAGGGTTATCTTAGACTCCATAAATTATATATATATTCGTGATCAGCATGATAAGTCGATCTAGCCATGTCCGTCTGTGTGTCTACCTGTCTGTACGATTCTATCCGCCCTTTTCCCACAATCTTCGAAATAATGGTTTGAAAGTGAGCATGTAGAATTTTTATAACCAGAAGCGACACAAGTTTCCAAATTACCACGATTTAAAAAATGTAAAATATATATTCCATACAAAATCACTTAGTATTTATTTTGTTGTATCGAAAATGTTTCTTTAAACTAATTAATAATGGCATATATTGTGTAAATTGAATACTTATATTAGTAAATTTATGAAGCATCGTTTAGCTTTCTATATGATCTACAACCGTAAAAAAGGCGAAATATACCAAATACAGGGTGCGAGAGAGAGAGAGAGAGAGAGAGAGTATTGATATAATCGACAGGCGTGCTATTATAATTTTATTTACCTACAGGTCAGTCGACATCAAGCGTTGGAATAGATAGGAGCGGCCGTTTACTTTTATTGTTGTTGTTTCCCAAACCTAACATCCGCTACTGGGCTGACACTATTCCCCGATAAATGCATGAAACGCCTTTCAATTCACCTAATGTCACAGTGAAATTTCCTAAGCTGTAATTATAATTATAATTCAATAATTATTGAACCGTGGTTTATTTATAAAGAAAATTATGTCACAGTGACAGTGAATACATGTTGGAGAATTTTTTCTTTCAACGACTTGATGAATTGGAGATACCAACAGGACGGAGCAACAGCTCACACTTCGAGAGCATCGATAGCTGTTTTGAAAGAACACTTTCCGGAAAGCCTCATTTCAATAAGGGACGATTTGACGTGGCCTGCCCGATCCCCCAATTAGGCTTTTTTGCAATGCCGCGTTTATGTCAACCGAACAAGGAACATGCAAGACCTGAAGGCCAACATCCGTGCAGAAATTGTCAACATACCCGCTGTCATGCTAGTAAGGGTCATGATAAACGTCAGAAATCGGATTCTTCAGTGTACAATGGGGGCATCACCTACCAGATATGATTTTCAAAACTGTGTAAAACAAAACTTTACATATTGAACAGACATTATAAAAATAAAATATAACAAAATCTGATTTGTCTCTTGTTTTTATTGTCAATATTAACTTACAAATTGACATGGTGGCTTCTTATGGACCAACACTTCACATTTGTCAATGGGTTAGATTCCCCCACTGGTTAGGTAGCCCCCATACAGTCAATATCAACTTGAACCCACCCATCCACTTTTACGATTTTGTATGAAAAACTTTTTTATTGCAGTCAATATCAACATGAAATTTGGCATGGTGTCTTCTTATGAACGGTCGCTTCACATAAACATCCGAGTATGTGTCCTGTGCGGACTTTTAGAGGTAGCTCCTACCACCCACTGCATTGCTGCTATGCGATTTTAATTTTCGTGTGTGTGTGAACCAAAGTTAACGTTTTTCTTGTTATACTCGTACCCTGCCCTGGAGGGCCAAAGATATACTATATTATGTGTAAATGTATGTAACCGGCAGAAGGAGGCGTGGCAGACCCCATTAAGTATATATATTCTTAATCACCATTAAAAGGCGAGCCGAAATAGATATGGCTGTCCGTCCGCCCGTCCGTCCATCCTTCGTATGATTGAACAAGATCTCAGAGACTACAAAAGATAAAACCTCTAAACTTGGATGTTTAAAAACGTCAGATTCGCGCGCACAAAATTATTGCCACGCCCAAAACGCCGATAACGCCTGCAATACGGCTATATATTCTTAAATATCACGTGTTTTATGGTAAAAATAAGACTAAATTAAATATTTGCATTAGACTATGAAATGCGACAGGGTGTTTTGAAGTCGTAAAGTCACGACTTTCCTGTTTTTTTATGAATTTGTTTAATTTCGATTTTAACCATTATATTAGCGGTATTGTCATTGGATTCACACGTGCAAGACCAATTTCAACTAAATCCCATCAGTAGAAGTAGGTAGGTTAAAATCGAGTTCAAAATTTTTATATAACAAACAAACTAAGAAACACACCTTGTCAGTTAAATAAAAGCATGTAAAAACGTCTATAAAAATCTAGCGCCAACCAAAGAGGACAGCTGTCAAAATTAAATAACTTTTAATATGTTTTTAATGAAATACTTTAAACTCAGCAGGAGATTTAAACGGAAATGCTGAAGCAGCAGCTTTCACGCCTCCTTTAACAGAATTTATTAATAAACCAAAAAAAGAAAGAGTACAAAGGCTATCGCTCGTTTGACAGCATGCGAATCGTCACCAAAAACCAACGACGTCATATTGGCTGCCGGAGGACATCTGTGATATTTTGTTACAGATTTTCTATATATTTGTAAGTACAATTCTTATATATTGTAGTATGTAGATGATGTGCGCGCGTAAACATTTGCAAATCCAATCAGCAGTGAGGGTTCAAAGGGCGAAAAGTTACATGCATATGTACGTATGTATAAGCTGTGCAACCAAATAACAACAACAACAGCGACAGTTACCAAAGCAATTACACAAACTAATAAAGCCAGAATGAAAGTAAACTAAACGACATGAAGGGGAGAGAACTGCAACAACAACAATGCATATTGAATGAGAAAGCCCCCAATGGCGAGGCTGAAAAGTTTTTGTTGTTTTCCTATTCCTGAATAGCGGTAACGGTATGCACTAATACGAACATAATACGAATGCAACACGAACACGAGCAAGAAAGAGATAAAGCGATTGGTGCAAATCAAAAGACAGGGACAGCTTTTGTCGTTTGCTATGTGCCAAAGTAAACAATAAACATTTTTTCACCTGGGGTGCAAAGTGTTTCAGATTTCTGCATTGATTGCACCCTTCTAAGCATTATTAACTACAGCGCCTATGTATAGATTAAAAAAAATATATATATCTTGTTTATTACTTTTATTTTGTGCCGCACGAAGCGAAGGCCGCCATTCGTCCATCATTCATTTATTCGTTCGTTCACTCATTCATTCATTCGATTCAAGTTCATGATCTTCGTCCATTATTGGAACATGCAGCTTGTGATGTATGACCTTACCACACGTCGTTTTTCCTGCTCTAATATCTGCGTTCTGAAGTGCACTTGAGTTTTTGTTTCGACATCGGTAAATGTTGCCAAAGCAAAGTCATGCTCAAGTTATGTACATACAACTAGGTATATAGTAGTTCTAATGATTTTCTAAAGTCGATTTAATACTTCAAAATTGGTATTTATTTCCCCTTTTACGAGTATGAGTGAATTCATTTTCTTATTTTGAGTAGTTCATAGTTGACTTGCTTTTCTAGAGTCTAATCGGTTTTTGTTTTGAAACCAATAACAAAAATTGTACATTGTAGTCCTAAAATTTTTGCTTGAACTATTCGATTGTAAATAAAATGTAAGACTTTGATAATAAGTTCTTGTAGTTTTCTATATGGACATGTTTGCGAAAGACACGAAAAATTGGCTAAATCGCGTAAAGAACGAGCGGTGAAATTTTTAGTGATTACTAAAATCTATCTATTGATAGATTCTATCTCAATATGAAAATATATTTATTTATTTTTTCAAAATGGGACCAAATAAAATCTAAAAATTAACTTAGATTTTTCCGAAATAAGTGCAAAACTCAACAATAATCGAGCTATGAGTTTCGGCTCCTTGGCTATTAACGATTTGCATAAAGTCGTTATTAAATGGACTTGTTAACTCCACTATAAGGGTAGTCCTCTTGTTTGCTTTTGTTCTTAATTAAATTACGAATGCCAAATTTGGTTAAGCTTACGTAAATCGTAATAAAATGTTCCCCATAGGTGCAGATCGAACCATTACAAGGCGCAGCCTCATACAAGCCCATTTAAAGTTTTTGAATGCATTTTCTTGAAATTTCATTTTCATTTTAAGTTTTTGTATGAAAGTTTCATATTTTCGTTTTCAATCAACTAAGCTAAAGATGCCAAATTTGGTGTATCTTTCTTCAATTATAATGAAAGTCGCTAATATGTCTAAATCGGACTAGAATATGGCCCACACAAATCTTTGTTTCACATAAGGAGAATCATAGGCCAACATGAAGTTGAGCACGACTGCAGCATTTTTTCTTGTTATACAATATATATACAGGGTGTCCCAACAAGAGTGCATGATACAAATTTGGCGACATTTTTTCTGTGAAAGTGGCAACTCTGTAATTTAAGAGCAGGTATCTACGAATGTTACGATTGTAAAAAATGTAACGCTACACAATTGAACATAGGGTTATCATTGTAGAAACCCATTACAAAAATGGGTGACGAATCAAATCATCTTCACCGATGAGGCGCATTTCGAATTTTAGGCTTAATTTTTAGGCAAATGCATCAACAACGAGCTTTCTTTCAAAATGGGGCCGGAAATGCAGTGAGTGTGAACATGATACTGGAGTTCATGTGGCCTTAACTGGACGGTATGGATCTGAACGACATGTGGCAGGATGGTACCATGGCGCAAGAGCATCGATTTCTAGACCGAATCATTTCCCGAAATGCCGATGTGAACTGGCAACCAAGATTTTTGTCAAAATGTCATAAAAAATTTAATGAAGAGAGCAAGGGTCTATATCCAGAGCTTCGGGGCCATTTCCGGATATTTTATTCCACACATAATCGGAACATGTCACTTTCACAATGCAATATAAATTTCAACACTCGCTCAAAGAATGTGCGTTACATACATTTGCACAAACTTAGTTTACCCTCAGCAGGGTATAAAAACTTATAAAAAATGTATTTATAAAACCAAAGAACCTAAACATGAGTGGTAACTTTGTATTAGTGCTATGCCCTAAGAGTGTGCGAGACACGCTTTTTGATATTTATGTGAAACCTTCGTTCATATGACAACAAAAAAGTTTTTCATTATATTTTATTTTATTTTATTTTATTAAAAGAAATACACGAAGGTGTTTTATTGACGGCTAATTTATTAAATGCTAATAAAGCTTTTGATTTCGAGTTGGCGTCGAAGCTTTTAATTAGTTAAACATTGACTGAGTGCGCTTAATATCCCCTTCTCCACTTGTTTGGCATCGTTCATTGGCGTAGAAACATAAGCACACACCTCATCCGCTGTTATCTCTGAGTGGTTCAACTTTTTATTTTATTTGAATATTTTTTTTTTTCACAGGGCAGTGTTCTGGGACCTGTCCTTTACACAATATTCACTGCCGATCTTCCTGTTGTCAGTGATGTTCAAGTAGCCACTTATGCTGATGATACAGCTATAATTGCATCTAAAGACACTGCGGCAGAAGTATCTCAAGATATTCAAAATGAAATAGTTGAAATAGAGCGATGGCTTAAGAAATGGAAAATAAATGTTAATACTGAGAAGGCGAAACATGTCACATTTGCTCTGAGAAGAGGAGATTGTCCGTCAGTATTTTTAAATAATTCACAAATTCCTCATAGGGACTCCGCAAATTATCTTGGACTCGATATAAATCGGAGAGTAACTTGGAAAAGTCATATTAAAGGCAAGACAAAGAAACTCAAAACAACTAAAAACAAAAAAAATGTATTGGCTGCTTGGGAGAAAATCGCAGCTTAGTTTGGAGAACAAAGTTCGGCTTTACAAGACTATTTTAAAGCCTGTGTGGAAATATGCTATCCAATTATGGGGAACTGCAAGCCAATCAAATATTGAAATTCTTCAACGATATCACTCCAAAACGTTTAGACTTATTGTTGACGCCCCCTGGTTTGTGGCTAATGACCAAATTCACAAAGATTTAAATATTCCATACATTAAAGATGAAATACGTAGAATAAGCACAAGGTATGTTGAGAGACTACATGATCATTTAAATGTTTTGGCAATAGGCCTACTAGATAATAGCGATACAACTCGAAGACTTAAAAGAAATCATGTGTTAGATTTACCTTTTAGAGATTAAATTTTGTATATATTGTAAATAAACTCTTAATTATAGAATTTTGAATATAATAGCTGTTCTCACTGGAGTACAGCTATTTCTTTTATATTATGAACTTTCAACTAATTTACTTATTGTCTTATTGATAGATTGTAAATTAATAATAATAAAAAAAAAAAAAATTCATAAAGTAGGGATCACTTCCATTAATAGTATAAATGTGAACGTCGACCCATATAAAGAAACAACTTCAAAAATTGAGTTAATATTCACTGCAAAAGTTTTGCTGGTGGTTTGTATGAGGCTACTTCAAAATGTGTGGCATCACACTCGAAAGAAGCCACCATATAACAATTAAAAGTTGATATTGATTACAACAAACATTTTTACATACAAAATGGCAAAAGTGTGCTGACGGCCCTAAAAAGTACGCGTGGCATGCCAATACCTATTATACTGCAATGGAAATAAGTGAAGATATCGAGTTACTACGTATTTTATATGTATTTAGGTTAGATCTTTGTACAAAATTATACATTTTCGAAATATTACTATTTGAGGGTGTTAAAAGAAGGTTGGGATCCCTAATGCTCTCTAGTTGTCGGCAGGAGTCCAGCAGGTGGACTACCGATTGGTCATTTCCGCATAACCAGCAGGGGGGGGGGGCTTACAGTGCGGTTAAGGAGGTGTTGATTATAAACTTGTGTATATCCAATTCAAAGGCGGATGAAAGTTCCGCATGCACCACTTCGAAAATTGATGGCGGGCAAATCGATTTTTAAGCAGTTTGGATTGATTGCTGACCTGTGGCTGAAAAATCTCCATTCATCCAGATTTTTCTTCCTGAGTTGCCATTTTATTAGGTTATAAATGTTCTTGGTATTGATAGGATTGAAAAGGTAGAATGGGGAATTACTCAATCACTTTGGCAAAGAATGTACGGGTATGTATATAGATGTGTTTCTAGACTTACTGCAATAATAATTTTAATAAAATGGCCGAAAGAAAAGAACAAAGGAAATGGAAATGGATGCGAAATGAGTTGACAACAAATTGCGTCAGAGTAGAATGAAACAACTGAAATGGGCTCCAACGGCGACAAATTACAAGAAGCAACAACAACAATAATTTATAAAAACAACAACAACAACAACAACGCTGACAATAGCAACAACAACATAAGAGTGATGATGACAGACGCGAAAAAAAAAAGTAATGGACAAAAACAAATATGAAAGTGCGAATGAGATGCCCGACAACAGTGCGCATGAATAATATGAATAATAATAAATGACAAACGATAAAGATGACAAAAAATGCGAGCTGTAAAGAATGAAATAAGGAGAAATAGTGAGAGAGAGAGAGTGAGAGTGAGAGTAAGAAAGAGGGTGCAGAAGCAAAGCAAAGACAACTGCAAAATTGCGAATATTAGAATAACATGCTGTGCAATAAATATGTCAACGCGAAATGTCAAAGAGGAAGTAAATAAATAAATAAATACAAGCAAATCGAATAGTGGGCGAACAAAAGTTTCGTAAGTTGGTGAAATTTGAGAGGCCTATTACACAAGCCTGCGATGGCATTCCCCTTGCAAAACTGAGAAGTATTTTCGATAAATATTAACTACTAATTTATGAAGAGAAATACAAAAAAAAATCGATCACGTAAATTTCTGAGATAATGGGTAGCCACTTGACAACCCTTGACAGTAGTCCCTAACTACTAAACTTCATCCAATCCTGCCGCTTTAGAGAACTGCTAAGGTGCTGTCACTTTCGATATCAATGTTTTATAAGTTCCTATTAAGTCTGCAATCTCCAGTCAAAAATGCTGTGATATCATTCTCAGACATTCTTCCATTTCAGATTTCAGATTTCAGATCTTTTGTTGATGTAATGGCCTAGTAGTAATTTCCCCTCTCTTATATCCTCGCAGTTCTTCCAAAACCAATCTCTGGTATTGTTTTCTTCTTCCTTTACCAGCACTCTAAGTGTTCCTGGTCCGTGTCCGCAAAACGGGTCTGGACCATTAAAGGAAGTGGTTCTCTCCTTTCTTGCCAAGTTATATGGCTCTTCATTCCCAGGAATACTTGCGTGACCTGGTATCCAGTACAATGTACTCATAATAATTAATTTAATGCTGAGGTCCAGCTGAAAACTAAGCATCCTAGACAACAAAACACAATTTTTTTTTTCAAATATTTATTTTTTCTGAACAGCATCTCGTTTTTGTCAAAAGATCCTGCAATTTATCGATGGTTTCTAAAAAAAATACAGTGGCATACCGATTTTTATTTAAGATAGTTTATTCACTCCACCCGACTACATAGTAACCAAGAATTTTTGAGGATAAATTTACTTTCCAACAGCCTGTTTCTAGCAGCACCTACGAAGACTATCGTCTCGTCTACTACAAAAATTATGCATTTATGCATTTTTTTTTTCAAATAATTCTAACAACTGCAACAATTCAACTGAACTGTTTCAAAAATCCAACTATCATACAATAATTCAGCAAACATCAACGGTCCTTAAAAAGAAAAATACTTTAATTTTAGAAAATCATGTTGAAAAGAAAATAAGTAGGAGTTTGAACTAAATAGTTTGAAATATTCAATGTAAATTTACATTACCATGAAGTTTTTCGACACAATATTTAGAAAACACATAAAAATTGCAATCAGATGACCTTTAATTTATTAAAAACGAAAGTTATTAAAATTTGAAGAAAGCATCGATGATCATGTGAATAACCGTGAGATTAAAGCAACCACGGGCATTAGTGGGACCAGCATTCATTCATCAAGAAGATTTGTTCGCGTTAGATACCGCATAATTTGGCAATTACCCAAACAGAGCTCGTATCGATTGTTCCAAAGAAATACAGCTGCAGTGGTTTAAAACATGTGTATGACATCGTAACTGATAACGAATCATGGATCTGTACATATGAGCCCGAAACAAAAGAGCAATCGTCTGTGTGATTGTTCTAAGACGACCCAAACCAATAAAAGTTTGTCGCAACTATCCCATTAGAATAACGTAGGACGGTCAATTCTGAATAGTACACAACCATTTGCCAGAAGGTTATAGATACCAATTGACATAAGGAGGAAAACCAACTGACATTAGACCAACA
Source organism: Leucophenga montana (assembly GCA_035044765.1). NCBI lineage: Eukaryota > Metazoa > Arthropoda > Insecta > Diptera > Drosophilidae > Leucophenga > Leucophenga montana. The sequence continues at coordinate 1,791,803 of JAWNNQ010001873.1, forward strand.
CACATAAGAGAGTTTTTTTTATAAAAAAAAGTCAACTTATTAACAACAAATGTCAGATAACAACACTTGTGGTTACCAAGCCGTATAATATACAAAGCAACCCTCGCATAAACCGAATCTTCATTGTCCCTTTTAAAATGACCAGCAGTTATAAGAAAATTTCAATACAGAAAGTGAATTTTTATAGATAGGTTGCATTTTTCCATAATCCTCAAGAAATTCATTTAGCACAATAAAGAATTTAGCACTTCTGTGGTTACCCAAAAAGTAAGAAACTAGAGAAGTTTCTGACTTTTTGTAGAAACTTCTCTGTAGAATTTTTGGTTTGAAGAACAAACCACCAAGTGTCCTCCCCGCCACTCTAAGCTTGGTCTTGATGGATAGATATAGTTCATTCAGATAATTTTCAAAATTTAGAAAGATCAAAAAAAAAATGTTTCGGAAATTGAATTTAACAACTTAAAAGCCTACTGATGTTTCATTCGTTTTCAACTCACCATACCGAAATTTCGTTATAACCCTCGTATGCATAAAATGCCTTTAAATGGAATTCATGGAAGGAAGGAGTGTAATGGCAATGATTAATTGGCTTGATTTTTAGATTACGTAATTAATTTACAGTGAATATCCTTTTAAAATCCGAGCACACTTTCGGAAAGACTTATTGCGAGGGGTTGAGGAAAATCAGCTGCTGTTCCTTGTCTTTAGAGTGCTAATTACATGCTGTTCTTCAAATAACCTAACCCAATGCTAAATAACATCAACCCAGTTTTTCTCTAATTGAGATAAGTAGGAACCAATATTGCCACAAGTCATTTATACTTTTGTTGCCATTTGAATTTTCACACTTGCCATAGCAGGACTTCCGGTGTCGGTCGTTCGGGCTCAACTCAAAATCAGTTTTCACTTATAATAATAATGAAATATTCGCACCTTGTGTCCAACAACATGATATATTATGCTCGTATACATAAGCTCAAATGAAAAGGACACATTTTGATTTTGGTTCGTGGCAAGTTCGGCTTGCGTCCTGCCGACAGTTCGAATTGGTCCATGACGACCGACCGAATGCACGAAGGCAACGCGCAGCAGGCTGTCTCGTTCATATGAACGTAGCACGATTCACTCACCAACTCGCTCTTTCTCTTTCTATCCAACACCACCTTGCGTGTGTTTCATTTTTGCAGTACGTTGTACAATTTCCTTCCGCAACATCCTGCGCATCGTTGTCCTTTTGATTTTGCAGTCTCGCTGTAAACCAATCCTGCAGTGTTTTATTTCCGCTGTCGGCGTGATTTGCCCCGGTCCTCGTCCGCCGCCTATGGTTTACACATTGTTGGGTCGCTGGTAATAAAAATTGTATTAGCCCACTATTTGGTCACACATTTGTCCTTCTTCCCTTTTAGCCTCTCTGTTGCCACTTTGCATTGTCCATTAGAGATTTGTTAGTTGCTCTTCCAGTGCTATTTTTCCACTCGTTCATGTGGTGCTTTTATCTCAATTGTCTTTCAATTTTCAGCGCTTGTTCAGTTGTTAAGTTATTGGGGTTTTACACCAGGATTTACATCTGTCAGGATTTCATTGTCATTCATCCTGTTTGTTCTACACACAAATGGGCGATTTGTTTTTAATTTTGTTATCATGTTCCACCACACATTGTCAGTGGTCGGCATGCGTATGTTATGTTTTCATAAAGTCATCTGCAATTTATGAACATATATTTTGTTAATGAATATTTTAGAAATTTCGCAGATGTTATGAATATGATAGGCTTTAAATAAATACATCATATTCAATATAAACATTTCTATACACAAATATTGCTCCAATGCTAAATCACAATAGGCGTTATAGAAGCAGCTAATTGAGGGCATTAATAAAATTTGAACAAATTTGTATCAATAAGTGCATACGTACGAGGATGCTCCGTATTGAAAGGTCTCCAAATTATTTGATCACATGTTCGGGACGGTGGAACCGAAGCCTTTGCTCAGCGGTGTTGAATTTTATTTTATTTTATTTTTAAACTCTTCAAAGAGAGGTTGAATAGCATTATAACTTAGTCACAATGTTTCCAACGTCTTAAATGAAGCATCGGAGACCCAAATACATATATACATTCGTGATCAGCATGACAAGACGAGTAGATTTACCTATGTCCGTCTGTCTGTCTGTGAGTTCCTGTCCGCCCTATTCCCTCAATATGTAAAATATGGGTTTGAAAGTTGGTATGGAGACTTTTGTAACCATACAAACCATACAAAAACACTTTGAATTCATTTTGTTATACCAAACTGGTTTGAATTAGAACACTTACACTGTGCAAGTCAAAAAAAAAAAAAAACAAGGGTGATGTCGACGGCTTGACCCTATTTTGGACCCTAGAAATCGAACTACATTATTACTTTTTGAGTTTTCATTTGTTTGTTAACTTTTACTCAAATGGTAATTTTTACGGGTTCAACTCAGATATGACAGTCTCTAACTTTTACGTTGTTGTTTTTGTTGTAAGTGTCCTTAGTAAAGTTGTTGGAAATATTCAAGACTTTAACTTTTGGCAATAAATCTACACCTAAAATTAAGGTCTTGAGGGTCTTTTGAACTCAAATCGAAATTTTTTCGAGGTTTTCGTACATATGATATTTCACCCTAAATGAGCACATCATTTGTGATGCTTAAACAAAAAGGTAGCTCGTATCAACACTATAATAAAATGTAGCAATATAATGTAGTTTAATTGATTTTTATACCAATCAAACATAGTGTGAAATGTTATTATCAGTTTGTCTTAACGCATTAAATATATTCTTATATAATATATTCTTGATTAGCTCGACGAGACAAGTCCGTCTTTCTGGATGCTGTTGCACATTTTTGGTGGCCAGTTATAAGTTGGCAAATAGACTTCTTATAGCAGTTTACATGCCACCCCCCCCCCCCTTTTTGGGGTAGCCCAATAAAAAATATATTTATTGCGATCAATATCTTTAAAATTGACATGGTGGGCTCTAACAAAGGACTCTTCACATATACATCTGGTGATACCAACATTTGTTTTTGTTTGTATGGAAAACGTTGTTGTTGCAGTCAATATCGACTTAAAATTTGACGACGACTTCTTATGGATGGACTTATGAAGGGGCGTGTGCCGCCCACCTTTAGGTTTAACCCCATACAAACTTATCGCTTACTTTCTGAATTTTAACAGTCAATATCAACTTAAAATTGAATATAGTGACTTCTTATGAACGCCTCCATAAAGAAAGAAAGGTACTCGTATGTTTTCCCTTTTTAGGGGTACTACCATACTAACCCACCATCTAATTTTGAGAATGCTAATGTAGTTAAGAAGGCAGGTTGAAAGAAGGTCAGTTATTAAGAACATACGTATTTTCACTTCATCAATAAAATTAAGTTAATATAATTTCAACTTCAGGCGTTCTCAATGGACCTATCAGAAAGTTGATGAAAAACCATGAATTCGATGCCCTATTAGCATTGCAAGAACAAAATGCCTGGAATTATGTAAAGGCAGTTATTAAAAATGGTTTAGAAGTTAATCGTTTGGAAGACTGGCCAGTTTATGTTGATGATATGGTAGCATCTTTTGAAAACAAAGGTGTCCATATGTCCTCACAAATACATTTTCTACATTACCATAAGGACTTTTTTGGACTCAAAACTTGAGGGAATGGGGAGAATACAAACACTTAGACGGTGAGGCTCACGGACATAGATAGATCGACTCATCTCAGCTTGCTGAAAAAAAAAACGATATTTTTTAAATATTTCCATTTATAACTTTCAAAGTATACAACCAATTATAAAATCTTTCATTATCTTCAATTATACTTAAATAGCAATCAGATTAATCGTTCCTTACTTGGGATATGGCTAAAATAGTTGACCTTTTAAAAAACTTCAAAAATTAATAACGCGAATTGAACAGACCAAAATCTATAAGAAAAAAAATATAGCATCGAATGAAGTTTTTGACTGTAGACTAGTGTAATCAAGTATTTCCAAAAACGGTATTTTCTAAACTCATTTTTTAGCCATTCTGCTAAAAATTACCTTAAAACAAATTAATGCTGCTTGGGTTCAAAATTAGTTGTAAGCCAGTGTTATTTTTTTTGTTATTAACGTTAACGTTAAGGCTTCTAAATAAAACTCGTTTTTTGGTTCCCGTAACCGCAAAGTAACATTTAAGACCCTCATAAATGATTTAAGCATGATCGTCGAGAGGAGGACCCTAGATTAATGGGATTGCATGTTACATGAATGCATGTTACATTCCTACGGCAGGCTCGGATTTTCGCTCGTCGACACTGAGTTCAAGGACCATGATTTACAGATAAACGCCCGGAATGACCGGACCCTCTATAGGGATCCGAATGAACCACGAGCCGTATGATGAGATTGACATAGCCCAGCGCATAAAAATCCAGTGGCTGCACTGGACTGATCATCTTAGACTGACAAACCCCGGAACTCCAGCACAAGTCATCTTAAATAAATTTTAAATCTGAAAGACATCTTCATTGTTCCAATCATCTGGGCAAATCATCTTATCCGGTTAAGCCCCGTAACTCCAGCACAAGTCTTCTCAAATACATTTTAAATTTGATCTTGATTGTCAAAAAAAAAACAATCGTACACATTTCATACCACAAACTTTATATGGACAAAAAATATAAACTGCGCAATTAATGGCAAGAAAAAAAGCGAACCAGCTCCGCCCCATGACAAAAAAAAAGCGCAGATTGTTACTGAAAAAGCGCGCCAAAAAGCCAACAATCGTCCTTATTTCGCTTTAGTAAATGAATTTAATGAGGCGGAAATGCAAATCAAAAGCCTCAAAAAAAAAATAATAAAGCGCTTTCAGGGCGCTGTGCATTCTTTGAACGCACGATTCCTTTCGTCTTCGCAATTGTTCACTTTATTTTATACAATTACGCGAATCGACATTTATTCAGTCAGCTTCCAATATATTTTTTTGCGATCTGACTCTGAATCTCCGCTGAGCTGAGGTGAACTATGAAGTAGTCCCAGGCGGAGCGGAGCGTTGACATGTCAGCTAGCTGCCGCCATTGTTTTCACGCTTGACATATCAACAAACAAAACCATAAGAATGGAATGTCCTGCGTAGTCCATTCGCTGGATTGGATTCGATTCGATGCGATGCGAATCAAATGAGTTGCCTCAAACTGCGCTTTTGTTTGTTGTGTTGTTTCAAGCTACTCGCCTTTGTCCTTTGAGTGCGAAAAAACAAAAGCGTTTTACTTCAATTAAAGGACAACAAATAGGCAGCACTCACTATCGAACCATCTGAATGCTATACCTCAAGTAAGACCGCAGTTGAATTAAAGTCGTATAATGCATCGATGTCGAATGTTTTTTTTTTCTGGTTCACATTGTGAAAAACAAATCATGCCAGTCAAATGTCGAAAAATTCAACAGGAAAAAGTTCTGCTATTGATATTATTTGGGTAAAGACCTTATTGTAGTTTTTTTCTTTGTTGAACTTGAGGATATACATAATATTAAAGCTAAAACGCCATTAATTAACCGGAAACCAGGGAAACCAAAGTTGGGCAAGGGGAGTGAATGTGCTATTGGGACAAGTCTACACAGCATCAATCGACCAAAAATCAGGAGAGGCAAAAGTGTTACAAAACTTTATAAGCTAATATCGAGATTATACGTCAAAAAGTAAGATTTTCAAAATTGAAAGTAGGGTAATCCCGGACAAATCTAGAACTGAGATAAAAATATTCAATCCGATAATTTGAATCAAGACAAAACAAATATTCTTTGTATTCTTTAAATAAGATTATAGTGATCCACACACTAATATTCTAAGATAACCCCAATGTTCTTAAATTCCTATATTCATATACCACAATATTCATTTAGCGACGCACTGAACACATTAGGCGTTAATAGAAAAATGTGTATACTATACCGGGTTGCTGAGTATTGGATTTTAGGTGAAAATCTTTATAAACACCAATGTGAAGGATTTTTAGGAACAGTGAAAGTTTCTTATCACAAAGTTACTCCACTTTTATGGGTTGCACCATAACATTAAAGGATTTTAAAGAGAAAACTCTTTATTACAACCGATGTCAACTTAAAACGCAGTATGAAAACTTCTAATTCAGAAATGATTCATACTTCGTTCAATGCTTCATTATACTTTTTCAATTGACATCTTAGAGCGAACAAGTAAGAAAGCCATAGTCAAACTTACCTGACTGTTAAAGATAATACCTGACACTTATCTGACACTAGTGAGGACATTAATCATGACCAACATGAAATCCGTGATCACCGCAGATTCCATCAAAACTGTGCATGAATTCAACAAAGATCCGCCAAAGTTTTTATTAAACATCATGGAATTCGAGTTGATCAATTCTCAAACATCAATTTTTTTTTTGGGCTACCGATGTGTGCACTCAGAAGGAAGTTGGCGCATCTGTCGATCAAACTTGTGACCGATTTTGTACCTAAAAATCGTATTTTTATCATCAACGAATGTCCATATTCGCCTGATTTGGCACCAAGCGAGTTTTACATTTTCGGGAACATAAATTTGGTGATCCAATAGGCTTATACCATCATTTTGAAGAACATCCCGGCTGATAGCAAAAACTCCGCAAATGTAAGTGTAATTTTTTACTTAAAGTTTGGAAAACATGCAAATTTCCAACACACTAAATCACAAACAGTTGGTGCCACCAGAAAATGCCCTATTCTAAAAGTTCTGTTTACTTTGAAACGCATAATGTATTATATTTACACAAGACATTTCTTTCGATTATATGTGTGCGAAAAGCTATGGTGCATCACTTTTTTAAACTTTCTGCTATGTTAAAATGATGGATATCACAACACTTTGAAGAGTTGAAATCCAAGTGACCCTAACCTACCCCATAAACACAACATCTCATAACGAAAGATGTTTACTATACCCTGTGAACATAGGGTAAAACGGTTCATTAAGTTTGGGCAGAACGAGGCATTATAGGCATTAAGGTTATATAAGACTATATTCGGGATAATCATCGGAAGACGAGTCGATATTGACATGTCCGTCCGACCATCTGTTAGAATGAACAAATCTCAGAGACTATACAAGATTGAGACTTCAAGTTTGGATATTTAGACTCTCCTTTTATCTCTTCATATATCTTGTATTAAATGAATATGCCTATCCCACTTTAAGGGTAGTCCCCATACAAACCTGGCTTCCATTTTAAGTTTTTGTAGGAAAATATTCTTGGTTTTCTTGTTAATTATGCTAAAAACGCAAAATTTGGTGTAGCGGATCACTACAAGCGGTAGCCCTCAAACACACTTGCCCAATGTATGCAATTGTTTTTGTTTGTTGTTTTCCTAATTGCCTTACGACAATCCTTACAAAATATTCCATATAGGCCCTGATCGGACCACCACAAACCCATTTTTGATATATGGTTCATATAAGGAGAGTTAGACAATGTACAGAGTATCTGTTCGAAGGTTTTTTTTTAATCTTACAGTCTCTGAGAAACATGTCTCGTCGAGCTGGTCGAAAATATACAAATACTTTTCGTGGTTTCCAACAACTCCATCGATATGTAACAAACTTTTTGACATTTCAACAAACGCAATGTATTCGTATATGTTCAGCTTATAAGTTTTTAATGCAGAGTATAAATAGTTTACTGGAGCGACCAGGAATTCAAAATAATACCAGGATGTACGATACAAAGGAGGAAAGAACCTGTCCGATTTCTTTGATACCAGAAGAGGTTTCAGTTAGAATGATGCTTTATCGTGTGATTTTTTTAATATACTGATGGAGTACATCCTACGCCAATGCCGATGCATAGAACGATCCAGCACTATGTTCCACAAGGAAGTGATGCCACTCGTGTATGCTGATGACATTGACATCATCGGCAAGAACGAATGGCGAGTTATCAAGGCGTTCTCGGAGATTGAGAAACAATTACGACTCATGGGTCCAGTGGTAAACGATGACAAGACGAACTTGGTGTCCACTCGCAAACCATCGTCTTCAGGATGGAGAATTTCGACTTCAATATTATAGAAAACTTTGTCTACTTGGGAACGGAGATAACCATCAACCATCAATCGCCAGCATTACTGTATTGCACCGAATGGGAAGCCAAAATACCAATTACGACATTTTTATTTTCCAGAACATTTTCACAAATGAAAGTTCAACAATAATAGTATCCAATCTTAAGGCATATAGTACCTATATATATTACATACGTAATTACTATCAAATTGGAATAAGCAACAACAACAAAAATTGTTTTCTTTTGTTTTTTCATTAGCGACCATTTTTGTTCTTTCGCGCTTCTATGATTTATGACTTTCGAAAAGTTCGAAAATAGCGCGTGGCTAACACCCGCACTTCCATTGTAGCCCACGACCCATGCCCCATCCCCTTTAAGCATTTCTTTCGCACTAATTATTGAAATTTATGCTCTCTGCCCGCTGCCACAATTCCTAATAGGATTTTTATTTATTTCCGTGAACGGGGCTAAATACTTTTTTAATTATTTTTATTTATTGTTTTGTGTTATTTTGTTGCTCATTAGTTTCTCTTCTTTTTCCATTATTTCATACCCATTTCAATTCTTTTTTCTTCTAAATATTATTGTAAACTGAAATGGAGGTTTATTTTTCTGTCTTTTTTTTTGTTTTATTTTTTTTTTTTGCTCCATGGTGTTCAAATGTAAAAGTTTCACACTGTGCTGCAGTTTTGTGCGCATAAATTAATGAAATACATTATCATAGTTTTTTTTAAGAGTATAAGAAGAGAAAGGGTTTCCGGGTTTCCGTGCTAACAAAGAGTTAAAAATTACAATTTAAGCCAAAGCAATGTTGAAGAAAAAGTTTATAATTAATGTTTGTGTTAAAATAATTTTTAACGTGGTTTTTGTTGCATTACTCTGTAAAGTTTGCATGCTAACATAAATTCATTCATTAATCTGAGTTTTTTTCATTTCAAGTTAATTAACCGCATAAAATGATGAAATTCTTTAGAACTTACTTGGATAAATATTAAAAATTTCTTAGATTAGTCTTACTTGTTGCACGGATATGTTACTTAAACATGGTAGGTAACATTGAGAACCTCTTGAAAACTGGGATTGGCGGTAACTCGTCCAAATATAAGCAAACAAAAAAAAAACATGGGCGAGCGCCAGCCCGTTATTTCAGTTATAAAACAGTAGCGCTCTTAGGAAAAAAATGCAAGTAGTCAAAATGGTTCGAGATTCCAAGATTTATTAATGGACCTGAGAGAATCTCCTGAAGAGCCTCTTTATAATATTAATAGAGATTGCATCGCATATCAATTCAAAACCTCTTGTTACCGACAAGTCAGCTATTTTTTTTATTATAATTGCCGTATGGTATCATTACTATCAGCTGTAGGGTTCAACTCCAGTTGACCAAAAGAATCTGAAACAGAATGTAGTTAGACAATCAATGCAGACAGTTTTGTATAGAATTAAAGCTTTTAGGGTGTTTATATTAACCAGAATAAAATAAATGAAAAAAAAAAATGTGATTCTAAATCATTCTATCGAGGTTGATTATCTGATATTCATCCTTAATAGTACAAATCTACAAGTTTTAAGTTTGCAGCGATCTTTAGATGTTAAAACAGAACCCAAATTTTCTTCCAAATATTATTTTGACTTAACTCGAAGATATATGAAATTATTACGCATGAAAGCTATGTAAAAGAAATTAAGAATCTATTGCTTAACAACCTTAAAGGAATTACTTTGAATATTTTTATCGCTGTGCATTTTCTGATCTGTGATACTGTGAGCACCACTTATTTAAATTTATATTTTTGATTTACAACTTAACTTTCGTTTCATTCGTAAGATTTAGTTTTATAAATGAAATTTGAAGAATTTGAGACGAAACAGATTTCTAAGTATGTAAATTTTATCAAGCGACCAATATTATAAAAATTAAATTGATAAATATATAAAAATTGCATTACGTATGACATGGCGTTTAACAACACTTGATTACAGCGAATTGTATCCACCACATTTGACATTTAAAAAATGCAATCCAACGTTGTAGGTGGTCCATTCGGAAGGTCAAATTTTCGATCACTGTTACCAGCATTGCTACCGGTATCTCGCAAATTTCGCGAGAAATGTTAGCTTCCAAGTCTTGAATTGTAGCTGACTTATCGACGAAGTCGTTTGACCTCATAAAAGAAAAAAATCCAGAAGTGTGATATCACACGATCTAAACGGTCAGTTTACAGGTCCGAATCGCGAAATTAGGTGCTCTCCAAAACTATTTCTCATTGTTTTGCGCACTGTGTGTTCCGTAGCACCGTCTTGCTGAAACCAAATGTGACCGACTTCACGGGCTTCAATTTCAGGCAACAAAAATTCCATTATCATGGTGCGGTAGCGCACGCCATTGACGGACCAATACGGACCGATGATTCCACCAGCAACTAAACCACGCCAAACAGTAACGGATGTTCGAGAATCTCTTCTCTCCCAAATGCGGCAATCTTGTTTATTGAAATATCCATTGAGCCAGAAATGTGCCTCATCACTGAATAAAATTCGACCCGAGATCATCAGATCTTCATTGAGCTATTGCATTGGCTGAAATTCAAGCATAAATTCAAGTCTGGCGGCTTCACTGATTTGTGAAAAAAAAACCTTTAAATGAATAGCATGAATTTTGCTTTTTTGACGGTTATAGTAGATAAGATAGAGGGTTATATGTATATACTTATTATTATTATTATTATTATTAGAATGAATCAGAAAGAATTAAATTAAAATTTTAGGAAATTGTGGATCTAGCCGTGGTTGAAAACCCAAGTCGTCTGGGATGTTAGGCCTCACGCTAGACAGTTGAGCTATCGATACTTCATGTATTTACTGATATAAGTATTCAATTTATACAATATTTGCTATTATTAATTGAATTCATCTCTTGTATGTAGTTGACCAATTTAAAAACATTTATTATTTTAACATTAATAATTGCTTTTATTTAAACAAGTTCGATACAATAAATTATTAGTTGTTTTGTACAGAAGCTCTACCATCAAGAGAATGAATCGCGGCCATTTTGGAACTTGTGTTGCTTTTGGTTATAAAAAGTCTCCATACAGACTTTAAAACCAATACTTTAAAGAATACGAGGGGTGCTATTTATATTTCGGGAACTGGCAACACTAATGTCAAAAGCTAAAATCTGGCAACACCGTAATAAAGTTTGACATTTTTTGGCAAAAACGTACTCACAAAGTTTTGATGTACAATTGCTATTTGTTTTGTTTACAGTGAGTTAAGAAAAACAATTTGGCCAAAAAATGGAAATTTCAAGAGAAGGTTTTCGTTGGATTATTTTTCACAACTTTCGACGTGGATTATCTGAAAAAGAATGTGTCAATGATTTCAGTTCTTTGTATGGCGATAAGGCACCATCAAAAACCACAGTATATCGCTGGTATAGTGAATTCAATCGTGGTCGTAGTTCGGTCGCCGATGAATTCCGTGAAGGTCGTCCAAAATCGGTTGTTGTGCCCAAAAACATCGATGCAGTGCGTGAACTGATAATGCAAGATCATCATGTGACATATCGTGAGATAGAGGCATCCTTGTACATTAGTTCCACTTCAATACATTCGATGTTGCATGAATACTTAGCTGTAAAAAAAATTTGCTCTCGTTGGATACCCCATAACTTATCAATCGCTCAAAAACGGCTCGCGTCGATTGGTGTAAGGAAATGATTAAAAAGTTCGACCGTGGTGCTTCAAAAGACGTGTATAAAATCATGACAGGTGACGAATCATGGATATATGCGTATGAGCCGGAAACAAACCGCAATCGACAGTGTGGGTATTCTAAGACGGGCCAAATCCAACAAAAGTTGTTCGTGGAAGAAGCACAGCGAAGCAAATGATCGCCTGTTTCTTCGGACGAATGGGTCATGTGGCCACTGTTGCGCTTGAGTAACGTAGGACGGTCAATTCTGAGTGGTACACGAACATTTCTTTGCCGGCAGAAATTCGTAAAACCAACCGCCAAAGACGAATCATTCTCCATCATGACAATGCGAGCTCTCACACATCTCGTCAAACAATTGTATTTTTGAGCAGTCAAAACATCGAATTAATAACTCATCCTCCGTACAGTCCTTATTTGGCACCCAATGACTTCTTCTTGTTCCCAGGTATCAAAGGTAAACTTCGTGGTCAACGATGTACGAGCGTCGAAGAAGCACTTGAAGCGTTCAAAAACCATGTTTTGGACGTGTCTGAAGAGGAATGGAAAAACTGCTATGACAAATGGTTTGAATGAATGCAAAAGTGTATTGTTCATCAAGGGGAATATTCTGAAAAACAATAAAGCCATTTTCATTTAAAAATGTTTGTTATTATTTGCTATTCCCGAAATATAAATAGTACCTCTCGTAGAATGAACAGACAGGCAGACAGGCTGACGGACATGTCTTGTCATGCTGATCAGGAATATACTCACACTCTGTGTGAAGAGTATAAAAATGAAGGCATTAGTTATAAAAAACTTTCGACTTGAGCACCACGATTTATTGGCAGTTCTTTAGTTTTAACCTGCTGCTTTTGGAGTATGCTTCACTTCAAATTGGATTAATATTTTGAAATACTCAGAACTTTGTGTATGGCTCTGTGGTTACCGAGACTGTGCGAAAATTCGGATAGGCGCATTTTACCCTCGGAGGTTATGTCAGCAAGCAAAAATGTGTAAGGTTTGGCACAAAAAATCGACACATAGTCGTAGAGAACCCCATACATTTGCGTGAGCCACTGTGTGTATTTTTGCGGTGTGATTGGTCAACGGATATCTCGATGAGATCTGTTTCAAAAATAGTATGTTAAATTTTTTACTCAAAAGTGACATACTATTGAAAATAATCGTGATGTGGGCCCTAGAAACCAAAGCTCCCACAGTTTGTAATTTATTTGATTCTTTTAATTTAAGAATTTTTTCTAAAAGTAGGTATACATATATATATTTTTTCGATATTGTAGCGTTTTATAATTAAATTTTTTTTACAAATTTTACCATCTCTTAATAAATAAAGTGATGTATAATAAAACTAAGCTGTGATATTTTTTTTATTTTGAACACATTCCAAAAATGTCTTCGCCAGTTCATGAAATATGACAAAAGTTGGCATTCTTCATAAACAGAAATGGGAGAAAGAAGTAGAGAAGAGAAAGGCGGTAGACGAATGTTACGAACCAGCGACCGACCAATAAAATCTTAAACAAATAGCAATAAAATCGCTTAAACAAATTCAAGTAAGGAGGAGCAGCAGCAGCGAAAACAAGGCGAATGAGCAGCTACCAAGTCGGAGACTAATAAAAGTTTTCAGAAAATTGATTTGCGGTAGCCACACAACAACCCCAGGCTCTCACAACTCCTGTCCTCCTGTCAGTTCCATCCCATCCCATCCCATCCGCTACTACGACTGTCTGTGCAGTAGCAAATCGGTGAAACTGCAGCAGCAGTGGTGGCAAGTTTGGCAGTTTTGATATTGGCAGAATATATAGCTCCTGCTAGGCGCCAGTCCCATTGCCACTCCCCCTGAAACTGCAGCAACAACGCAAACAAATGGAAATAATTTCGAAAATAAAGAAAAAACGTTATTTTTTTTTTTTTAAGATGAGTATTAAACGATGAGCAGCAACTCGTTTTAAACACTGCAGCGCAATAAATGTTAGCAGTATACTAAACACAAGTGGACATGACCACGAACATGTGAACAGACAGATGGATGGAAACCAATGGTAAATGGTTTGTTCGAATGTACAATTGAAAACAACCACAGAGAATGCAGAGTTTCGAAGATGGCGATGTTCCAATGAACGAAGAACGGACATAAGCCAGTGTGGGGCGCTAAAGCAAATGCATTTAATGTACTTTGGATTTTGACAAAGTGAGAAATATACGCACCAACAACAACGACAACGACAACCACACCGCTGCCAGATATCCTGTACTTCTTTCTCCCCGGCAATGAGGCTATGAGAGTGGAGCAAGCATTCGAGTACTAAATCCAAAAACCAAAAACTGAAACGATGCGAAATATGATGACATATCGCGTCATAGTTCAAACGGCAGGGAATCCACTGATCAATTTTGTACGCAGCAAGGCGCCATCTTTTCAATACAGCAACAACAACAGAAACTTCATACACATTCAAACATACTATATACATAATGCCTGTCGCTTCCCCTCCCACACTACATGAAGTTGTGTTGCTTTAATGGAAAAGGCATATCCTTGTAGTCAATATCGATGAGTGCCTTTGGTACATTCACTACTACTCTCATTTTTATTTCTGAGGTTTTTATTAGAGTTACCATTTATTATATTTTACTTTTTTATATTCTTCACATACACTACTAAGGGTATAACTAGGTTTAAGTATCTAGATATTGTATCTATGCGCCCAACAGAATATATTTAGTTCTTCTGTGAAGATAAGACTGTATTACTTTTAATTCTTAATTCAACTCTTATTCATTAGCACCTCCGAAATATATGTGATGTAGAAAAAATATCTACCGACTAGGATTTATAATTTTCGGTAGGTGCAACGGTGCGATTATCAAAATTTTTGGTCTGATATTTCGCAAATTGAATTTTAATTTTCAAAATAAATTGTTTTTGATCCTCGTGAAATACTTGTTCATTGATCTAATACTCTTATACATACTAGTACAAATAATCCAGGATAAGCTGCTAAAATATATGAAGAAATTGGTGAATATCACAGAAGAAAAAGGACGTCACAAAAAGAGTATAAAGCGGTGTTTCTTAAACACACCAATTGAAGTGATGTACTCCAAGTACTTCTTTGCTCGTGTCGAATTTTTGCATTTCAAGTCATCTGTTCGACAATCATGTGATGCGTTCGGCCTTTTATCCGTCTCGTCATCGACGAATATATAGATATTTATACAGGGTATAATGTGTTTGTTGAGCTATGAAAATGTATGTAACAGAGCGAAAGAAGCATCGGAGACTCTATAAAGTATACATATGTATACCTATTCAGCGCGACAAGACGAGTCGATAATAGCCATATCCATCCGTCCGTCCGTACATATGTATGTCGGAGAGAAAAATCTGTTTACGTACAGAGAACTAAAACGAAACAAACAGAATTAGCAGTTCCTAGAAAGTGTTTACATTGAAGTCACAAGCAAATCGCAAAATAATCGCAGTTACTGAACAGATTGTGTGCAATATGGTATGCTTCAGATGAAGAAGCACAAAGAAATGATGGAAAAGCTCCCGTGCGTGGCCAACGACAAGGATGAGCGCGCGTTGGCTCTATGCGTGCATTTGGAAGGTTATGGTGAGAGATAATACCGTTGCCAAATCCAAGGGTAGTTCAAATGGTTGTGAGGATAATCTGGCTTTTCTATTTATACATAATACGTTAAGTTATCAATAATTTTATATATGTATACTACTTCTGTTGCATAGGATCGTCACGGTTGCTTTTGGTAAAGGGATGTGCCCACAGCGAGTGAAGCTCTGTTGAAGAGTTTTAAAATGGAAAGGCATTTATTTAAGATATTGATAAATTGCCGAGTTTGGGGCGGAAAGACTCAAACTTTCGCTAACTCATCCCACTAGTGAAACGTACCGCAGTATATGTTGGGCTCCTACGGGGAGTATCGGAGTATGTGCAATATCAATCTCGAGTTCAGCACTCAAAAACTTGGAAAACTCTTGCGCCAGACTATTTGACTACTCGTACAAGAGTAACTTGAAATTTCAATATTTGCATCCATCTATTTTACCACAGTGGCAGAAAAAAACCTATTTAGTTGGCAATTTTATTATATTTATTTATATTATTAATATTTTTTTGGTTGTGGCCTATTTGTTCGCGTTCTATCGAATAACGTACACTGAGACTCAAATTTGCTGATGGTATTGATAATAGTGAGCTCGGAAGGTTGATGATACACACCATATGTTGCTCGAAGAGCACGAAAAACATTTTTACAGAACGCTGATTTTGAATGAATCAAAATAACTTGGGCCTAGCGGTGAACGAGGACAAGACGAAGTCCACACGCAGACCATCAGCGCGTCATGGACGGTCTGTGAGTATGGTTCAATGTTGTAGAAATCTTCGTCTATCCGGGAACAGAAATTCTCAACGACAACAACGTCAGCCTAGAGATCAGATGAAAAATAAGGAAGAAGTTAAAGAGATAGTGTTCATTTGTCATTGTTCATCTCTTGTCTTATCCAGGATTTGGTGTATTGTTGAAGTTCACGCAGATTGTTGCATATTGCTCAAAATTTTGGAAACTATTTAGACGATTAAAAGATAAGTTAATAAATATTGCCAAAAGATAGTAAATGGGAGCCATTAGCCATAAGTTACTATTTATAATTGTACAACCTCTTTAAAGGGGGGATACTTGTTTATAATATTGCTACATTGCCTGACAACATATTGAGATTATTAAATTTGATTAACATGGTCACTCTAGCTTTGTCTTCAACATTGGCCATCATACACTTAATGCGCACCCAAAGGAATGTACGAGTATATTCGAAATCGTCTACAAAATATATACCAACATATTTTAGCCAAATTATTTTTCTCGTTCTTATTTCCTGTACATTCGGAAGCCAGTCATACTGATTACCTTTAAAATATAATCACAGATACTTCCATTATATATGTACATATATACACATAATTAATTGACTCATATGAAGCATGAGCCGTTGAATTGTGATTGCTATCTAATTAATTGGGGTACGAATAAGTACAGTCCGTTTATTTTTTGTGGTCAAAAATTCATTTATTTTGGAAAAAAATGAAATATTTTCCTTCCCTGGTTACTACTTTTTGCCACCGCTCAGGCAATTTTCAAATTACATCTCGAAAATGAATCGTCTTTAGAAGCGATCCAAGTAAGGAGCCAGTTTCCGATTTGCAATTTTTGTGCTGCATCTGTCGGAATAACCAGTAATCAGGAGCAATTTCCGGAGAATACGGCAGGTGCGACAGAATATCCCACTTAAGCGTTTCCAAATATTTTTTCACGAATTTTGGTACATGAGGCCGAGTGTTGTCGTGTAGAAGAATAACTTTGTTATGTGTTTGTTCGTATTCAGGCCGTTTTTCTGGTAATGCACGACTAAAACTAATCAATTGACCGCCCGTGATGGAATGCACAGTTTGTAGCTGCTCATAGTACACATAGTACAAAGTGTTACAATTGGGGAGAAAGGAGTGATTCAGTTTATTGCATCACTTTTCTTAAGTTAATTTTATTTAAATTCCTGGATTAGTGAGTTTATGAGAGAGATAATTGCACATTTGAGAAACTCACGAAAATTTAGTTTGTTTATCCACGAAACTAAGAATGAATTTAGTGTGTTTCACAGTTGCCTTAAAAAGCGCTTTAAAAGCTCGACTCATAAGTTGATATTTGCAATAATCTCTCTAAGTATGGTCTAAGTATGGTATTTCTTAAAGCAACATTTGTGTACGTTTTGTTGTACTTCATGGACAAAATTTACGTTTTCTACATTTGTAACAATTTTTGTATGTTACGTTACAATGATGGGTAAGGAGGGGTACACACATTTGTGGCAAAGTGTGAGTTGAGGAAGTCAAAAATTATTTCCTTACGTAATACTTGAATACTCATTACAGTATATTTATATTATCAGTTATCAGTGTTATCAGTTTGTCTAAAAGTTTGTAACGCATTAAAGGAGCCATCGTAGACCCCATAAACTATATATATTCTTGATCAGCTCGACGAGACGAATCGATCTAGTAATGTCCGTCTGTATGTTGTTGCGCATTTTTTGAGGACCAATTTTTATGCTATCCAGTTGAAATTTTGCACATATACTTCTTTTTATTTATATTATAGTTTAATAGAGTGTCAAGATTGACCTGCCAAGCCCACTATTTGGGGTAGCTCCTATACAAACCTACTGCCCACTTTTGACTTTTTGTAAGAAAAACTTTTTTATTAAAGTCAATATTAGGTTGAAATACGATATGGTGCCTTTTAAGAGACAGCCGCTTCATATACATATACAAAGGGGCGTGTCCCGCCCACTTTTTGAGGTAGTCCCATATAAACCCACAGTTCACTTTTATGCATTTGTATGAAAAACGTCAATATCAACTTAAAATTCGATATGGCGGCATCTTACACATCTACTACATCGTTTCATATACATCTACTAGTGAGCGTGTACCACCCCCTAGTTAAACCCCCACTTTTATGTATTACAATACTATTTAAAGTTTCGTGTGAATGGTATTAGAGCTTCGGTTCAACCGCATTTGCTGCATTGTTGATGCATGTCGATTTTAATAGGCACTATTAATTATCTGCAATGTTAATTAATTATTTTGCATTTGCGGTTTTATATATACCACACGTTTTATATGGGATTTTACCTTTCATAAAGGTAACATACTCGTATATGTAAAAATTTTGGTAGGACAAAAATAGTGATTGCGTATTAATATGTATATAAGTAGATAAACATGCAGATTCTATCACGTGTATTAATTATATTTTTTGCAATGATACATTAATTTGGTTCCTGGTTGCCTTTTTAATTAAATCAGATAATTAAAATTGTAATCTGAATTGTTTTCGTATTTTTTATTATTAATATATCAATGTGCTTTCAAAAAGCAAAATTTTTTTTTTATTTTATACGCTACACAAATAATATTTATAAGCAGAGTTTATTGGGTTTTGTCGAGTTTTATCTTAAGCTCCATACTGAGATCGATGAGCATTTTCATGTAAAAAAACATTGGCAAACAGCAAACAAAAAATTTCGGCACGAACTGAGTACATCGAGTACTCGGATAACAAAAAAGTTTGCTACCGAAAACACTTTATATACTCAAAAAACAGAATTGTAGAAATCATATGGTTTTTGCCCACTTTTAGCCAAATAAATCCAATGTTTTAACTGCTGCTTGACATCTAAAGTGTTGCGATGGATTCATGTTTTATCCACGATCATGCGACAGCGTCAAAACATTACTTTCTTGCGGTAAACCAATGCCAAAAACTCCACTTCGAAGTTATCGCACGATTGCGTTTGAGATTAATTTGATGATGCAGATTGCTCAATATTTTACAGTAGCCTAATGACAGATGGTACCTCTCAGACAAATAATAAAAACTACAAGCGCCATTGGATATTTTTAGAATTACCCTCGTGAAACATTTAATATCTAAATTTGCATTCATTATACAGTTCATCCGTTAAGACGATAAGATAACATTGTGAATCAGGTTAATTACTTTTCTTTAACTAATACCTCATAAAATGGTATTTAAAGCCAAACGCAATAAAATGGGTTTTCCAATAAAAAAGGGTATATGTTAAAATTGTATAAATCAAGTTGTGTGAAAGGTCTCTCAATTACATTATGTGTGGAATATTACATCGTTCAAATGGCCGAAGCGGTATCGCTGGGTGGCATCCGACAGGTATAATATTCGATGACTCGGGCGCATAGATCAGCCTGGATTTCTGAAGATATGGCACGGGTTCAGTTGACTTTGAGGTCTAAGTGAAAGTCTAACGAAATCAAATCGCACGAACTCGGTGCCCAGTTCACGTCGCTTCTGCGTGAGATAACTATGACCTCAAGCTCATCGTTCGTTCCGAATGTCCATTGCGGCAACAGCTGTTGAAACCACATGTCATTCACTTCCATATCATCCAATTTTGAGCACAATAAATTAGTATTCATTGATCGGTAGCGCTGTTTGTTGATGGTGATGGCAACGAAATCGTCATTTTCGAAGAAGTACGAACGGATGATACCACCGGCACTCAATCCACTTTCTACGGATTCAGAATTGGCATCGTCCTAATTCCGGCAATTTTGCTTGTTCACGCAGCCATTGGTCAGAAATGAGCCTCGTCGCTGAAGATGATTTTTTCGCTAAAATTGGAATCCGCTTCCAACTACTTCAGAATCCAGTCAGTGAATATACTCTGGATTCCCAGCCACCGGGGCATATACGGTAATGAAATGCCGGATAGTCTAGCAAAAGAAGGTGTCGGGATAAATTTCGCACTTTCCGAACAAGAGACTGCAGATTATGCATTCGAACTGGGTATTGTCATGCGAAAAAGCTAGGCATATCCAATGGTTGGTTATGGATGACACGGGAGTCACGGAAACTCTGGAACACTTCATCTACAGCTGTCCAGCAATCGCAAAATCAATATTCTAATACATTGACACCATCGGGCTCGCGTCACTACAGAACTTCACAAGCTCCTGAACGACCTCCATCATCGGCCTCATTAGGATCGTATTGGTCTATGTGTGACTTCTATAAATGTATTGTCATTGTATGAATTGGAAACAAGAATTCGTGAATTCACGACTTTGAAATACGCTGCCGAATTTCATACTCTAATAATTTATTTTTGTTTTTTGAACATAAAAATCATTTTATTATACCGTTCACACATAGTGGGAAATGGGTATTATCAGTTATCTGAAAGTTTGTAACGCATTAAAAGAGGCATCGTAGACCCCATAAATTATATATATTCTTAATCAGCTCGACGAGACGAGTCGATCTAGCCATGTCCGTCTGTCTGTCAGTATGTCCGTCTGTATGTTGTTGCGCATTTTTTGGGGACCAATCTTTATGCTATCCAGTTGAAAATTTGCACACACATTTCTAATTATTGCAATTTAATAGAGTATCAAGATTGACCCGCCACGCCCACTTTTTGAAGGTAGCTACCGCCCACTATTGACTTTTTGTATGAAAAACTTTTTTATTGTAGTCATTATCAACTTAATAATTAATATGGTAGCTTCTAGTAGACGGACACTTCACATATACATTAATGGGTGGAACCCGCCCACTTTATGGGGAGGGTCCCACCATACACCCCTACTGCCCAATTTTGTGTTTTTGCATGGTGCCTTTTTATGGATAGCCACTTAACATACATAGATAGCTGTGATCCGTCCACTTTTTGGGATAGCCCCCATACAAACCCACCTCCCACTTTTATATTTTTTATAAAAAAAAAATGTTTGCTTCAAATTCGATTTATTGGTTTTTAATGGACAACTGCTTCATATACATATACAAATGGGCATGTACTGCCCACTTTTTGGGTCAGCCCCTATTCAAACCCCCCACGATTTAAAATTTCGTGTGAATGGTATTACAGCTTCGGTTCAACCGAAGTTAACGTTTTTTTTTTGTTTTTTAATTAAATAAATTATAAAAAAATGTATTTAAAATGTCTAAATAAAAGACAAAATTGAAAAAACAAACAAAATGCAAAAAAATAATTTTATAAAAAATTTGTTCAGCTGGTTTACCTTGAAAAACGTGAATTTTAAGGATATAATGCCCTATTGTGGGCATTGTGGGCGTGCCATCCAAAATTTCAAATAGACTTGATCTGCGCACGAGCCACACGAATCTAAAACTTCAAGTTTGGAGGTTCTATACTTCACATACGAAGGACGACTAGGGAGACGGACATGACTATATCGACTCAGCTTTCGATGCTTATCAGAAATGTATTAGTTTACTTACTGAAGTTTTCTACACCGCCTTCTGCCTGTTACATACATTTGCACAGACTTAGTATACCCTTGGCCTCAAGGGCAGGGTATAATAAAACTAAATTGTTGCTAGAAAGACAAACCTTCTTGGGCTGGCAACACATTAGAATTCTCACAGCGAATAAATTGGAGATTGTAGTAGTATTTTAGCTTACGATCATTGCAAAAAGAAATCATTTCCTCATTGTTCTTTCCATTGTAATATTTGAATCAATATCGAGAGCTATGTTGGATTACTTACATTCAATGAGGATATTTCTTTTCACAACACAAATCGTTCCTACAAGATATCGACACAAAGACAAATCACCAACTGTTCTACATTATAATAAATTATGGAATCGAAAAAAAATATGCTTTCGATCTGTCACGTAGTACCTATAGCGTCAATTTGCCGTTTTTATATAGTCAAGAAAACTGCTTTTGAGACACGAGCGAAGCGTGCAATTAACAAACATTCTTAATGACATTAAAGAGTTCCTTCAGTTCTGAAGCAGTGCGCTGGAAAAAAGTGCGCCCAGCACGAGTTAAAATTTAATTTAGCGCAAATAATTTGTTTAGCAAGAAAGCCAAAGTGGGCTGACGAATTGCGTAATTGCGAGAAGAGGATATCCAGCCAGCTAAACCACATTAAATCCAATCAAATTAAAGCGAATGCAGCGTTCGATGCGTTCCAGGAGTATGTTAATGAGCGCACACAGCGAGTGCAGTACAAATAGAACAAACCCGTCGATGGTCGAGTGACATTTGTAGAAGTCTTGACACCGGCGCATAACGTTGCCGCCATTTTGATTGGCGATTCATGGATAGTACTCATAGGAACATAATTGTAGAACTGCAAACGTTAAATACTATTGAAAATTATAGCTTACGCCAAACCGTCGAAGTTGAAGCGATTGCAGGAGGAGGGTCCTGCCAGGAGCAAACTCTTCAGGCTAAAGCTCTTCCTGTGGCTACTGCTGCTGCTGTTGCTGCTGCTGCAGTCAGCCGTTAAGTTGTGGCTGCGGTTGCGCGAGCGCACTCTCTTCCTTTCAGGTGGGCGCGTGCTGTGGCCCGCAATGGGAGGGCGACGCAAGTCAGACCAGGCGACATCCAGCGGTGATGTGATGTGCTGCGCTGCGCTGACTGGCCGTGGCTCAAGTCGAACTGAATCGAAACCAGTCGAAATATGAGTGCACGTTCGCTCTTTGTTGATGAGATGTAAAACAAGCCTTGTTATTATGTTATTAAGGCTCAGTAGTCAGAATTGAGAGTTGAGGTAGGGAGAAAAAAAGTGTATAGTATACTAGCGTTTTATTCAAAAACCACACGAGCAAAATGTTAGTGCTGTTTGACATGCCAAGAAGCGCTTCTGCACAGCGTTGAATCAACGACGACCAAACCAAACCAAACCAAACCAAACCCCTAGCGGGTGGCCAGCCGCCCGGCCGATCCGGCGATTGAAGTCGGAAGCGCGCGCGCGCGCTAAGTTCATAGCTTCCAGCTCAAATACCACTCAGCCGCAGTTTAAGTTTGAGCACGCGCGTTTTTCTTTTTCATATATTTTTTTTTTTTTTTTTTCAAATAAATTTCTGCGGTAACCCGACCACTTCGCGGTTCTAGTGTCAAGCTAAATAACCATTGCCTTGCTAACCACTTTTAGTTCGCTGCAGCTCCCTTCTCTTGGTGGCTGTTACTTGGTGTGCTAAATGGTCATTCCAGCGCTCGGGCTGATTTGGTCAATCTGCGCTCGTAAATTGTTCGCTCGCTCTCAGTGAGACTGCAAAGTAGTATTTATTCGATTATTTTCCAATCATAAATTTGATCTTTTCTACTACTTTGCCATTAACCGGTAGCTAAATTGCTTATTAAATTTCATGATGATGCTAGTTGCTTTGGCGATAAGGAACATGGAAATTAAATTGAAAACAAATAAAACTGCTTAAGTCGTAGTGTCTGACCATACACAGTTCACTGTTGTAAGCTGAACTAAAATAAAAGAGGTATTGATTAGTGTTGGCAAAAAGAGTGATTTTTCAATCACGGTGTGAACGGTGACTGTGATTTGAAAATCACCGTGATTGTGAACTGTGATTGAATCATCATTTTCATTTTCAGTTATTTTTATCACAATGGTAGAGCTTTAAATAATACTTAAAGCAATAATAATCAAAGCAATACAAACATACAAAATGTAAATAATGCTTATTCGCAATATAATATAAGGATTCACAATGATTATTACTAGCGGTTTGCAGCACTATAGCACGAAAGCGGTGATTGGCTAAAAAGTGATAGAAGTATTTTATCAAAACATATGTTCGTATTTATTGAGAAAACGTATACAAACATGCGAATCACGTTAACCCGTGATTTTCAATCACTCTATTTACGATAGCTCAATCACCGTGATTTTTCAACCACCGACCGTGATTTTTTGCCAACACTACTTATGATTCCTAATGTATTATGTGTGACTCGATGTAGGATATTTCAATGCATCAATGAATTTTATACTTCTAGCTTAAATATATATTTTGTAGGCCCTGAGATTTGGGCAATGAAATGGGCAGGCGGAAAGTCCGTGTCCGGGTCCGCGAATGATCTCTACATAAACTCTACTCTACTTAAGCTTATATACATATTTTCATAAACTGCATACATGAGTTTATTTTTGACGTCCTATACTCCTAAATATGAGTTCATTCATCATATTTGGGTGATTCATTTTTCACATTTTTCTAATCCTGGCTCGAATGTGAAAAATGCGTGTAAACAAGCAATTCACACATATACCATTTTGCATCCAAATCGAATAGAAAAAATATCTGTGTTTCCCATACTTTTTTTTTTTTGGTAATTTGGTAAAATTATTTTCTATTATTTTTATACCAAATACTCTGCTGTCGGCAACATACTATTTCGCATTAAGGTCCTACCTTGATAACAGTATTTTTTACGTCATTTGAGAGGATATGAAATCTAAATTAAAATTCGTCCACAAGGTAGCGTGTTAGGCCGTGTCCTATAAACGATTTTTACCTCAGACTTCCCGTTGAGGGACGAAAAGGTAATTATAGCCACGTATGCCGAAAAAACTTGTCTCTTGGCAACGGGCGGCGATCCGATACCAGATTCACCTACTGGACACTTCGTTCATTAGATGGAATATTGGAGTGAATTCAGAAAAATCCACCCATGTTAAGTTATATTGAGATGCACTAGCTGTCCTCCAGTTTTTCTCAAAGGCGAGGCCATCCCAATGAGCCCCACAGCTAAGTATCTTAGCCTAACATAAGCTATACGGCTTACTTGGCAAACCCAGCTAAAGCTAAAAAGAAAGCAGTTAGATCTCAAACTCTTCAAGATGAACTAGTTGCTGAATTTAAGTTCGCAGCTGAGTTTAAGGAACAAGATTTTGTTGTACAAGACAATAATAAAGCCGATATAGACATATGGCATATGGCATATAACTCTGAGGCACAGCTTCCAACTCTAATGTAAATATCCTGCGAAGGTTTCAGTCAAAACAGCTGACATCATGGCGGAAATTTCAAATATATACATACATGTGTCCATACACTCGTGCAACGCGCTGTCGCCTATTAAGGATATCAGAGATTTTCTGTTACTCTTCAAATAACTGGAGCATTAAGAATACAATATTATTATTTTTTTTTTTAAATCCATTACAATCTATAATTTTCAGGATGCGAGC
Organism: Leucophenga montana; assembly: GCA_035044765.1. Classification (NCBI taxonomy): domain Eukaryota; kingdom Metazoa; phylum Arthropoda; class Insecta; order Diptera; family Drosophilidae; genus Leucophenga; species Leucophenga montana. The sequence goes on from JAWNNQ010001873.1 coordinate 1,817,218, forward strand.
GGATGAGGAATGCGAAATGTGAAATACTTTTGATGGAAACGTCATATTATAAATATGAATGCCATCTGATCAAAAAGTACCAGGAAATTCTCAATGAAAGGTTTAAAATTATTCTTATTTTGTTCCCTTCAAAGTAGTTCCCATTAGATGAAATACACATATTTCAACGCTTCTTCCAATATTCGAAACACTATTCATAGGTCAATTTTACAGAGCACTCCGCGAATTTTCTTTTTTCTACCCAATCGAGTCTTCAACACTTGAATTTTTTGGCAAAACACAATTTTAGACAAACTTAGCAAAAAAATAACTTCAAAATTCCCTAAAAACACACCAAACATTAACTTCTTAACCAAGTCATTTCGCATGAACCATCTGACAGAATGTCTGACAGTTGTATCAATCACGAGAGATTTATTTCACAATATCAGAAGCGAGATTCATTTAAATGAGAAATTCCGGGTATTTTTTGATCAAATGGTATATGGTTCAATCTATCGATATAAATTTTGTACGATTTACATCCCTAGTCTGAACCAGTTGTAAGCGCTACTGAAAAAATTATTAAAGTTTTTAATCTCGAGAATTTGTCGTACAAATCTTCAGATAAAGCTTACTAGATAAGGCATCCTAATTTAACCAAAGAGGATAACGACTTGAATTGATATGAAAAAAACCATACGAAGAACTTATGAAGGAGATTGATCAAACTGTTGAATTATTTATGAAAAATTGACGGTCACTTAGATTACACAGGAGTCATGTCGGTTGTTGGAAAGCTGAGGGTCATTTCCGAAGTAATTTGCTACGTAGAATCCGAATCCGTGGTCAGAATTTTCGCATCACGTCAGGATTTTGAGATATTTGAGGTTATTTACCCGAAAAACAGCGTTTTTTCCTACATTTGAGGTTATGTACAGGGTGTTTATGTACAAGTGTGGTCTGTCTCTCTAATTACATCATTTAGTACCACACTTACTCTTTATTTTAAGAGTTCAAGAGATCAAATGCGATGTTTTTTCGCAAAGTTATGCCCATTTGAAGTTCAACGTCATTACCCGGGTACATAACCTCAAATATCTCAAAATCCTCTACGCAGCAAATTACTTCGGAAATGATCCTTAGCTTTCCAACAACTAAACCATGTTGACGTGTATTATGAATTAATAGTTTCAGCTATATAAAGATATAAATGGTTCAGTGCAACGAATCTAAAGGCACAGAATCTTCTAATTTGTACTTATTCAAAGTTTCACCAACTTATGTTTTTTTTACGCATTTCGATCAAATAGAAAACAAATTATTTTCGTTATTTGTGACTAATATGTATACACACATACGAGTATGTGTGCCATACACACATGTATGGATCTCATAATATTAAACAAAAAAGTCATTTATATTCCTTTCAAAAACATCGATGCGAATGATGATGATGTGAATGATGGAGATGCCGAAGAAGAGACAGTAAAGAAGTGCAAAGTGTCCCACTGTGCCTACCACAAAACAACACATATTCAATAGTTATTTATACCTTTGTTGTATTATAACCCAAAAAAAAAAGAGAAATACATAACAACAACAATCAACGCTAATAATGCCTAATCAATGTTACACTTTACAATAAAGCAAGATATTTATAATGGAATAAAAAATTATAATGAAAAAATACAAGAAAAATGTAACATCTCCGAAAGAACGCACATTGCTTTCAGTTCATCTTCATCATTTGAACAATGATTTATCGTTTTTTTATGAAGACAAAATAAAATCGTAATGAAAATTTTAAGCACTTCAATATTTCATTAAACCCCTGACTCCCTTCGCTAAGCTGAGTTTGATGTTGCGAAGCTATTCGCACCTGTAAAATCATCCACTAAAATCGTTAAGCATTGAAATCTAATTGAAAAAATGGCATATATTATAGCTCTTTTTAGTCTACAACGAGTTCCTATATTATCAGAGACAGGTTGGGAATCCCATCATCCGTGCCAGATTCAAAAATCTCCCAGCAGAACAAAAAATTTAAATCTGCTATGGACTCCGAAACCGCACAACCGATTGAACTCCAAATGCTAGAAAATCTTCGGAACTGGCCAGTGGCTATCATTAGTTAAGCAGTGTGCACTTCTGCGCAATTATTACAAATACTACTATGATAATACGCCTTAAGTAGCCTCTATCAAAAAATATATTTTTGAATTTTAGTAGACAAATATTCAAAAATCCAAAGAAAAAGACGAGTTTGCGAAATAAAAGCATTGAATTTTTTAAAATGTTGTATTCCAAAATATTTAATTAAAAACAAAAAACTATATTATACGCAGTACACGCCTTATTTTTTTGGTAGTAATACATGTGGGCGTGTCTTTCAAAATTTGTTCGCGTGACTGGCCCCATGGACACAGCTCAGTTGGTAGGGAGTTCAGCTGTAATACGGACTACATGACTCCCAAAAACAACTTCGCACAAATACCAACCTTAATCAATGCGCAATACAAATATTTGCAGACGGTTCCAAAATGGAGTCAAGAGTTGAATCACAGAGCCCGATATAAGGCTCTCGTATAAACAACCCGATTACAACCGCATATTCCAGGCGGAAGTATTTCCAATAAGGAAAGTAGCAGAAGAAGGCCAACAGATGCACACCTCGCAAGAACGAATAATCATATTCGTCGACAGCCAAGATGCGATTTTAGCCCTGCAGGCGGCCTTCAACTTTTCCAGAAATATCCTGGCAAGCAGGGATGCAGTTGATGCTCTCAGTGGCGAATAGTCTACTAAAAGAAGGCGTCGAGCGCAAATAGTAACAACAAACGTACGAATCTCTTTACAGACGCTATATAGCAATCTGGAAGAGGATGCCTGGATCAAAGATGGTGAGAGGTAGAAAAACACCTTCACAGCTGTAAAATATCTAATATAGGATGAAGAGAACGAAAAAGTTAGGCATAACCTATGTTGGTTATGCCCAACTTTTTCGCATGAGCGGATGATGGACAATGCACCCCCCCCCCCTCCCCTGTTAGAATCCCAACCAACAATCTCTTACCTTAGATATTTTACAGCTGAAGGTGTTTGTAGGAAATGCAAATAATCGGAAGTCACGAAAAATCTGGAACTCAGCGGTCCAGCAATGGCAAAATTTAGATTAACATACCTTGACACCAGCGGCCAGAAGGACTCCTAACAGGCTATTGGCTTTCGCCAACCATGTAAAAATTCTACAGGAGTTTAAAATCACCTGAACGACCTTCATCATCGACCTCACTAATAATCATATTGGCCTATGTGTGACTTCAGCCGACGTAACCTAAACCATTTTACACAATATGCTAATAAAGGCTTACTATAAAATTATAACAAATACTTCGAAAAAAAATTACAACTGAATGTGTTTTTTTTTTACCACTGCGGCAAAATAGTGTCGAGTCATGACAATTTAAGTTACTCTTGTAGCAGTGCGCTACCTAGAGACCCTAAACTTGTTGCACTGATTACGAATATATATCTTTATGGGTCTCTGATGCTTCCTTCGCTATGTTACATACATTTTGACAGTTCAACAAACCCACTAAAATCTCTACTAAAAAAAACTGTTAGCTAACGGTATATTTATGTTTTTCGATATACGATTTTACTTGATTTTTATTAATTCGACTAATGTCCAGAGTGAACGGCAAGACCTACCGAAATGAACTAGAATATATTGAAATGTGATTAAATTATCCATCTAATGGGTCGATAATTTTTTAATTATACAAATTTTCAGACCGACCAGACCAAAAAATGAAATTGTTGTAGTAACAAGAAGAAAAAGTTACTAAAGTATTATTACAGCAAATGCATTCGATGCCATATTTTTCCTCTTATAGATTTAATGGTTTTTTTTTTTTTTTTGGGTATATACACTTCAGGTCCACTATTTTAGTTATAATTCAAGATAGAAACGAGCAAATCTACTTCGATTAATGTCAAAAACAAGATTCTCATAGTGAAATACCCAACAACAACAACAACAAAAAACAACAAAAACAACAAAAACAAAAAAAGAACAACATAGAGCGGTGCAATTAGTTCGCATTGTGCAAACTCTCTCTGCTCTAGGAGGACAATTATAGATAGAGATCCATTACAAAAACTTTCTTATCTATTCGAAATTTCAAATTATGGCATTGAACAACCATATGGATGTAGTTATACGCTTTGTATGTGGTAAAAACTGAAAAACAATAAAAAAAAAGTCAAATTTGTGAAAAAAAAATCAGGGATGCAACAGGAATCGCTACCACTTTGGCTACTAGTGACTTCGCTCAAAAAATTCCACAATGCTACAGAACTTCGAGAGATTCATTCTTATGCCCTTTTTCACGAACCCTTTCGAACTTGGCAACATAGGGTAGACACCACACAAGAATAAATTAGTTTAATATTTCTTGTATTTAGTAAAATGAAAATTAATTGCATTTATGTGGCTTTTTTGTAGTTTCCAAGCAAAAAAATTTAAATTTAATCGAAGCAATATTTCAAGCGAAAGCGATTCCTGTACAGGGGTGCAGTATTACTTTGGACATACATTTTGTTCCTATGTACTAGGCAAACCTAAACGAATACTATTAATATTTCCCATTTCAAAAGTAAAATTTATTCCCTCATTGTTTGTTAAAAAAATCAATATTTTTTATGTATGTTTTATAACTTTCAAACTACCCACCAGATTTAAAAAGAAAACAGCGTATTCCAATATCTTTATTTTGATATTAGTTGTAATTAGATTGGTTGTTTCTATCTTGAGATATAGCTTAAATATTGGACCTACCCCATAAAAACACTTCAAAAATTCGTACCGCGAAATTGTCGCTGGTTTACGTAAAATCATAAATCGAAAAACACAAATATACCGTTATCTATGTGAACGGTTCAAATGAAAAAAAATGAGTGTGTTTTTAAAGTTAGGACAATGTTTAATTAATATTTTAAGCACTTTTAATTAAAATTTTAATTATTTGCGCAAATTAATTCGTAACATTTGCGGCCAGGATTTTGCTTTATCACATTAGTTGTCCCATTCTTACTAATTAAAATTCTCCTAAAAGAGCCTTATTCATCTTTTGTAAGTGCGACTGAAAGAGAATAAACTTACACCCGAATATCTTTCGTTCCACTTACTCCTTAAGTAAACATATGAATGAGCGGAATGTACGAAAATATATTTGTATCGGAATGAACGAATGAACGAATGAACAGAAAAAAAAAACAAAAAAAACTTACCCAACACTAATTTCTATGGAAAATACATTATTTGTTTGTTGCATACTTTTTGGCTGGCGTTAATTTTTCCAACATCCGGTTGGCGGCGCGCAAATATCTCAAATTTATCGCATACAACCTCCTTTCTTATTGTATGCTAAAACCAAAAATAAGAATGTTGCAAGCAAAAAAAAACCGAATAAACGTTAACTTCGGTTAAACCGAAGCCCAAATACTCTTCACACTTGTTCTTTCCTCGGCGACGCTGAAATTTATTTCAGTTTATAAATTTTGAAAGGAACGATGAGAAATGAAAACATGCTTTTGGCAAGAATTTCACAGTTTTGGGAGTTGTATGTTGGCATAATTTTGTTAATTATGAAATAAATAAATATAATAGATAGTTTTAAAAATTATAGAAAATTTTCATCAAGCAGAATTGAACTTAACTCCTCTGGAAAGTTAGTCAGCACGCTAGACAGTTGGGTTATCGAGGTCTCATATATTTTTGATACAAGTAATTACGAAATTCACTGCACAAAAATATTTGTTATTAAATAATAAAAAAAAGGAAACAAAAATATTAAAAGAAAAGGAAAGAAAAATAAATCATAATTTTTTTTTCCAGCTAATCAGAAGTATGTAATGTAAGACATCTGCGTACAGTCAATAAGAAACTAAATGGCCAAGTTTGAAGTCTCTAGCGTGTAACAAAGAGTGGTTATTTTCTCTTTGCATTGAGAAAAAATCTAGTTCGAATCAACTTTCGATGCTGATCATGAATATATATACTTTATGGGGGTGCCACGCATCCACACATACATTTGCACAAATCATTGACCTCTAGGGCAGGGTATAAAAAGTGTGTTCATCCAAATCTATGTATATAAATAGATTCATTTCTTTTCAACTGATGGATGAATGCCGATTTAATCTTTTGGTATTTATTATTTTTAAGCTTCGCACTTCGACGTTAGAATCTCTAAAGGCGGTATTCCACACGAATAATTGTTAATTTTTTTATTCATTTTTTTTCTTGTCAATTCAAAAAAGAATCTTTCTAATAATTATTTCTTGTAATTATTTATTTAACAAGTATTCTGCTACCTAAGTGGCAGCTTGACAAGTTACATATAAAAACTAAAACTAATTAAAGCAATTATAACGTAGCAAATATATCAATTTTCTAAAATTTATATATGTACAATTAATTTTTGTTATTTTATTGTATTTGTGTATGTTAGACGAGGACTCTGGTGGGCAAGTCCTTGGGATGGAAACGTTTTAATCTTCTTTTTCTGCGGCGAGGTCTTTCGCCGATTAACCGCCTTGCCAGTGCGTTGGGATGTGCCTCAAGTCGCTCTGCATGTTTTACAGCTACTAGAGTTAGTACATCGTCTACTTTAGGGACTCATAAGTCTCTTTCGATATCGCTTGTGCGCATATACCAGGGACCTTTGTAGATTCTCCTGAGGACCTTGCTCTGAGTCTCACGAATTTTGTTCATGTGACATTTTGCAGTGATTACAGAACGCATAGGACGCATTTTTAGATAGCTACCTTGTTGGAAAGCGACCGCTTGTTTTTGCCTGATAGGAGCCACGACTTTTTTTCAGCTTTACTGCGGATCGTTTGCTGGACCATGGTTGTGTGTCTAGCAAATGTAAGCTTTTTGTCCAAGACAACACCAAGGTATTTGTAGGCAGGCTTTTGTTGTAGAGGTGAGCCTAGCATTGATATGCCTGGACAAGTGCCTCTTCTGTTGGTGAATGTTACGCTTGCACATTTGCTGCCGTTGATGCCTATGTTCCACTTGGTACACAAAAGAATCAAAGCAAAAACTCTACTCGTGCGAGGCTTGTATTGTATTTAACGCGTTGGAGCAAACTATATGAACCGATTTTATTTAAACAACATACATATGTATCTGTGCGAAGGAAGAGAATAGTATAATTATTTTATTCATTTTTTAAAGATATACAATTTTTCGATTAGGAATAAGTTTTTGTGAAACCACAATGAATCGTTTTTTCATTGCTAATCCACACCAATACTTACAAAATTGTTTATGCTTTATACAGGCAACAATAGAAACCACGTAGCATACGACATGTTTTCTTTCGCGTACGAACAAGGATTACGAAGAACGATGAAATTGTTTGTGCAATTCAGGCTGGATCATGTCATGGTGGAATAATAGAAGGCGCCAGATTCACTCATTTGTCTGTTCGTTCAGCGGTTAGAGCGTTAGAGCCGGACAGGTAGTAGGTTAGTTTATTGTCAAATTGAAAACAATTGTACCGAAAGCAACAAAAAAAGAGAGCATCTAGGGGAAATAATGTACCTTATATTATTCGACCACGCGCTGTGTAAAACAGCTGCAACTGTATGTACGATTGTGTGTATTAATTAGAAATACAGCATTCAAGCAGGCACCTAGCATTTGATAAGAAATTGTGAGCGCGAAAGTCTACACAATAAATAGTTAAACGCGCATTTCCCCTATTTTGTTAAATGCCACTTACGTAGGAAGAAGGGGTAAAAATTGATTAGCAATTTTTCTTTATTTTGTCGTCTTCAGAATTTATTTTATTTGAATTTATTTAGAGTACCTACATTAACAAGCCATGCCCATCTTTTCGGTAGCCTCCATACAAACTCTCCTCTCACTTTGTACTTTTTGTAATAGCCTTATGACACACGAATAATAATCAGCAAATGGTTTTCTGCTCTGGTATTTTAAACACGAAACAGACTTTACGAAAGGGATAGCTATATACATACAGCAATATTTTTCACATCGACGCGTATAGGTCACACTTGACTTTTATTTATGTTTTATTAAAATATAAAGAATCAATAGATAAAAGCATATTAAAAATGCATGCATTGAGTATATTCACCATTTGCGCATAACATGCCAAAGCAATTGTCTTTGCATATTTCATTGTTGCTCGTTTTTCTAGTTTTATTGTGCACTAATTTACTTTTTGTGTAAAGAGTGAAACACTATTTCTGCCGAACTTTTGCTACTTTGTCATTTTTGAGTACAGCGTTACCTAATCTTTCGCATAGGTTTTCATTTTAATATGGTATTTTTGCTGTTTGTTTTCCTGTTTGGTTTTCGTTTTACTTTTTAATGAAACTATATTTCAACCTCTTGCACCTGTAGAATTTTTGCATTGCTCTACCAGCAATGAAGGGGAAAACAATTTGCTGATTGTATTCGTGTGTCATATGGCCATAAGTAAAACTTTTTTGTTACAGTGAATATCAACTTAAAAATTAATATGTTAGCTTCTAAACACAGATTATTTGGTTGACTTTGTTTGTGTTTTGGTTTATGATCGCGTAAAAGATATGGATGTTCCGTGTTTTATATTATATTTTTAATTAACTACTCAAAAAATTAGAACGCATGCAACTAGCTTACATTGTGGTATTACCCATTTCGTGGTTTTAAACCCGTAGGGCTATCCTTTGTCTTTCATACATATCTGCTATTCCAAGTGTAATTTTTTTAGTGAAATTGTTAAAAAATTATTCGCTATTTTGTGTCCTCCATTTGAATTTCGAAATTTTTATTTCATATTCGTGTTATCAAATATTGAAATTCTTCAACGTTATCAGTCCAAAACGCTTAGACTTATTTTTGACGCACCCTGGTTTGTGGCTAATGACCAAATTCATAAAGATTTAAATATTCCATACATAAAAGATGAAATACGTAGAATAAGCACAAGGTATGTTGAGAGACTGCATGATCATTTAAATTGTTTGGCAATCGGCCTACTAGATAATAGCGATACAAGCGATACTAGATAATAGCGAAGACTTAAAAGAAATCATGTGTTAGATTTACCTTTTAGAGATTAAATTTTGTATATATTGTAAATAAACTCTTAATTACAGAATTTTGAATATAATAGCTGTTCTCACTGGAGTACAGCTATTTCTGTTATATTATGAACTTTGAACTAACTTACTTATTGTCCTATTGATAGATTGTAAATTAATAATAAAAAAAAAACAAAAAATATTCGTGTTGAGCGAAACCAAGTAATTCAATTTCGTTTTGTACAATACTCTTAGTATCGAGTACTGCTGCACTCTTTCAACCGTGCAAAAAAGTATCGGATCTGTGTCTGTATCGTGCAGTTACTAAATATACAGCTGGACTGCAGGAAACAAATAAAATATGTGCGAAAAAGAAAACCACGAATAAACAATATTAAGCAACAAAGAAAAAGAAACAACAGAACTTATATGCAGTCGAATTACAAACAATAAATTAAGGTAAGCAGCCAAATAAATAACAATTTTGTTTGTGCAGCATAGAACAACATGAACAAATTATGAATGGAAAGAAAAATTTACGTACGTACGTATATGAATGTGTGTGAGAAGGTGGAAGAGTATAACGTGAAACGTTGTAAAGAGTAGTAAACGGTTGTAAAACGTAACAAAGGAGAGGACAGGTTAACCAATTTGTATATATATGTATACACATATGTATAATTCAAATAGATAATTGCAGTTGTTGCAAACAAAAAAAGGAAGAAGCTGTTCTACAAAATGAAATAAAAATGTGCAAAATATATGCGTGCAATAATTAAAACCGGTTCCGGTTTGTGGGCGAAAATGTAGTGTGCAGTGTAGTGCAGTGTGTAGTAGTAATTGTAAAGCGGAGTAGTAGGAGAAGTAATAGTAATTTTTGGGCACTTGCTACGAAAGAGCGTGCGAAATGTAAGCGGCGATTAGGAGGACACAGAAAAAAAAATCAGACTGGCAGGGTTGAAATAGAGAAAGACAAAAAGATGTGTGGCTCAAAAGAAATACAATAATAAAAATTAGAAGTATTAACTACAATGGAATTAATTACGTTTGTGCTCTGCAGGATAGCTCAGCGCAGTGTTAATTAGGCCGGGCATGCTAGTCATACTGCAGTGTAAGGTGCAATTGCAATACACTTTTTCTGCAGCAGCAGCAGCAGCGCAACAATAATGCTAGCCACCGTTGGCCAGGCGGCTCCTTATTATACAAATAACTTGCATGGGGGCGGTGGTGGTAGAAGCAGTGGCAGCGGAGCAGGACGTGCGGGCAGTGGCTCTGCTAACAAGAAAATCTCCAGTGCTATAGGTGGTGGCACAACTAATATAACAAACAGCAGCGGCAACGGCAATCAAACAAATCTCGGACATCAATTGCACAAAAGCCAATTCCATACGCGTTCTTTGCTGGCGACTGCAACTGCCAATCATCATCGACAACAACAACAACATCAGCATACTATCAATCTGAGCAGCAGTGTTAGACCGACTACAGTTACTGCTACAAACGCTGCCACTTCGTTGATGAAAACGATTTCCGTACGTTTACATCGCGGTACGGAATATATAAAAGACACAGTGCAAAGAGCGCTGGTTGTTTCATCAGCAGCGGTACCTGCTGCCGGCTGTAGTACATCCGTTGTGCCCAGTTCCACTGCGAAGTCATATACTGCAGCAACGACAACAATTACTGGTCTCAGCGGTGGTGTTGGTGTACAACGTGCACAAGTCAACACATCAGCTTCAATACATCGCGCACATTTCATACCGTCTGCCTCATTTCTGAAACTTTACACCTTACCGCCCACCGCACTGCATCGTTCAGCGCAGGCACGACGCCAGAATGCCGGCAGCACTGATAGCTTACTCAAGGAACTGTGCCATTTCAAACCCATACGCCCGATGCCGCAAACGCCAATTAAGAGGAAAGTTACAACAACAAAAAATACTATGAATTTCTTTATTTAATATTTTTTTCCTTAATTTATATTACAGCGGTCAGAAGCCGCACGGCTGTGACATAAAAAATCCGACATTGTTACGTGCTGCATCGACTGTTGCATTGGAACACGACTGTGATGCCACTACTACCGTACTTAAACCAAAAGCCAAGTAAGTACAGCGTTGGTTTTTTTTGTAGAGGGTCCGAGACAGGAATTAAACAGTCATAAATAGGTCAGATCAGGCAACGCTATTGTCATTTGCGCAAAGTTTGGTTTGCCATTTTATGATGAATAGACTAACGTGAGAATAACGCCGACCATTTTACGGTCGAGTGACTAATTCGATTAACCATGAATCGTTTTTGCATCACGTATTCTCTAAATGATAATACGCATTCGCAAAGACGTCGTACAGTGCGCATTGAATAAACAATTGCTGCTTTACAGCGTAATGTTGAGGACGACTCAGATGAGTCGATCCGACATCGCGCGCCCAATTGCAGCTGTGTGCATCCACTTTACGGAAAATTTTACGTAAAGATATGAGTCTATGACCTTATAGCTGGAGCAAGAAGTACGTTCGGACAATTCGCTGAAAACCATCTGGAAGTCAAACCATTCTTTTATCACAATATTCTGTTGAGTGATGAGGCTCATTTTTGCCTCAAGAGAATGTCAATAAATAAAATTTCCGCATTTAGAGTGAAGAAAATTTACGAGAGATTCTAGAGGCATCGTTAAATCCACAAAAAAATCACTGTTTAATGCACTTTTTCATTGGTTCTTACTTCTTTAAAAACGAGGTCGTCGCTCTAGTGCAATATTTAGCGAGTCTTACTGAAGGAAATATTCGGCAAACGCTTTATTTCTCGAAATAGACCATCAGTCAGCCTTGGGTTATTTTCTCTGGGGTTACGTGAAGTTTTTGGTTTGGAAAAATACAAGTAAATTTGAACGACTTGAAAAACAACATTGTGCGAACCATTCCGAAAATACGGTCCCATTGTTTGGAAAAGTGGTCGAAAATCGTACTGCCCGAAGTCATATTTAAACACTAATGGCATACTAATAATCATCTAATAATCAAGCCAATTTTCCGTTTGAAATTATGTCATCTCAGTATGTTAATTTAATTTAAAGTTCTACATCTCGGAAAAAGCACCCTTTATTTATTGTTATGATGAAATAGTATAAAAATCTTTTTTTTCCTATCTGATTATAGCACAACGATAGTCGCAAAGGCACACAAATCGGCATTTGTTTGTTGCGATGTCAAAAATGTTGACGATAAATGTATCGAAAGCGTTGTAGCCTGCAACGACTGTCCGGGCATCACTAAGCCAAAAAATAAAAGGCGCCGCAGAAGAAATACATTTGGTACGGCTCGACGTAAACCGCAAAACGCCAGTCGATCCAAGCAAAAACCAAAACCAGCAACGCAAATCGAAGTAGATGTAACCGATGGCAACGTGGAAAATGCAGATGTACTGGAAAACAGCAATGTCTCAACTAAGAAAACATACGTACGCAAACGAAAACATGTAACACAGGAATTAGAGGAGTCCATAGAATTGCAGCATAAAGATTCCGGCAAAAGGACTCGTGCAACGAAAGACTGCCAAGGTAATGCACCATTGTCGCCGACTGTTAATTACAATGCAGCCACAAAAAGAAATACAAAACGGCACGAATTTAAAAATGCTGGCGGGAAGCGGTCTGCTGTGTCTGCACTAAATAAATCTACTGCTGGCAGTGCCACTACATCAGATAATAATATACGACTTTCACCACCCATGACACGGCAACGCGCGCGTCAGATCTCCTATTACCAGTCAAAATAAGCGCGGGCCTCGAGACACATACATACATAAGGACGGACAGCTACCAATCGCTTTAAAATTAATCCCTCCACAACTTGCAAGTGTACATTTAGCTTTTGTGTTTGTAAGTAAATAGAATTTACGTTTGGTTTTTTTTTTATGCAGTTGTTTAGTTTAAACACTTGCACGTTGGATCGGGGTTTCTTTCTGCAAGTTCAAAATTGTTTTAACAACTATTTTTCATTGTCAGTCACACTTGTGAATTTTTTGAATATTTATTTTCATGTTACGTCTAATATATACAAATTACTTTAAATTAATCGATATTCAAAGCGACGTTAAATCTAAATTGTATTGTAAAAATGATATTTGACATTAGTCTTAAGTAATTAGAGCAAAAGTCTTACAGACACTTGACTATTGTATGCAAAGGGTTTTTCAATAGGGACATACCAATTTTGGTTTTTAACACTAACGCACATTTAATTTTTTCCTTTTCTGGATCTGTCAACGTCACAAACATGAGTTTTTTTTTACATTTTTATCATGGTTCACGCACGAACAACCTTTAGGGTAAATTTGTACTGAAATTATGAGTCGGTGGTCGCAACTTAAACATCGCTTACTCCTTACACAATTTTCGAACGAAATAATCGGCCATCAGACAGGCTGTGCACGCTATAGTGCATAAATTCGAGTCATTATATTCATTATTAAATATTCCTGTGTCAGTGACACAACGGACTTGTCGAATTATCGAAAATAAGGCATCAGTAAGTGCTTCAGTTCTAAATGAGCCAAATCTTTGAAGCCAAATCCTTAAAAGATCAAACTAGTCGAAGTACTGGAGCATCTTGATCATGTGAAGCACCGAAACTTCTTCGATTTGGCTCTGCAAATATTTAAGAAAATCCTGAATTTATTCGAAAAATTATCTTTAGTTTAGCGGTGACGCTCATTTTTCGCTTAATATCTTTATAAATATAAAAAAAAAAATGAGTGGATATCAAGAGACCTACATGTGCTTCAAGATGTGAAAATGATAGACAGTTAGATCAAGGAGTTAGTTATCGTGCTATGTTCAGAGACTATTGTGCCACATGCCCCACAATTGGTCAAACAATTGATCTATGGAAGGGCAATAATAATTTCCAAATGTTGCTCGTTTGTGAACTTCACCATGATAAAAATGTGAACCTTGACTGACGTTTTGACGTTGACAGATTTTAGTATTAAAATACAAAATTGTTATATGCCTATTGACAACCTCTATATAAGTGTCTCGCTGTATAAAAAAGAAAAACTAAAATTTCAAAAATAACTTTCATTTCTAAAAAAAAAAAAATACAGCATCGAAATCTCCCATAGAACATAATATTCATTATTCCAATTTACACAATTCATATTTATCTACAAAAAGTTTTTTGTTTTAAGCCCAATACTGAGATCGATGAACATTTTTGATGCCGAAACTATTAATTATTCACACATTTTGATTTTTCTGACGGAAATGCAAACGGTCACACTCTTTGTCACCTGTTTTTTGAGTATATAAAGTGTTTTCGGTAGAAAACGTTTTGTTATCCGAGTACCTGATGAAAAAGAGTTCGTGCCGAAATTTTTTGATTGTTGTTTGACAACGTTTTTTTGATATCATAAATTTTCATCAATCTCATTATGGGGCTTTAAGTTATAATGTTTTCGTATTTCACTTCTTTGAGGCTTTAGTTTTCACAAACCTTTGTGCAATTTCTTTTCTTAATACTTTTTTTTTTTTTTTTTTGAATATTTTGTTTAATTTAACGTTTACTTTTGTAATTTGTTTTCGAAATGTTTCAACATGTCTGGATATTTACACTAAATACAAACCTAAACAATATAGATTTTTAATTAAGTCTGTAAGACTGAAACTAAACGAATATAAACTAAACTAATTTCCAACTTTCCGATTTCCAAATTTGCTTACACCATTCAAGCGAAATCACAGAGCATTATTTAAAAAAAGAAATAATTTATGCTTCAATTTAAATGAAACAAGTTAAAAACCCAATATTTTATTCAAAGGCAAAATAAATAGTATTAGAAAAATAAAGGGAAACAGAAGCTAAAAAAGCTAAAAAATACTATATGTACTACTACATATATATTATATATATAATTTAATTTAGATCAGCATAAAATATTGTATGATTATGATAGGTCATTCCTGAACTCTTTTTTTTTTTAATAAATATTTTTTAAAATCAACAAATACTTTTAAGTTAAATATTACATTATAATATAATATCAAAGTACATAGAATGTTTGTAGCTAAGCGAAGCAAGACTTGCTTAAAGCTTTAAAGTTGTATTATAATAATAATATTTGAGGAACATAAATTACAAAACTTAAAAGAAAAACCAGGAACTACCACAAATACAACGCTACAACTAAACCATATAATTTCCTATATCATACATAAGTTGTTAGAATTTATAGCATTATAAATTTTTTAATTAAACGACTCAAGTACAGATGGCATAGAATAAAATGATATTTATCTGTAAACCAAACGAATTAATCGGTACATAATTGCATAATAAAAAAACCAACTGTGTGTTGTGATAAAATAATTTACAAGAATTTAAAATTGAAAAAAAAAATCTTGGAATTGTACCAATTGGCACAGAGAAGATCTTTCAGTAGGCATAGAACAACAAAACGCATTCAATCATTTATAAGGAGAGTTCTAAAACTTAAGAATGTCAGTCTCCTCGTAAAGCTTAAACAGAAAAAACGATACATAAATGTATAACAAGATGTCAAAAAATTTTAATATAATAAATGAGTAAATGCATATATCAGAGTAAAATTACAGAAGAAGTATTGTATGCATAATAAAAAGTCTTAAAATTAGTTTTATGCATTAATTTTTTTTAGTGTTCGCACGTAGCGAAAGAAGAAACAGCGTTACAGTCGAGTGTGCTCGCCTTCGAGATACCCTGTACCTTGCCTAAAGCTATTTAATTAACCCGGGACTTACATTCTATTGTGATTCACCAAATTTGGTTTTCTAGTTTAATTAACAACAACATTTTCCAAACTGAGGCATGTTTCTCTATGGAGGTTACAGCTTTTATTTAGTACACTTTATCTGAGACTCGAATAATTCAAACTTAAAGTATCCAAAATATCGATATTCAAAAAGACGGCCGACAGGGCTGGCTATGGTGACTCAACTTCCGATGGTGATAAAGAGTGTATATAGTTTATGGGGTCTGACACGCCTCCTTCTGCCTGTTACATACATTAGGACACACTTAATATACCCTTTTACTGTATGGGTACACGGTATAAACACCGCGCCACGGACACTGGAAGATACAGCACCATACAAACACTTCGCCCACTGTTAAATTCATACATACAATGTGTGTACAAAAAGTAAGGTGACTTTTCTAATATCGCGGGCAACGTACGTTCGATTATCGATTTTTTTGTTTTGTTCTGTTGGTACACTCGTCACGAACATATGTTTACAGTTTCAGCTATGTAGCATGTTTAGTTTGTTTGTGCTCGGCGATTTTCTGCTATCGAGCTCAGGAGCTATTGAATGGGTCAACAACGATCCAGATTTGGTCAAAAGGGTCATAACTGGTGACGAAACATGGGTACAAAGCCCAATCGTCTCAATGGAAGAGACCAGGTGAGCCAAGACCGAAAAAAGCACGCCAAGTTCGATCAAATGTCAAAGTTTTTCTCACTGGTTTCTTCGATTAACGTGGCGTAGTGCTTCGAGGATTGGAAAAGCGTTGGCACAAGTGTATTGTATTTGATGGAGATTACTTTGAAGGGGACAACGTAAATATTGATGAATAAATAAATATTTTTTCCTAAAAATACAAAGTCACCTTACTTTTTGAACATACCTCGTATGTATCATTTCTCATATTGCATTGCAAACAGTGTCAAAACTCTACAAATCGCAACTAAAAATATGCATATGCCACATATACATATATGATCGTCTGAAGAGGGCATATAATGAAAACTTTTCTATTAAAACCAATTTCAACTTAAAATTCGATATGGTGGCTTGGCTTCTTTTGGACGGCAGCATCACATTTTTAATTAAAGGAGTGTCCGCACCACGTTTAGGGTTCGGTATCCTTTAGAAACTAGGAAAACTAAAACAGTTTGATGTGCATAATATTCGATTCGTTTTATAGATAATGATTACAGATGTGTCAAATTGGGTATATGTCTATTTGGATTATTATTTTGCAAATATATGTAACACGCAAAAGGAAACGTGGCAGATTCCATGAAGTTTATATATGTATATAGCTATGTCCGTCCTTCGTATGAACAACGATAGCTCAGAAAGTCTAAATATAAAGCCTGCAAACTGGGATATGTTGATTCGCCTGATACATGTGCCGGGTCAAGTTTAAAAAAAATGTTGGATGACACACACACCAAATCCACAATACGACATATGTATATCTGCTATACGCATTCTTGTTTCATATTTTAACGTTATCGTTCCCCCTTAGATCCGTCAATGATAAAGTATATACCTTCTGATCAAATAGTACCAGGAAAATGTCTATAAAACGAAAACAGCTTAATTATTCTTTGATATTTATTTTGTCTCCTTCAAAATATTCCCATTAGATGAAATACACATAGTATTCCAAAGCTTTTTCCAACCTTTGCAACACTATTTATATGCTGATTTTTTGATTTTTAGAATTTGCTATTTTGTACCAAATCGTGTCAAAACGGTTTCCGCAGAGTAGTAACTTGGCAGAAAGGTCACACGAGATAACATTAAATTATTTTTGTGTTAAATAGTAAAAATTAAGCAACCTCATCGCAAATGTCATACCTAAAATATCGTGCACAATGCTCTGTATCGTTATGAACGAGTCCTCCAAGGTCAGCTGCTATTTATTTTTCACTTTTTGCTCAGCCAAAGAGTGGAATAGACACCCAAACACATTGCGGCCAGATTTCAACTCTTTGTACCACTCGTATGCAATTTCGCATTGTCGACTTTCCGTAGCTTCGGCTTATAAAATTAACTTTTTACCAACACATAAAACTAGACAAACTTCGAAAAAAAAAAAAAATTCAAAATTTGGTAAGTATATATATTTTTAATCAGCATTAAAAAAAATGTACACAACCTATTACCAGCAATTTTCAGGATCTCTGAATACATGCAAGGACTGTTATTGGCAGCGAGGAATGTACACATTTCTCAAAAAAATCAATGTTGCCATCCTACATATAGTGTGAAATGTTATTATTAGTTTGTCTGAAAGTTTGTAACGCATTAAAGGAGGCACCATAGACGCCGTGATTTACCCATGTCTGCCTGTCTGTCTGGTAGTCGTAGCGCATTTTTTTTTTATCAATATGTAAGATATCCAGTTGTAACCCGGCACCTAGACATTTTTTTGACATTTAGGGTAGCCCCCATACAAAGCACCCGTCCACCTTTGACTTTTTGTATGTAAAACTTCTTAATTTAAGTCAGTATTAGTTTGAAATTTAATATGATGGCTTCTTATGGACAGTAGATTCATATAAATATACCAATGAGCGTATCCCGCCCACTTTCTGGGGCAGCTCCCATATAAACCCAACGCAAGTTTTGTGCTGTTGTATGAAAAACTTATTTATTTAAGCCAACATCAGCTTGAAATTCGATATGTTGGACTCTTCACACATATACACTAGTGGGCGAGTTCCTACCACTTTTTGGGGTATCCCCTTTACAAACCCGTTTCAAATTTCGTTTAAATGGTATTAGAGCTTCGGTTCAACCGAAGTTAATGATTTTTTTCACCTTCTTCTTCTTATCGTCAAGATTCAAAAGACTCAAGACTCAAAAATAATGTACCCCTTTGCAAAAAGCTAACGCTGTAAGGTATGCTTTGACGGTGTTGTCAATGAAGAAATACCTAAATAAAAGGGGGACTAATTCAATTCCAGTTCCATCACGTAATGTCCATAATGTTGATGATTTCAATCACGCTGTTTTTCCCCGTTTTAAATTCAGCACGTTGTCCTGATATAGAGATATCGAAAATGATGATAAAATTCGATGAATAACTGGCATAATGCTAAGGCAACGTGTTTTGTTGTGTTATAGAATAGCTCTAACGGCAACGTCAATAAAATCGTAACATTATTTTGATTGTTTTAAGATCATAGAATCGATATCGAACAGACCAAATCGATCCAGATCAGTTATGGAGTATATGCGCCGGGCAACCTATCTCAAAAAATTCTCTATTGATTTTTTCTTCCAGTTTATGGTGTTTATGCACATTATGTTTGCCTCTGCGATTGAAACCTCCGCTGTTTAAGTTGGTGCTATTGGCTGAAAATGTGCAAACATTCAATTTTATATATTTACTTATCCATCTATTTATTGTATTTTTTAACTCTGTCCTGTATATATTTATTTTCCTTTAAAATTTCTATAAGGAACATAGGGAAACAATAAATAGGTTAAACTTATGTTTACCTTTTACAAGTAGGTTGATTTCGAGCCAGGAACGTCCAGATTGGAGCACTTTTGCTACTATTAGTCGCCGCTAGGTGGAGATGGCATGTACATGTAGCAACAGCAGATCTCTGGCAGTAGGGTTTCATGTCTTACAGTGGTAGAGTCCTATATATAAGTATGTATATTGAAATTAAAAATTCGAAGTTTTGTACCGCGGGATAAATGTTATGAACGCAGTACAGCGTCAAGCGTTCCTTCATTTTCTGTTATAATCCTTCATAGGTAACAAAAGTGACGGATTCTATTTCAGTTTCATTTAAATATAGCCTGCTGTTATTTCCAGTGTTGATGCACATATTGAAATCAATTACCGCGGGATAAATGTTATGAACGCAGTACAGCGTCAAGCGTTCCTTCATTTTCTGTTATAATCCTTCATAGGTAACAAAAGTGACGGATTCTATTTCAGTTTCATTTAAATATAGCCTGCTGTTATTTCCAGTGTTGATGCACATATATTTTTATTCAGGCCATATAAATTTATATCTACACTTCTTCGCATATTCGCTTAAGGCTTGAAGCTTTAACATCATATGAGCGCGATATACGATATATATTCTTATCAGTATCAAAAGTCGAGGCGATATAGGTATGTATATCTATTGGTTTCGAAGATTGTAAGAGCTAGATACACCAAAACTGGATGTTTATGCGCTCCTTATCTATACACAGATAAAGTTTATGAAAATTTATGAAATAGTATGTAAAAGAGGAAATATACGATCATTCATTCAAGTGTTTGTATCCATTGAAACCTGCTGACAATTTTCAAGTTTACAAACGACACACTGTACTAATGATACTCCATATTTTGGATCTTGTATGTGGAGCTTGTTGTACAGTGTGGTTTAAAATAACTACATGATTTCCTAAGGCTGTAGCTTGTTTTGTAAATGAAAAAATATGGAATAAAATTTATTTGACATTTAAATATTTGGCTGCTATGTGGAGAAAATTATATCGGCCAAGTGGCCGCCGGCAATGTTGATACAAATTTGGGTGCATTTTAGATTATTTTCCATCACTTTTTTCTCTTTATCAGCGTTCTTAAGAAATTTATGACTTTTTAGTATTTTACTACTGCAAAAAATACTACTTTTGCGAAAATAAGATCATCTTCTGGTTATTTATCTAGGTTTTTAGTTCAGATATGGGTCATTTGTTAAAAAATGTTATATTCAAATTCAAATAGAAACGAATGTTTAAGCATTATTTAAAAGTATTAATAAATATTTTAGTTTCCTAGCAACCATCAACTATTGTCACAACAAATATACTACTTGTACATACATTTAAGTAAATATATAAATGAAAAATGTTGGCAGCACACTTACATACGCTATCAAAAATGGATGCCGAGCAGCATAATCTGCTATGGGAAGACAAAGATGTTAAATTCGATACGCCAAATCTGTCAGTTCTATGAGAAAATGTTTTGGTAACCATATTCTAAAATCTAATATTGATTTTACTACATTTTTATAACAGACACACACGCCTACGTAGCGGTGAAAAAATACTTGACACCATACATCATATTGAAGACACGAAGGGAAATCCGGGTGAAACTGGACGACTCCTCGTAACAAATCTTCGTATAATCTGGCATTCATTGGTGCATAAGAAGTATAATTTGTGTAAGTTGGTTTTTTGGTTTTTCAATGGACAGAAATCAGAAGCTAATAATCTTCAAATTTAGCAATTGGTTTTGGGCGCATAGGCACCACAAATAGTCGCATGATTCACTCAAAAATTCGTGGGACTAACCAAGCACTCTTCATTATGGCTCTTAATCGTGAAACGCGTTTCGAGTTTCTATTTACTGATGTGTCCGGCGATACGGCACGCCGGGAGGCACCAATTTTTGCGAGTGTATTTGAAGTACATCAGTAAGTTTGACATTTGATAAGTTGTGCTGCGCCTGCTCATATTCATTGTTTTACGCAGATTATATCTACGCACATATCTTTATCGTGATCTAAAATTACGTGGTGCGATTGTGCATTCCGGTCAGTTGATAATCTTACCCGATGAACAGGTCTACAGCAATGTACAGGGCGTATGGAATTTGTCCAGTGATCAGGGAAATTTGGGTAGCTTTGTGGTAACAAATATACGTTTAGTTTGGTATGCAGATGCCAATGAGACGTTTAACATTAGTTTGCCATATCTGCAGATTGAAAGCGTAAGCGAATGGATTTAGTGTAGTTCTAATTTGAACAACATTAATCAATTATTATAATTACAGGTACGTATACGTGAGTCAAAATACGGGCCGGCATTAGTTATACAAACTGCCGAGACTGGCGGTGGTTATGTGCTGGGCTTTCGCATTGATCCCGCCGAACGTTTGAATGAACTTTTCAAAGAACTGTGTTCGCTGCACACCATATATACGGAACATCCGAACTTTGGCATACGTTTTGATCCCGTCGAGGCACAAAAGCAAAACGAAAAAGCTGCTGCACAGGTGGAAGATGACTTTAAAATTGAAGAGTTTCAGGAATTGGATGAACGTCAAGAACGCGAAATCAACTCCAAGTTAAACACATACCTAGCTGAGGGTTGTCTTGCAGCTGGTGCTGAGAAACCTGCACGCGAGCCAGTCTATTGCAAGGAACTGGGCTTCGCCATGGAGCGTATACGAGACGGGTACAAACTCAAAGATCTCTGGGATGTTCTGCCCACAAAAATGGAAAGTGTAGAATGAAACAATAAACTGTGGAAAGTGTTAGGTGAATGGGTTTTGAATTATTAACTTTAAATATTATTGTCTTTAAGTATATTAAAATATTAAAATTACTTAAAAAACCAAAAAAAAAAAAATTATCGTATTTATTTAGTTTATCAAAATACAGTTCTAATTCATTATATGTACTTTCTTATTAAAATACGCACATGACATGAAACAATTTAATTAACAAACACTTTTTACATGATTAAAAATAATTGAATTTATAAACTTAGCTTGGAAAGCAAAGATTTAGCAATGCTAATAAAATGGAAATGTTTATGATTTCGATAAAATATTGAAAATGTTTTCACTTAAATTGTATTCAAGCCATACAAATAATCTTTATGTAAGAGTGTAAATAGTACCAGTTATGCATGTATTTGTGTGTTTAATGAGCCTGCAAATTGCTGCCAATATTGACCTGTCCAAAACTCACATGATTATCTGCGGTTCGGGTACACTCGCCGCAATGCTTTTGTGTGGCAGCACTTGACCTCCGTTTATGTAAAGCTCGTCCTTGACAATTACATCCTCACCGAGCACTGTAATGCCTTCAAGTCGTACCCATCGGCCAACAATTGAACGCCAACCGACAATGCATGAGTCTAACCATGAATGTGAACGTACCATGGCACCTTTGAGAATGGTTGACCGTTTAATACAGACACCGTCTTCGATGACTACGTCAGGTCCGATTGTGACGTTGGGGCCAATGCGGCAGCCTTCGCCGATTTTCGCTGTAGGATGCACTATCACGTTGCCAACTACTCCGGGTCCCGTGTAGAGCAGTGATGATTGCTTCTGTCGCAATGATGTGAGGTAAAGGCACATACCTGAACATTTTTAGAAAATACGGTTTTCTTTATTTTAGCAATGATAAATAATAACAGAAACTGTTAACTTCTACTGTAAATAAATTTATAAACTTATAAGTTATATTGGACAACTCAATAGGAAAAATATAAATAAAATAAAAATGTAATTCATTTTTTTTTATTTTGTATTTTTATGCATTTACGCAAAGTCCTATCCGTAACTTTTAAAAACAATTAAAAATCTGTTGTCTAATAAGTCGGTACACACCGGCAGCACCGGTTGCCGACGCCATGAGCGACAACCACGCGTGTCCCTTGGCAGACACCCTAGTGGAGGACACCGACTTTCAAACCCAAGGCTCTGTCGCCCAATATGCGGTAAAAGGAGAATTTTTTTCTACGAATTTAGGCAATTCTTTATCCACTGACCAATTCCCAAAAGAAACTGATGTGTACCCTACCATCGCATGAAGATCTCTAGAGTTGAAAAGCAACAGAAGTCTCGAAAAAAGTGACAAATTTTGAAATCCATTAAAGCACCTCAAGAAAAAATCACTTTGCAATCTTTGCTAATTCACAGGCGGGCACATTTTGGGGTAGCCAAACCCATCGCCAATTTTAGTTTTTTTTTTTTTTTTTAAATATGGGTTAAAAAGTGGTTTTAATAGGAAAATGTGTATGAATCGACAATCTATAAGATGTCAGCACATCGAATTTCAATTTGATATTGACGTTTTTCATGGAAATGCATAAAAGAAGGCTGTGGTCGAATTTCAAACTAATATTGATTTTAATAAAGAATTTTTTAGTAAAAAACATAAAAGTATGGGGGCTATCCAGAAAGTGGGACACGCTCATTAATCTATGTATGTTAGCGGCTGTCCATAAAAAGGCTCCACATCGAAATTCGATAAAGTTTCTCAATTCTCAATTTATTTACCTATCTTCTCACTACGTAATGTATTATCAAAAATATATATTAATTTGATATAATTACTGTGAATTCAAGTCCTATCAATATTTTGCAACTTAAAAAAAAACACTAGTCGAAGACTGAATATTCCCAGAAATATGTTTTGCGCTAAGATAACAAAAAACTATTGGATGTACAAGCAAAACAGAACAAAATCAATTGAAAGTAACAAAAATTGATTAAGCAATCAGGCGAAAAATAGAATTATATTTGGTTGTGCCCCATATTGCTCTTTCAGTCGGCGACGACATAAATGACTGCAAAGCATGGAGAGGGTTGTAGTGCAGGTGGAGAGGTTGAGATACGCAATTAGTAGATAAGCTTTATGACTCAAGCTAATTCGAATAAATGGAGACTCACCTGTTAAAAAGTCTTTTGGCTGGCCGATATCCATCCAAAAGCCGGGCAACTCCATGGCATACAATTGCTGCTGATTCGCCATTACGGGAAAGATTTCCTTCTCAATCGATGTTGGTTTGACTTCGATGCGTTCCAGTACGGACGGATTAAATATATAGATACCTGCATTAATTTTGTTGCTCACAAATTCTTGCGGCTTCTCGATAAAATTATTAATGCAACCGTCCTCATTGTACAGTACAACGCCATACTTTGATGGTTCCTCCACTTTTGTTACTACTATTGTGCCTTCTTTGCCGTGGTTGCGATGAAACTGTAACAATTGCGTGAAAGGAAAATCACAGATAATATCCGAGTTCAATACAAAAAAAGGTTCCGTGCTGGCGTTTAGTATTGGCTTGGCCAGTGCAAGTGGGCCGGCAGTGCCAAGTGGCTCGGTTTCATGTGAGAATATCAGCTCGACACCCAGTTTGTCGGCTTCCACTTTGAGCTCCTTTTCCATTTGTTCGGCGCGATAACTGACAGCGAGTATGACCTGCAATGCAAGTGGATAAAAATGAGTTGAAGGCGTAAATTGAAAAGTTGCATTTGTACCTGTTTACAGCCAGCTTCTACAAGCGCCTCTAGCTGATGCAACAGTATGGGTTTATTAGCGAACTCCACCAGCGGCTTGGGGGTGCTCAGCGTCAGCGGTCTCAGGCGTGTGCCGTAGCCGCCGACCAGTATAAGCGCACGAGTACCCGTGGCCATAGCTGCATTACCGGATCCGCACATTCTGTTTACACTTTTTGTTACCGTGTTTGCTGCTGCTGCCAAGTGCTTTGAGTTAGTCTTTGTCTGTTTCCAATTAAAGAAAACACTTGTGTACACGTCAGATCTTCTTCGTTAAATCGTCAATAGTTATTTGCTGCGCTTTTCCAACTCATAAGATTCCAACAGCAACGCAACTAATGAGCAACCGATGGTAGTTCTCTCAACTTTTCTAGTGTTACAACAAGTGATAAGAATTTATTGTTCTCCAAAGAGCATGAGAGATGGAGAGAAATAAGATCTTGGCGATTGAGTCACGTCACCTTGCTATAAACTTATTGAAGATGTTGGGTAAATTCAACAAATATTTGCGAGATATTAAACTTTGTTTCAAATGCGGATACGCTCCAACTTTTATTTGTTTCCAATTATTATTTGTTTCCAATTAGGTCTCTCTTGCGATGCAGCGGCTTTGTTTATCTTTTGCAATGTACTAGAAAATACCTACAAAATCCGCCAGTGTTGAGAGGTTAATGAACATCTTTTTACACTAAACTATACGAATGTGGCATCCAACCATATATTGAAATATAATCTGTTAATATATTATTTACTAGTATGAACGCACTTTTTTTGACTTTGTTTAAATGATACAAATTATGTCAGTTGGTTGAGTACAAAATGTGAAATACAACCGAAATCAGACATTGCATTGATGGCGTTTTTACACCGTTTCATCCGTTTAATATATTTAACTCTCATATTTAATACTTATTAAAAAAAAAAAATTATTTATTTCTTCATTCATTTTTTGGGACAAATATAAATCGAAATAAGGCCAAAATTGGCAATTAAAATTTTTTTCGGTACGTAGATAGCTCTGAAACAATCGCTTTTTATATAAATAAAACTATATTTGGAGTAACATATTTTTCAGCTGCCGAACAGTTTTTTTTATTCTTATTTTTCACTTTTTTTGTATGATGCTTTTAAACCGCACATAAAAACAGTTGAAAAGTAAATAGTTTTATTTATTTTCAACTGCTGGATGAACACCCCTGAAATTGATTAAAATCTGCAATTTGATAAAATTTTATTGACAACGCAAGCCTTGTCTAAGATTTCTTATCTTGTCTAAGATTCCTTAGTTGAACAATAGATTTGTATGAGGTTATAACCTACAGTAATCTGAAATGGATCTATGTGGAATATTTTAATAATTTGGCATTTCTGCCATTGTTAACAACCACAACAAATTTTCATACAAAAACAACAAATGGAGGCAGGTTTGCATTGGGCTATCTTATAATAGTCCGCTCTGGATGTGAGTGTGATATTTTATTAGGATTAACATAAGATACAACAACTATATCATTTCAAAATATAGTGTTAAAATTCAAAAGTTTGAACCAATAACTCTTTTTTAATAATTAATATGACCTTAAAGTGAAGTGTCAGCAAAACTACAAGACCAATGTCTAAGCAATCGGTCAATTGTTTAAGAAATATTGGACACCAAAGTTCAAAACAAAGTAAAAATTGTTAAATAGCTATTTAGCAATTAACTCAACATACAAAGGCACACAAGTCAATAAATTTAAATATGAAAATAGTTTTTTTTTTAATCCGAGTAATGCCATGTATTCCAAGAACTATTAATTTTTTTAAAAATTTTTGAATAACATTTTTATACTCTTCACAGAGAGTGTGAATAGTATTATAATTTAGTCATAATGTTTGCAACGCAATAAAGGAAGCACCAAAAACCCCAAAAGTATATATCCTTTATTCGTGATCAACATGAGGTCGATCTAGCCATATCTGGTATATCTGGTAGGTAATGCGAATTTTTTCGAGTTCAATTTTTAAGTATCTAGAATGTAAAACATTTCACAACACATACTCATGAATTGTTGGCTCACTATCAGACCTAAAACACTCCGAACATTCTTTAAAAATCGATAAAAAAAAAAACAACTTGTTTTAAAAAGTTTAAATTAATGTTCCAAAACTTTTTTGCGTCAATTCTTTCAATTAAAATTTTTTGAGCCTCGGTAAGTGACTCTTAAATACTATATAAATGTTTAAATGTTATTTAAGCAATTTCGAAAGTTTAGAGTTAATCTCTGAGTGCTTAAAATGAGCCACTAAAGATTTAGAAGCATCTATTATGTAGTTCTTTTATGTTTGCTATTTCAAACAAGTCATTCATTACTAAATTTAAATTATGGCATTCACATGCAATGATTAAATGCTCCCTTAACATTAGCGCCTTTGTCTGTTACTATATAACTATTACTCAAATGATTATTTAAATTATTCCGTGTCCCGAGCAAATTTTCGGGAATCACGTGAAATTTGGAATAGTCGAAAAATCCCGTAAATGCCTGCAAATTCTAAAAGTTTCCCAATCCTGCCTTATCCTGCGGGATCGCGCTAGGTTCCCGTCCAGTGTCCCTCTCTAATCTATTCATACTTAAACGACCATCAAACGTTTTCACAGCATTCCTCAGTCATCATAATTAATTTCTTATAAATTTGGCTTTACAATATATAACAAAATCTGAATGCATACGGGTTGGGTAAATATTTAATAATCTCATAAATTTAATAGTAAATCAGCTGATCGGTGTTTTGGTAACCCTGGCCTACTACAGCTCTGTCGTTTTTTAAGCTTTTCTCTTTGTCCTCATCCGTTGTCGAGTGTGAGCGGTTGGGTTACGTTACGTCTGCGTTTTCGAGCAGTGAAAATTAATAAATATTGTTTACGGAGTGCTCGAAAACAGCAGAAACAATTAGTTCAAAGGTAAGTACATTTAGTGTTTATGAAATGCAGATAGTTTTTTGCGTGGAAAGTCATTTTTCATAACGAAATAAGAGTTATTTTATACTTTGTCTGCTTGTCTGGTGCTCGCTACTCACACAGACACACATGAACATACATAGAGAAGACAGACACTCGCCGTCGTTGGCGTCGTCGTCGTCCCCATCATCGTGTATACGCATGTACGAGCGAAACAGAAAAACAGCAGAAAAACAAAATGTCGACCATTTCCATTCGCTGCCTTCGAACTGATTTCGATATTTACTTGCTGTGAAAATCCGATAAAAGTTCAATTTTTTGTGCATTATTATAGACACATATAGGAGAAAATTGTCGACAATATTGTGCAATCCATAATCGAAATGCTGTAAAGCAATTAAACGTGGCATTTCGTGGATTTAAACTTTGGGTATGAGTTTTTCTTTTCTCTGTAAAAATGTATATTGATTTTTTATTTATGCAAGAATTCGTCGAGTTTCACTCACTGCAGCTCAAAATCCGACTGTCGCATGTGCAGTAATTGTGTGTATTCAAAAATAAAATATTTTTACCTTATACGAGTGTGACGATTTCTCAATGAGAACGACACACGGTGTTCGCCCCAAATTGGGGATTTTTAACCAAGCTGATCGGCCTCCAACGCCACCACTTGGCTGCTTTGCTGTGCTGTGGCTATTTCACTTTTGATAGTCTCTATTTTTTTGTTTTTGACTGTTTATACTTCAGTGCACTGTTTACCACTTCCATTATCAAGTTGTTTAATTTTAATGCTTTTGTTCGCATACAGCTTTACCCCCCGCATTGCAACAAATTAAAAATAAAACTTGGTTTTATTTTATCTTAATTTTTTTTTAAACCGTAAATTGTTACGTTTTTTTATCATTCACACATATGTATGTAGTGTGAATGGTATATTCACCTTTACTAAAAGTTTGTAACGCATTCGAGAAATGATCGTAGTATATATAACATTGATCAGCCGATCTAACCATGCCTTTCCGTCTTAGCTGGAGTTGTGATTTTTTTTTTTTTAGATTCGTAACCCACTTACTAATGTTTCACCCACGTTTATGTTCTTACGTCTTATATTGTTGTCAGGATGTTGTTTTAATTTGTATCAATTTTTAATATATATGGCTGAACCCGGCACAAATACTTGTTTTTATTGCATTATAGTGCTTAGGGTGTAGCCTTATACATATCACACGCCCACTTTCGACTTTAAAAAGTCAATATCAAAATAAAAATTGATATGTTGGCTTCTTATGGATAAACTCTTCACATATAAATCAGTGGGTATGATCCACCACTTTTTGGGGTAGCTCTCATACAAACCACCTGACTTTTTGTATCAAAAACATTTTTCTTTTTTACAAAAACTTCTTTAGTTATGTCAATATCAGCTTTGCATTTGATATGGTAGCTTTTGTGGAAGACCCACTTCACACTTACATTTATACTAAGAGGTGTGTCCCGCCCACTTTTTAGATTAGCTTCCAATTTTTGTATATTGCAAGACAAACGTGGGTGGACGGATACTTTACATAAATATCAAGGGGCTTGTCCTGTCCACTTTTAGTGTTAGCCCACATACTAACTCATCACCCACGTTTATGTTATTAGGTTTTACATATGTGTTTATAACATTATGTTGATTATATTATCAATTTGTCTGAAAGTTTGTAAAGCATTAGACCGAATGAATTATATATATTCTTGATCAGCTTTGCGAGTCGATTTAAGTAGTTAAGTCTGCCTGTCTGTCTGTACTTATATTTATTGCATTTAAATAGAGTATACATACAGATGCCACGCCCGCTTTTTGGTGTAGCCCTATAGATATCACACGCCCACTTTCGAATTTTTTTGTATAAAAAGCTTTTTTAATGCAGTCAATATCAAACAAAAATTGACATGTTGGCTTCTTATGGATAAACTCTACACATACAAATCAATAAGTATGATCTACCACTTTTTGGTGAAACCCCCATACAAACCACTTGCCTACGTTCGCCACCGCTTTAAGTTTTTTTAATTTTTTTTTTTTTTTTTATTATTATTTTCTAAAGTGGTTTGGCCATTGTCGCTCATATTATACTCACACATTATGTGAATCGAATATTGATTTTGTGTAAAGTATGTAACATTCAAAAGGAGGCTTTAGAGATCCCATAAATCATTGTACACCTCTCCGTGTGGGTGATAAAACCGATATTGGTCTAATATTTTGTATCAAATCGTTATGGTTTCTCTCTGGTATTAAACCATGCTCACTGAAGGAGATACCCCCATTCATATTGCCATCGATATGCAAGAAGAGTATTATAGCTTCGATTCCATCGAAGTAATGATATGGACAACTTGCATAAAGTTATGTTGTCGAAGGTTCTTATGAGGTTTTCTATTAAATTCATGTATTCTATTGTTGGTTCCATAATAATTCGTTTTAGAATTTTGCTTCTCTTTTTTTCTCTAGTTGTCAAAAGTTGTTGGCTAAGATATCAGCAAATGGTTGTAGCATTTTTCGTATACACAAATACATATGTATATTATTTTGCATTTTTTTGTGAAATTCAAGTAATGACGTCATCGGATTTAAAAGTAAGGTTTTACTTATTATTTCGAGTGTTTTCTGTCTTGAAACGCAGATAAGGTGATTTTCTATTTAATTTCTGTATGGTGCTTGTCGCGAGAACCATATTTATGTATGTACGTGTGTATGTACATTTTTATTTATATGTATACTCGTACATACATAGATATGTATGTATATGTATACACATATATTATTGAGAATAAATGTTTGGTAAATAAATCATACATCTCTTGCTGATATATGTATGCTTTAAAATAAAAATCAACTAAAGCTTGGAAAATCACAAGTGCAACTAAAAGTTAAATTTTTATTAATTTAGAATTCATAGTTCGTTGCTTAGAAGCTTAGATTTATCGCCATATCTCAAACCAATGTTTTAATATTTTAACTAGAAATACGCATGTTGGCAAAGTTTGACGGCAATTAAATATGTAAATTGAAGGACTGTTTTGTATGGTTATTTTCAAAATAGGCATGATTTCGGTTCAAAAAGTCTATCAAATTTCTGAAAATTTAAGGAACTCGTTTGGGATATTGCTTTTGATATGCAAGAAAAGCACGTCTAATCGGGTGGAACAAGAATGTACATAATATGTATAAACTTAATGGGATAAACTTAATCCAATGCTTCTTTAAGGTTTTGGAAAACACAGTGCAAAAATTAAAATACTATAATTATTGTGATGATTAGTCATGCTTTCCAAGTATTATATGTATAATATAAATGATTCAATCTTGTTCAAATTAATTTCCTGAGTGTAATTAATACGAATATAGATTTCTGAATGAAGTATATTGAAACCTAAAACCAAATTGTGGCTGATAATAAGATTCATATTATTTGAAACATCTGTTTTCGTCGTTACTCATTTTTCTCTCTTGTTACAGAAATAGATGTCTTTTGTTGTAATAGTAAGTAGTTTATTGTGCATAATATTATAAATAGAAACATATAGCTGGATGGTATTACAAAAAAATATTAACAAACATTAAACGGTAGGGTAAAGATCAACATGGATTGTGATGAAAATCGTGCATTGAAAATGTGAAATTTTAAGCTCAAATTATAGTTATTTTATTGTTTTAATTGTATTTTTCACACATAGTGTGAGTAGTACTATATTATTTTTTTTCATGAAGTTTGTAACATCCAAAAGGAGGTGTTGGAAACCCAGTAAAGCGTTTATATTCTTGATTATCTCGATAACACTTAAATGCAGAAAAATCAGTGTGGAGACTATAGAACCGGCATTCTTACAAAATCTCTAAATTGAGAGGCCACACCCTCTTTTAGGAGCAGCCGCATAGAAACCCGAACATTTTTCTCTTCTCCAATATTGGTTAAAATCTGTCAACGGTTCTTGAAAATTAAGGCTATCCATTTCATTTCATATCAAGTTTAATTTTTAATCGACTCTCTTCGTTCTAAAAATGTCTTAATTCACCGAAAAACCTGTGTCCTCTGTGTCTGCTGAAGTTTTGTAAAAATATCGGTTGCAATGCACTCGCACTAGAAAAAAACGATTGAATATAAAAATGAACTACCAAATTGAAGTCGAATCACATTTTTATCTGCCCGGTCCTCCAACTAGGTTTATTTCGATATATTGGAAAGGTAACAAATGGGTATATTAAAAGGAGAAATATGTTTTCTTTACATTTGCATAAACATAACTTACTCTGTTACCCTATGGGAACAGGATATGGAAACTCGATAATGATATTTTATCATTTAAGTTTTCTTTGCTTAAATCCATCTTAATATGCCACGCCCATTTTTTTCGGGTGGCAATATTGTTGCTTTTTATTAACAGGCGCTTCACATATAAATTAATGTGTGTAACGAGTAGTACATGTAGGTACCTATACGACGGTTTTCTCTTCTATTGCGCACTTTATAAAGAAGAAAAAAAAAGAAAAATTTATCATTGAAAATGGCTTCATTGTTTTTCAAAATATTCTCCATAAACATGAATGTACGTTTACATGTATTTGAAATAATTTTCAAAGCAGCAGCATCAACAGTCTGGAACCATAACTGCTTTTTTCCACAAAATATTATAGACCTAGAATATTCTGTCACAATGCTCAGGACGCACCCTTTATATTCCAGATATGCGCTTCACTCATTAGACGGCATAAATTTTGTAAGATTCGCTAACGCTCCGTCTAGGATATATTGCAATATGTATGTATGTACCTATATATAGATTGACCTTTTCATATATGTTTTGAACCTTATCGTAATATTTGTTTTAAACTCGAAATAACTTCAGACTATGCGGCTTGAAAAGTAAATTATGTTTTCTTCAATAAAAATGTTCACTATCCCTTAAATGCTTTGATGTGTATACACAAAAATCCTGTTCCAGTTTTGAAGCCTACGCGGCTTGTATTGCAAGCAGCTCTCACTCTTCTCGATGGTTGTTGACGGAGCAAGAAGTAGAAACAACAGCAGCAGTAACTACCGCGGCGACAACAACAACAACTCAACCTTGAAAGTTGATTGAACTGCTAAAGAAAAATGTTGACCCCCATATAGAATAGAGAGTGAGTAAGACATGAAGGGAGAGTGAGTGGAATCATTGTACAGGGTTCACTTTATCAAAAGTAACTACGAGTATTGTGTGTACATATGTGAATTGGTTTTAATTTTTATATATCGTATGTACTCGTATGTGTCTTTTTATATTATGACTTTTAGAAATTTGTCTTATTCAGAAAAAAATTTTACGCAGTGTAATAAAAGTTATATTAAAAGAACAGATATTGCGTTCGGTAGCCACTGAACTATCATTTGTTTGTCATCATCAAATGTAATATTTGAATAAAATCTTTAATATTTATACCCTGTTTTGCTAAAATCTGCTCAATTGTTAGTTACACTGTATCCAGTTTACGTTTTACACAGTGGGCAATTTGGTCGCGATTTATAGGGCCTAGAGTAAAATTTTTTTTGTGTCTGACTTTAGAAATAAATATCCTTCCTTAGAGCAGTCGGCTATAATTATTTCATACAAATACTCGAAAAGCATTGTAAGGCTGCTCCCTTATAGTGGGGTAGGAGCGTTTATTTGAGAAAACTGTATGCAAGCGGATTTTAATGCTGATTAAAAATATGCACATATGTATACTTTGAGATCTGTCACGCCTTCTTTTTCCCACAAATTAAGAATACCTTTTTACACTATGAATACAGGGTATACAAATTTTCTACGAAACAAGTTAATACCAATTTAAATACAATACGTCGTGGTGCTCTCTATTTTGCCTTTCTACAAGGTGTTTTTTAAGGTATACAGAACTTTACATTCAAATAAAATACAAATATGTAAATGAAATGAGTCGAACGATTTTTTTTTGTGCGGTAGATACTTTTACTGCATTAATAATAAAGATTTATTGCATTAATGATGGAAAATGATTTCGAGTATATGGCCGCTACGTGAACGTCCGATGAACTGCATGCAGGAGGTCCAATTTTCTACCACTTGTTCAATCATTTGAGGTCGTATCTCACGAATATCTTGCAAGACTTGTCCGTATAGACCAACTATTTCGAGTGTCCCACAGTAAGTAGTCCAACGGTGTCAGATCAAGCGATCTTGTGGGCGAGGCAATGGGTTCGTTATTGGAGATTATGTTGTCGTCAAACTTTTCTATCAATGAATCGATGGTTCCTCCAGAAGTATGGAATGTGGAGCCATCCTGTTGAAACCAAAGGACTTTAAGACCGTGTTCACATACTTTTGGAAACAAAAAATCGTTCAAAAAGGCTCTATAGTGGGCGCCATTGACAGTGACTGTTTTCTTTTCTTCCACCAGCCCATAAACCGCACCAAATCATGCGTTTTTAGGGATGTGCCGCTAGCTGAAATATCACTATTAGATTTTTATAAAGGTGAGCCACATCACTAAACAAAATCGTACGGCGAGAAAGTGGAACTTCCAACCATTCAAGTCCCTAACTCTGAACTGAACTCTTTGTGATTGAAGTCTTTGCATGATGGTTGCCAAAAAAAAAAAATACATATTTAATAAAAAATCAACTTTTCGATAAACCATAAAGTTTTTAAGTGTTGTAACATGAAAAAACTTACTTGCTGAAGAAAAGAACACCCTCTATAAACCGTCATTAATATTTTTGTCGCTGATATTGTTTGATTTAGTTTAATTGTGTATGTATTTGCGTATGGGTGTGTACTTGTTTCTATGTGTGTAAAAACATTTTACTCCATTTTCAATTAATACTACAAGCAGCCAATTTTTTCATTTTTATATTTTTTAATTTGAGTTTTGGTTCGTTTTTTCTCTGCTTTTGCTGCGTATGTGCCCCTCCAGTTTTGCTGTAGCAGTCAGTCATGCTAAAAATCCTGTCGTCTGCGTTTCTCCATTCGGTGGTTCTACTATGCACTTTGTTCTTTGCCATTTTATCGTGGGTCGATGTCGTCGGTGCATCTTTCTTCGTCACCGCCATTGCCATCCTCGCTCGCGGTAGTCTTTGCTTCTGATATTGTCTACATCCACAACTTCGATTCTTTCTGAGCACCAAACGTATACAACTCGCTTTTGTCTGGAACCAGAATACATTGAACTCGCACTCGTCGAATGTGTCCATTATGGAGTAGTAATCGTAGTAGGGGTCGACGGGGTGTGAAAGAGCAGACACACCAAAATGAGAGTGAAACAGAGAGCGATGCACAGTGGTTTAAAGTTAATTTTTACTTAATAAATATAATTTAATTTAACTTTAACTAAGCCGAAATTAGGTGTCAACTAACTTATTATTGTAGAATTATCAAGTATATACTTTTTCGAATAATGGTACGAACAGTTTATAGATTTCCGTTTTTCCTAATTGCTGCTGATATGTAAGTCTGTTTACTTTCTTATCAAGTTGTAAAAATATTATTTACTTATTTTGATAAGCATTCATTCCTATTGAGAATCGGTTTTAAACTCATAAACGCCATTGAAACAAATCGTAATTTTAGGTTTGCACCAGAATTGAAAATTCTCCTCAATTCAAAGTCCCGGGTTTTATATTTTTGTCTTTGAATGCAAAATGTTGACGGCACTAACTAAAAAAAAAAACAACTTAATATATTAATAGTTCTACTGCATGATACAAAATTTGTTTTTATTTTGTTTTTTTTTTTTATTTATTTTTTAATTTGGAATTCAGGCTTCTTTGGCGGCCAGAAAGTCGCTTGATAAAATGGCCGTGTGTCACTGTTTACACTTCAGTTGAGCACACAAAAACAATATAAATGAATATGGAACTTGGCCCGGTGCTAAAGATCAATTCGGATGAAAATGAACCTAAGTTGAACCAAGATTTCCTAGTCGCTTTAGATGCATTGGACAAAGCCACTGGAGGAAAAAACTACGACATATCTTATTGGAATATAGTAGTTTCCACTGTTTCCATTCTACTAAGGCCATGTGTGATCGCGCTGAATTTGTATCTGATCTACAACTACCACAAACAAGGCGAATACAACTATAGCGCATGGACCGCCACTTCTGTGTGTATACCGATGTGTGTGACGACAATTATTTACATGAATATGCTGAAACAGGACGATGGGTTTTTAAATTGGAACTGTAAAACGCTAAAGCAAATAATTTTATTTTACTTGTTTCGAGATTGGTTTTCATGTCTGTATGCTAGGAATTGCAGGCAGCAAAACATGCTGGGGAATAGAGAAGAACAAATTAAGTATTTTAAGTTGTACATTAATGAGGAGAGCGATATAGCATTTATTAAGTTATTTGATACATTTTTGGAATCGGCGACTCAAAAAATTCTACAAATAACTGTAACACTAAGTAGTCCCAAAGATGCAACATACCTACAAGCGCTATCAATTTGTATGTATTTTGGCAATATCGCCTGGTGTCTAGCCGCATACAATAGATCGAGTCGTTTAGCTCAAATTGATAAAGAAAATATCGGCTCATTTGGTTTTCTTCTACAATTGATTTATCATTTGTGTCTTTCAGTGGCTCGAATGCTCTGCATCGCCTTTGTCGCCAGTATATTTCCGTTGCCAATTTTTGCCGTCTGCATAACGCGTGTTTTAATATTTGGCTGCGTTACCTATTTTGTGGATCGACCAAAGTTCTCTACACCGCTTTTCAACGGTTTTCTTTCTCTTTCCATGGGTGTTGTATACATCTTTACATTGATTCCCATCAATGATGCGCCGACGCGCTCCAAGTACCTTATCTATCACATCATATGTGGAATTGAGAACATCGCTTGCATTGTGCTGTTCCAAATATATGCTGATGTTGATATGACTGCGCTGAATTTTACATATCATTCCCTGTGTGCAATTGCTATTTTTACATACTTTATTGGACTCTTAACAATGGTTATTTATTATAGGTGCTTTCATCCACAAATTATTGCTAGGAGTGTATGATTGTAATTTATATAGGGGTGTGATACAGAAATATCTTTCGCCTTGAAATTTCCAAACTTCAGTCATAAAACTGAATGGTAAAATTTTGAGATTTTCAGGCGAAAGAGATTTCTGTGTCACACTCGATAGTGATAATTATTATAATATGTACATGTTTTTCGTGTAAAAAATATATACATGAGTATATTTATATGTAAATGGGCCTCGAATAATGAAATACATAAAACCCTCTAGTACAAGTTCTTAAATAAAATTATTTTTCTTTTTATACTCGGTGAATAATATTATAATTTAGACAAAGGATATTCCTCATCAGCACGATGAGAGACGTCGGTCTAGAAATTTCTTTCTCTGTATTCTCGCTCTATTCTCTCAATCTTTCAAAATTGGTTTGAAAGTTGGTATGAAGACTTTTTATAACCATAAGTAAAATTCTTATCAAAATGACTGATTTACCCAGATGGTAAAGCTCCCATAAAACGTTTGAAGAGTATTAAAGCTTCGGTTCCACCGAAGTTAACGTTTTCTCTTGTTATTTTGCTTAAGGTGGCCAAGCTTCGATGTAAACTAAATGTACATCTGTATAAATACGTAAACATATATTTCAACGTACCATTTCAAGGGGAATTCGAGATATTTTTATATAATGAGTAAATTTGCTGACAAAATATTTGTTGGCCAATCTTTGGCAATTTTGGCTTATAACTTAATATTGAATTCACTTAAAACTTAAAAGCACTTATAATTTACAAATAGTTTTTACATATTCTTATTCGTTTATATTTTTGTAAATTAAATACCAAATAAATGAGCATATGATTCATGTACAATATTAGGTACGAAATAAAAAATACAATCGGCGCAGATGGTCATTTCGACCTAAAGTTGGACCCAGGACATATAAATATTTGTCAGCAAGTTTATACCACTGTGCACTGACTCCGTCAGCACCGATTGACTACCAGCCGCTGCCTTTAATCGCTGGTTTACTCAGCAACTCTGTTTGAATGAGTTAGTTGAGTGCAAGTGAGTTTTTGCCTGTGTATCTGTGAGTTTACGTCGCCGCTACTCTTCAAGTGTAGATATTTGCTGTTGCTCTTGGTTGCTTCATTATACTTGTTCGGTTTGAAAGAAAATGTATGTGTATATACGAGTATATGGTGCGCTCTGCAAACGAAACCTGAACGTAGTACCGACTTGACTTATTTATACAAATTGTAGCTCATCAAACTAAGGCACATGTCTGCGCCCTTTTGTGTTCTTACGGATGCACTTTGCGCGTCTCCATACTTCGTGCTTGAACCGAATCCATGATAAATTTCGTTTTTGTTGGTTTTCCTTTTTCACTTATCGGTGCTGTTACGCTGCTAACTTTAGAAATATCAAAATTTGGCCAATGCAGTTGTTGCCGATTTCCTTGGTTGGCATTCCATTCCATTCAATGTCTGCATTCGCCGGCCAATCTTTCTCTATAAATAATATTTGTATGTATATATCTTGTATTTATTCCGCTCTCTTGTTTGTTATTGACTGACATATACAACACATAGTAGAGTGCTCACAGAGGAAGCAAAAACCAACTTGTTTATTTTTCCTTTTGCCACAAACACAGATATACAAGTCGTCAAGAGGGGAATCGACCGGCGCCGGCCTTTCTCCAGTTGAATTGAGTCGAACACAAATCTCTAAGAGACAAAAAATCACCATGAAGCTTCGTGCCATTATGCAGGATCCGCTCTATATACGCGAGTTTCAAAATATTATCGCTACGCTCTCGAAGCTGACCAAGGATTGCTGTGTCATTCGATTCAGTGCAGATCGTATGCAGTTGAGTGCCAACCAGGAATGCGGTACTACTTCTCCACTTTTTTGGGCTGATATCGATAGAAAACTCTACTTTAACGAATATCTAATGGAACCGGTCAGCACGGATTCTCCACATATTTTGCTTAATTTTTCTGCCATGGATTTGTGTCGTGCTCTCTCCTTTATTAACGGCAATGCGAACGTACTCAGTTGCAAGATTAAATTGATCAACGTACAATTTCCATGCTTAACAATCGAATCGGAGGGTGGAGAGCATTCACGCAGTTTCAAACATAATGTTCCCGTCGAAGTGGTGCCGTGTTGCGATTGGGGCGTATACGATTTGCCGCGTTTGCCACCGTCACAGCTGGTTGTCAGTGTGCCCTCCGTGCGGAAGATGCGTGGCCTCATTGACAAAATCAAGAACTTCTCGCCGAATGTCATATTTCATGCAACTTCCGCTGGTGAATTGAGTTTGGTCGCTGAGGCGGAAATGATCACGGTCGCTGTACGCTATCGTCGGCTTCTGGTGCGTGCTGTTAATCCCCTCGACAATCAACGTGAGAAATCGCAAACAGAAGCCTCCTGTTCGGTGGACTGTCGCAAGGCATCAGTATTTTTTAGCGCGCTCCAATTACAGGCTGAGGAGATAATGTGTGGTATTGATGACGAGAACGCCATTCATTTACAGATCGATGTGCGAGAAGGAGTCGTTGTGAACTCGATACTGCCAGCGGTTTGCATATGAAAATCGTTGTATGCGGGTTAATGAGTTAGCTCTACTAAGCTTTAACTTAAAAGAACAAATTCGAATTACTTTTGTATTGTAAATGGAAAACCACCCAGAGAAAATTTCAATGATAAATAAACTATACTTTACTCTAACTGAGACCTTAAGATTGATTAAATGAAAAATTGTGATTTAAATTATTTACGAATATTTTATATTTGCGTACCAGCACATACTAAAGTACTCAGAAGCTCTAGAAAATGTGTAGCAATCAAGAATGAAAAGAGAAATTTATTTCTCTGATTATAAATTTACAATCAGAAGAGAGGGAGATTTAGGGGATTGATCATCCTATGAAATTATAGTAACGAATTATCTTTAAAAATGCGAATATACCTTCTGATTAAAAATTACTCCCGCTTGATATATTGGTAATTTAATTTTTCTCGACGTTGGTACAACTGTCAATAGTTTAATGTGCAGAAGTGTTGAAAATTTTAAAGAAAGTATACGGCGATGTCCAATTCATAGGCATACACAGGTACAAAGCGTTCATGATGATGATCCACATCTTCCTTAATTTTTTAGAGAACATCAAAAAAAGTAAGATAATTTTGCCTGAAAATCGTCGTGTGTTCATCAGTGAGGTAGCAGCCGACCTCGGATCAAGTCAGATCATAATACACGATCAAAAAACAAAGTTAATGTCGATACGCAATATCACCTGCCATGGTTTCGTGTGCCTGGCTACTTTAATAAATTTTACTTTCCACATTTCATAACAGCGCGAAACATAGAGAGAGTCT
Organism: Leucophenga montana; assembly: GCA_035044765.1. Lineage (NCBI taxonomy): Eukaryota > Metazoa > Arthropoda > Insecta > Diptera > Drosophilidae > Leucophenga > Leucophenga montana. Next base: position 1,857,451 of record JAWNNQ010001873.1, read on the forward strand.
ATACAGGGACTTTGGTTACACTAACTATTTAAAAACCAATGTCGGATTGACGTAGAGAGTTTCGGACATGGAAGGCTGAGCTCAACTCGTCGATCTAATCATGAATAAATGTTGCATACGAGGATTACCTTTAATACTATTGTGCGCCTGATAATAATAATTTATAGTAGTAATATTAAAATGGCTCTATGTTTTTGAAAATATTCTCCACACATGAAGATAAATACATTAATGCATGCGTTTGAATCAAACCCTTTTGCTGCTCAGAAGTGAGTACTTCCAAAACGTGCAGTTTAAAGTCTTCAAGAGTTTCTTCAAGCGTTAAAAAACGTCAATCTCGCAATTTATTTTTGATGGCGTGAACAAAAAGAAGCCAAATCAATTCGATGTTTTGAGACCTCTCATTGTCGTAGTGGACGATGATCCGTCTTCGGCGATTGGTTTTGCTCAATTCTCTGAAAAATTGTGACAACTAAATGATAGTGTAATATTCAGAATTGTTCTAAGTTGCTCTAATGAAATATTTGCGACAAAATAAATTAAAAAAAAAAAGAAATCGCGATTATTTGCTTCGAAGTGCTTTATCTACGAACAAATTTTGTTGGATTTGGCTCATTTTGGAACACACATTCAGTCGATTTCTGGTGTGTTTCGAGCTCATATGCATTGATGTGATCCATGTTTCCTCAAGTGTTACGATGTTATTGACGTGTTTTGAATTTCTACAACATTTCTTTGCACCAATCAAATTATGAAGATCTTATCAGTTCGTCCACATCATCCATGTTTTCTGGGACCACAGGTGTTTTTGGACAACCTTATCTAGATTTGTCTTCAATCGAACAAGCGACCACGTTTGAATTTAGAATGCCATAAATAAATAGTTTTTTTTTATTTTTATAACGCTTCTTCACCAAAAGTTGATGTAGCTTTATTGATGCTGTTAAGATAATCCAAATTTTTCAATTCACTGTAAATAATACAACTAGTGCTGGTACATTAAAACGCGTACGTTTATGCCAAAAAATGTCAAATTTTCTGATATAAATGTCAGCTGACACCTAACCACATTCGAGTTGTACAGGTCACACTTGATTTTTTTATTAAAATATAAAGGATTTTTTTTATTTTTATTTTATTTACAATCTATCTGGGGATAATAAGTAAATTTTATAAGCGAGGATAATTATAGATGATTTTTACATGTTGGCATATGAACTACCACTCTTTAGGTGGCCTAAAGGGAAGGTCGAGTGGTTGATGTCTTTTCAAACGACGACGGTGCTGGATATTGTCGAGCAGGTTTACGGCCAAAGGATTGCGGTGTCGAGCAAGTCTGTCAAGGTGCTTCTGGCTAAATCTTTTAACCTCGTCAGTGACACTTGGAATGTCAAGGTCCTTATGGATCACCTGATTCTTAACGTAATATGGTGCTTTGACCAATCTTCGCAAAGTAATGTTTAGAAATCGTTGTAGTATTTCAATGTTGGATGTTGAGGCTGTGCCCCACAGCTGAATTCCATAAGTCCATATGGGTTTGAGTAAGGCCTTATAGGCCTTTATTTCTCAGATTCAGTTGAGATCTGTAGCCGAGCAACCAGTTCATCTGCCGTTGTTTCAGACAAAGCTGTTTTCTTTTAGATTTGATGTGCTCTGACCAGGTTAGTCTCCTGTCGAGGGTTAAGCCAAGTTATTTTACTTTTCTCACAATAGGCAGTGTGGTACCATTCAGGCTGACCTCTGGGCAAGTTTTTGATCTAGTAGCAAATGTAATATGCGCAGACTTGCCTTCATTGACGACGATGTTCCATCTTTGTAGCCATGGTTCCATACTTGTAAGTTGCGATTGCAAGTGGCTAGAAACGCTGTGTCATCTGCGATTACGAGGTCTTCGCTTTCAAGCACAGGAATGTCTGTAGTGTAAAGAGAATAAAGAATGGGACCTAACACGCTTCCCTAAAGGAACGCCTGCGTTTACTTCGATTCTTAACGTAATATGGTGCTTCGGATTCAGCCCATTCGCATCTCACGTAGAATAGACGCCTATGTAAATAGGACCTTAGCAGCAGGTAGAATGGGGCTGGTAACATGGTATTAAGCTTGTAAACCAAGCCTAAATGCCAAACACAGTCAAAAGCCTGTTTAATATCAAGAAAAGCTGCGGAACTCAACTTCCTGTCTTCAAAGGAGCTCAATATCGTTTGTGCTATTCTGTGGCACTGCTCCGGGTTTCCATGCTGACTCCTAAAACCAAATTGGTGCTCAGGGATTAAGTTGCCGTCTTCCAGCACTGGTAATAATCTGATCAAATATAATCGTTCAAATATCTTGGACAGTATCAGCAGTAGGCTGATGGGATCCTGTTCAGGTTTACCAGTTTTGGGAATCAGATATATAGAATGAATATAAGTATTTTAAAAATGAGTATATTCACCATTTGCGAATAACATGCCAAATCAATTGTCGACCGAATGAGCAAATAATTCAAATCCCTGCAAAAATTTAGATAAGTATATATTTTTCCAGAAAAAAATTTTTTTTTTTTTAAGCGTTGCCTTTTTTTTTGCATAGATGCTCATATATCTTTCAATCAAAAATTGGTCCAAACTGGTTAAAAAAATCAAAATTTTTATGCATTTTAATACAAATCTTTATTATCGCCTTCAAAATAGGCTACTTTTGAGTCAATACTAGCGTGCCAACGGTTAATCCAATTTTCCATACACTTGTTATACGCTTCAGCGATTTTTTTTTATGTCCTCAATCGACTCATGACGCGTTCCCCATACAGACTTCGCGTCTTAAACAAGCAGCTAATTATCGCATACCACTCAAACTTGGCATGCATGCCAATGACAGTGACAACCAACTTAATAAGAAGAACCGAACCGATCCACCAGTCCGGTTCTTTCAAAAATGAAGGAGCAAATTTTTGTGTGGCATACGGTCATTAGGGTTGCCAAGGCACACAACATACAAGGCAACCCTTGTATGGAACCTTAACTGATGAATTACTGTTAACTACAAAAATAGTGCTCGTAAATCAAACGAACTATGCGTTTAGGCTAAAAAATATCAAAATTTTTTTATAGAAATGCTAATGACCGTATGACACACGAATAACAATCAGCAAATTGCTTTCCCCATCAATGCTCTGGGATTTTAAACACGACAGAGACCTTGCGAAAGGGATTTCTTCTGTATACATACAGCAACATTTCTCACATCGACTCGTATAGGTCACACTTGACTTTTGTTTATGTTTCTATTAAAATATACAGAATCAATAGAGAAAAGCATTTTAAAAATGCTTGCATTGAGTATATTCACCATTTGCGCATCACATGCCAACTTAATTGTCTGCATTGTTGCTCTTTTTTCTTGTTTTATTGTGCACTAGTACAGTTTTTGTGTGCAGATATTTAGTCGTTAATATGAATTTCACAAGGAAGAAAACATCAAATATATTAAGCTGCCGTCACAGGTGGTGGCGTGGTTCCAATGTGTTAAGGGCGTGGAATAGTGTTTACAATTATTTAACTTTAACTAATATGTTTATTAAAATCATTTAAATTCTTTAAAATATTTATGTTAATAGTTTTATTTACACTCATATATTTTCACTTTTAATTTTTGTAGATTTTCTATTAACATTTTTAATTTTTACAGATTTTTCTTTGTTTTGCGATTTTTTTTTGCATTTTTGTTGTTTCTACTTGTTTTTGTTGTTATTTCGTATAGCAACCTCGATATTTGTATAAATTTGTCCTAATTTATGCCTGCCAGGCCGTGGCCTCTTTTATACACATCTATGTGTGTGTGGATATGTGTGTAGTGATTTACGCCAGTGTTAGTATAAATGCATTTTGAGTTGAATTCTATTGAGTGCAAATTTTGATGTTGTTGTTGCTTGCTTGCTTACCTGTGCAGTGCACATGTTGCAGCGGTGATGAGCGAAAAGGAGAGTGTTCGTTTTTATTTTAGTGTTGTAATATAAACACAGGCATGCGATTTGCACATGTGCATTTTTATTATCACTACCTATTCCAGTGATTTCAAAAGTGTTAATAAGAGTGTGAGAGAGATTGAGAGAGGAAATGAACTCCTATTTATACTCATTGTTCAGAGCGTTGGATTATGTGTGAACACAGCTGTTGAGTGATTCGACAGTTTTTTTATTTATTTATTTTGCTCTCTTCATTATTGCATCTTCTACTTCTCTGAGTCAAACTAGTTTACCTGTTTTTTTTTTGTTAAAGAATTAAACATTTTGCTTGAAAATAATAGTTTTTTATTAATGGTTTGTTATGTCGTAAAATGCTAGAAAAAACGTATTACGCATTTAACGAGCTTATGCTCAAAACTCTCGAGAATATTTTCTTGCCACTCGGTGTATATTTAACATATTTTGATAAAAACATCTGTAATAATAAATAAATGCTATCGTTTGTGCATATATTTATGTACATATGGTATGTATGAGTGTATTTTCTTTTTTGTATATATATATAAGGGCCCTTGAGTTATACCAGTTCAGTAGGAGAGAGAGAGAGATAGAGAGAGCTATTTACATAATGAGTGAGATAGCAATTGCCAGCCAACTCTTTGATTTGTATATAAAGGGTACTTTTAAAGAGGCATATAACTTTAAATGTAGTCCACCGGTGTCAGATCGCATGATCACAAGTTGGGTAATGGGTCCGTTTCTGAAAATTATGTTGTCGGCAAACACTTCCCTCAATAAGTCGATGGTTGCTCCTGAATTATGGCACCATCCCGTTGAAACGAATAATGTTCCGTTCTACATAGCTCGATATCGGCCGCCATTGACGGTGACTGCTGCATTTTTATCGATTTCGAAGAAGTTTTGCCCAATGAAGTCACTAGCCAATAAACAGCACCAAACCGTGCTAAAATTAGATGTTCTATTAGATGTTCGTTGCTTCACATGCGGCAATTTTGTTTACTGACAGTCACTGAGCCATAAGTGAGTCTTACAACAGAACAAAATATTGCGGCGAAAAAGTGTAGTAACTACCAACCATTCAAGTAGTCGCTTACCGAACTCTGTATTTGAAGTATTTGCCCAACAATTATGTATGTAAATATGCTATCGTCTTTGCGATAAACGATACATTTTTTTTTTTAGTGTTAGCATATTACAAAAAACTTAATTGCTAAAAAAAACATCCTTTATATAAGAACAATTTTCTTGATTACTATTTTTTGATTATCTATTCACTTGTCTGCTTCTGTTTTATAGTTGACCTGTCTTTAATTCTGAAATTTTGGCTTTTTAGTAGTCTACATACAAATTATTCATTAGAATATTTGACCTTGTTGTTGGTATAGTTTTACCCACATGAACTTTTTGTTTTCTTTTTTAATAAACATTTGTTGTAGTACTTTACTCAATAGAAATTGTTAAAAAAAAAAGTTGGAATTTCTCAAGATAAATTTATGCTGTAAATAATTTGCATTTAAGTACATACATATGTACAAATAATTTCATATGCATATAAATATGTACATATATACATACATACATATATATGTACATATGTAGTTAAGGAAAATAAATATCAGATTTATCTCAATACGATAATTGATTTTACCAATAATCTTTAATAATAACTAGTTTCTTCTAATAACATCCTCTATCACTTACCGGAGTACTTTTATCATATTAAATTACTCTGTAAAGACGATCAGCTGATCCAGCTTATCTTAAAACAGTTTTTTTTTTTTGTTTCTGTATATAAACATATATGTATGTAAGGATGATGTACATACATATGTAAATAAATGTAGCTGCTTTTTGTGTACGGAAATAACAAAAGGGTGAATCGGCTCAACTGCGAATTAATTCAAGAGAGCAGTACTCAGAAAAGCAGCTGAGTGACACGCTCAATTTTGTTTTGCATGACTCTGCGTTCCTTTCAATACAAACGAAGAAAACATAAAATTCTCTCAAGTGTAGCCATTTTGAGTGAATTGAAAAATAATGCTCTATATGTATACATATATATTATATATACATATATATATATATATATATATATATATATATATATATATATATATATATATATATATATATATATATATATATATATATATATATATATATATATATATTCATATATGTACATACATACATAAGTATATTATATCAGATTTATTACAAAATTAAAACGAAATTAGTTGTTTCCAAGAAAAAAGATCATTTTTGAATTTATATTAAGAACTATCATGAAGATCAGAAGAATATCTTTTAATTGTATAAAGTAATTATTTCAAACTAAATAAAATAAGTTTTATTTTTTTAGTTTCGATAAATTTATATACATACATATGTACAAATTTTTGTATTTACTTCAATTCTATAGCCACAAATATGTAATATTTTTCCCCATTTGACATATTTAATTTTATCAACATTTTCCATATACCATAACGAAATAACTCAAAGCGACATAACACATTTAATTCACGCTCACTCAAAACTAGTCGTGTGCTCTTCGACATTGCACAGTGTCTTGAAATTGGCAAATTGTATTCGTTGTATTTTAGAGCATTTAGCTTAGTATAAAATATTATTTAAAACAAATTTTTGTATGATTCAATTATTGAATTGTATTTTTCTTATTCTGTGGAAACGATGAAAGTGATTAGAGGAAAAAAAGTAACAGCTACAACCGAGGTCCGGACTGTATTATAGTGGTTGATTTGCAAACTTCGAGTTAGGCTAAACTCGAGTTAACTATTAATTTCTATATGTATGGTGAAAAACTCGGATTTGACTTAACTTGAAAATAACTCGGCATTGAGAAATTGGTTCTAAGAGGTGTTTAGGCGGACGAAAAGTAATGGATATGTAGGATCGTTGATAAAAAAAAAAATGCATACTTTATTGGTATTCGAGCTTTCATTCGCAGTTTCATACGTATATTAACATACCCAATATATTGTATTTCTAACATGTTCAGTTGACAAATATAATGAATCCTTAACTTGCTGTAGTATAAAGAGGCGCTACTATTGTCTTTCACTGTTCCTTTTGTAGATGGTTCATCTAGTATACGGACAGGTTCAATATCCTACTGATGGATTTGTCTCTCGATTCATTCTGTAGATATGTGCTGTAAGTTATTTGCAGATTAATTTTTTACAAATTAATTTAAATAATCGTGCCAACCCACACGCCAACCCCATGAACTGAAGATTGCTAGCCAGATTCATATTTTCTTTCACACCACCATAATATTTAATATATCATCACCTTAATTAAACTATTGTTAAATAATTTAATTCAACTAATTAAAATTTTTCTGTGAGTGAATAGCAAGTATGATACTGCATTTGTTGCAATTCTAAAAAAAGCATATATACGTAATGTTTTTTTCGTAGTAGGCCTTGGATCTGACTATAAATTTTGCTTTTTACAAACTATTATAGAGTAACCTAATAAATTTTTGAGCCAAATCAAGGCATACTATAAATTTCTAATAAATATTTCGAAAAAATTGTAATTTCTGTTCATTTTTGCTGGAAAACTGATGTGATTTATGAAATTTCAAGTTACGTTTCTAGCAGTGCAGTACTTATAGAGTCCATATCGTGAGTTTAGTTCTCTAAGATTTATCTAGACTGATAACTTTTCTCTCAGCCAGTCTAACGGACGGACATGGCTATATCAACTCGTTTTGTCGCGCAGATCACGAATATGTTATATATACTTTATGGGACCTCGCGATGCTTCCGTTGCTCAGTTACATACATTTTGTCAAATATAAGGTTTTAATATTTATCCTTTAATATATTGTAAATTCTTTTAAGTGTGTCAGAGTAATAATTGCAAACAAAATATAAAAATCGAGTAAAAATTATAATATACTACAGAAATATTTAACACGAATGTTTTAGACGTTTTCCTTAAATATAAATCTGTACACTAACAAATTTAGCTACATTATCTAAGCAATACAAATTAAAGAATTATTTACTACAAATTCAAGCTGAGTTGTTATGCAGGGTAATGTACATATGTTTATCAAACGAAAACCTATAATTGAGTAAAAATGTGATTAACAGAACAGAAACCAATTCGTTACACAGTGCGCTGCTGCGTGCAACGTTGCGTCGCTGCTTGCTCTCTCAGTCACAGCTCATGACTGTGCGAAACGAGAACCTCGTCGCCAGTTGTGTTTGAGATTCGAGTGGGAACGGAACTAAAAGCGAAGTAGAATTTTTGTTCAAGAAACAATTTTGATATAAATATGTACATATAAGCAAAGCAAGCAAATAAAAAAGACAATTTCTTGCATATATGTACATATACGATATATATAATAATATGCACACAGAAACGATAACTCTTCTATATATACGCAGAAGAATGTAATGAAACGTTTAAAGAAATGTAAGGCTAAGTTATATAAAACTAAAATTAAAGACATATTTTAATTTAAAAACTATTTGATAGTTAAAACTTAAAGGGGAAAAATACTAATAGCTGTGCGAAAGAAAAGTTTTCAAAAAAATTTCGATTTTTTTTTTCCTCGTCCACCTTGTATTGTGTGTGTGTGTGTGTGTTTAAGATTTGCTTTTTTTATATAGTTGACTGTGTGTACACATTGGCATTGTTGTTGTTGCTGCTGCTCCCTCACTGCTTCTTCTTCGTCTTTACAGTCTTGCTCGTTCGTTTGTATGTCTGCTTCATGTGTTCTCTTTCGCACAAAAATTAAAAAAAAATTGTAGCATTTTCTCCCTTTTCCGATGTTGTTGCTTTTCTTATAATAATCGACATTTCGCATCAACGTTTTTCCGTTTTAATTAAAGTCTAAAGTAATTTTTAAACAAAAATTGATTTATTATTTGATTATTATAAAAAGAAAAAATGTATTATGTTTTAATTCGCATTTAGAGCAGAGTTAAATGTTTAAGGCAACAAAGTAACAAAGAGAGTAGTCGTTCGTTGGTGAACAGCAGCAGCAGCGAGTGTAAGGGAGAGAAAAATAATGTGAAAATGAAACAGCTGTTTCTGTTTCCGACATTTTGCCGTTTTGTCTTTAATGTCAGTTTTTGTTCTTTATATACATATGTATGTACATACATACGTATGTATTTTATTTATTTATTTTTTTCTTCGATGCTGCTGCTTCTTTAATTACGAAATAGTCACGCATTTTCATTACATTGCAGCAAACTATTATTTGCTTGACTATTTACTCTCGACGATGATACATTAATTTTTTTCGTTTTCTATTTGTATGCATATATGTACAATGTATATACATGCATATGTATGTATCTTCTACACAAACATATGTATACATAAAGGCAGTTGTATATAAATACATTCATATGTATGTAAATATATATATTTCGAAATACGTAGCGCATATACGTATGTACAGATAAATATATAAATACATATGTACATACAAAAGCGCACGTTGTATAAAAATGCTATGTATTCTATTTAGTTGGTGCGCTTTTATCCCTTGCTACGTTTTTTTACTACTACTATTTTTCTGCTACGTAATTGGTATTTTTTTGTACTATTTTCTTTACGTTTTTCTGCGTATGTGTGTTTATATAGGTGTGTGTGTGTGTGTGTGTGCTGTAATTGAGTCTCGATTTGTTGATTTTTTCGAGTTTATTTGGTTTTTGTGGTCGATTTTTTTTTTTCGTATTTTTAATAAAGTGGCCTTGTATTTATTTAAATTGAAGTAATTCAAGCATACGGAAACCTTAGTACTTACATAAAAAATACTTACAATTTGGGAGTGTTCGAGTTTATCTGTAGACTGATATATTTTTGCGATAATTATACGTACATTGGTACATATATAGAGTTTTTATATACCCTTCACACTGTATTATAAGCGTGTTATCAGTTTTTCAGACCATATACATATGTAAATGCTTTGGAGTGAAAGATTTTTAATTACAATTCCACTCAGTTCCACAATTTTTGGATTCCATTCCATCCATCTTTCAAGCTTTCCAAACAAAATTCTCTTGCAAATTTTGGTTAAATTAAGACTTTTAAAGACTTCACGCATTTAGGGCGTTCCAAAGTCAATTTGGGCCCGTGGAAAATCTGACCATCCGAATCTTCGCTAGTACATGAAAAAATTAAATAGGCCGAGAGTGTAGCCAGCTATTCATAAAGTACTAAATTACTGTAGTATTAACAAACTAAAGAATTACAAGTTTTCTTGCGTTTTTAGTAAACTCATGTCAGGATACATAATTCTTTAATGAAAACTATATAAATATGATTATATTTAAGAAAGTTTTAATTATCATTCACACGAGATTTAGTCAAAGTTCTCAGCAAAGTTTTATCTCTTCTTAAAATGATGAACTAACGATTTTCTCTGGATATTGTTTAATTGTTGTTTTCCGAATTCGCAAACTAAGACTGTCTTTTTGTTGTTGACTCACCAAAAGTAGCTTTCATATCGTCGAAACTTGTTTTTCCAATACGACCTGGACGCAAGTACATTCAGAGCAAATGCTGGATTACTTTGTTCCGCAAATCTCTAAATAATCGAGTATATGAACACCTTACTGTATGACTAAATCCAAAATAGAAACTCTCCTAGCTTGAATCAGCTGTGTATAGATTTATATTTATCCGGAATATTAAATAAATTATGAAAAAATGTTTACTTAAAATTAAACACTTATTTATGTATTGCTATCCTCCACCCTATTCCGGTTTTCGAATCCGAATATGAATTTCTATCCAAGTGAGAAGAAATTGTGATATATATACTTTAAAAGTGAAAAACGAACTAATATAATGAAATAATTTCCCAACAATTTTTTCTCGATTTTGGAAACTGGAACAGGGGGATATATATCTATATAAATATATATATATATATATATATATATATATATATATATATATGTATTTTGTTACTAGCTGAATTTGTACTGTACTATTTTTCCTTTTACTTCGTTTACTGCGTAGCGTTTACTGCGTCTCTACTACAACAACGGAAAACCAGATGACGAAACGGTTAGACCCAAGAAAACCCTCCCATTCCTCCCTTCATTCTACATCGCTTGAATGTGTGATAACTGCGACGAAGTAACAACAAAAACGTAATAAGAGAATTTTCTATTTTGCTTCATTTCATTCAAACACAAACTCAAAGCGGAGCAGAAAAAAGTAGTAGTAAAAGTACTTTCCAATTTGTTGCTGCTGCTGATTCTTTCTTGGTTGGTTGGTTGGCTACCTCCCTCCCTCCCTGCGTATTTTGACTATTCAATCCGCTTGCTTTTGTGTTGTGTGGTGGGGGCGCATTGAAAGTTGCTGCTGTTGCAACAACAACAACAACAACGTTGTATGCTATTGTTTGGATATATCCACGTGTATGAACGTGTGTGTGTGTGTGCGCGTTGAATTCTCCTTAGCTTTCGTTTCTGTGTCAGAAATAATTTGCATTTGCATTTTGTTGTTGTTGTTTTTTGCTATTGTTGTAAATGATAGTGTTCAAGTTTACGAGAGTAGTTCAAAAACTTGTTATACCCTGTACCCGTAAGGTAAATGAGTTTATAATGTTTCTATAATTAAATCCATTATAATGCTGTAAAAATATTATTAGTTAAGAGAAATTAGTAAATTATATAATAAAACCAAGTTAGATTCAATACAATTTTTTTATTCTCTATCTAGTATGTTAACATATTATCGGGTTAACGTTTTAAAGCATTTTTAACTTAGAACAGCAAAACATATGTAGAAAAAGTTAACAAAATATCGTATTAAATATCGTGTCCCGCCGTTCCGCCCATTTTTTTCGATATCGGCCATGTAAACCCACCGATCATTTTTGTGCTGATCTATGCAAAGCTTCTTTATCTAATCAAATATCAGCTTGAAATTCGATATAGTGGTCGCTTCACACTCATATACTAATGGACGTGTGCCGCCCACTTTTTGGGGTAGCCTCTATTCAAACTGACCACTCATGTGTCGAATTGCGTGAATGGTATTAGAGCTTCGGTTCAACCATAGTTATCGTGTTTTCTTCTTTTAATATCAAAGTGTTATAAGTTTACATTAGCAAGGGTGAGAGGTATTTCAAAGTCGTGAAGTTACAACTGCTGCATTCTTACCTTTTTTATATGTGTACCTATAAAAATAAAAATCATTCTTTAATAAAATACACTCAAAACAAAATTTTACCCTTTTTGCTTGCTTGTTATCCTTTTTGCTTTATTGTCCAGGTCTTTCCTCCATTTATGCGCCCTTTCTGCCGTCTATTTGAGTTTTACTTCGGGGTTTAGTTGTTGTTGCTGGTTGTTTTGAGTCGTTTGCATACTATGCCTGGCTGGTTTTGACCTTTTTGCCTCACTCACATTCAATTGTTCTATGAAATTTGTTTAGAAATTATTTTAATTAAACATGTTTTAAACAGTCCGTTTCTGCTTTTGTGTTGTGTGTGTCTAAATACATTTGTTTGTGTGAGTTAAATTTCTAATTCATATTTCATTTTTTTCCATTTGTCTCTTATTATGTTTTACTGCCTTATGTTCATATCAAATATGTTCAGTGGCGTTTATATACTCATATTGTTCTTGATTATTATGACCAGACAAGTCGTTCTGGCGAAAAGTTCTGCTGCCGCCAGCTAGTGGGTTAGCTTTAATACACATGAAAAGTCCAAATGGATTCTTATCTTGTTTGAATTCAGCATGATTTTGCTCCTCTACTCTCATATGTCTCTCTCAGAAACTAACTTGAAAACATCTGTTTTGTTGAAGTTAAATTTTGAATATTTACGCGATTTACTTCTATGAAAGCTTGTTGCAATTTTGCAAACATTTTTGCGTGCCATATGCTATTCTAGGAAAAAATAAAAATTCTGAAATCAATATATTGTTTATTTCGTTATTAAATATAAAAGCCATACATTGACAAGAATAAGGTCTCTTTTGTCCGCTTATAACCAAGATATTCAGTACTCGATAATATAAACATGTACATATTTGAACCATGTGCTATGAAAATAAAATTATATATGTATGTACATAAAAAATTGTTTCAACTCGGGGAGAACTAACAATTTGTGTAGAGCGTGTTTTGCTTTGTTTTGTGTGATCTACTGTTTTTCTTTTCAATAAAATTTTATAAATTAGTAACCTACAAAAAAAAACATCTTTGAAGCGAGTTCACTTTATATAAAAATAATGATGTGGTATTTACTCGACAAACATAAAAAAGTATAATCAAATTAAATTGCTTGCACGGTATGATATTTTCTAGCTGGTATATTTAGTGTAGGTCGGGTACCTTTTTTCGTTGACATTCTTTGCATTTTGTGAAATAATGGTTAAGCTGCAACGATATATACGGTTTAATGCGTCGTAGAGTAGAATGAGGACATTAAGCAGTATAAATGCATGGCTTTGAAGGAATGTCGTGAGTTTTATAATTCTCTTTTCAATATACCTAAACGAAACGACGTAATGCATTCCATATAACATACGAGTTTCGCTGTGAATGGCAATTGTTGAGAAGAACAAGAAACGTCAGCTATAAAATCATCATCACTGATGATTGCGATTGAATAAGTAGAAATAGAACTGAAATTCAGACGCGGGGCAGAAAAATACTGTATAAAAAATAAAAAGTTTCACTTTGTGTGCTGCTGCTGCTTGCTACCTGCCAGCGAGTTCCATTTAAACGGCCTTGAACTCATTTTGGTTTATTTGCCGCCCGCCGCCCCACTTGTGACCAATAACAACGATGATGAACAAATATACGAGTATGTAGTTGGCAACACTGCTGCTGCTGCTTGCTGCTTTTAACAACGTTTTCATCATTCTCATTTGACGTTCATTCGTTATGTTTGTGTTGCCATGTTTGTTCAACTCTCGGGTGTCTGTCTCTCTGTTTATCTATCTTTGGTTTGTTGTTGTTATTTCTGTTGCGTGTTTTAGTTTGACAGACAGTCATGCATATGTATATAAATAGACACATGTATGTCATAAGTGGTAGCAACAACAATAAATATGGTTAAATAAATAAAATTTGTAAAAAAATATTACTCAAGTATCGTGTGCGACAGTTGGCAACGCTTGTCTATTAAGTGTAGTGGCCGGAGCGAGAGCGGTCGATTGTAAAGATCAGTCATCGTTCGTCTCTGCTCATGGTTCAAATGAATTTGTTTATTTTTTCCTGGATATTTGAACAAAGTACATATTTTTAAATCGTTTTATAATCAGAAATTTCATAAACGTAATGTGATCTATATGTACATACATATATTCCATTTAATTAAAAAATAGGCTTGCAGGTTGCCACCACTGCTGTATTTCGTCATTCTTGCCGAGTCATAACCTATACTTCGACTGATATCAACGTCAAAAGACGTCATTTCTGAAGCGGACAGACTCAATAGCACAGTGTTTGATGAACAAAATATTAAATTATAATAATTAAAAATTGAAAAATTCAAATTGTGTGTCCTTAATTGATCATTTTTGTCGATAATTCAACTTACATAATCAAAGAATTCCATAAGCATATAACGAATTAGCAGTTTTATTTCATTTACATTCTAAAACAGCGTCAAAATACGGATGACTCCTTTGTTAACTTGTAGGAGGTTGCCACCTCTCTCTTTCTCTCTCTCTGCACTTATGATTGCTTAGTGCAAATGAAATGCAATAGATTTTCCAAATCAAGCGAGTTTTCCTTTATTTCCATTAATTTTTCATTGGATGCCGATCTGCAAGCCACTCCACTGTGTAAAGCTTGGGACTACATCTGCCCCCAAAAAATACACAACAGCTCACATCAGACCACGCCCTATATACCATACATTGTCTCGATAGGGGTTCTGATAATGAGTACTCTCCAAGTTTCATAAAATATTCGACAACATGGGGGATTAAAAGAAAACGCTTTCGACTCAAATCACCAATTATAAAATTTAGATTTTGAATAAAATCTGGAGATTCTGATGCGAAAGTAACTCCACTATGGAAGACCATATCTGACAAAGAACTGTAAATGTAAGCAGTTATGAGCTAGGGCATGCTAATCTGGAGATTTTTCTGATTTTAATGAACAAATGTTTCTTTGATATTGCTATTGTTGCAATTTTTATCCTACAAGTAAATGTTTTTGTATTTAGTAATTCCTCGTTTTTAGTGATTTGAGTGGGACACTGTCTAAATTGTGTCTATATATAGCACTTTATTCAATATCTTTATATATGTACATACGTCGTCGTCATTATTGCTAGTGAACAAGTTTTCACTCACTTGTTCTATTTATTCATTCTCATTCTCTCTGTTTCGACTCGTTCCAGAGTCGCTGACTTGGTCGAAAAAAGTCAGTTACCTTAAAAACTCAGATAGAGACAGGCAGAATATCTGCTGTTTTTTCATCGTCCGTCGACCTCCCGCGCTAATAAACGAAAACGATAGAAGAAGAATCAAGCATTCGAATCGAAATCAACAAACAAAAAAGTGTATATACGAGTATACATATACATGTGTATGTATGTATGTATATCTATCTCTTGGACAAAGTATTACAGAGGGGCAAGTGCAAACAGTGTATGTATATATGTACATATGTATATATACATAGTATGTCGTGTTCCTGTATTTTATTTTTCTTTATTTTGAATGTTTTGAATGATCTTTTTGTTCTCATATATCTTCGATTTCATTTGGACTTGACGATTTACGTTGTTTAAAAGTTCTCAAAACAGCACACACATCCATACATACACACAACCAAGCAAATATGACACGCGGGAGCAGACAACTTGTTTGCGCTCTCTCTTTCTCACACACTTGATTACAGCAGCAGCGACGATGACGACTACAACGAAAGCAATAAACAAAACGAAATGTGAAAAACAAAATATAAACAAACGGCCCAAAACAGCTGATTACAATTTTTTTTTGTTCGCCACCACACAAAAAGAGTCAAGCACGCGCTGTCATATTAATCGCACTCACTCGCTCTCTCTATTGTTTTGTAACTCGTCGTCTGTGCTCTTTGAATTTATTTGCTGTGCACTCACTTGTAACTGTAACAAGTTTTTATGAGTGCTGCGCAGTTTTCATTACATCTGTGTTTTTCGATTCGAGTTTCACTCAATTTGTTTTGCTCTTTCTCTATCTCTCATGTTGACCTCGCTCGCGGTCTCTTGCACACGCACGTGGTAGTATTTATTTATTGTTGTGTTTTTTTTACTGTTCATTAAACAGCTGTTAACTCTATTTAAATATTTTGCGCTCATCGCGTTGAGCACAATATTCGTTTTCTTTTTTGCGCACAGCTGAATTTAAACTCAATGTTTCATTTTCACTCGTTCGTATCGTTCGTCTTCTCATATATTTATAAGGAATTTTTTTCACACTTTGGTTTGGTGGTTGCGTTCTTGTTTTTCCATGCTTGTGCATCTTTTGCCTGCTGTGTATCCTCTTTGTATCGATTCAAGTGCTTCTAACATGTGTCGTCGCTGCGGCGTATTTTATTTTATTCGCTGTTGTCACTGTCTGCTTTTCTTCTTTGTCTTGAACTCTCCCTCATTTTGTTATCACGACGTTCACTTTGATTCCATTTTCATTCATGCTTTTATATGTATACCTACCTTCTACCTATACAATAAAGAGAATCCGAGATTGCATTATTTAACTAAAAGCAGACGCGATAAATAATTCCCGGAAAGTAGTGTCGCCGTCGTCAATTTTCACCTCTGCCTACTCTGGCGACACTTGCATATTTCATTTTTCTCATGAGGGCTTGACGGACCCTCCTCCCCTTGGTAGATGCATTTTTTCTTCGAATTTTTTTTTGTATTGTACTATCCTGCATATTATAATTAACAGTGGTTATCGTTATTTATACTTTTTAAGCTTGTTTTTCTCTATATACATACATATGTATGTATGTATGTATGTACAGTGGTGTAACAAGTTGAAAGGGGGGTTGAATACGGGTAATGGAAAATCGAGCTAAAGTTAAGTACATATATTGACAAAAGTTCAAAAATAATTTTTCTCTGCATAAAACTCTAAACAATAATTCACTCACGACCATTATATTAAGCTATTAGCTGGTCCATAGTGGTTCAAACGCACCTTTTGAAAGAATGAGAACCAAAAGGATATTTTATTTTTATTTATCTTAACATAAATATTTTTCACTTGTAAATCTTTTGAAATCATGTTCTGCTGCGCTACCTGTGTGTTACCTTTCTAAAATGTAAATGTACATATGTTTTTATTTGAATATCTCCGCTAAATGCGAAGAAAAACGAAATGACGTGCTAATTTTTGATAAAAGCTGTATTTGATTTGTTGCACTCTCTCTGCATTGCACATGTATAAGAGTATGTACATACATACATATATTTATATATACATACGTTGACAAAACGTGACTGACAACAACGGTGTATTCATTGTTCTTTCTTTTTTTCTATCTGACTGGCTTTTGTTTATTTTTATGCATAGTTACACACACATATATTTCCATTCGAAACTATAGACAAAAAAATATACAAATTTAAAGGAAATAAGAAATATATTGAATAACAGCTGTTTGAATTCAACTTCGTCGTAGTTGACAACACTACAATAATTTATTGTGAATGACAAAATTGGTTTTTGCGTTTGGTGCGAGTAAAAAGCAAATGAAAATGCACATGTCAAAGTGCTGTGTCAGAGGAAGGCGGTGTGTAATATGAGACAAGAGAGAGAGAGCAGAGCAGCAATTAATAATAAATATTAATACAAAATTAAAAATAATTGTAATGTATAACTAATTTTTTTTTCATTCTAATTTTATTTACAGATATTTGTGAATAAAACAAATTCGCTCCTAAGTGAAAATTAACCACACAATTCCATATAAAGATACATATGTATATAAAAGAAGAGCAACGAAAAATAACATATAAATAATACTTCAAACGATTAAAGAAGAAGACTGGTGTTTTTAAATACATACAAAAAAAATATATATTTTCCTTGTGCGGTGAAAATTTAAAAGTTTATAATAGAAAAAAATAAATAAATAAATAAACATTGTTTTGTTGTGATATATCTTATATACTATATACAAATGTATAAAAAACAACTGTAAATAGTACGCGTGTTTTATATTTCTAAAATTTCACACAATACTACAATCCTAAAAATATTATATATATAAAATAGAAATTATCAATTCGAGTTTCTTCGGCAAAACAAGTACATCAAACGCACTTTGAGGGCATGTTCAGTGTGATCGAAGTAAGTGCGGTTAAGTGTCGTCTATGGCCGAATCCGTTAAAAGTCAATCGCTCTCTGCACTGACGGAGGGGCACGACGGTAGTAATACAACAACAACACCAACAACAACCTCCACAAGTGTACGTAATAAAATAACCAATAATAATACTACAACTAACAAAACACGTCGCGGACGGCAACATAAACAGAATTTTACTAATACAACAACAAGTAGCGAAACAAGTAACAAAGTCATACAGCATCATCCGTTGTTGCATCAAGTGAATCTAAGTAATCGCAGCAGCGAATCAATAACAACAACAAACCCGTCGACAACTCGTCGCTCACGCAGCAAAGGACGCAACAATAACAGAGGCGTCTCCACTAATCAGAACACAAACGTCACTACAACTGCAAACGCCGCTGCGCTTTCGAAGAACGTTGTAACTCGTACATCAACCCGTCGCGTTGCTAGTTCCTCTCCAGCTTCGTTGTCATCGTCGCCGACAGTTGCTCCGTTGAATAATTCGGAATCGAACTCCATACGCATCGATCGTAAGCGTCATTACCCGAACAGTCACGCTGTCGAATCGTCAACGACATTTAGACAACAACAGGACAAGAGCTATTGTAAGTAAAGTTTAACAATTAATGATAATCATAAGCCGACTAAATTTATAAATCTGTTTTTTTTTTTTTACTCTACACAACAAATAGTTAAACTCGTTTCGCAGATCAATTTCCCGCAGGGTGTGAAAACATATTTATTATTGTTACCACAAAATAGTTAGAATTAGGCCTGACAGATCCCTTACTTATGTATATGTCGCTACAACCGTTAATTGGTCATGGCCGAACGTAGGAAGGCGCACCAGTCGCTATTCTCGTTTGAACGCTGGTGCCAGTCGTTGCTAATACAAAGCTTGCTAAGGTCTTCCCAAACTTAATCATTCCCACGTATGTTCGGTAGCACTTTCTGACGTTGTCAACCAATTGAATTAAGATGACCAGCCCAGTGCAACCGCTGCAGTATTATGCACTGGACTATGTGAACATCATCATTCAGCACGTGGCTCATACGGGTCCTAAACTTGTCTGCAATTTTACTATGTCCAAAAATAGTACGAATAATCTATATTTCGAGCACTCCTAAAAATGCTCTGTTCGATGTTGTCAGGGTCCACGCTTCTGAGCCATACTGCAGGAATGGGATTATCAGTGTCATAGATTCTTATCTTCGTACTTCGAGAGAGGACTTTAAATTTATAAGCATCAAAAGTAGAGTCGATATGTCCTCTGTCTGACTTTTAGTCTTTCGCTAATGTGTAGAACAGACGGAAGAAGGCTGACCCCAGAACCCATAAAGAATATATGTATACTTGATCAACATTAAAGTCGAATCGATATTATTATGTCCGTCTGTCCATTCTTCTTATGTATGAGCAACGAGATTTCGGAGACTAAAATATAAAGCCACCAACTTAGATTGGCCTGATACGTATACAGATCCAGATTAGAAATCATGTTGACTGCTACTCTCACAATATGGATATTTATTCCTAAAGGCATACTTTGTTAATAGTTGGTACCGGCTTGTTGGTTTTACGATGTGCCAAAGATTGGTCGCCAGGTTACCACACTGGACCTCGACTCAGCCATGGAAGTGGTCCAAGTAGTTGTAATTACAAACTAAAACAATTGCCCTGTTATCTAACAATGTGAATAATCTTGTTGCGAAGCATTGAAAGGCAAAATCGTTAGAACGATTGGATATTTGCTGCTACTACAATAGCCAAGGCAGTCGCTCCAGATGTCAATCAATCAATATCATTGGTGATGTTGAAGCACCTCGGACCTATAGCAGTATATGTTGATGGTGGCTCTAGACATGAACAACACATTTGATGCAGTTGATCATGCAATCTTGTTTTAAGACGTGGATACCACCTCACTACACGACAAAACAAAAAACCTATCTTAATACTAGGATGGAATACATTGTGTTCAGGAAGGTGGGGTCGGGGTATCGAAACTTAAAGATGGGTGTACCTCAGGATATTTAGAGAGCTTTTAATTTTTTTTCAATGAACTTAACCCATAAGTCGTCGGCTTCCATTTTCACCTCCTGGAGTAAAAAACGTAACCTGTTTAAAAAACATCCACTTGAAATTTTAATGGGCATGCCCACTTTTCGGGGCAGCACTCACACGATCCCACCATCTTTTTTGCCTTTTTTTTATGAAATTAAAGTCAATATGACCTTAAAATTATGACTTCTTATGAATGAACGCTTCACATTCATACCAATGGGTGTGTCCCGCCCAACTTTAGTGGTAGCCCCATACAAATTTCTCAATTAGGTTTCTTTCTTTTTAGCTTTTTATACGACATGCAATTTCGTGTAAAGTGTATTAAAGCCTCGGTTCCATGGAATTTGCAGCTTTTTTTTCTTGTTTTTGTATCAATTTTTAAAATAACCAGCAGATAGAATGTTCATTTTGTTTTAAGTCCTAGAGTATCCGCAACATCATGCCTCATACAAACCCACCACCCTCCTTTATGTTTTCTATCAAAAACTGCTGCCCGGAACATTGTCTTATTTTTAAGCAACTTCAAAAATCGGAGGAGGGTCTCAATTCGTCGGAATTTTTTTTAGTTTCGGCGAGAATTTATTTTTTGTTTCAATGATGTGATCCTTGAGGAAATCATCAAGCTTAAATTTGCATAATCATGTTGCTAATATAAGATAACATAACCAAGGGTGCAGGGTGTTTCAAAGTTGTGAACTCTCGACTGCTGCATTCTTAGTGGGTTTTATACCATTAACACATTGTGAAATGGCATCAGTTTGTCTGAAACTTAGCAACGCATTGAAGGAGGCATCGTTAGATCCCATAAAATATATAGTAAATTGTTCTGTGGTGTTGCTCATTTTTTGGGTTTAAATTTGTTTCGATATCTGATCGAAAGTCAGTATTTAGGCATCTTTTTTTTCCAAGGTTTTGGAGTCCCTATTGATATGCCCGCTATTTAGGATAGCCCCATATATGTGCACCGCGCACTTCTGTGTTTTTGTGTAAGAAACTTTTTTGTTTATGTCAATATCAGCTTGAAGTCCGTTATTGTGCCTTCTTATAGCCGCTTCCCATACATATTTTAAGGGACGTGTGTCGAAGAAGAATCCATATAGACAGGTTTGAACTAACAAATAGTCTCCGAGATTTGTTCGTTGAAACAAACCGTCGGAACTTATTTAGGTGGCTCTACAACCGTCTGCCGGTCAAGGCCGCAGGAAAGCGCACCATTCGGTGTAGTTTAGTGCGCGCCGGCGCCAGACGCTGGCAATCCGGAGCTTCTTCAGGTCATCATAGACCTGATCTTGCCATCTTAAGCGCGGACGTCATCTCTGACGCCGTTCATCAATCAAGTTCAGGTTTCCATTGTAAACCTTTAGTGCTGTAGCTTCTGGGTCATCCGGATGAGGTGACCAGCCCAGTGCAGCCGCTGGAATTTAATGTGCTGGACTATGTCAACCTCATAATACAGCTCATACAGCTCGTGATTCATACGGGTCCTAAACTCGACGCCAACTCTAAGGGGACCAAAAATCCGACGAAGAATCATTCTCTCGAACACTCCTAAAGACGCTGTATCCGTTGATGTCAGTGTCCATGCTTCTGCGCCATACAGCAGAATCGGGATCATCAGTGTCGTATAGATTTTTATCTTCGCAGTTCGAGAGAGGGCTCTAATTCTAATATGCTTGCGGAACCCAAAGTAGCAGCGATTAGCAAGCGTGATACCACGTTCAGATAGGGCGTTGTAGAACTTCGTTTTTATTGGCGTGTCGAAAGCAGCCTTATAATCGACAAATAGGTGGTGTGTGTCTTTATTGTACTCATGGGTCTTTTCCAGGATTTGGCGTAAAGTGAAAATTTGGTCACTGGTCGACCTCTTTGGTCTGAAGCCACACTGATACTGGCCTATCAGTGCATTCGTGTATGGTTCCAGCCGTTTACACAGTACGTGGGACAGAATTTTGTATCCTATTGAAAGGAGACTTATTCCCCGATAGTTCGCGCAGACAGCGGGGTCTCCTTTCTTGAAGATAGGACAAAGAACACTGAGATTCCAATCGTTGGGCATGCATGGTGCATACGCCTTACCAACTCTTCGCCACCGGTCTTGAATAGCTCAGCTGGCAACTCATCGGAGCCTGCCGCTTTGTTATTCTTCTTACTGAGTCGACCTCGTATTCTCTTCATCGCCCCCGAGTAGATTAGAGAAGTGACTTCTCCATAGTCTCAGTGATTCCTGTGCATCTGTAACCAGACTTCCATTATTGTCCTTGCAGAAAGAAACTCCGGGCTTGAAACCTCCGCTCAGACGCTTGACCTTCGAGATTCATTTCTTTGACATAACACCTCAACATCCTCAAGCTTACGCCTTTCTTGTGCCTTTTTTTGCGTCTGAAAAGGCGTTTCTCCTCTCTCCGTTTCTCACGATATCGCTGGAGGTAGCGTCGTGAGACCGTCGGAAAGGGTTGGATATTTAGACTCTCCTTTTTCCTCTTCAGATAAATATGAACATACTAACGGTCACTTTAAGGGGTACCCCTCATACAAATATGGTACCCATTTTTAATTTTTTGTTTGGAAATTGTTTGATTTTATTGTCAATTAACGCGAAAAACATCAAATTTAATAAAATAAGTGCAGATCTGACTACTTCCGAATAAACCAGATTTTGTATAATTTTTTTTTTAATTAATTCAAATTTTTCGTCAGTTCTCATAAAATAGTGCGCACATCTCCAGATAAGACCACTAAAGAATATAGCCACATACAAATATATGATTTACAAAGGAGCCTTAAACAAGGAACAGGGTATCGAAATCGAGAAAACACATAGTCAATACCAATTTTAAATTTTGCGTGGTTGTTTTGAATGGTCAGATGATACATACACATATATTAATGAGCGTGCCTCGCCTAATTTTACGGGTAGCCCCCATATAAACCAACCTGCTACTATATAGCTGTTATATGAGTCCAAATGGTATCGGAGTTTCATATCATCCGAAGGTAAAAGTTTGTATTGTTTAAATAATAATTGTTTTGAAATTGGTTCGCTCGCTACATTACATACAAAAGGAGAATCCAATTAAGTTTAACATTAAATTTCATTAACAATAGCTAAATATATTTAACTTAAATTAAAAAAGATTTGAGGCATCTATTGTTCATCTATCAAGCGCGCTGGCTAGCATGGCTAGAGGCCAAAGCCCACTCATTGATAAGTTTCTTTAGTTTATCTATTTTCCAAATTATTTCAAACCCAACATAATTATCTCCAACCACGACCGCTAAAAAGGGACCGTTGGTGTTAAATGCATATATAGAAATACATACACGGTGTGATCTAAAAATAACCGTATTTTTTAGTTATACAATAAAACAAGAATGGTATTACGTTTCAAAGCTAATATTTATTTAAAATATGATCCATTTAACTCAATACACCATTTGGAACGCTCAACCAATTTATCCATAGACTTTAAACTCGCTTTTTGGGATGTTCTTTAGCACCTGTGTCACGGCTGCTTGTATGGCTGGTATGTCATCGTAAAAGCTCCTTTCATTGCAGTTTTCATTTTTGGGAAGAGAAAATAATCGCACGGTGATATATCATGCGAATACGGAGGGTGGTCGATGAGACATCTGTTTTTTCATGAAAAAATCATTGACTACACGAGCGCTATTTTGATCATCATTTAACTGATGTGGAACAAAACGTGCACACATCTTTCTTTTACACAACTCTTCAGTTAATATTTTGTAGATTGTACAGTAAGATGAATTTAATACTTCTGCCAGCATTCTCACAGCGAAATTTACACCGAAAGCGATTATTTCACTTATTTTTTCCACTTCGATTAGATGCTTCGGTTGTTCAAGGTCTTGGATCATCATTTCAATCATCACGACCGTTTTTAATTCGTGTAAACTTGAGTACGACTCATACAATCATCATCATAAACTTTTTTTTAACAATTCGTAAGTCTCAGCAAATTTGTTTCCGAGTTTAAGACAAAATTTAATATTTGCTCTTTTGTTTTTACGATATAACTACAAAAACTGTTGTTATTAAAAACGTGTCATTTTGTAAACTTTCGAAAGAAGAAAAATGTACTTTTCTAACACTGTCAACATTTAATAGATGGCGCTACGTGTTCTATGATTTAAATTAAAAGTTTGGTTATTTTTAGACCCACATTGTACATTACAGGAATTTTTTAAATCTAAGCAACCTTAAAAAAAAAAAACTGAAGTAAAGGGCAAGTGTGAAAAGTATTTAAACTTCAGTACCACTTGTATATTCTAACAAAATTCTGGTGTATTTAAGTCAAGATATTTACTTCATTTTTGTCATTCAAAATTCTCATTATTACATGCTACCAGATTAATATACATCTATTATTATAAATATACGTGACCAAGCTAATAAAGCATTTTTTAATGTCACTTGCAGCCGCTTCTAGTGGTGATCAACCAACTGATTTGAGTTCACCGCTTAAAAAGCGACGACACCACCCAATAGAGAATTTTTCTTCGGTAACGCTTAAATCAACCAGCACAACCGAAGGGATTGCAACAGCAGCGATATTCACAACCGGTAGCGGAGTTGCAGCAACACGAGTTTGTGGTGCAAGCGGTGTTGTCGATCAGCTCAGTGGAGATTGTGTGGCGCAACGTACGCGTTCCAAGACAGTTTCACCGGAAGGACCCAACGTTAGTCTAGCTACAACCAGTCGTCGTGAGTCACAGCAAAAACAGCTGACTTTCAGTAAGGAAAGTAAAACCCAAAAGCGGAAATCAAGTACCACAGTAGACGTTGCATCAACTGCGGCTTCATCACCGACAGCGTCAACAACATCGGCAGCGGCCACACCACTTAGAGGCGGCGGTGCACGAAATAAGAGTAATCTATTAAACTACTATCGTAAAACGCGTAAAGTAAGCCACAGCCGATCAAAGGCGGCCGCCATTGACGAGAGCGATTCGACTAGTACCTCATCACAGTCGTCACCGAAAAACTTAAACACCACTCGAAAAGTTTTTGATACAGCCGTAGCAACTAACCACCACATCACAAACGCTCAACTAGGAACATCTAAATCGTCGTCGTCAGCAAGTAATAAGCTTAATCGTAAACTCGGCGTAGGTATTTCAAATTTGAGCTCAACTGTTGGCGTACCATCGTTTCCGTCGACTGCTGCTTTTGCAACGACCGTAACAACCGCGCCAGTTATTGATAAGAAACCGCTAGCGAAGTCTATATCAGTTGTTGGCTCCAAGGTACAATTTAGTACGAAGTTGTCAACCGCTGCCGTCGCCGCTGCCTGCGCTCAAGACGCAGTTGTTGCAGCGATTGTTGAAACTGCTTCACTGAATAGTGGTACTGACTTACAAACAGGAACCGGAACATTAGTAACCGCGCAAAAACCGAATTACAACTTTACACGCAAATCACATTTGTATACAAAAGATAGTAACAACGAATCGATCGCATCATCACATATACCGATAACTGATTCCATTGCGGCTGACGCGCAAGTAACAGCACAACCAACGTCTACACCAGCAGCACCAGCTACAGGCTCTTCAATATTTGTAGAGTCAAATACCGTCACTGTTGACGGCGCTGTTCCCGCATCAACCGGTATTAATTTAAGACGTTCAGATAAATATACAAAATACCGCAAAAGTTTACGCAATTATCAACAATTGTTGGCACAACTGGATAACACACTGCCTGCAACGCCGGAGGCAGTCGATCCCTCCGACAGCAACACATCAGCGGCAGCTAAAGAGAAGGTTGCCGTCGTTGCCCCACAAGTCGAGGCAAGCGACGAGGACGAAATTGAGGAGGACGTTGACAACGAGGTCATTGACGACGAAGAGGAGGACGTTGAAGAGGAAGAGGAACCCGTGGAAAGGGATAGTTACATTGAATTTGTTGCAAACAACGATTCAGGTGAAGACTACGAGGAGAACGCACAAATCGTTGCCGAAGAAGACGAGATCAGTGACGAAGACGATCTCGACGACGACGACGAAGATCTCGACGACGAGGATTTAGACGAAGAACTAGAGGAGGTACTGATAGGCGAATTAAGGGGTAAGTCAATAATGCAAAAGTTTTTATTTATTTATGTGATGTTCTACGTTCTTTCGATTCTACAACAATTTTTATATAAAATATCTATTAAAAAAAATGTATATAATTTATACATACCAAGTTTTGTAGGGAAATTTTTTTTTTTTTAAATGTACGTATGCCTGAGTGTGTTTGTATATATGTATATATGTGTGTGAATGTATCTATACCAATATATAATTTATTTTCGGATTCTATTAATTTAATCATTAAAAATGAACATTTTTGTTTTATTCTCATTTTCGCCACTTTTAACTTTACATCGTTTCAATGCATTGTACAATGTTTCACCCATTTATATATACATATTTTGTTTTTAAACTAAACATTACATATATAATTTTTAAAATAGCGTTCGCTTTATTTTTTTATGTTAATGTTAAAAAGACATTCTCCCGTGTTCCCAATATCACTATCGAATACATTGTTCGGAAGTGGTATCGTTAAACTGGTCAGTTTCTCACTTTCAAGGACTTTGGGCTTGGAATTTATATTCGCAATGTCATGTGAATTCAAACCGCATAATCCTTTTGAACGGGAAACCACTGTCGAACAATTTATTCTAAAGTGAAATTGGGAACACTTTATTAATATAGCTTTATAGTTTTCCAACTTTAACTTTTTTTTATACTTGAGCCTAAGGCATTGCGCATAACATGAGGTATTCAGTCAGTCGTTTTCGTTGATTTGGGGTGGAGTGTGATAAAAGATTATATATTAAATAAAGAATTTCCAAACGCGTTACGATATTTAAGAATAACCAAACATACACGCAAAAGATGTATTAAATTCAATGTTTTATTTAAGAATCTCTCTTAATGGTAGAATTTATATAATTTTATTGTTTAAATCCCTTATAAAGAACGACTCTATTGAGCGAGTTAGGGAGCTGTAGAGTGGGCGACTCCCACCCTGCAAAAATCATTTCCCACCTTAGAAAAATCGAATCTAATCGAATTACCGAATTTGGAACCTTGCGGTTGCTTATCTATTGGATGGGTATTAAAAACCCTTAACTACGCCCATGGATAACAGTATACTGTACATATGTTTAGAGGAGATGTATAGAAGCAATTTTGGTTCAATTTAGTCTGAATTTAAGTTTTGTACGATTTACACAAAGTAAGATAAATATATTATTGCTTTAGTTTACAAATTTTAAATTTAGAAAATTAGAAACTTTCTATTAAATTTTTTTAGAGTAATTTGGGTACGCTGAAACGACAATAATTCTCATTGTTTTTAATTTGGGCTATTCACATAGATAATGGTTTATTTGTATTTTTCGATTTACGATTTTACTAACAAGCTCTACCACACGAAGATTGGACAAAAAAAATTTAAAATATTTATTGTAAATTAATGAAAAATACTGAAAGTCAATGCAGAATGTTGTTTTAATATCTTAACATATGAAAATTTTAACACTGTATTGCGAGCGTACATTTTCACAATTGTTCTACTTATCGTGTTAAAATTAGTTGATGACAGATACATACTAAGTAACTCGACACAGAAATTAACGTTCGATAAATTTTCAAATCAATACAATTAGCAGAGTTTCAAAATTTTTGTTAATTCTGTGTAATCGAACTCAATAAACCACAAAAATACCAAAATATCTATCAGGGCAGAGGACACTACTTGTCTTCGCCTTTTGCAATACTGCCAGTGATAAAATGTTCACACGTTAGAACGAAAATGGTTAAGTTCAGTTCTCTCAAAACTTTTACATAATGTTGTTGTGTGTATTGGAATTTGTATACGTTAAAACGATTAGACAATATTATGACTAGGCTTATTGATTTAGCAGTAAATTGTAATCCTTGTTTTTCTTTATTTCTATCATAACATTTTCATTTTGACTGATCTGGGTCTGGTAGGATTTAAATCAAATTAAAAATGTGAAACCGGGATATTAGATTTTTGAAAAAAATTTATGAAATTCGTTAGTTTTATGGATTTGAAATTTCATTAAAATTAACTCAATAATTTTTCATTCGATCGAAACGAAGTGACGTAACGTTGGACTTGTAATCTAATAACATTTCTAACGGTTTACCACTTATCTCGATCGGACTTGCCGTTTACTTTGGACGCTGTTTTATAACACGAACATACTCATTTTTCCTTATTTTATCCGTTCACAAGCGTCGGACTGAATAGAAAATCCGAACGAAATAAGTGATAATTCGTTAAAACGGTGATCAAATTTGAACTTTCTTTAGCTACCTCAACCATTTGTCGTTCGATCGATACGAAATAGATACCGGTGGACTCGCTATTTACTCCCACAATCGGGTTTGCCTCCAGTCTGGTCGTAAAAACAAATATACCGTTATCTTGGTCAATTGAAAAAAAATCTGTTTAATTTTTCGTGTTCAGCACACCATTCTGGGATAAAACAAAAACAAACAAAAAATTTAAGATATAGCCCGGTACGCGAATGCATTTAACAAGCAGAAGGAGGCATGGTGTGGGCCCCGTAAAGTAAAGTAAAAGTATTCTTGATCAGCATTGAAAATTGAGACGATTTAGTCATGTCCTTCGGTCTGGTTTATGAAACAACAGATCTCACGAACTATAAGAGCT
This sequence comes from Leucophenga montana, assembly GCA_035044765.1. Taxonomy (NCBI): domain Eukaryota; kingdom Metazoa; phylum Arthropoda; class Insecta; order Diptera; family Drosophilidae; genus Leucophenga; species Leucophenga montana. The sequence continues at coordinate 1,886,530 of JAWNNQ010001873.1, forward strand.
AGAGACTTGAAACTTTAGATTTAACATTTAGACTCTCCTCAATCACACACATTGAGTTTATAAAGTCAAATTTTATTTTTTTTTAAATATTTTGTGGTAATTTTTGTTTTGTTCTGTAATTTGTTTTAATTTATAATTTTGTTTTTATATATTAATTTAAAACATTTTTTTTTTATTTTTAATATAAGTTTTATTGGGCTACAATTAGTTTAGGTATTTTTAGTCGAGAATACGAGTACATGATTGGTCCATTCTTTCTTGTTAAAATTGGCGATACCGTGAAAGCCGTGCTAGAAAAAGTTTTTTGGCATAGTCGGACCCTCAATTCGCCGGATAAATAAGTCACTGTCATTCGCATTTTTTGTTCCCTGGGCTATTTTATTCCCTGGTATTAGCAGTGTGTCAATATTTGTGCAGTATTAAAGTAATTAAGTATGATTAGTTTGAATCATAGCACAAGTATAAGGGTGAAATAATATTTTTCGCTGAGAATTTTATGTCTCATTTAAACTTGACTGAATATCTCATAGTTGTGCGCTTAAATGATACAGAACAATTAATAATATGCATCTGCATTGAATGTCTGTTTAGATAGTTTATTGTAAATAAATTTGTATATAACCCATTCTATGTACGTATATATTAAATGTTTAAGTTATTTTTATTAATGAGTCAAACAGAATTTCTCAGTGCTGTCACCTTTAGAGATAAACAGAATAAGGTTTAGCTCATTCAATATATAGGACATGCATGCCTGATTTAAGTTGAAGAATTTACTATATACTAACCCACATCGAATCAATTTAAACTTAGCTTTTCCACCAAATCTATGCGAAAAACCAAAATTATTCCTGAGAAAAGAAAGGAACACAAATACCAAGCACTACTTTATTAACTAAATCTCATTTTATATTAATAAATTTCTTCTTTGATTTGAGTTGCTATAATTTTCCTTTATTTTTATGATGCACATAGTTTATTTCATATCTTAAGGCTTTTTTTTTAATGTTCGTCATAATATAAAGGATTTAGATAAGTTTTTGTACGAAAAAAGCGTATTTGTTAAGAGAAAGTAATAAATAAATGGAGGTGGCAGCTCTGGCAGTGCGAGACGACAACGACGACGTTCCAACAACAAATGATTTATTTTATCTATTTTTTGTTGTTTTTATTTTATTAATTTTTTAGGTTGTGAAATTTGGTTCTTTTTAAAATTTTTTTTTGAAATTGTAAATTCTACTTTATTCGGAAATTTTCTTATTTGATTTGCACGTTGTTGTTGTTGCGGTGCCAATGTAGATGTTACATAAAAAATATATATACCTATCAGTTTAAATGAATGTTTAAATAAATTGTGAAAGTGTAAGCATATATATAACACTAGTTTACAGAAATAAAATAAGAACTTTCTCTTACATATTTTTAGAGTAATTTGGGTGCGCTGAGTACGAAAAACACTAACGGTATATAATGTTTTCCGATGTTCGATTTTACCTAAACCATCGTCCAGAGAGGGTGGAAAACACAATCGAAATCTTAAATCGTTACAAAGGTGATTTAGTTACCCGTCCAACAGTATCGAATTCATTTCGTTTTTCTCATTTGAATACCTGTTCTCAACAATAAATAATTCCAAGGCCCTATCAGACCAAAATCGGATATAAAATTAAAATGTTATAGAAGGAGAAGAAACCAGTTTTTAAATGAAGTACCTGAAATTTTCATTAATTTAAAATAAATAAATAAAAATATTATTTTTTTTCTTCTATAACGGTTTTATTTTTATCTGATACTTGATCGTAATATTGATTTTTGTTTGACTAAACGATTAAATATGTTGAACTTGGGACATTTGAAATAGTTTTTGTTAAAAAAAGGACACAAAACTGAAAAATGTATAAAATGTAACTAATTCATTTTTCATTCGATTGAAACGAATTGGAAGCCGTTACACGGGTAATTCTAACTGTATATCGTTTCGATCGGGATTGCCATTCACACTATCGACGCTGGTTTAAGTAAAATCATACATCGGAGAACACAATTACACCATTATCGTATGTGCAAGGCCGAAATTATCAGTATTCGTGTTCAACGCACCCAAATTACAGTACAGAAGTGTAAGAAAAACATGCTATCGTTCGAAATTCATATTTGTAAAATAGTGTAATAATTATAAGCTAAAACGGTTCGTTTTCTTTGTAAACTTTTTAATTGAAATGTAAATTTTTTTGTTTTAATCATATAAAACGAACTCATGCTTGCTGTTGATGATGATGATGATGTTGTTGTTACATTGCAATATGTTGATAATAAAACAACAACAAAACCCACGCCAACAATATACAGAAAGAACTTCAAATCGAGAGGCGTTGGTTGGCTGGATACAACAGAAACAATGGAATAAAATGAGAACAGCAACTATTTTAATAATTAATATTACACGTGATGAAGAGCTGAAAATGTAGACCACATGCATGCAAAAAAAATTAACAAATTGAATCTGAAGAACTTCGACGACTATATGAAATCATAAACACTTAAATAATAAAACTTTATCTAGAAGGACATACGCCGGGACCGATTGGCAAATAAAGAAAGTTTAGTTGTAGTTGAAGTTGTAGTCTTCGCGTCGCGACAGTTGCAAGAAGCTACCTGAAGTTAGCAACAGCAACATCATCATTGTCAGCGACAACAACGACAACGTAAAAAAAATAAAATACAATAAATGAATGCATCTAATAAGGATGAGGACAACAAAAAAAAATTAATCTCGAAAAGCATTATTTGATCTGAACGATCTTAATTTTATACAAAATAAAGCATTTTGTTCATTTGTTATATCTCGAATATATTTCCCTAACACATCAAATTATACTATATATTACTATAAGACTTCTGCAACAACAACAACAGTAGCAACAACACATGTATTAACAAACAAAAAAACAAATATAGAAAGTAGTAGCGTAGCTAATATACTCTTCCTTCATGATCGTTACGAAAAAAAATTATTGAATCAAATAAAAATTAAAAACAAAATTAATTATCTACCGACAAAAATCACATAAAAAAAAAACAACATACGCAAAACGTTTTCGGTGTTTAATAGTCCTTCCCACTCCTCCCTCCTCCACAATTAAAGGTCACGGACCAGATACATCGGCAGCAACTTATAGGCAAAGACGCTGCAACCGCCAACAGAAACAGCAGCTAGATACAGAAACAACTGTTGCCTTCGCCTCCGCCGCCCAACCAGTCACCAACGTAAATAACAACAACAGCCAAACAAAACAGAAACTACTATTAACAACAATAACTACACTAACCGGATCGACGACGACAACGTCAAAGACGACATCGACGGCAACGACGAAGCCGTCGCCCTCCAAAGTGGACATACGGAATACTCTAACTTCGCCGCCGACGTCAATAACAACAACAACTACGACGTCGGGCTACCAACGCGCCCCAAATCTGGGGGCACGTCAAACGCGCAGCACTGGAGGCGCTAATGAATATGCTAGCAGCGGTAGCGGAACAAGCCTAAATTACGTGTCAACCACGACGGCAATAGTAGGCGGAGTAGGAGCTCCACCGTCACAACAGCTATCGTCGCTACATTTGCCACCAGCAGCGCCATCAGGAGGAGGCAGCACACACACAACGCCTTATTTAACGCATTACACAGCTGCACACCAAGCAGCACTTCCGTCTTTGCCACCACCAGCGCCAACACAAACACAATTTACGGCACATTTATTGCCGAATACAACGGCGCCTGCTGCATTTGCAGCAGCACCGCCGCCGCACTATTTGCATTTTCAGCAACAACCGCAACAACAACAGCATCATCATCATCATTCGCAACAGTCGTTGCCGCCATCACATCAGGCGCATAATGCGCCACAACAAGTGCATTATTATCAAGCAGCCTCAATAGCCGTAACTCCCATTTTAAATCTTAATCACTATCAATCAACAGGCGGCGGCATACCGCCAACACACGTACCGCCGATTGCAGCACAGCAGCAAGCACCAGCACCACCAGGCGCACGTGTCGCCGGCGGTGTAACTAACGTTAACGCAGCCAACGCATCAGTTGCTCTTGGTGGACCCTTACTTTATCCACCACCACCACAAATTGCTCGTTATCCGACGACAACTTTTGTACCACAGCAACACGGCAGTCAGCAGTATTCAAGCAGCACACACGCGCCGCCTTTAGTTAATAGTTCTTCGGCAGCAGGTGTAGTTCAATCAAGTGTTAGTGCTCAGCAGCAGCAGCAGCAGCAGCAGCAGCATCATCAGCAGCAGCAGCAACAACTACAACAGCAACTGCAACAACAACAGCAACAACATCACTCATCGACTCTAAGACGAAGCTCACGTGGCAAGACGGGTTCTTGTGTAAGCTCAGCAGCGGCGCAGCAGCAGCAGCAACAACAGCAGCAGCAGCAGCAGCAACAACAACAACAACATCATCATCACCTCCACCACCATCAGCAGCAACAGCCACAACAGCATAACGGAGGTGGTGTTGGTGGAACATCAGCTATTGTCGCCGCCGCCTCTTTGCAACAATTGCCCTTGCCACCCGGTTATCAATATCAACAATTGACTGCTGGTAACGCTGTTGTTGTACACGTACGTCAGCAGCCGGCATCGCTGCAACATCAACAGCATCCACATCCCCTCGCACATCCACCACCGCCGCATCCACATCACCACCAACAACAACAACAGTTACACCAACAAGTGGCAGCACATCAGCATCAACAACGTGCCACAATCGTTCAGCCGGGTTTCCTTTTCAGCTACCGCACAAACCCGACGACTTCCTCGTCTTCGTCGTCCGCTGTTGGAGCTCATACAATTGTTACTGGTACGTCGTCCAGTGCTGCCGTTGCTGCCGCCTCCACTTCGTCGTCAGCAGCAGCTGCTGCGGCGGCGCATACAAATTCGCATCTAAGCCAAAGCAAAGCAAGTGGTAAGTTTGCGACAGCAAAAAAAACAAGAACAAGTAACTGCAGAAGCTTTAACCAATCAATCCAACAAACCACACATATGTAAAATTTTTTTTTTTAACATACACACAAAGACACACTCACACACACACACACACATACAGTCGCGACTTGGGCAACAATTGTGGGACTGTTTCTTTGTTCTTGGCTTGCATGTTTATGGGACTTAGTGGAATGGAGATTTTTAATAGTTAGAGGAAGGCAAGCTAGAGACTATATAAGAAGAAGTACTATAATATTAAACTGCGGTGGTGCTATAACCATTTTAGGTTAACTTGAGCATTTGTTAAAGATAAATACCTGGGTCACTATGATGACTACGTCAGTGGTGCGCGCCAGTGTTATAGCTGTCTTTGCTGTTGGTCTGTTGTCTGGTTCGTTCTGAACCTGCTGTTGTTTTACATCTTATTACTACTTTATCATGCTCAAATTTGGACTTGGTATCTTCTTATATATATATATATATATATATATATATATATATATATATATATATATATATATATATATATATCCCTTATACTTTTAGCTTACTTTTAGATTAGGTCGTCCACTTGGTGCTGGTTATTATAAAGATAAGCGCTGCCGGCATTTGCCATTAAGTTATTTACTAAAGGGTTGTTTGTTGTATACCTATGCGTACATATTAAGATTACTATTTTCGGGCTTACGTACAAATGGCCAATTTAATTCATTAACAACGCGTGAGTTCGCGATTTGACGATATACACTCATAATGAAAAAAGTATTGTAACAAGCTCTTATTAAAGCAATCGATGACTTAACTTAGAGCCAAAAAAAAGAGTAGAAGACTGTTGCTGCATATTTGAACAATGAAGTAAATTACGTTTTTTATGTTCCATAAAAAAAAATTTGCTTTATTTTTTTTTTTTAAATTTTAATATTGTATCGGATTTATGAGTTTATATTTTATTATCGGGTGTATATTATATTATTTTAAATCTTTTACCGCGTGCGTGTCCAAGTCTTATACTCTTCATGATTTGATTTTGTCGTTCTTGTATTAAATTCACAAATCCAAAAATTCTATTCAGCAGCTTCGGATGCATTAAGCTTTAGTTTAATGGCACAACAACCGCCGTCAAGTGGACCGCCGTCACATACGGGTGGACAGCAGGTGACAACAGGTAAAAAGACTACATTTTGTCTTGTCCCCATTCCACTCCAACATTCAACACAATAAGAGCGCGTCTCATTCTTGACCACACAACAACCCCTAACCGTTCATATTTAGTCACGCTGTTTGTCTTCATTCACATAACAAAAGACACAGTCATGCTCACACACGCATACACACTATTAACTTTTTTCATGTTTGATTTAATTAATTTATTGTTTGGCATTTTTACAAATAACATCCCCACAAATTTCGACCTGCATTGAGTTATTATTTTGTTTTTCGAAATTTTTACGCACGTTCCATTACCAACCCAAAACATGCATACCACCAAGGTGACAGCACTGATAATCATTTGATTTTTTTTTTATTATATTTTTAAAATAAAATTTTTTTGTTTTACTTTTTACGGCCTTCAAACAGGACAATAACTTGATCATTTTCTTTTTTAATTTCTTAGGAAATTCAAACAATCTCTCAGTAGCTTCCGCTTTGGGCGCCAATACATCGTCAGCCGCCGCTTCGTCGCAGGGTGCCGGTGGTGGCGGTAGTGGTTCCACCGGCGCAGCTGCCGCGAATGTTGCCGGAGGCACATCTGTAGCCGGTGGCAATGGCGGCGGAACCAATCAACAGCAACAACATGGTGATTCGGAGAGCGATGATAGTGAGGTCGGACGTCTGCAGGCACTGTTGGAAGCACGTGGTTTACCGCCGCATCTATTTGGTGCACTGGGTCCACGCATGACACACATCCTGCATCGTACCATTGGCAACAGCAGTTCGTCTAAGGCGCAGCAGCTGCTTCAGGGTTTACAGTCGCACGATGAGTCGCAACAGTTACAAGCTGCTATTGAGATGTGTCAAATGCTCGTTATGGGAAATGAGGATACACTGGCTGGTTTTCCCATTAAACAGGTGGTGCCAGCTCTTATTACATTGCTGCGCATGGAACACAACTTCGACATTATGAATAACGCGTGTCGCGCCTTGGCTTACATGCTGGAGGCATTGCCGCGCTCCTCAGGCACTGTCGTCGAGGCGGTGCCAGTTTTCTTGGAAAAACTTCAAGTTATACAGTGTATGGATGTAGCTGAGCAGAGTTTGACTGCTTTGGAAATTTTATCACGTCGCCATAACAAGGCTATACTGCAAGCAAATGGCATCACTGCGTGTCTCACTTATCTGGATTTCTTCTCAATTGTGGCACAGCGTGCAGCGCTAGCCATTACAGCTAACTGTTGCCTAAACATGCATCCGGAAGAATTTCATTTCGTTGGAGAAAGTTTGCCACTGCTAGCACGTTTGCTTTCACAACAGGATAAGAAGAGTGTGGAAAGTGTTTGTTCGGCTTTTTGTCGTCTCGTCGAGAGCTTCCAACACGACTCGAAACGCCTGAAAGAGATTGCCAGCATGGAATTACTTAAAAACTGTCAACAGTTGTTGGTTGTAACTCCGGCCATACTGAACACTGGCACATTCACAGCGGTAGTGCGTATGTTGAGTCTGATGTGCGGCAATTGTCCCGATCTGGCAATCTCATTGCTGCGCAATGATATCGCTGCTACGCTTTTGTATTTACTCACAGGCAATACAGATCCACAGACGAACGCAACAGCTACTGCCACACATGTAGAACTTATACCGCGATCGCCTTCTGAGCTATATGAACTGACATGTTTGATAGGTGAATTAATGCCACGTCTGCCGACTGATGGCATTTTCACTGTTGATGCATTGCTAGACAGGCCATCGCTGAATACTCAAGACCAGGTACAGTGGCAATGGCGCGATGATCGTGGAGCCTGGCATAACTACTCCATGATTGATTCACGTATGATTGAGGCTGGGCATCAAAACTCTGAAGATGAAGTAAGTTTGAGCACTCTTGGTCGCACGTATACCATCGATTTCCATGCTATGCAGCAGATCAACGAGGACACGGGCACAACACGACCAGTGCAGCGTAAGATTAACCCGAACTATGTTCCATCTGCGGTACAATCGGCGAACAACAGCACAGGACAAGATCTTTCGACGAACAGTGCTAACGCCAATTCAACAAACGCTGATGCATTAAATTCCACTTTAGCATCAGCTAATAACAACACGAACAGCGCTCAAAAGCGTCGTCCATCAGTCGATGCGCGTATTGCGGCCCTGAAGGAGGAACGAGGTTTGGCTGCCGATTTTATAAAGCACATATTTAATGTACTGTACGAGGTGTATAGTTCATCTGCTGGACCAAATGTGCGCTACAAGTGCTTGCGTGCCTTGCTGCGTATGGTTTACTATGCGACGCCCGAGTTGCTTAGGTCTGTGCTTAAATATCAGCTTGTATCGAGTCACATTGCTGGTATGTTGGGCAGCAACGATTTGCGTATTGTTGTTGGTGCACTGCAAATGGCTGAAATCTTAATGCAACAGTTACCAGAAATATTTGGAACGCATTTCCGTCGTGAGGGTGTCATCTATCAGTTCACACAACTGACTGACCCAAATAATCCTATTTGTGCCAATCCATCTCCCAAACCATTAAGCACAACGGGTGCTGCAGCATCAGGCAGTGGCTCGCAAAGTGCACCAGCTTCGGCTTCGAGTCTGCAAGTGAATCCCTTCTTTATGGACAATACTACCGGCGGTTCAAACAGCGCGACAACAACTCCCAATTCTTCTAAACACCAGTCATACACTGTCAAGAGTTTTTCACATGCAATGAATGCGTTAACCGCTAATGCTAATGCTGCGGCAGCCGCTGCTGCCGCTGCACACTCGTCAGGTATGCCCACAAGTAGCTCAATTGCTATCGGCATCAATCCCTCGTCAACGGCTTTGGTTGATGGCACTGCAGCAAGTGGAGGAGGCTATAACTATAGTAGCTCGGCTCCGTCACATTTAGCTCCTCCACCGCCGCCTACGGCAACCACGTCGCAACAGGCAAATTATTTCGCATATACATCGAGTAGCGTCCAAGCACCGCCACTTCCACCCGGCGATCCGAGACAATTTGTAAATTTCCATCAGCCACCACCACCGCCGCCACCACATTTCCAACCTCAGCAACAGAGATTGCAGGTCGAACTCGTGCCCTCCAAAGTGATATATACGCCAAGTGCTAACACAACGACAACAGTTGCCGCCGTTGATATGTATCAGGCAAGCTCCTCGCAAGCTGCTGCCGCAGCGGCGGCCACTAGTTTACCTACGTCTTCGACGTCTAATTCCACTGCAGCTACCACAGCTTCAGCATTGCAGTATAAGATGACGGACATGCTAAAACGCAAAGTCCCACCGAAGCGCAAATCGCAGTGCAGTGGCCGCTCAAAGGCACGTCAAGATGACGCTGGCAGCTCCACTGCAACATCGACCATGCATGATTTGCTAAGTCGCGCTACTAGTAAGTGTAATTTACGCGTTAATATAAATTGTTTTATAAAACATTTTTTTTTGTTCAGGTCTTGGAAGCAGCACCGGTCGAAATACGCCCGGCAGTTCGTCAAGTGGCAAGTCACGCTTTAGCGCTGGCAATACTGCCGCTGGCGGCACTTCAAGTGGAAGCACCTCGTCCAAATCCTCATTCCTGGCGTCGCTTAATCCAGCACGCTGGGGTCGCCAAGGATCTCATCATCATAGTTCGTTGACCAAAGATGCCAATCACAGTACAAATTCCAGTAGTGGAGGTAGTAGCAGTGGTGCATCCACCAGCAGTGCAGCATTTGGCGGACATCACAGTGCAAGCGCCGCAGCAGCAGCCAGTCTCAGCAAAAGTATATCGAGTGCCAATCTTATTGCAGCAGCGAACCGTGAACGTGCCCGTCAATGGGTACGCGAACAGGCAATCGATTTTGTGAAACGTTACACTGAGCAAGAAGCCAAAGTGGAGGCGAAAGCAACGAGTGCTACTCAATCGGCATCGGGGTCGACAACATCGATTGCAGCCGGTGGCACCACTGTATTGCAGCGTCTCTCAACGATACTCTTCAAGTTAAATGGCAGCTATCATGACTGTCTTGAAGCTTTGTTAGAGTTAAAGACTATATTATTGGAGAGTGACATTTCGCCCTTCGAGGTAAATCATTCTGGCCTGATCAAGGCTATGATTAACTACATGACTTGTGAGGAGGGCCTTGTCGAACGTGATGCTCGTCTCCGTACATTTATGCACGTCTTTGCTGGTCTACCACTAGAGCCGGTCATGAATGTAGGCCAAATGCCAAATATAGAACCAGTTGCTTTCAATGCATTTGTTGCCAAACTTAACGGTTGTGTGACGCAACTTGAACAATTCCCGGTTAAGGTACACGACTTTCCAACCGGGCCCGGAGGTCGTTCAAACCAGAGTGCTCTCAGATTTTTCAATACACATCAACTGAAAGTAAGTGATCAGTAACAGTAGAAGCAATCAAAATATGTTACTAACTTTATCTTAAAAAAATTTTAGTGTAACTTACAACGTCATCCCGATTGTAATAACTTACGCCAGTGGAAGGGCGGTACCGTGAAAATCGATCCACTTGCCATGGTACAGGCGATTGAACGATATTTGGTTGTGCGCGGCTATGGTGGAATACGTGCCGACTCTGACGATGATTCCGAAGAGGACATGGATGACAATGTAGCCGCTGTAGTCATGTCACAAAGTGGTTTCAAGCACAAATTACAGTTTCTAATAGGCGAACATGTTCTTCCCTACAGTATGACTGTATATCAAGCTGTAAAGCAATATTCTCCATTAGTAAACGATCAATTGGAGGCAGAGACTGAATCAGAGACACTTTTGGGTATGATGTGATGAACTAAAACTTTGTAGTGTGTCCAACTCATGGTGTATTTTTCTCAATTCAGGCAACGCCAGCATTTGGGTACAGCAACATACAATATATTATCGTCCCGTTGAAGACGACGGAGCTCCAAACAACGCTGGTGCGAGCAATACAAATAAACAGGCTAACAGTGCTTCAACATCGTCGACATCGGGCATTGCGTCAGGCTCGACTGCCACGCTTTCATCCAGCTCGTCGTCATCGTCAAAGAAGAGTAACAAATCATCGACAAAAATGTTGCGTAAAAAGACCGAACTTTGGCATGAGGGCATAGCGCCAAGTATTGTTTCCGCACTCAAGCCATTCCTCAGCTCAACTCTGCCCACCGATGTGGTCAGCGTGCAGGATGCATCGCTGGACGCACTTTGTATGCTACGCGTCATCTACGCACTGAATCGCTATTGGGAACATCTATACGGCTGCGTAGTGCGCCAAAATATCATAGCACCGACTGAATTTGTGCATCCAAAGATCACCGCCAAAGCTAATCGCCAGCTGCAGGATCCGCTGGTCATTATGACGGGTAATCTTCCACAATGGTTGCCTCAGATTGGTATGGCATGTCCATTCCTCTTCCCATTCGAAACTCGCCATCTGTTATTCTATGCAACAAGCTTTGATCGTGACCGCGCACTCCAACGCCTACTGGATACGACGCCAGATTTAAATTCAGCTGAGTCATCTGAGCGTGTTGCGCCACGTTTAGATCGCCGCAAACGTGCTATTTCGCGTAATGAAATACTAAAACAAGCAGAGCATATTCTTCAAGATTTCGGACACTCGAAAGCATTGCTTGAAATACAATATGAGAATGAGGTAATTTTAATATAAATATAAAACTTATCTCTATGGTATTTATAACTTTTAAATTTTTATTAGGTCGGAACTGGATTGGGTCCCACACTCGAATTTTATGCTCTTGTCTCGGCCGAACTACAGCGCACTGACTTAGGTTTATGGAACGGTAGTGATAGCTATAAGCAAAATTCATCCACTGTTGTCGATGTAGTTAAATCTTCAGGCGCGATTGTACAAATCGATGATCAAATCGATCCCAATGCACCGCCGTTGCAACAAGATGTGGGCACAACAACAACAACCACTACCACTATGACAACAATAAATAACGGCAGCAGCAGTGCTGTCACAACAAATACAACAACAATTCAAACTACGCACATGACTCGCTCGAGCAGTCGGCACGGTGCTAATACAGCACAGCGCGGTAACAATCTTGTAGTCACCAACAACTCTATAAACAATCAACAACACAACAACTTAGGGTCTGCTGTCGATGTTGAATCGCTGAGTGCTGCCTCACCTCTCATAAATATGATAATGGCTTATAACTCTGCACCACAACAAAGTGCTACAGAGACGGTCGACGGTAACGGAGCAACTACTCCATCTGAAAACCAATTAGCTGGCACTGATCTACCAATAAGTTACATAAACACTATGCATGGCTTATTTCCACTGCCGCTGGGTAAATCTTCAAAGTTACCGCAAGTGTCCAAAGCCAAATCGAAATTTAAATTCCTGGGCAAATTTATGGCTAAAGCTGTGATGGATAGTCGTATGGTGAGTATTAGGTGATGGTATTTTTTAAAGACTTGCTTTTTATTGTTTTATATATTTTATAGTTGGATCTACCGTTTTCGGTACCGTTCTATCGTTGGTTGGTCAACGAGGAGCATTCGGTAGGTCTAGCAGATTTAGCACGTGTTGCTCCTGAGGTACAAAATACTTTGGTGCGATTGCAAGACTTGGTGCGTCAGCGTGAATATGTCTTAGCAGATCCCAATATTGATGCAATGGAGAAGACTGAAAAGGTTAGTTGTCTTTTTATTTGGCATTGTACATAAGTATATAAATATACATGTGTATATATATATATATATTTTTTTTATTCTTTTTTTTTTTTTGTATACACTAGATCGAAGCACTCGATCTTGATGGTTGCCCAATCGCTGATTTAGGCTTGGACTTTATTCTGCCGGGACATGCCAATATCGAACTATGTCGTAGTGGTCGTGATATGCCTGTTACTGTACACAATCTGCACCAATATATCTCATTAGTGACATATTGGTTTCTCTTTGAAGGCGTGCAGAAACAATTCGAAGCTCTACGTGAAGGTATTTATCCTAATAGCATAATAAAAGCAATAAATCATTTATTAAATTATAAACATTCTACTACCCAGGATTCGATTCGGTATTTCCAATTCAGCGTTTGCGGATGTTCTATCCAGAAGAATTGGAATATGTATTCTGTGGCTCTGGCAGTCAAACGTACCAACGCTGGGATGCCAAAATGTTGCAGGATAGTTGCCGCACCGATCACGGTTTCACCCAAGACTCTCAAGCCATACAGTACCTCTATGAGATACTCGCTTCGTACAATCGTGACGAGCAGCGAGCGTTCCTACAATTTGTGACCGGTTCACCACGACTGCCGACAGGTGGCTTCAAATCATTGACGCCACCCTTAACAATTGTGCGCAAAACGCTCGATGCTAATCAGAATCCCAATGATTACCTACCATCTGTGATGACGTGTGTCAACTATTTAAAGTTGCCCGAATATTCTAGCCGTGATGTGATGCGGCAGAAACTAAAAGTGGCCGCCAACGAGGGAAGCATGTCTTTCCATTTGTCCTAAATCGCTAAATAAATAAAACACATAAACCACCACCCAAGTTGTTACAAGACCAGAGAAATAGAGAAAGTCGTGTCACATTGTACAAGAAGAAAATAACACAAATGTAGTGTCGAGATAGTACTACATTCTTCTTCTTAAGCGCATTCAAGTGGTAGTTTAAAGAAAACACAACACAACAAAGATGGAACCATAAGTAACTAACCACGAGTTGTCGATGGTATTATCAAATTAAGTTTTCATTCTTATTTTATTGAATTTATATATATATATATTGTTTCGTTTAAAATTTTACACTATCCACTCTTGTCTCAAATCATCATTAAACACAAACAACGCGCGTACATAGAAATCTACGCTGTTTATCCGGTAAAAAAAAATCCTATTGCGGTAAAACAAAATTTTAGTTGCAACTTTCAATGAATTCAGTCGGTTATATATGAAAATGAAAAAAAAGAAATACAAAAACTTTTCATTGTAATACTAAAATACTACATTTTTTCTGATTAATAAACAAAAAATTATTTCAATGTTAATAAAATTCTAATTTAAATTAATTAAAAACGTTTTCAACATATTTTTGTTTAATGAAAAGTGTCGCGAAAATTTTGTTTAGATTTTAGTTCTTAAATGCAATAAAGTTTCAATTAAATAGTTAAATTAATTTCTTAAACGAATTACCCATTATATATAGGGAAAAAACTGTTTCCTTTTTTTTTAATTTTTGCCAACTGTTACACGATTAAGTTTTCTTTTAGTTATAATTGAAATAATATTTGGTATATTTATGCTTTAAAATGTGAAATCAGATATTGGATAAAACGAAGAAGAGTACGCCGCTAACTAAGTTCACAAAAGAATACATAATCGGGGGTGCCACAGAAAACTTGCTCCTCAAAATTTCAAAAATTCAATCAATAAATTTAGGTTTGTTAATTAAATTTAGAGATGGAGGTGTGAAAGCCTTTTCTGTTGCACCCCTGATTTAATCCATGTTGAAAGAAGTATAGTATATCATTGCTTCGGAAGCTAGTTTTGTTTATTTTTTCTTTTTAAGAATCCATTCAAATCGTTGTAGATCAATGTATAAACGGGTGATCTGATTTGATCAGACAATCCGACGCTTTTTCTTGTACATCTCTTATGTAAAAAAAAAAAAATTGTTTTTCAATTTTAAATCGCCGTTTGCGTATAGCGTATGGAATCCATTTGTATATGTATCGAAATGTCCCGACTTAAACAAAAGCGGTTAAGAAATAATGGGAACATTCAAACTAATGATACACAGCCGGCCCCACCCCTCTCTCTAATAATTCAGTATAGAATATCGTGTTTAAATTTTCGTTTCTGTAAGCAAATAATAATGCCATAAATCCAAAAAAAAAAAAGAAATATATGGCTACTCTAAAGTGAAATATATGATTGATAATATTCACAACATGAAAATAAATCTAGTTTTTTTTTTTTTTGTGTAATAATGCAATTTAATTTTTTGTTGTCTAATTTTTATAAACTTAACAATTTTGCAGTACTGATGTGTGGTATATAATGTAATACATATAATAATAATATATTTTTAGTATATAGTAAATACATATATCATACGATAATTTATAAATATGCATTAAAAATGTTTATAAATAAATATATATATATATATATATATATATATATATATATATATGTATATATTTACATATATATATATATATATATATATATATATTTACATATATATATATATATATATATATATATATATATATATATATATATATATATATATATATATATATATATATATATATATATATATATATATATATATATATATATAATATATACATATATATATTTATATATATATGTAAATATATATATATATATATATATATATATATATATATATATATATATATATATATATATATATATATATATATATATATATATATATATATATATATATATATATATATATATATATATATATATATATATATATATATATATATAAATAAATATTACAAGCTAATAATATACATATATAATATATAGAAGAAAATAAACAAAAGAAAGCATTAAAAATAATAATTATAATAATTAATATAGCATTATGAATTGATGGAAAATATTTTAGTTTAAAGTAAATTCAAGTGAGAAGTATCACAAGAAATGAAACAAAAGCAACAAATTAATAAAATATTGAAATTAAAAAAATTTGTCTTTTTTTTAAATTTTGGATCGAGCGGTGTTTGACCCAGGTCGTCTGGAATGTTATGCCGCACTCTAGACAGTTGAGCTATCAAAAATGAATATAAAATCATCGTCACATTGAGAAAAAGAAAACCTATGGGTATTAAAAAAATGTAAATAATTTGGTGCTAGCACTTTTTTTGTGGAAACTATTATTAATACAAGTTCGTTCCTACTTAAAATGTACATATGAACTTAAAAGGGGGAAATTACCCCTCGGGCCCAGGAAATCGGGATACACTTTATTTCCAGGGTTAACCCTGGACGCTCATAGTTGGTCATTCTGATCACGCTTTTTTACATTTCGTTGTTTTTCTCTCTATTCTTTCTTTCTATTGTGCTCATTACTCGTACAGCGTTAGTTGCTGTTGCTGGGCGCAGTTGGTGGGCTTCGAGCGTTGCGTGTAAGTGCTATATTTTTAATTTGCGTGGTCAAAATGACCAACGAACTTTGTTTGAGTTTTTTTTCAAGACAAATAGATGGCCAGTGTGCTACTTTTTTTGGTATGCTGAATATGCTCTTATGTTATGTTTCAAAAAGATGAAAAGCCATACAGCCGTGCTGCTTTCATGAAGAAATTGTATTGTGCTGTTGTAGATAGTCATATGAAAAACAGGCTAGAAGTGCCAACATTGTCTACGTCGCATTATAAAAAAAAACGCAAGATTTGCGCTATTTGTCCCGCCCATAAACGACGAAAGACATACACCTCCGTCTCAAACGTCTCTGTGGAGAGCACCAAGTTGTACCAAGTTTGCACAAAATAAGATCTGCATTTCCAGAAATACTTTTTTTTTTGGTTCAAAGTATTAATTAAAAAAAAAAAAATACTTTTAATGAATAATAGTTCCATTAATTTACTTATTCTGTACATTCTTTTACTTATGTTATGCAAAAAGAGGAAAATGGAGAAGAGCTGTGAAATCCTCTAAACGCATTTTTCATATACCCTGCATTTCACGGCCATAAGATATATATAGCATTTACTGCAGATCTAGCTTTTCTAAATCAGTATTGACAGTTTTGCAGGACTTCTGCTTGTTTAACTGCTTTCAAAAATCTGTTGTATATTAGATTCTCAAAATATTGCCAGCCGTATCTAATAAACATGGTAGAATATATATCGACGTAGGCTCGGCAGGTTTAAGACTCAGAACTCTCCGTCAGTTGAAGATACTTAATGGGCTGATTATGCATTCCATTAGTGAGTCGTATGCTTCTCGTACAACCCTCTCGATCTCAATTAAGCTGCTCGGGAGTCAGCATAGTTTTATTGTCCAACAGAGGTCATATGCATATCGAAGGCATTTTATGCTATGTGTCATGATATCTTGACATGCCTAATTTACCATCCCTATTGCTGTGCTGTCATACTTCACCGTCATAAATTTTTATAACATTCACACATAGTGTGAAATGGTATTATCAGTTTGTCTGAAAGTTTGTAATGCATTAAACGAGACATCGTAGACCCCATAAAGTATATATATTCTTGATCAGCTCGACGAGACGAGTCGATCTAGCAATGTCCGTCAGTCTGTATGTTGTTGTGCATTTTTTAGGGACCAATTTTTATGCTATCCAGTTGAAATTTTGCACATACACTTCTTTTTATTGCAGGTGAATAGAGTATCAAGATTGGCCCGGTAGCCCCCATACAAACCCACCGCCCACTTTTGACTTTTTGTATGAAAAACTTTTTTATTGTAGTCAATATCAACTTGATAATTGATATAGTAGCTTCCAGTGGGCGGACGCTTAACATATACATTAATGTGTCGGACCCGCCCACTGTTTGGCGTAGGCCCCATACAAACCTACTGCCCATTTTTGACTTTTTGCATGAAAACTTCTTTATTATAGTCAATATTAGGCGAAATGCAATGTGGTGCCTTCTTATGGTCAGCCGCTTAACATACATAGACTAATGGGCGTAGCCCGCTCACTTTTTGGGGTACCCCCTATTCAAACCCACCATGAAATTTTGTGTTTTTTATAAAAAAATTCTTAATTTAAATCAATATTAGCTTGAAATTTTATTCTAGTGGACAACCGTTTCATATACATATACAAATGGGCGTGACCCGCCCGCTTTTTGAGGTAGTCCCATATAAACCAACAGCTCACTTTTATGCATTTGTATGGAAAACGTTAATTTAAACTTGAAATTCGATATGACGGCATCTTACACATCTACTACATCGCTTCATGCACATCTACTAGAGGGCGTGTACCGCACACTTTTTGGGGTAGCCCCTATTTAAACCCCCAATTTTATGTTTTACAATACTATTTAAAATTTCATGTGAATGGTATTAGAGCTTCGCTTCAACCGAAGTTAACGTTTTTTATTGTTTTTTTATTTATTTTTTTTTATTTTTAATTTAGTTAAGCGTTGAATCCATACAATGCAAAAATGGTATCTTAACAACACAAATATTAAAACTAAAGTACAGAACCAAACCTCTTGCTAAACACAAGAGGTCTTAAACCGTCATAAATGCAAACGATTTTATAAGTAGTTACTAAATAAATGTCGGGTTTTTATTAAGCTATTCACAGTACCAAAATCACGTCGAGAAGTATTAGTCTGATTATGACCATTAATTTGATCGTAAGCTGTTACAATCAAATATTCAAATCTAGTTTAGAAAATACATTTAGTGTTACCTCAGATGTATTTACATTCAAATCTACTAGAGTGTATTCAAAATATATGTGGTTGAATGTTTAGTTTGACTAGAGTTTTCCCAGTGGTTTAAATTCGACCTTTTGTCTTTAAAGTACCTAATATGTAATAAAAGTATCCATAATACAGAATTGTAGTAAATCAACGCTGTCCCTATGACTGGACAGCGTTGATTTACAACATGGGGACGAACCCGTTTTCACACACATACGAACGAAATCATGCCGAAGTCGGATGCGTGATGCTAAAATGAAATAAAAATTTGGCACACTGTACAAATTATGACTCACAAATAATTTACACTTTGGGTGCTCTCCTTTTTGACAGCCCTGCTCTATGGGCCGCCAAAAAAAAAAAGAGAGCGGCAATAAGTGAGCAATTTATTTGCAATAATTAATGCACAGTTATGAAAGAATTTTTGTTTTGTCTTAATTCTTTCTCTTTTTTGTTTTATTTATACGTTTGATTCCACGTCTTTTAAAATTTTACAATCTAAAACACTATCAAAAACACACTTAACTGATGCTCGCCAAAATTTTTGCAAGTGCGCCCACAACAGTTTCGAGCCTAACGTACAACTGCTCGACCGATATGCTCTACAATGTGAATCGCTCTTTAGAGCACGACAGAGATACACAACATTTTTTATTGTTCCAAATGAAACCAAAGGAACCGAAAGAAACAAAAAAAGATAGCAGATATGTGGAATACACTACATTATTATATTATTCTACCATGGGCTAAACGTTAAATTGCATAGAGAGAAGTAAATATGAAAATAAACAAATCGTATCCCTCTTTTTCATTGCGTCTATACAGCAGCGTCATACCAAATTTTCAACAGTTTCTTAATCCTATGGCGTCGCTCACTCAAATCTCACTCACTCAAAATCCTTAAAAAATGAAAAAATCAAGCGAATATGTAGTGTTTAAGAGGGTTAAAAAGGATGTGAATGTTTTGCACTTGTCTATTTATATATAGATGATTACTCGTACTTCTCATTTAATGTTTTATCACTTGTCGCTTAATGTTTAAAACCAACATCCTTGGCTTCGGATGTAACTATTGCAGTTACATTAATGTTTCGCAAAGGATTTGTATAAATCTAGTCGAAGGCATGCAACACAGAGTGTCCACATAACAACATGTTATTTTATCTGTTCATCAGACGAAAGTTTTTAAGACCAACCTAACCAACCATTGTAAAGAAAGTGGAATAAACAAAAACGTTGCTATGCTTAATCAACATATTTCTATTAACAGATACACATACTCGTAGATACAAACATAAATAAGTTCAAGTGCAAGTTGCCATTGAAACAAATTCAAGTCTAGTTTGTTTATATGCTTATTGACTGAAATAAGGACGACGACAGCAATATTTACGTCGATATTTTTGCAGAATTTTTATTAATTTTATTTTAATGCGTGAAAATCAGAATAGAATAAGCGAAAAATGAGTAAAACCAAGGAAGTAAAAAGTGTGTACCAAGAAGACTTACGAGTCGAGACTATGCGAGCAATGGGCTGGAACTTAAACGCTGATATACCAATGGCTAACGCGGAGAACCTAATGTTACTGAAAGAACTGGAGGAGATGACACAGCTGAAGTTCCAATTGAACGAGCAAATTAAATCCTACGATGAGCGTGACAAAGCCATACAAAGTCACAGGAAAAATATTGAGACTGCGCTTAATCAGAACATGGTAAGGAGTTCTCCAGAGAAATAGGCGAAAAATTCGAAATTTTAACAATGTGACAAATGCTTCATCACAGACATTATATGGTACGATACGTAGCGATCTGCTCAAAGAGGAACACAATTACAAACTGGCGCAATTGGAACGCTCCAAGCTCAACGAGGATCTACGTAAGAATCAAAAGGAATACGATGAGTTTTCTGAGCGCAACGAGCGCGTTGAACGTAAGTAGTTTCTCATTACTTTGAGATGCATATTCGTTTAGAAGCAAAATTTGATTATATTTAGGTAAGCTGAACAGTACCAAATGTGATATCGACAATCTAACCAAACGCATCAAATCGGCAAAGACAACTTTATTCGAGTGGAACGAAGCAATGGCGGACTCCAACAAGGGTTATCAGCTGATTGAGAAGTACTACAAGGATGATCAACAACGTGCGCATGAACTTAATCAACGACGTCAGAATCTGCAGTCAGAAATAGACCGTCGGCGATGTATTCTGGTACAGATGTATGACGAACAAAATACGCTTGAAAAGAACCTGGAGCGCTCCGCGTCCTTGTATCGCGCTGCACACATTGAGCGACGCCAGATGGTCGAGACGTGGAAAAATGCCGTTAACCAGATGACACAGCGAGAAACTGACATCCAAGAAGGCGAGGATTTGTTGGTTAGTCTAAAAGAGACGGCTAATGCCAAGATCGCCGAGTATAAACAGCATGATAAGCGTCTCAACGAGATAATCGAGAATAATCGTTTGGTAGAGGCTACCATCGATCAATTAAATGGCGACACATCGGACATTAAGGAGCAGATTCAGCAACTAGCTGAGCTGTGCTATCTAAAACGGAGAGAGGTGCTTTTTCTAATGAAACTGAACGGATTTTAAATATTTTCTTTAATATGCTATATATTCTTTGGTTGACAGGTGGAAACGATGCAAAAAGAACTGGCCAACCTAGCGAATAGTGTCCAGCTACAGCGCACGGAAAATCGTTTGCATCAAAAAGAGAAATTGAATAAAATGAACGAGATCGAGACATTTGATGAGGTACTGCGCAAGATTCAGGAACGTTTAACGGCCATGGAAAATAAGAATCTGAATGCGAGTCAACGCTTACAAATACTCGAAGATATGAACGAAATCGAGCAGAAGTCATTGAATAACTTGGCTAAGGAATCTGAGCGCGTCAACGAGCTGCTATTTCGCACACAGGAGAAGATAACGCATTTTAAAGATGAGGAGAAGAGGCTAAATGTTCGTAACTTTTGAAAATCGAATAGTTTTATTTACATTTATTATATTTTAGGTCAGCAATAATACAATGTCCTCGACGCTGAATGCTGTCAAGCGTAATCAGAAGAACACTGAGAAGGAGCTGCAACGTCAGACGGAGATTCACTATAATATGGCGTTCAAGTATCTCGAGGCCGAGCGACGTTTAAATATTTTAAAAGGTAGTGTTGTCGACCCTGATGTTGAGTCACAAAATTTGGAAAATTTGGCCGAGTTGGAGCAGTACTGTGTGAAAATACAGCGGCGCGTGCATGTGAGATTTGTTTTTCTTTTGTTTTTCAAATGTTTCCAGACAAATTTAATGCAATACCATTTCAGCTAGCAGAGGCGCAGAATAAAAAGCTAAACTACAACATAAATACAATGGTGAACGCGTACAACAATGACAACAAGGATCTGGAAGTGGTCAAGTTTAAGATCAAAGAGGCGCAGGTGTACTGCGAAGGTACAATCAAGCGACAGAAGGATAGGCAATGTAATAATCAAGAACTTATCGTGGAGCTAAGTCTGATGAAGATGCGTTGCAATGATATAGAAATGGAGATAAGCAAAGCAGAGAAGGGCACGCTCAATATAGAGCAGCATCGTTTAAAGATAAAACATGCCGTCAAGAATCGCATGGTTGAACTGAAGAGTCAGGAAGAGATTTTAACACTGAAGCGCAAACATCTGAACGAAGAGCTGAGCACATTGCGCGCCGATTTGGGCGAACGTAAAAAATGTATTGATGCAATACGTGCACGCTTTGAGCTGACCTCCAAGCTTCTAGGTACAAACGACGATGGAACGCTGGTGACCACGACCCAATTGAAGGTTGAGAGCGCACAAGAAAAACAGCTACTGGCTGAGCAGGGTGACGAATTAAATAAAAAAGTACTAAAAGCTGAGCAGGAAGTTGTCGCACTTGAGAACACACTGCGCCAGTTCGACAAGTCGAATGAGAACTATCGTAAGAGCTTTCGAAAGGACGACAACAACGGTGAGTAGGCACTAAATATTTAATATTTAGTTTAAAACGCGTCTTAAATGCTTGGTATCTAGTTACCGATAAGACCGATGAAGCTCTCCAGCAACTTCAGCTGGAGTACTGTAAGGATTTAAACCAGTTGAAGACACTACGATGCAAGGCGCAGCGCTACGATTACCAGCTGAAGCAGCAGCGCCAGCGGCTTGAAGATCTTGAGAAGAGTTTGCAATTAGCGCGCGCCAAGTACGAGGAGAATTGCGAAATCTACGAGAAGCTGCAGAAGGAGTTGGATGAACAGAACTTGAAGATACAACGTGCGCAGCGTGAAATCAAAGTAGCTCTCAAGCAGATCAAGGAACGACCGGTCGGTAGTGAATTCCTAAAGACATTCGACCTGGATCTTGACCTTCAAGAATTGGAGCACTGCAATATTCGGGCATTAAATCAATTGTCCGATATGGCACTAAGTGACCCAGATGGACCCGAAATCATAGATCTTATGATCAACAAGGGACTGCGCATGCCCCAGCATTTGAAGAAGACGCGAAGTTTCATATCGTGGAAGAGCGAATCTTCATTGGGAAGCACGTCCACTGCGACCTCCAAGAGTAAGACTATTGCCTGAGCGTATCAATACATAAAAAGGTTGTATTTAATATTTCTCTTCTAAATGTTTCTTCAGATAGACGTGACAGTGTTTGTTCTGGAACTAGTGCTACTGGAACGAACTCGGCCGCTGAAGAGACTCCTTCAAGTCGCGTAAGCATTGTTTCGCTGGATTTTCCAAGTTTCAAATGATTAGTTGACTAAATTGTAATTTTTGTATGAATAATTCAGAACAACAGTGCTTTTTTGTATGAAAATTTAATCGTATTCGGACCAAATCAATCCGGTTTCCGAAATTTAATCAACGCACGCACACGCACGATTAAATATTGGCAAAGGCACGACCCAATACAAGCACAAAATTAGTGATTATGAAAATTAAAAAAAAATAAATAAAAGAAAAGAAAAAAGCGTTAACTTTGGGTGAAAAGAAGTTCTTATATCATTCGCAAAAAATTTCTATTCGTACTGTAAAGTACAAAAGTGGTTATAAATTTGAATTGGGGCTACCCCAAAAGTGGGCGGGACACGCCCATTAGTATATGCGTATGAAAGACGGATAGACAGACATGGCTAGATCATTTAAGATCGTTTCCAACATAAGCGAAATAACCTCATTAGTGCTTGCAGGCAAGCCAGTTAGAATGCTTTCCCATAACGTATGATCTTTTTCGAGAGCATTCACGCCAAATTATTGAAATCGTTTTGCAGCAGTAATTAACGCGTTCTTCCACAGGCTCCAAATATTTTGCTCCTACTATATAGCATTCACTCTCAATTTTCAATTTCAAAATACCCAATACGCTTTTATTTTTGGCCTATGGGGGCGACCACTGTGCATCGGTTTCGTCAAATTGTGCGGAGAGTTACTACGATATCTGCGGATACGCACGATTCGTGCACGTAATGTACGTATAAAAAAATATGACCGTCATGAGCAAAGCGTCAAAGTTCAGACATCTCTTTTAATAGACCATTAACAACATATGCCCGGATTGAAGCAATAAAGGCTATAACCTTCAAACAAATTTATGGATCAAAAATAATAAAGAAACATGCGGCACATCTCATGCCATGTCCATAATCGATCCATAGCTATGCATACAACGATAAGATAAGAATCTTTCATAATCATAATTCTCGATAATATATCGTGAATGATTTTGAATTTTTTCGTGTCACAGTACTCTTGACTTGTACGCATCAGACACGCGCGAAGCTAATTTTAACTCTGCAAACACACGCACGGCATTTTGTTGGTGCACGTACACATCGTCTACATGTGTGTCACGACAAAAATCACGGCACGGGCCCACCTCTAATACCTAACGAAAAATTTATTATTATTGCAATGGGACATTAAAAGCCATATTTCGGAAATTAAAAGTCATATTTTGATATTTCATATAATTTGTAATCGAGCACGCTTTTGTAATCTATCTGAAATTATATAGCATTTTTACTAGATTTTCTATAGAATTCCGATACACCGTATAGCAACTTGATGTTATTGTAGTTGTTAACAGAAATTCAATGAAAATGGGTTTTTTTTTTCGTAAAAAGAGGTCACGGGGACAGTTAAGCAAAATGCAGAAAATGTAACCGTAAACGGGGACGTCTGGTCACCCTATGATACTTTAATGGAGAAGATTTTCGTCACTTCTTCACTGAATGTAGTTTGTTTATGCACATTGTTCGACTACTGGTTATCGTCCAAAGCCATTTTCTTAGCTTTATTTTGAAATGCATGAGTATTTAACTTAATTCTCTGCACTGACGAATTGTACAGAAACAAATTATAATTTTGTACAAATTGGCCTGCCACGAAATTTTTAAAAATTACGAATCTTGCGAAAGAAATCTTGCATTGTCTGACCATTTAGTGACGCAGAGACGGATTCAGAACGCTTTTTTGGGTGGGGAATTACTATTCTTGGGAGGGAACTCTACTAAAAAAAAAAAACAGTAAATAAATAAGAAAACAATTTTATTTGATACTTTGTAAGTTTTTTTTGCCTATTATTTTATGAAAATGAAGCAAAAATAATGTTTTTCCGCTGAACAAAAATGCTGTTAGGGGCGAACGCTCCCCAGTTCCCTCCCCCTGGATCCGCCAATGAGTTACCTATGTATTTTGTGCTTTAAGAACTGTTTACAAATGAGATATCAAATACAGATTTCGATAAAAATGCAATAAAAGCAGAGAACGTCGACAATAAATTCGGCGAAGAAATGAAGATGGCTAAAAACATTTGTTTAGAAAATTTCCGAGCATCGATCGGCGATCCGATGCCCACAAGCACATGTGGCCGAGCGACGAACAAAATAAGATCGGAGAAAAAATAATTTTTCGTTTTGTGATTTTTCGGCGCTTTTCTGCTTTGAACATATTTGAATATTTTTTCTACAATTATTTTTAGAATCATTTTTCTGGTCTGCTCTTCGGTCTCTGGTCTTTTAGATGTGCGTTGCGCATTTTTCTAAAAAAATTGAAGTGAACGTGAAAAGTGAAGGAAATTTGGTATTTTGTAGAGAAAATTTCAACATACGTATTTGAGTATGTACGGTTTATTTAAATTTACTTCAATAAGTCCTCCAATTTAAAGTAAAATAAGAACAAATCTACGCCCAAAATATTTTCTGAAAATTCATTTTCGTTAAGTTGTGTGTAACCCGTCAATGTGTTCAATGTCAGTGATCTGTCCGCTTTGCGCCGTGCCTAGCTTTGGTAGCTTGGAGCAGCTGCAGCAGTGTCTGATCAAGGCGGCCAATGGACCTTTGGCTTGTCCATTTGCTGAGTGTCGAGAACAGTTCCTAGGATTGGACAAACTAACTATACACTTGTTTACACATACGAGCCTGATGACGTCATGTGGAAAATCTACAACGACAACGACGACAACTGGGGCAGCTGCTTCTAGCATATATCAACAGACGAAAATACAACAGCAACAACCACAATTGGCACAGACAATAACAACAACACCGCCGCCGCCATCGACAACGTCGAAAAGAAAATCAAAAAAAGTGAAACAAACAAAAAATGAAATAAAAACGGCTACGGCGAGGACGGCTTCACCGCTGGAGTTGGCACAGATTCCAAATGCATCACCAGCTACGCCTTCCCCACCATCGACGGCGGCTATAGTCAGCTGTGATATTTGTGAGTTTACCTTTCGAAACGTTGAGTTGCGTGATATGCACTTCCGGCTGGTGCATCAAAACGTTGTGGAACCAAGCAATGGTGGTAGCGCTGGAGCCATTAGTGGGATCGGATCAAGTACTATTACATGTCATAGTGCCACAAACAATGAACCATTCAAATGTCATCTATGCGCAAAAACATTTAAAATGAAGGGTTCGCTGCGTGTGCACCTGAAGGTGGTGCATTTAATGGGTTTGCCCTATGTGAACAATACACCAAAATTAAACATCTGTGATCGCATTCGTCACAAAGAGGCACACATTACCACCGCCCAAAATGGAGTGCAGTCGCTGCAACAGCAACTGCCTCAGCAGCAGCTCAATGCCACTGATGCATATGCGATAGGTGGTACATTGACTTTGTTGGGTGCGACACCGGGTCCAGTAATGATAAATGCAAATGGAGAACTAATACAGACTAATGGTGGTAATGCTTTGAATTCGAATGTGTTGTTGGTGTTTAACACCGCTGCTGTGACGGCAACCCCGTCTACTCAGGAAACAGATCTGCAGAACAGGGATACAAAGTTGGCTGCTGCTAATGGAAGTACTGCCTCCACTGCCTCTGTCGATACAAATCCGAAGATTTGGGAGTGCGATGTTTGCTCCAAGTCTTTTACAACGAAATACTTTCTTAAGAAACACAAGCGACTGCATACAGGTGAGTCGATTAAAATGTTAGTAGATACTTACAATCATGTAAGTTTGATCCGATTGTAGGTAAGATCGGGAACTATTCTAACGGGTGATTAATTTAGGGGTTTTTTTTTTAATTTTAAATAAAACACTTAAAATAGAATACGATGTCGATTATTATGACCCGAAAGAACAATCTCTGGCATTTACTTTTTAAAGATATTTTCATTTAAATGTTGGCCGCGGCTACGCGGCCAACATTCGGAAGGTCCAATTTTCGATCATTCTTTCCCGCATTGCTATCGGAATCTAGCGAATTACGCTTTCAGCTTTACATCATGTTTTAATAATCGCCATCTCGCTCATACTAACTATTTTACATTTCATTTATATTTACATTTATTCATTACATTTATGTGTATATCGTCATATATTATAGCCTATGTTATTCACAAATTACGTGGCTTTCTATTGGTAAAAGAATTTTCAAAATCGGTTCAGTAGATCCAGAGATTACCCCCTACAACGCCACAAACCTACAAACTTTACCTCTTTATAATATTAGTATAAATGATGCTTCTGTCCATAAGAAACCTTCTTATAGAATTTCAAGTTGATATTTACTGTAATAAAAAAGATTTTGGAATATCCGATGCTTCATTTAATAGTAAATTATAAGAAAAAAAATTAAATAACATGTTATCAATTTGATATATGGTCTTTGGAAAGTTAATAATACTTAGTAATTATTCTTCTATTCGGAACCAAAACTTAAATACATTTCGATTTTATTCCCTGATTAAAACATATTGTGTTTACCAGCTCTTAAAATTTAATTTACCAGAAAGGTGAAAAAAGATATTTTTAAACAAGAAATTATCGGTGTGTGGTGAGTTTCGAGCGAAAAGTTTCGACAATTGAAATTCAATTTCATTTGAAATTTTTTTAAAAATCGAAATAATATTCAAATGGGATCGTAATTAAAATTCATCACATGCTCGTATATTTGATTTAATGGTCTGTGCAAGATTTGTAATCGTATAATATAATGGTCCAGTGGACCTATATTGATATTGTATGTGGTTTAATAGTATTAAAAATCATATCAAATTTGCAGCCTTTAGCTGGGATATTTAAGGTATAAATTGTATCCAAAACTTATCTGGAGTCTAGACCATAGGCCATATTCGAAAGGGGAATCTTATGGTATAGATACTATATTTTATGACGGACAGATATTAATAACATCCACATTAAATTTAAACTTTCTTTATTCAATGACAAAAAAAAATAAAAAATGTGGTTGTATCAGCACCACTACCTGATCCATAAGTTTTCATCGGGGCAATATGATACATGAATCTGTTGTGAGTTTTTGTTGAATATTTGATGTAGATATATAAAACATCTACATCTTCAAATTTGCAGTCCAAAGCTTTAGAAACAAACAAGAGAAAATACTTTGTGTTTCAACCAAAAAAATGAATAAAATTCTTGTTTAACCTAAACGTGGTTTGCGAGTTTGTAAAAAAGCTATCCCAAAAAATTTGCCGGAATGTGACAATTAATATATTTATATCATATCGAATTTTGAGTTGATATTGACTTACATAAAGAAGACTTTTATACATAATTGGGTTGCGGGTCAATACGGACACTCTATAAACTTGTGCATAAAAATAAAACTAAGTTCAGGGTTTCAGCTGAGTCTTGTCCTCGTTCACCGCAAGGCCCATAAGACGTGACTGTTTCTCAATCTCCGAACTCGCTGTTCGTTCGTGCCGATAATGTCAATATCATCAGCATATGTGACTTCCTTATGAAAGATCGTGCCCAACCGTTTTACTTATGGGCAGTGGCGTAGGATGTACTCCATCAAGAGATTATAAAAGTCGCACAATAAGGCATCTCCCTGCCTAATACCTCTCTTGATATCAAAGGGCTGGGAGAGGTTCTTTCCTACTCTGACGACGCTTTGGGTGGGTGATAGCGTCATCACGCTAAGACAAACGATTTTTGCTGGGATACCAAGTTCAGATAGGACGTTAAAGAACTTCGTTCTTATCGGCGTGTCGAGAGCGGCCTTATAATCGACAAATAGGTGGTGTGTGTCTTTGTTGTACTCACGGGTCTCTGCTAGGATTTGTCATAAAGTGAAAATTTGGTCACTCTTTGGTCTGAAGCTACACTGATGCAAGTGCATCAGTGTATGGCTCCAACCATTTACACAATACGCGGGACTGAATTTTGTATCCAATTGGTAGGAGACTTATTCCACAATAGTTCGCGGGGGACTCCTTTCTTGAAGATAGGACAAAGAGCACTGAGATTCCAATCGTTGGGCATGCATTTATGGGACAATATTTTGCAAAAGAGTTGGTGCATACGCATTACCAACTCTTTGCCCCCGGTCTTAAATAACTCAGATTACACCTTATCGGAGCCTGTCGCTTTGTTATTCTTCAGCTTTTTAATTACTGAGTAATTTAATTTATTTGTGTCTATAATTTTAAATAATAATGCAGAAAATTGGTAGATATATACAATGTATAAACATGTATGTATATGACAGGGTATAAAACCGGAACCGAAATTAACCGATTCAAATTGGGAATCAAAACCGGAACCAGAACCGACATTTTGATTTTTATAAACCGGAACGTTTAACCAGAATAAAATAAAAAGAAAGAACTGTACCGGAACCAACACATTTGTGTCGGTATATTGTAGTTTCAGTTCTCAATTTTAATTTTTTTATAAGAATAATATTTATTGCATAATGTTCAAAGGACAACAAAAAACCGCTGTGACTTTTTATTTTTCCTTGAAAATATTTATTTATTCATCAATACTAATTTTGTACCCTTCAAATTAATACCCTCAGATATAATACACTTGTCCCAGCGCTTTTCCAATCCTCAAAGCACTTCTGATATGCCCTTTTTGGTGTGGCCTTGAGCTCTTCCAGCAATGCGGTCTTTAACTCTTTAGTCCTTTAATGGTTGTTATCAGTTTTGGGAGCAGAAAAAATCCGCAGGGGCCAAGTTCGGTCAATACGGTCGCCGAGGCAGTTTTGCGGTGTTTTTGACCAAAAAATCTCAAACAAACAAAAAAAAAAAATAAATAAATAAAAAAATCGAATGTACGTAGCCCGCGAAATTTGAAAAGTCACGTTTTTTATGGTTTGAAAATTCCACAAATTTCGAACTATTCGAATTGTCAAAAGTTACTGTCGCATTTCTAGATACGCGAGTAAACGTAGACCGTTTGTTTTCATGCGTCAAGTTTATTATAAATCCGCTGAAAGGTCGGAAAAGATAAAGACCTAGCTCAAGGCCATACCAAAAAGCGCATATCAAAAGTGCTTCGAGAATTGGAAAATTATAACTGAGGGGATTTACTTTGAAGGTGACAAAATATACATATGTATGTAGATATTGATGAATAAATATTTTTTTGAGAAAATAAAAACTCACCTTCTTTACGTACGTATCAAAACCGGAGCCAAAGCCGAAATACATTTCGGTTTTATTACCTGGTATATGCATCACATATTGGTTTCAATAGACTTACATACATGAATATAGTGTCTTACAATTTGATTGTATTGTATTTATTACACTTGTATTTGTATGAATAAGTATGTCTATACATACACGGTATCAATTTGATTCATTTACCCGATCTAATGATTACATTGCTATTCTATTCCAGGGGAAATGCCATATACATGCGAAATCTGTGCGCGGACTTTCACTTTCCAGCAGTCCTACCACAAGCATTTGTTGTATCACAGCGAAGTGAAGCCACACGTGTGTGCTATTTGCGGGCGTGCATTTAAAGAATTGTCTACCTTGCACAATCATGAGCGCATTCACAGTGGTGAAAAGCCGTTTAAATGTGAAGTCTGTGGTAAGATAAATTGCTGGTTGGACAAATGGCCACAGCTATACTTTAATCGAAGTTTTCCGTTCAATTCTAGGTAAATGTTTTAGGCAACGTGTTTCATTCTTGGTGCACACTCGCATACACACTGGAGTTATGCCCTATAAATGTAATGTGTGTGAGAAAAGTTTTCGTTACAAGGTGTCAAAACGCACACACAAATGCATACAGCCATTGGCTAATTCTGTGGCCGCATTGGAGACGTGCAGCGTGAATAATACCGGAGCCGAAACTACCTCTGCGCCCGCGGTACACGATGCAAGTATCGAACAACTGTCAGAGAGTTTTATTAAAGCATTTTTAGAAAGTAATGCTGCCAACTATCAAGGCAGTTTGTCGCCATTGACTGAGGCGCAGCATTCACCAGCCAGTGCTGAGATATCAGCCATCACTGACATGGTGGAAGCAGACGGCAAGTGTAGTCTGATAGATAGCAGAGATGTGTTAAATCAGGCGCTGCTGACAAAAACGATCGATGATATTGTATCGGAATCATGCCAGAAATTGGGCATTGGCTACGATAATGAAATTGGTTCGCCACCACTGCCACCAACGGTTACACAAACAACTACGTCACCAGGATTCCATGACGGATGCACTTCACCTCTGCAAAAAATGCAAAATCTACGGCTATACTCGCCGCAGTTGGTGCCGTTGGATGATGATGCTACGGAACGTTCCGAGACGAGCGCAATGTTTGATAATTTTCTATTGGATGGAGTTACTGGTACGAACAACACTGGAAACTTGTTGTAGTAATTCTTGTTCTTATTTTATTGAGTTCCTTTATGTTATATGTTGTAAAAGAAAATACAAGTCAAATTTAAATCTATGAACGAATTTGATTTTCTTTTTGTTTTACTCATCAGAGTCACTGCCCGAGCCAGAACCGCTACCAGAACTACTTGGCGAGCCACTACGTGAACGACTAGGTGAACGCGAACCGGCAGAACCGGAACGTGAACCTGAAGCGCTGCGAGATCGCGAACGTGAGCCAGATTTCTTTGATCCTGCGGGACTATTGGACCGCGAACGAGAGCCGCTGGGTGATCGTGAACGGGATGCAGATTTAGACCGGCTACTGCCGTGAGAACTTTGCGATGCAGATCGTGAGCGACTTCGGCTGCGAGATGGTGATTTACTACCACTTCCGCTGCGGCTACCGCTACGACTGCGTGAACGCGAGCTGCGCGAACCTGAGCGTGTACGTGAACGCGATTGGCGGTCTTTAGCTGCTTGTGCAGCATCTCGATCGGCAGCTGGATCGGACTCCTCGTCATCACCTTTATCGACAGAATTTTCTTTGTCGTTGTCACTTGCATTCTTATTTTGAGCTTCGCTTTTTGGTGCTTCAGTCTCGTCATCTTGATCTTCGTCAATTTCCATTTCTTCCTCCTCCTCTTCATCATCGCCTGGTGCTTCCAGTTGACGCTCACGATAGCGCTGTACACGATGTTCAGCTGCATCCAATGGACGATGCTTGACAACCTAGATGTGTTTTAAGAGCGTTTAAAATTACTTTTTCTGCGGAAAATATATTTATTTGATGCTTACCAATTTAGTATTATTTGGCTGTTGTCCAGCTTTTACGCGGCGTTTATTCAAACGGACACGCGTCTCCAATTCATTATAGTACACACCATCCTGGCGTATAACAAAGAAATAATTTTCTTCGTATCCTTTAGATGCCTTCGTCTTGACGTTCCAATTATATTCGCGCGCAATTTTGTATTCGTACTCCTCTTCATCCTTATATGCCACGCTATCTACAAAGTCAGCACGTCGCTTATCTAGCGTGTCCTCAGTAGGTAAAAAGTATGCAACAAATTGTTCGCCGCTTTCGTCCATCACACCACGAATCATCGCTTGCGACATTTCCTCCAGTTGCGCTGGAACATTTTTGCCCAACGGTGCCGGATCACTATCAAATATAACCTGTGCACAAGGATATTTCCAATTTGTAAAATCTGGGAAAATGGGCAGCACTTCGACGGGCACAACGTTTGGCTTGGAATAGTGCTTGGTAATATCGATTTTTGTATCGCAGAAGGTCTTTTCGATGGCCTTGATTTGGGCGTCGCGATCCAAGTAGAGCGTTTCCTCGCGCAGCGACTTCTTTACGTTGTAGCCAACCTTTGCCTCGATTTGCTCGAGATTCTGCGGCTGGAAACGTGTCTGTTCGGTGGAAATATACTCGGATTTGCGCAACCACGATACACTGCGTGAATGCTGACGTGAGCGCATCGAGTCATGTGGTGTATGCGAATCTTCTTCGAGCAGTTTTTCATCGGCGAGATCAAGCTGTGCATACGGATCTGCCTGATATAGATCGCGATTGATAAGATCGATAGCAACGCCAAGATCGTGCTCCGTCAATACTTCATATTTGTAATTGCGCTCCAGCGATGTTGGATTGTACTGCACGAAGCGGTGGCTGTCAAACGGATATTGCAAGAACTTAAGATCGAACGGTATGTCCGGCAGGCTGTTACCGTACTTGACGCGGCAAATCAATTCGGATCTGAAAATAATTGTAAACAAACGACGAAACGCATTGTCAGTCAAATGCATGAAGTACATGGAAATTAACAGCGTTTGTTGTACTCACTTGCGTTCTGTCTGGCGCTGAGGTCTTTTGTCAGCTGGCACAGCAAGGTTATTTATTGTCGGTGGCATTTTAAATTAGTTGAAGACGTCGCTTTAATCGATTTAAAAGTAGAACTGTGAAAATTATTCCGAATAAAGAAAATACGTTTCTTGGAATTACTCCCTTGAT
The DNA here is from genome assembly GCA_035044765.1 of Leucophenga montana. Lineage (NCBI taxonomy): Eukaryota > Metazoa > Arthropoda > Insecta > Diptera > Drosophilidae > Leucophenga > Leucophenga montana. Next base: position 1,920,260 of record JAWNNQ010001873.1, read on the forward strand.
GTGCTTAATTGATAAATATGAGTAAGTAGTCGATACTTGTTGGTAAATATCGGGTACTCTAATATGACATGGTAACGAATTGTAGCGAATATTGGTGACAGTATTAACTCGTCAAAATGAACATGATGTCGTAATCATCGCTTATGCTTGTATGACACGAGCTAAATTGTGTCCAAATTGTTAATGAATTTTTTATCTAATTTGTTCGACAATTGCATTTTGCATTAGTGTAAAGAGGAAAGAACATTGCTAAAATTTAGAATAAATGCTACAGAACGCCGTATCAGCTGTTTCTCTTTTTAACTTACTATTGTTATATGCAACAATTTTAAATTTTTTCTGGAGTTGGAGATGGACATATGGACACTACATGAAGATAAAAAGAAAAAATAACATGAAGATAAAAATAAAAAGATAAAAAAAAACAAACAAAAAATCAATGAAAGAACAAGAGAAATCGATACCTATACTCTTCGTGTATTTCAAGTTAATATTGACAATAATAAATAAATAAATTTACAAAAAGTAAAGTGTACATTCGATGACCCTATTTATTTCTTATGAAAATAGATAAAGATACTTTTATCAGAAATAAATAGTGTCATCGAATGTACATTTTGGCTGTAAACTAGTGTAATCGGTCGGTTAAAGTTGACGAGTTGGCGTACCTAACTATTCACAATATTCGTAAAAAAAATTAAATAATAAAAGCATTAAGTAGACAAGGTCGTTTTCCGAACGAAGTCTTGGGAGGATCTCTCTAAAAAGAATGAAAGATCTTTTTTTCAATTTTTGCTATTCTTTGTTGCCCCTTACGATACTATTGTAACGTTCTTCAAAACATTCGGTAAGTTCAGTTATATCTTTTGGTTTAAACTCGATGAGAAGCTTAGGTGGGAGAAAATATTAATTGAGGATTGGCACAGAACACCAAATTTTAAGATACTCTGTATATTTGTGTTTTTTGACATATGAAAGCGTTGAAGCAGTGAAGAAAATTGTTATGGAGAATCGTCGACTCACTATTAGAGAATGTTGGCATATCGGTTGACACATGTCATGCAATTTTTTCGGATGTACAGAAGTTTCTAAATTTTGAAAATTTTGACTATTGAATGACGTCAACGAGATTCCAGATTTGCTCAAAAGGTTCATATCTGGTGATCAAATATGAGTATATGGTTATGACGTCAAAACCAAAAAAAATATCATCCGTATGGAAGGTTTTGCTCAAAATTTTCTTCGATTAAAATGGTGCATCATGAGTTTTTGCCAGAATGTCATACGGTCAATAATCAATATTACCTTGAAGTTATGCTCCGTTTGCGTAAAGCAATACGAAGAATGCGCCCGAATTTGTTGCAAATAGCTCATGGCTTTTGCATCACGATTTTAAATCTGATCACACATCCTTTGCTTGTTTTATTGCAAACAACAATACCGTAATCATGCCTCAGACTCCGTATTCACAACTGATAATAACCATTTAAGGACTAAAGAGTTGAATACCGCAGTGCTGGAAGAGCTCGAGACCATACCAAAACTTTGAAGCGTACATGATGAATAAATAAATATTTTACAAGGAGAGATAAAAATCCAGCTCACCTGAAAATACTTCGTATATATATGCGAGTCAAATGGCCGTATTTTGGGCGTGGTGGGTGTTGTGGATTCCATTATTTAATAAACTCGATCTGCGTAAGGTCGAAAAGAATCTAAATGTCTAAGTTTGAAGTCTCTTGCTCGAATAGTTCTTGAGAGCTGTTGCTTCATGCAACCAGATGAACGAAACTTATTATAAGTACCATTCTTGCTTTGGGTGTAAGGTATGGAAATGTTCCGCTCATTTCATTGAGTCTAGTTATATACGCGCCACACGTGAAACAAGAAAGATTGCTGCAGTCGATTGTGTCCTACTTCGAGATACTCTCTACCTTTTTTATGGGTTTATATTTGAACCACAATATTTTTTGGGGCCTATATTCTGAACTTATGTTGAATATTTTAGTATGATTGACGTAACACTTACCAAATTAACTCTTTCTAGATTAATTAACGACAAAAACAATATACAAAAACTTCAAAATGGGGTGCATGTTTGTAGTGAGCTTGGCACGACCATTTCTAATACTTTGTCTAGAGAGTGAATAGAAGAGACAAAATGTCCAACCATGGTACCTCTATCTCCTATAGTCCTCAGGTATTGGCATGCATACAGACCATAGAACGCTTCCACTTCTTTAATTTTGATCATTTTTTAAGCTTGTAATACTATTGGCAACGAAGAATATATATGGGACATTGTTCATGCGAAACCTCTTCTCTCCACATTTAAACTTCGACCTATCTATCTAGCTTATTTAGGTTTTACTGTATCCAGTTAATGTTTTAGTTCACATTATTAACAGCTTTGGCAAAACGCCTAGATCGATTATTTACGTGTACCCACTACTAACAACTTTTAATGATATTAGTTCCGATCAAAAGAACCTTTCAAAACGAAGTACATGTACTATAGAGATTAGTAGTTTCTGGTGCTTTGTTAAAATAAATGAAAATGAGATTATATCTCCTAATAGTACTTTTTATAGCATATTATTTATGTACTGATGCTGGTTATGGTAGACGTAGATTTTTACGCAGAAGTGATTCAGATCTTGGTAAATTTATTGAAGGATATAGTTTTTCAGAAATATGACATTTTCTTTTCTGTTTGTATATATTGGCAAGGGGTAGTAGATATAAGAAAATCAAGAAGCGCTTTTGGTGAGTTGGCACTTTTGAATTCTCGACAATTGAAAAATGTCATTTTAATTGGTTTTTTTTTTGTTTGTTGTATTTGTTTCCTGAAAGATTTGTTGAAATCGTCTAAAAAAGTAAGTGTTTGATTATTTTTATGAAATTGTGTAGGTTTAAATGCTGTAAGGTTTTAAATTCCTTTCAGATAAATTAGGATCAACCATTACATTTTCAAATGAAGACTAAACTGTACCTAAAAATGGTCAGTTTCTAGAGTCTTTAAGTTAAGTTTAAGCGAATGTTCATAACAGGCAGATAGAGATGTGGCATACCACATAAATTGTATGTATATATCCTTGTTCAGCATCGAAAGGTGAGTCATATAGTAATGTTCGTCCGTCCGCCCGTTTGCCCGTCTATTTGGTTATGTGAAATAACGGATCTCAGATACGAAAAGAGATAGAGACTTCAAATTTGGTAAATATTTTCTCCATAAACATACATACGCAGATCAAGTTTATGAACTCTATTGTATGCCTTGCCCATCGTCACCGCCATTTGTTATACTATTCACACTAGTGTTTAGAATCAGGATATTTATCGATCTCGGCTTTACTGCAGTGGTTTGCATTTACGTTGTGTTTGAAAAAATATAACTATCCGGATGCGGATATAGAAAAGTGATTGCGGATTCCGTGAAAAATATTCAATTTCTGTGGATAGTCCGCGTATGTGGATCTTGACATCCGCATCCGCGCCAGCACTAATTCAAACTACCAGTTTCTCAAAAAGTTTGTAACGCATTAAAGAAGACATCATAGATCACAAAAAGTGTTTATATTCTTGATCAGCTCGACGAGACGAGTCGACAGTCTGTCTGTCTGTTTGGTACATAGTTGTGCAGTTTGTGAGATCAGTTTAAGATATCCAGCTGTAATTCGGCGGCGATGCTTTACAATTCCCTTTAAATTCCATTAAGATCAGATGTTTAAAAAGCGCTAGAAATGAGCACACAGTTTTTTTTTTACATATTCACCTACTAAGCATACTGATTTTGTTGACATACATATACTTACATATTTACCCAAAAGATTTTCAAAATAAAGTATATCTGTATGTAGTACGTATTCTCGTTCTCACTTGTTTGTACCGTTTCATTATTTGATTTGATTAACTCTATTGTTTACTTTTGCCAAAGATTATATATTGTCAGTATACAATCTTTGCTTTTATGAATGTGAAAACAAATCTTCAATTCCATTGTCGGAATTCAAGTATGTAATGCCACACGACGCTCACAATAGGTTTGTTCGTGTACATTAATTTTATACAATTTTATATTGAAAAGCGTTCCTTAACTCCAAAAGCCAACGAGAGAGGAAATGTTATAGGTGAAATTTTTACCAGTAAGATTTAGCAATAGATTTCATTCACGGCATTACCATTTTTCTTGGCAGTAGGTTTCCTTTTATTTTTTTAACAAATTTAAATTCAAGTTTAAATTTAGCTGTTCCACTTTTATTAATTATTTTCTTTATTGTTGTCACTTTCTGCCAATTTGCAAAATCTTCAGAATGCTTCTTTTTGTCGGATAAAAAAATTCTTTTAAATTGTTCTACTGAGTATATCTTACTGGAAAAGTAACCGAACACGCTTGAATAATATTGAGGGGACGTATTTCGTTTCGCTCCTAACTTTTTTATATTAAGTTTTTTGAATAAAAAACTTTTTTAACATAGTCAAATTTACCAACCGTGCTCCCATTTCACTTACTTTTGCGATTTCAGCTTAATTTAAGTAGGTAACCACTTAAACTTACTTTTACTAAAATTAAAAAAAAATGTCATTGTACATTGCTGTTAAGTTTATGAGATCTTCTTAGGAACATTTTTTCGTATCTAACAAAAAAAAACAAAAAAAAAATTCGATTTAAATGTGTCTGTGTTATTTGTAAATTAATGCAAACTAATGACAAAAATAATGACCGTTTTAAAATATTATGATCTTTAGATGCTGATGTGGCAAGATCTGCAGAATCAGAAGGTTTGTAAAAAGAGTTTTAAATTAACATTGTAATTAGCTCGCAATTTTTTGTTATTTAGCACGTGAAGGAGTTTTGGATTGGATTCCAGGTTTGTAAAAGACTTTTTGATAAATGTATGTTTCTGCGTTATTTGTAAATTAATGCAAACTAATGACAAAAATAATGACCGTTTTAAAATATTATGATCTTTAGATGCTGATGTGTCAAGATCTGCAGAATCAGAAGGTTTGTAAAAAGATATTTTAAAATAATATTTTAATTAGCTCGGAATTTTTTTTTTTTATGTAGAGCGTGAAGCGGTTTTTAATTTGAATGAAGGTTTGTAAAAGAATTTTTGTGATAAAAGTATGTTTGTATGTATTAAAATATATTCTGCAAAAAAATTTGGAGGAAGAGCAGGTGATATGATGTACTAAATTTAAGTACGTCCAATACTTTAAATACTAGTATATACGAGTAGATATTCTTCTAATGTTAAACTTGTAATATTTTTTAGATGGTGAAAACGTAGAAGGACGTACAAAAGGTAGTGATGGTAAGTTATCTCATAATGAAAAAGAAAATAATCATTCTGGTTAAGTATTTTCGTTGTGATTCTTCTAGCTAAACGTCGACGTAGAAACCAGAGATACCATACATTTTCTCGCAATCCAAATTATCTCTGTAAGTGATTAGCTTCAGAAAAACGCTGATATTAATTTGTATTAATTAAAAAAATAAAACTTTTATATTCTTTAGCGGCATACAAGAAACGAAAAACCATGAAAGGGGACACAGGCTCAGACGAATCTGAATCTGAATCAGAACCAGAAATAGTCGAAGGATTAGAAAATGGAGTAGAAGCGCATGGAGCTGTAGACGAAGTACCAGAATATTAGTCTGTTTTTATTTGTAGAAAAAGCGAATGAGTTAATATAATATTAAAGAAAATATTGCAATTTAATTTTATTATTTGTGAGGCAGAAGTCGGAAATTTTTCTACCTCCAGCAATGGAGAGAGGCAGGTCGGAACATGATAATCAGTAGCAGCAGACTACATTCGACTTTTTGAATGAAAAGCTTCTTTATTTAAGCCAATATCACCTTGAAATTCGATATGGTGGCTTCTTACGGACGGTCACTTAAAATAAATATTTTCACCGGCCACTTTTGTCCTGTTCTTTCAAAACTACCGGTAAAAGTGGGTAAACTGCAATTATGGAGCGGAGCGTAGTTGTATGTATGCCTTTTTTTTTAATTTATCAAATGTATATCAACTTGAAAAGTTCGAAAATATTAAAATGATATTTTTGATGACTCTCTTTTTTGATGATTGATTTTTTTGTTCAGTGATATAAAGACGAATATGCAATTACATATTACCATCGATTCCAAATATTCAAATGAAAAACCAAAATCTTTCGTCTTAAAATCAATATCAGAAGTTTTCTGATTTGCAAGAAGGCTTTCTCCAGTTAGTTTTTACCTCTTCAAGTGGCTTTTTTATTTGATGTTAGCTCGATGAGACGAGTCGATCTGTCCGTCTGTCTGTCTGTATGTTGTTGCGCATTTTTTGTGACCAATTTTTATGCTATCCAGTTGAAATTTTGCAGTTTAATAGAGTATCAAGATTGACCCGCCACGCCTCCTTTTTGGGGTAGCCCACTTTCGACTTTTTGTATAAAAAACTTTTTTATTGCAGTCAATATCAACTTAATAATTGATGTGGTAACTTTTAGTAGACGGATGCTTGACATAATACATTAATTAAGGAGCTACCCCACTATTTGGGGTAGCTCCCATACAAACTTACTGCCAACTTTTGACTTTTTTAAGATAACTTCTTTATTAACGTCAATATTAGGTTGAAATGCAATGTGGTGCCTTTTTATGGTCAGCCGCTTAACGTACATAGATTAACGGGCGTGCCCCCCCCATTTTTGAGGTAGCCCCTATACAAACATACTGCCCACTTTCGTGTTTTTGTAAGAAAAACTTCTTTATTATATTCAATATTAGGTTAAAATTCGTTATGGTGCCTTTTTATGGATAGACGCTTAAAATACATAGACTAATGAGTGTAGCTCGCCCACTTCTCGGGGTAGCCCCCATACAAACCCACCGTGTAATTTTGTGTTTTTTTATAAAAAAAATTCTTCACTTAAGTCAATATTAGCTTGAAATTTGATTTGGTGGATTCTAGTGGACAACTGCTTCATATACATATACAAATGGGCGTGACCCGCCCACTTATTGAGATGGTCCCATATAAACCTACAGCTCGCTTTTATGCATTTGTATGGAAAACGTCAATATCAACTTGAATTTCAATATGCCTGCATCTTACACATCTACTACATCGCTTCATACACATCTACCCCCACTTTTTGGGATAGCTTCTATTTAAACCACCATCTTTTATGTTATACAATATTTTTTAAAATTTCGTGTGAATGGTATTTAGGCTTCGGTTCAACCGAAGTTAACGTTTTTTTCTAGTTTTTTTTTTTTGGTAGTAATAAATTGCTACTGCTATAAAATGGTTGCAAGTTATGAAATTTCAAGTTTCTCCTATAGCAGTGCGGTACCTAGAGACCCTGAACCGTAAGTTTAGTTTGTCTAAAGACAAAGAACTTTTTATTGTCAATGGCAAATTGGCGTTAATCCCAATAAAATATATAGCATAGGTTCAGATCAGACCACTATTATTTTTGATATTCCCCATACAAAATTACCCTAAAGTTTTAAATTTTTTTTTTTAAAGAAGTTTTTTCCCGCATACCTACTAAAGAATATAATCTATTATTCATATAAGGAGCTTTAAACAAGGTACAGCGTATCTCTAATTCGAGCATGCTTGAAATAAATTGCTGCCATCGACTGTTTAAAACAGGAAATGTTATTATACAAAAAAGGAATTTATGCTGCTTCACTCTGTATATGTACTGCCAATGAAGTATGAATTCTTGTACATTTTGAATAATCTGAGAGCACGGTGCAGTTATGTAATAAACAAACTTGTTTATATTTGTAGAAGATATGCATTGAAGAGCAAAGAGGGTTGTATAAAAAAAAATCGACATGGGTTTTGTTTTTTGGTGTTTCATTATGTAATTTCCGATGTAAACATCGATCTGTTTGTGGGGACTTACATCGATTTATTTTTGACAACCCTAGTATAAGCGATCAAGTATCAATAACTCAAATTCGGCTTAGATGCATTTTTTATTGCATATGATATGATTTACCAGAAGGACTTTCAAACGATTTACAATTTACATAACCAAAAAATAAAAATTGGCTTCGCATGTTCTAATTTCTAACTTTTGTCATTTTAATCAATGGAAAATTTGAAGAAAAAAAAACTCTAAGAATTTATCAAACATCTATGGAAAAGTGCATCAATATTTGAATTCACTACAATACAAAACTTTTTTATTTATCAAATATTATTGATTGTTGTTAATAAATACTTTGCATAGCTACCGATTTAAAAAATAAACAATAAAAATTGTTGACTTCGGTTGAACCGAATCTCTAATACCATTCGAACGAAATTTCAAATCGTTGATATAGCCAAAAAAGTGCGCATCACGCCCATTTAATACAATATATGAATATAAATCCGTTGTTCATAAGAAACCGCCATATCGAATGTCAAGCTGAAGAAGTTTTACATACAAAAAGTGAGCAGTGGGTTTGTATGGGCATACATCAAAAAATGGGCGTTGCATATAAATGTTGATGCTCTATAGACTTGGGAACGAAGCACTGGCCTTTGAGCTAAGCATTTAAAATATTGGTACAAAAAGAAAAAATATTAGACAGACTGAAAGACAGACAGGCATGGCTAGATCGACTCATCTCGCCGAATTGATCAAGAATATATATATGGTACTTTATGGGGTATATGATGCCTCCTTTAATGCGTTACATACTTTCCGACAAGCTGATGGAACCATTTCATACCATGTGTGAATGGTATAAAAATTAATAAACGTCATCGCTTCGTTATATACGATTTTGTAGTGATATCATATTAACTGCTTATTAAACGAATTGAACAATTGATTGACAGATTTGACATAATTATTTGTAGATGCTATAATCAAATATTGCAAATTCTTTGCGTACATAATAACAACATTTAATTGAATTATCATTGGGACAGATACAATATTTCACACCTGTCATTGTTGCTGCTGTGATACAATTCCATGAAATACGAAAAATGTTATCAGCATCATCATCATCGAAGTGTTAATAAAATGTTTTGGTGGAGAGTTCAATAACAAGGTTGAAATTGTGCAAGTGGTCATATCGTAACATCGCATCAAAAATTAATTATAATTATATTCTATGTATTTGCTTGCTTTCAAAATTATCCTCATAAGTAATTAACATTCGCTTATCAAATAATAAGTTCTAAATAAATTGTCTTACAATTAGTGAGTTTACACATGCCAGTAAGTGTAAAACCAACTTCTCACAGTGGACGGCCGTTCAGGCAAGTGACAAAAGCTCTAAATATAAAGGGTTTAAAGTATCCAACCTTGAAACGGATTTTGCATCGCCAAAAAAAAAAAAAAAACATTTGTTCTACGACGTTTATAAAAATGGCCAGATACGATTGGAAAAATCACAAATAGCCCAGATTCTCATTTAGCCGTTTAAATTTTTGCTGAAATTAGAGAGCAATACCTCGCTTGCCTTGTGAGATTGTGCAGACCTTTGACGAATTCTTGGTATGACGAGGACTGTCACCAACTACTGTAGAGAAAGACGCCGCCTACAGAAGAACTTTACACACACACACACGCACGCACACACACACACACACACACACACACACACACACACACACACACACACACACACACACACACACACACACACACACACACACACACACACACACACACACACACACACACACACACACAGAGATCGATATCGAGAGAAACGGAGAGAGGCGAAACACAGTTTCAGATGCAAAAAATGAGAATGAAAGGCGTGAGCTTGAATTTGTTGAGGTCTTAGGAGATGTTCTGAAATATAGCTCGAAAATTTTATCAAAAGGTTAATCATCTGACCGAAGGTTTTAAGTTCGAAATTTCTTTTTTGAAGAACGCAAATAGAAGGCTGGTTACACGATAAGTGGATTAAATCCATATACGGATACACTTATAGGACAGAATCAGTGTGGTTTCAAACAAAGAACATATTTTCACTCTATCACAAATTCTGACGGCAACCCTAAGTATTGTAAGGTTCCAGCTGACATTGTCATTACAAATTTCGATGCGGAGTATCATGACATTTTGAACATTTTGAGCAATATTTGAACCCCCCCCCCCACGCTTATTTATTATAATACGATTTAAAATTTCGTGTTAACATTTTTTCTTGTTTTTATTGTGTTCAATTTTGTAGGTGCCTTACGAACTGAAACCCAGAGATTTTTCACTTGCGAGCTTCTGATTGAAAGGCAACAAATAAAGGATTTTTACGTCGAATTGTGACTTTGAATGAGAAATGGATATTCTACGATAATTCCAAGATTCGTTGCCATTGTCCTCAACCTCATTACCAAAGCTGAATATTCATGGTTCGAAAGTCATGTTATGTATTTGGTGGGATCATAAAAGTGTTGTGTACTATGAGTGTCTACAACATAGCGATTCAATTACGGGCGATGGGTATAGGCTACAATTGATTCGTGCAATGTTATTCTCTAAAAGAAGTGAACAAATATTTTGAAACGCTCAAGTGGGATATTTTTCCGCACCCGCCGGACATTACTTCTTCTGATTACTGGTTGTTCGAAATGAAGATGTAAATAATACATACTTTAATTAATCTTTTTATTCATTTTATTCTGAAATAAATGCACTTTTGACCATAACGAATTGTACTTCTAATATTTGATTAATATGGGAGTACAAAAGAAGTCATTAGGTGCCAAATCACATCTGTAAGGCGGATGACATACCAACTTGTTGTTTTGAAGGCTCAAAAACTTGTTTATGTCAACCTATGTTTGAGAGCTCGCATTGTCGTGGTGGAGGATGATAATTCTAGGCGATTGGTTATCCTTGTCCATGACGTTCTTGTTATACAAACGAATCGCAATGGCAAAGGTTGGAGATACATCATCAAAAGTGGACGTAAGTTTATCGATGCAAAATGTTAACACGAAATTTTAAATCGTATTATAATAAATAAGCGTGTGGGGGGGGGGGGTTCAAATATTGCTCAAAATGTTTACGCCCACTAGTAGATGTATATGAAGCGACCATCTATAAGTTGCCACCATATCGAATTTCACGTTGATATTAACGGTCTTTCATACAAATGCATAAAAGCGATGTGTAGGTTTATATGGGACTACCTGAAAAATTGGGCGGGACACGCCCATTTGCATATGAATATGCAGCGACTGTCGACTAAATCGCATTGCAACCTAATATTGACGTCAATAACGAAATTGTTCATTCATAAACACAAAAGTTCTAAGTAGGTTTGAATGGGGGCTAACTCAAAAAGTGGGCGGGTCCCACCTCTTAATGTACATGTAAAGCGTCCGTTCATTTAAAATAAAAAAACGATTTTCGTATAAAAGTCAAAAGTGGGCGGTGGATTTCTATGGGGGCTGCCCCAAAAAAGAGGCGTGACGGATCGTTCTTGATACTCTATTAAACTGCAATAAAAAGAAATGTATGTTCCAATTTTCAATTGGATAGCATACATATTGGTCCCCAAAAAATGCTCAACAACATACAGACGGACAGACGGACATAGCTCGACTCGACTCGTCGAGCTGATCAAGAATATATATACTTTATGGGGTCTACGATGCCTTCAGACAAACTGATAATACCATTTCACACTGTGTATGAATGGTATAACAAAGTTTTTATCCAAATCTCAAGGCGATATAAACTGAATATTATTGACAAATGTCCAACCTCTCTAGAGAAACCGAAAACGCCTGTTACTATGAAATATTCACAATACCCAGAGCCATCTTTTGCAAACGGAACGAACTAATTTGCACTCCCGAAATTTAAAAGTCAACGTTGTTCGACGTCTGAAGAAGCTGTTAAAGCTTCTGACTGGCAAAAGTGCTTTGAGAATTGGATTCTTCATGGAGAATGTTACAAAAATAAAAAATAAAAAAATAAAGCGCACGATATAAGAGGCAACCCTCGAAACGTCATCCAAATATTTTTTTTTTCATCCAAATATAAAATTTGTTTATTAGTCACAACTATGCATGTCGAGTCTACCAAGTTATTCATTAAAAGATTTCTGTTATCTGGTTTTGTGAATTCGCGCATTGTGATAATTGATTATCATATGATGCTTCGTGTGACTAAAGATTGAATACAGTTTAGTTTAATTAAGTGTTTAATATATCTGTTGAATACTGCGTCAAGTATGCCGAAATCTATTCGTAGATTTGCAACGCGGATGAGTTTAATAAGAGTTTTCCCAATACTAACAACATAAATTCACAGCTCATGCGCACGCGATTTGTTGTGAAAAATTTCCAATTCGAATGTCGTCGATGCTGCTCGTACGGGCAGCGGCATCGACATCGGCGGCTGCTGCGCAGCTTCATTTTGCTGCGCTGCTCGCTGCATTTGGCTCGCTTTGGGATCGAGACGCGCTTCGTTCGCGAACGACATTCAGTTTTAATAACAGTTTCCATTTCGCAACAAGCTTTTAATTCTTTGAGCAAATAATCGCGACATTCGCGGTTCTTTTCGCTAATTTATTTGTATTTATCTTTAGGTACAATAGTATTTTGTATTTTAAATTTTGTTTTTTTTTTTTTCGGATAACAATCGATAACATATATACGAGTAGGTGTATATTATATAGCTACCTGAAAAGAAAACTATACTAATAAATACAATATGTGATGTGTATGGAATTATTATTTTGTTGCTGTTTTTTCGCAATTGAATCAATTTCGGCTTAAATTCGGTTCGTTTCGGAAGTGTGAAGAAAACAAATTTCGCTTCGTAATTTCAGTATCCGTTTGAAGATCGTCGAGATTGTCACGCGAGGATTAAATCGTGTTGTGAATTCTTTGAAGAAGTTTATTAAATAAAGTATATGCAAATAAAAATGTATGCTGATTTTTTTCAGCATAAGAAAGTGAAGTGATACTTTTGCATTAAAAAAATTTGCAAAGGAAAGTTCTAAAAATATAAAATATCAAAGAAAATTTTATAGCAATTTCAGTATGATATCCAGAATAGCAGAAAATTTGTGACGTTCAAAGCGTTGTGGAATAGGTAAGTTTTTCTATTTTTTGAATATTTATTATAAATGTAAGTAGCTATTGAATTATTCGGGCGAATAGCTAAACATGAAATACAAATGTTTACAACAAAATGTATTTAATTACCTTTAAATTAGGTTCCAACGAGTGTCATACAAGTTTGCTGACTCTTGACTCAATTTTCCATATACAGGCTGATGAAGATATTTAACTTATGTTTAGTTTTATGTTCTCAATTGAGTTAACAGTCGACCCTTTTTGAGGAAGTTAAGCGATTGTCATCGAACAAGAAATGCACTCGTAGGATCCCAGCAAACCTCAAATAATGTGATTTAGTTTTTCAAACTCTTTTGGCAAAAAATATGTGAGCGTTGTATATAAAATTTGTTTCGAGCTTCATCTGCGTACATATTTGCTTTTACACTCTATTTTACAAAATGTTTAAATCAAATCGAAGCATACGAAACATTATTAACAAATTTTGTCAAATATTTCGAAAAAAATTGAAAGCTGAATTTGTTTTTTTACCACTGCGGTAAAATGGTAGTTGTGCTGTAACTAGAGACATTATATCGTTAGTTTAGTCTGTCTAAGTTTTTTTTTGACGGAGAACTTTTCACTCAGACAGACATACGGACGGACGAACACGGCTATATCAATTCATCTTGTTGTGCTGATCACGAATATATGTAATTTATGGGGTCTCCTTCTCTATGATACATAAATTTTATCAGCTAAACAAACCCAATATACGCTGTTACAATTATTTTAGGTGCAAAGTATTATTGTATGTTTCTATAATTATAAGGTAACAATAAAAATTTAAATATCTGATACAAAGTAATGTACCTTTTGTCATTGGAATTGAAATAGCCTTTGGCTTAATTGAATCTATCGATAAAAATATAAAATTATAGACGAGTTTCATGACACCCGCAAACTACTTTTTAATTTTTTAATATGTACTGCAAATTTGTTAATTTAAACAATAAAGAACGCTGCAGTCAAGTGTATTTGTATATATTATAAATTCTTTAGTGGTCTTGGTCTGATCTATACCTAAGTGAAAAATTTTAATAGAATTGACGAAAGATACACCGAAATGGACGTTTCTAGCTTAATTAGGTTACGCCGGCTGATTCCTCGATAGATATCACACATAGATCAATATGATCCTTAGTGAGTCTAGCTAAATTAAAAACAAAAACAAATTTTCATACCAAGATTTGGAATTGGATGCCAGGTTTGAATGGGGCTGGGCATTTAAAGTGGTTCGATCTGGGCCTGTACAGAACATTTTAAAGGGATTTATGTAAGATATACCAAATTTGGTATGTCTAACTTAGCCAAAAACTGAAACCATAAAAATTGCATTCAAAAACTTCAAAATGGAGCGCAAGTTTGTATGAGGTCTACCCCTTATAATGGTTCGATCTAGACGTATGCAACACATTTTATTAGGACTAACGTAAAATACACCAAATTCGGCGTTTATAGCGTAATTAAAAACCAAAGCAAAGAATTTCATAAAAAAATTCAAAAATGGGGTTTTTATAGTCAGCAAAAACTGTACGTACAGAAGGGCGGACGGACATGTTTATATCGACTCAGCTGCCGATGCTGATTAAGAATATAATAATTTTTAGGGTGTGCCAGGCCTCCTTCTGCATGTTACATACATTTGCATAAACTAAATATACCCTTTTACAATATAGATACAGGGTATAAAAATTAAGCTTTAAATTTACTACTTCTGCGAACTATGATTAGCATTATTCACAGCTTGATTAATTTCTAGAAATAGAGTTACAGAACGTGTCAACAATTAAATGAATTTTAGCAAACGTTTACAATGACCCGACGTGGTAGTATTTATAATATCAATACTATCATACACATACTCAAAGTTATCAAAGATTTGTTGATTTCCGAGAACTAACTGACGAATAATATTTTCCATGCTCCTAACTGGAACAGCAAAACTCAATAAGAAAAAAGTCTGGGTAGTTTCTATTTATTACACAGTAAATTGTAATTCATTTTGCAACAATATTTTGCTCGGACTGCGTAAATGAAAATGATAGGTTCAACTACTGTCAAGAGAGTCGACAAAAAAGTTTCGGAATGCTCAATGAATGGGAAACACAATATATTTACAAATCGAATGGATAGACAGCAGGTGACACACGATTTTCACAATCGAGATAAATCATAAATATACATGAAGCGGCGGCGAATACTATAAAATAGTGTTAGGTTAGATTGAGTCGAAAGGGTTCTAGCTACTATAGTTAGAAATAATAAAATTTAACACAAAAAAAACGAAACAAAAAAGTGTACTTTATAACTATATAATTGCACGAAACCATAAATAATACATATTTAAATATACAGAGAAATAAATATAATAACTTATAAATAGACATAGATACAGATACATTGTAATATGTAATGAAACAAAAAAAAAAACATAAGTTTTTTCAGCACGTGCTACTAAATTAGCATTGACTACATTATATGTATGTATCTACAATACATATATGTAAATATGTATATATTTACTTTAGCTACACGTGTATTTATTCTAAAAAAAAAAAACTTTTTATTTAAATTTTAAAAAGAAACTAACAAACTTTCTGCGAGTATTAATGAAATTAACAAAAGTCAATGTGCTAACTTAAATTTGAACGTCACATTTTTCACACACACATTCACACTCTCATTGTTGACTCACAGCAAACCAAAGTAACGCGCTTCAATTCAAGTCGACTTAACTTAGCCCGGTGATTCGACGTCAGAACGCCAACAAGTTTTTGCGGTCGGATTTAATTATAAATCAATTATACTCGTATTCACAATTGGATCTAGACACTGGCTGGTGGAAATTCTGAGAGATCTTGTTTATCTCTTTCCCATTTTGTCTAAGTTTTTTCTATTCGCATATTAATGCATGCATAAGATATTGTATCTTGTCTGGTTTGCATAGAGTATACAAGTATTCATATGTGTATATTGTAGGTAATTTCCAAGAATCTTTTGATCGTCAAGTGTAAGTTTTAATTTTGGGAAGCGTGAATGCTTGTAGCCATTTGCATATTAGAATTATTTAAATGGCACGAATTAGCATCATGAATGGTTTGTTTTCATATTTTCTGTGGATGTGCATGCATTCAATGTTAATTATTGTTAAGCTCATTTGAATTGCCAAAGCATGCAAGTATCAAAGGGAATTTATGTTTTATAAACGAGTACCTACTATAAAAATATAGGTATATAGTAAAAATTCATAGATGTTCATTTCAATAAATTTTGTGTAACTGTATAATCATATTTGCTGTGCACAGTGCTGTAGTGTTATTTAACAAGCTCACGGTGAATAATACAAACTATACAACATTCTATCAGATTAACCCGGCATTGTCCGGTGTACAATTTTCCACACATCGAGTTGGAAGACTTTCGGATTAAGAAAAGTGCCAAATGTATTTTTCGCCACCATTGCTGTCCTTCCTGTTGAAAATTTCCAAAATCGACGAAATACATGTTTAATAATTTGTTTTGTAGAGTATATGGATCGGTAGGATGAAAAAAAAAATTGTCCATAAAACGTTTTCCCAAAACCCCATTTTCACTACCAAAGGAAACTACTGTCTAGATATCGTCTCTCTACCATTAGCTATTTCAGTTGGAGTTTTATGACGAATTAGTCAGGTCAAGCATTATTTATAAGAAAATATTGTATATAGAAAATTACCTTTAGCCCCCAGTTCTTGTCTTGATGGTAAAAATTTCCAAAATCAACGAAAAACGTGTTTAATTATTTATTGTATAGCGTATACAATACCGAGTATACCGAGTATACCGAGTTTGAAAAGCATCGCATAAAAAAAATGTTCCCCATTTTTAACGTTTGATCCTCTTGTGGCCGAAATATCACAAGACACCGGCTCAATTAGAGTTTTCACCATAAAAGAAAATGTCTGTTCAGAAATCACCTTTCTAGCATTAGCGATTTCCGCTGTGTATAGCTGGACTAGTCTGACAAAGATGTTTTTTTTATTCGAGGGGTACTTATTATATTTCGGGAATAGCAAATAACATTTTTAAATGAAAATGGCTTCATTGTTTTTCAAAATATTCCCCTTGATGATCAATACACTTTTGCATTTGTTCAAACCATTTGTCATAGCAGTTTTTCCATTCCTCTTGAGACACCTCCAAAACATGGTTTTTGAACGCTTCAACTGCTTCTTCGACGCAGTTTACCTTTGATACTCGGGAACAAGAAGAAGTCATTTTGTGCCAAATCAGGACTGTACGGAGGATGAGTCATTAATTCGATGCTTTGACTGCTCAAAAATGCACTTGTTTGACGAGATGTGTGAGAGCTCGCATTGTCATGATGGAGAATGATTGGTCTTTGGAATATTGGTCTTTGGAATATCCAGAATTGACCGTTCTAAGTGGAACAGTTGCTCAAGCGGAACAGTGGCCACGTGACCATTCGGCCGAAGAAACAATCAATCATTTGCTTCGAAGTAGTTTGCACGAGAACAACTTTTGTTGGATTTGGCTCGTCTTGGAATACCCACACGGTCGATTGCTGTTTTGTTTCCGGCTCATACGCATATATATGCATGATTCGTCACCTGTCACGATTTTATACACGGTCGAAGTTTTTAATCATTTCTTACACCAATCGACGCGAGCCTTTTTTGAGCGATTGATAAATTATAGGGTATCCAACGAGAGCAAATTTTTTTTACAGCTAACTATTCATGCAACATCGAATGTATTGAAGTGGAACTAATGTGCAAGGATGCCTCTATCTCACGATATGTCGCGATATGACGATGTTGCATTGTCAGTTCACGCACTGCATCGATGTTTTTGGGCACAACAACCGATTTTTTACGACCTTCACGGAATTCGTCGGCGAAGGAACTACGTCCACGATTGAATTCACTATACCAGCGACATACTGTGGTTTTTGATGGTGCTTTATCGCCATACAAAGAACTGAGTTCATTGACACATTTTTGTTGAGAAAACCTTCTCTGGAAATTTCCATTTTTTGGCCAAACTGCTTTTCTTAACTCACTGTAAACAAAACAAATAACAATTGTACATCAGAACTTTGTGAGTACGTTTTTGCCAAAAAAAATGTCAAACTTTATTATGGTGTTGCCAGATTTTAGCTTTTGACATTAGTGTTGCCAGCTCCCGAAATATAAATAGCAGCCCTCGTATATATGGATAGCCAAATGTTCGGCCGAAGAGCATATATTGTTCTCCTTCTTCTCCCTCTCGACAGCTTAGGTCATAAAGGTAATGTCATTTTAATCTAATTGTTTAATTAGTTTTCCACAGTGATTTATTTCATAAGTTTACAATAATGTATAATAAAATGCTTTGAACAATTATAAAGGGGAAATCTTTTTTCTGAGTTGAAAATTTAATGCAAACCGCTTAATAAAGTTTTCGTTGTTATGAAAATAGTAGCTATTAGATACAGGGTAATTCAAAAGTTAGTGTCATTAGAAATAAATGAAGAACAAACTGTAGTTTTTTTAACAAACCATAGTTAAAATTCTCCCTGTAGTAAGCGTGGACAATCACTATGTAGACTTAACACACGGGCATGTGAAGATTAATAAAAAAAAAAACATTTAAGTCAAAAGTTGTCCAAATAAACTACAGAAACACCTAATCAAATGAACAGATACAAGATAAATAAGTATTTGTTAATATTTATAACACTTTAAAGAAAGCGAAAACATATTCAAAACAGGTAAAAATGCTACTGAGAAGTTTGTTTGATTTTATAATACGCTGCATTTCTTTATTTACTTTTTAATTGCGTATCTCTTTTCAGTTGATTTTAAATATTTGATTAAAGTCTAAATTTGACATCTAAAAATTTTGGCAAGCTATAGAATAGTTTCTGCTGTGGAGGGAGTTTAAAATTGATATTATTTTCTATTTCTGACTAAAATTGTGAGGTTATCTCCATAAACAAATTTGATGCCAATCTCATTTAAATTTAGACGCATTCGTATGCGACTTACGTCTTTCATGTATAGAAAAATATTGTAAAACAACAAATTCTTTTTCTGTTTTCAGTTTTCTATAGCTTTTGTTTAGTGTAAAAGCTGAGAGCTGTCAAAAAGTATGGAGCCAAGATATAAGCACACATAAAGGGCTTACCGTGTGCTTCTACAAATAGGATTAAGTCTGCGAATTGTATAGGTTTTTTTCAATGCAATTTTATTTAAAATCACTTGGAATAATGCCACTTTACATGTGCATTTGTGCCGAGAGAAAAGCTTCCCTAGTTTCTTTTATATATTATTATTATGTAGTTCAGTAATGCTTTACATAATTATGTTTTTAAATTTTTATGAAATATTATTAACTATATGCGGTTAGAGCTGCATTATTTCTAGATTAGCTTTACAAGAGAACAAATTTAGTTTTTGATTGCCAGGAATATTTGCCATCTTCATACATTTCTAGTTTATTTGTGTGAAAAACGCTTCAATCTGCTCTTATGAATATATAATAATTGAATTTCATTAATGTGGTCTTCCGTCCATTTGAAAAAAAAATATTTCAACATTTTTAAATTTTGTTATTTGACAAATCTTGTTTTATTGTACTGTTCCTGACTCATCAACCGTGTCTTTACCATGGGAAGTAGCTAAATAGTTCCATTCAATATTTTTCAAACCGAGTTTACTTAAGAAGTACAAAGCTCTAAATTATAAATTTGTTTTTAAATAGGCTGCTGTTCCGTCTGAGAATAAAATATCCATGTTAGTTTTGTATCTGCTGTACAAGTTTCGAAATGAATCAGTAAACATCGTATTTGTCGTGTCTCCATTTGTTAGTGATAACTGGTATTAACAACAACTGACATCAGGCGCACTGGTGCAACTTCTTCGGCCATAACCTATAAACGATTGTAGGGCCAACTGAGTAATTGAGTAATGTCAGATCAAAACGATTTTTTATTAAATTTTAATTTTTGAATGTTATTTTATCGATCACTACTTATCCACTAACATTTCAGTTATGCTGTTTTCGTAGTCACAACTAACATTTACGATACAATAACATTCGAGTAGATTAAAGAAGATTTTGAGACAATTTTGATTTTGAACCTTTAATTCTCAGCCTTTTCGTTTGGCAGTTTTTGTTTTCTAGGGACACTCTCAGAAATAGCCTCAAAAATAAATGTTAGAGAAAAACTAAATTCGTTATATCTCACCAACTGTTTGACGCTGGTGGATAAGATTAGGTACAAACATAAAGGGCATCGGCAAATTTAAAGCAGATGGATAAGATTTGGAATACAAAAAAGCCATTCTAAATATATGTTTGAAATTATTGTTTTTATCCGAAGGCGTACCTAAAAATTTTAAGTACGCTTCGTATTCAATTTTCTTGAAGCAAGTACAAAGCGAAAATCTTAGAATAAGTATAAAATTATTGAAATAAGTATAAAAATCGAATACAAAGAATAAATGTATACTCAAGTCAAGTACAAAAGTGTCAGAATGTCAAATAACTTCTTTTTGAGTAGGAAATACTTAACTCAATCTCTGAGAGGAATAAAAAAAAAAAGAATGGAGAGCAAAATCAAATTCACTCTCTCAGCTCTTAATTTCATCGCTCCGACAGCAAATGAAAAAGCAGTGTATTATGATTCGGCAACTCCATTCGATTCGTCGTTTACCCGTTAGCCGAGTTAATTAAAACGATGATACTTCTCAGCGTCGTTCGCATGTGTCATGGTTCGATACCAGGGTCCTCCACTAAGAAACATTTTTACAAACCCGTGTAAGTACAACTAAATTAAATTAGAATTTTCTAAAAATAGAACAAAAGTAAAAAAAAAAACAAATAAAAAAAAAATTGTCTTATTTTTGTCTTTTTGTTCTCAATCCAATTTTTTCTTAAATTTTTTTTTTGAACCAAGAATCCGTACTCATGGATCTGATTAATGTTTTGAACCTCTGAACTATTGAAAAGATAACAAAAATATGTTATTAAGAATGACTACGGCAAACATGAAATGATATACACGTCGTATGAACGTTGCCAATTAGACTCTTGTAGTTCTAGATATTTGTAATTTTGTTGTTGTTTGTGTCGTTGTTGTTGTTGTTGTTGTTGTTGTTGTTGTTCTTGTGGCTAGTCTGCTGTTTGCGTGAGAACAATTGGCAATGAAATCTTAACCAATTGCCAAAAAAATGTTTGAGGAAATACCAGCAACAACAACGTCGACATAGAGAAACTACATAGGAAAACTTATTAACAACAACAAAAACTACAATAATTTTCGCGAAATGAACCCACACAAGTGAATGCACTCTCAGCTGTGAGCATATTTGAAATTATTTCAACGCCATCGTTCGTCGCCGTTGTACTTATACTTGAACTTGTATTCGTATTCGTATTCGAAATAGTTGGCAAACGATTGCCAGACAAATAGGAAGTCTAAATGATCTCTCTCTCTCTCTCTCTCTCTCTCTCTCTCTCTCATTCTCTATTCGAATTCGTATAAATCTTGAAATCTCGCTGTTGTCTGCAATGGGTTTTCATTTAGCAGTACATACTAAAACGTTTGGCTATTGTTAAAAATGAAAATCAACATACTTCCTCTTCATTTTCTATGGCAAAAATTTTCCCTAATTTTAGTACGTTGGCTGCAAACACTGAGAATGTATCAAACTTTGCTTAGTACGAGTATCTGAGCATTGTGATACGTATTTTTGTTTTTATACAAGATATTCCAATTGTGGTTGCTGTGATTATTATTATTATTGTTATTATTAAAATTAATATCATAGCAACAAAAATATGCAGTATGCTGATTAATGCCTTGCTGCTGCTGTTGATCGATGGTGTATTTTCGATTATATAAATTAATGAACTCAGAAAGTGCTTAATGTGTTACACAACAGTTCAACGTGATCGTGCACTGAGTAAATACTACTTCGTGTCTTAGTGATCAATGATTTAAATCAGCAATTGTTTAAGTGATCAGATAGAATCAATTGAAATGAGTTTTATACATCCAGACGCCGATCTCATTGAGGCGTCATCGAGTGCAATCTCCAGTTCAAACTCGAATTCAACGTCAATCACTGATTTGAGTTCAAGTATTCAGAACTTGGCGTTTCCGAGTAACGACGGCGATAATGCTTTGGATACGCCTTCTCTCATAGACAGGGAGCAATCGTCGTCATTGGTACCAGCCGTGGACAGTTGGGAGCGTCCCGCAACGATGTCTATTAAAATTGTGCTCGTCAAAATGCAGGTGAATAAACTGTCGACAACATTACTACACATAATAATAAAAAAAACTTTAACTCATGAATCCAGTTCAAAATGATTTTCATTTATCTGTGGTTTTGTCATTAAGAGTGTAGGTACTCTTAAATATAATTAGAACTGTGGTAGTAGTAGGTACATATATGACAACAGCATTCATAAAGCAAATAAAACCAACCAAAATTAGCACGTGAAAGAGTTATAAAATAACTATTAAACATTTGCTTTGTTATTTCAGCAGTTTTAAAAATTCCACATTAACCCAAAATTACGCTAATTTGATATCTATCTTTCTGTCTTTTCATATCAAATGACGTAGTATTTTTGTTATGGACAAATTTGTTAATATGTACATACAAATAATATAAAACATATTTTTATACTCTACACGCAGAGTGTGAATAGCATTATAATTTAGTCACAATGTTTGCAACGCTAGAAAGGAAGCATCGGAGACCTCATAAAGTAGATACATCCGTGATCAACACCCCTCAAAAAATCTTACGGGGCCAAAATCAGGGAAGCAGCTGGCCATACCAAAACGCCTCTTATTGAAGGATGAGACGTAGCTCCGTCCTGTTGGTACCAAATGTCTCCTAAATCCAATTCATTAAGTCGTGGAAAAAAAATTCTTCCAACATGTTCACATACCGGTCTGAATTCACTGTCACTGTGGCCTCATTTTCGTCAAAAAATCACAGTCCAATAATCCCAGCTGAGAAAATTGAACACCACACTGTGACTTTAGGTAAATGCAAAGTCATTTCATGCAATTTTCAGCGAGTGGTATCAGCTCAGTAGCGCATGTTCGCCGTGTGACAGGGAAAGGAGTGGCAGGGGAAGGGCAGAACGAAGTCTGCCAGGGTACAGCTAGTACATTATATATTCAAAATAAAAAAAAAATCGGAAAAGCATTTAAGATGAGGAATGGGTAACGAGATTGATGGTTTGGCCGGTCCAAAGGATAAACCTACAATCTAAAACGATTGTTCACATTCACATTTTGTTTTTTAAAAGGGGTAGAACTTTAACGGTTGTATCGCCAAAAAATAAGGTAAGTAAGAATCGAACCTTAAATTGAAATAAATCATATACAAATAAATGAAATGAGTAAATTTTTTTTGTTCGGTAGATGATTATGTTTTCGGGAACATCTGATGAACTGCATCCTGGAGATCCAATTTTCCATTACCATTTCACAATCTCACGAAATGCTGCCACCCGCTCATAAACCGCACTAAACAGTACATTATTCGTGGTGTGTCCGTAGCTGAAAGATCACCATTAGATTTTCGTCACTGTAAATGCAGCAATTGTGCTTATTGGCAAAGAACTGCTTGTATGTTTGAAGTCTTTGCATGATGATTTGCCAAACAATTATGTATGTAAATATGCAATCGGCTTTTCGATAAACACAAAACTTTTTGAGTGTTGCTACAAAAACAACTTACCTGCTAAAAAACATCCTTTACAACTGTTGGCATTTTTTTATTTCTGTGTATTTTATCGTTGCAAACATACCAAGCTGCACCAGAGATCTTACGAAATGTAATTAATATTTTGATATTGTTGTAAAGTATTGAAATTAACATACATAGCTGCAGTTTCTACAACTGTTTTTAACAGGAAAATACTGGCTTAAGGATGGTTTTGTAAAGCCTGATTTTGATGCTTTTTGGATCTGCTGTCAAGGAATCAGTGCATGTAATTTATGGATGGATGGTACTAAAAACAAAATTCTGTAAGATAAGAAGAAGCTGCAAAGTTTATATGTAAACA
This sequence comes from Leucophenga montana, assembly GCA_035044765.1. Classification (NCBI taxonomy): domain Eukaryota; kingdom Metazoa; phylum Arthropoda; class Insecta; order Diptera; family Drosophilidae; genus Leucophenga; species Leucophenga montana. Next base: position 1,944,433 of record JAWNNQ010001873.1, read on the forward strand.
CAGGTTGTCAAATTTTTGTATCTAGATGGTAAAAGCTTAAATTAAGTTTAATTATGATCAGTAAGATAAGTATAGGCCACATAACCATGTATGTATATACGCTGAGATCTCGGAAACTACAATATAAAAGATAATGCCGCCAAACTATTTAGACTCAATTAACACCACATAGACTGTGTGAAATGAATGTGCTAACGTTCCAATATATGGAACTACATATAATCATGATCCCATTTTCAAGTTTTTGTTTGAAAACCTTTTGTTACTTACGCTACATAGAATCAAAATAAAATATTCCAAATAAGTAATTAGTATTTTCGGAGTCAGAGAACACAATTGGTTAATAAATTCGTGATAATATATTGTAGATAATAAACTGGTACAGTTCCAAAGCTGTACTTTCAAAAGGCAACTTTGATAATAATTTCTTTTTGGACTATAACGGACTTACTATTTTTTGCGAAAAATGTATGCACCCTGTATTCTGAGAAACAAGACTGTCTATAAATGCATACTTGTATGTATCCTTTTGCGGAAGGATAATATCGCAAATAAAAGATAATGTGAATAGTTAGTAAGCAAAGGACAAATCCGAGTTATTGCGTGTTTAGCTTCGTTGTTTTCAAGGTGAAACTAATTTGAAAATAACTACTATCGAAGTTTTTTGCGCAGCAGTCGAATAAAGTTCTACGAGTAGCTGAAGGTGAATCTTGTTATTAATATTTCATATACTTTCGTTTGCTAGTACTGATTGTTTCGCTTATATGTTTTGAGTTACAAATAGTACATGAACATTTTATGTTAAACGGTGAATCATTCGAAGTCTCAATACTATATAATTATGCCACGCACGCAATTATATGAGCAAAGTATATTGTGTTTTTTTGCACAAATAATATATATACTCGTATAGATGTATGAGTACGTAAGAGAACATAGCAAATTAGAGGTCGAAGATCCCATAGAGTATATATCCGTCTGTTCGTCCATAGGTCTTCCGCTTGTATCTCAGCGAATAAAAGAAGTAGTTACAGCAAATTTGTGGTTAAGAATCTGTATGTAAGCAAGCTTACGCTAAAAAAATCAAAAGGAACAGACAGACGGACATAGATCGTTTTAGACCCTTTTAAGAAGGTTTTTTTTATTTTCTTAGCTCATTTAATATTGGGCAGATTGCCAAAAAGTGTAGTGGATCGTCTTTTTGCTTGGTATTGCACATAGCATATCGTACATTGGCGGTTGTTCTATGTGGCATATAATTCAATGGCAGCAGTTCACCTATTGCTTTAAGAAAGTTTGCAATTGTTTCCGGAAGGACTCAGTCATGAAAATAGTTTTCGTGCGATAATATACAATTAAGCTGGTTATTTAACAGGCGCGTACCGCTTTGATGCGCCTCAAGTAAACTTACAGCCTTGTAATGGAGGTAAATTTTGTTTAAAATTGTACTTCGGTATTTGTTCCACCCGCCGCTTTCCCGTGAGTCAAATAGCTCTCTGTGTTTTCCTGAAAGTGTTTCCATTGTTGAAAACACAATGATTTTTCTTGTATCATTAGCGCTGCGGTTTTTTCAGAATTCAGTGATTTGAAACTTTAAAACTTTTTGTGTGTACTTAAAATTCATATCAAGTGTATACAGATAGATAGGAGATATTCCAGTTTCAAGATAGATCCTGTTTGGTGTGTTATAAGGCAGAAGAGAATTTTTGTTTTATATAAAATCGCAGAAATTTTTCAACATACTCGACTTGACCAGCGTAGCTCCTTAGTGACCTAACAGTCGTCTGGAAAAGTTGAAGTGTAGTTTTTTGAGTTACTTCTTTATTAACTCCGATTTTTGGCAGTTACTGCGATAATAATAATGATAGCAACTCGCCCTCATCAATGTGCCCAGATCCGTAGAATTAATTTTAAGGAGGAATATGTTCTTTCAACGCTAGCTTGAGACTTAGGCATTGAGGACGCTATATTGCAACCCATCTGAATGTCTTTCTGAAACATTTTAATAGCATCAAACAGACTATTAACTTTAATTCGGCCAATGTTTTTAAATCTGCATTTAACATAAAAAACTTCTTTTTTCAGTCTTAATTATTCAGATAACTACAGAGCTAGCTTAGACTTTTCAGCTTTTAGGATTCTCAGAATTATTAGAATTTTTTTTTGTTAAATCACAAAAATTAGAAAAAAAATATTTTATTTTAATTTATAAATAAAAACAATCTGTAAACATTTAAATGAAAGAAAAAAAAAGTTTTTTTTTCGCCTAGTTTATTTTGAAAATTATGAATTTTGCGTGCGATTACACCAATCTAATAATCCAAGTTTGCAGGTTTTATCTTTTATAGTTTCTGAGAACTCATTCTTCAAACATACGAAGGACTGACGGACAGACGCACATGGCTAAATCGGCTCAGCTTTCGATGATAATCAAGAATATTTATACTTTATGGGGTCTGCCACGGCTCCTTCTACTGTTGTATAGATTTGTACAAACTTAGTATGTCCTTGGCCCCAAGGGCAGGGTATAAAAACCAAAATTCCAGCCCGCGTAATTCTATCACATAAAAAAACTATAAAATACCAACCTTTTATCTACTAAAAATATCAAATTTTTATTGGAGAAAGAGTAGTTAACAATTTGGAAGCGCTTCGCTCCAGAGCCCTGCTCCTAGGTACTTATAATCTTTAGCTATTTCCAGCACTTACTCGCCTAACTTTAAAATCTCATCATGTGCATATGGCATGTGGTGTTTTTTAAAAACCATTATCTTGGACTTCTTTGAATTGGTTGGAAGGCCCCATTTGTCGCAGTTTTCTTTTACCGCATTTATCATGCTTTGATCATGCTTGATGTTGCAGTTTATGCAAAAAATACTATATCGTCTAAGTAGAGAAGCGTCTTTAGTTTGTACCTATTTACTTCAATTCCATTAGGTAGATGGGTTACCAAATCGTTCACGAAGATTGAAAACAGCACTGGGTTGAGAAGGCATACTTTTTTCACGCCAGAATTGTTTGGGAACCATGATGATACGTTTTCTCCATCCCGAACTACAACACTATTTTTAAAGTACAAACCCTGCAACGTATTTGTCAATCTCGTAGACACTTCTACTCCATGTAATTTATAGAAAAGCTCATTTCTCTTTACAGAACCGAAACCTGCTCTGAAGTCTATACAGAACTTTCTACCTATCTCAATATAATATCTCCCAATGGATATTAGGCGAAATATATTACCCATTCTAGAGTAATCATTTTGGAAACCCGCTTGACATTCGCCTAATATGTGGTTTTCGTCTAGCTGATTACAATGTATAACAAACTGATTAGATTTTAAGAGTTGTAAAACTAATAAACGTGAAAAAGAATTTCGTGCAGCCCTGCTATTGGTTTTATAATAGACTTCTATTTTTACTCATATTATTTGTATATCAAATCAATAGAATCTCGAGAATCAATGACAAATAAACTTGCTAAAAGGCGGCTTGGTTTCAATTAATTACAAGAATTATTTATCGCTTCTAATTTTAATATTCGAACATGCTGTCGCAATAAAAATGTTAATAATGACGCACGTGACATTACACAGACAAAACTTATAAAATCAAGAAAAATTGAGCAGGACCAAAAAAAAAAAAAAAAAAAAATGGTATCGAACAATAAACAAAAACAAAAAATCCCAAACCAAAACAAAAAAAAAAAATAGAATTGTTCGCAAATTTTTTTTTATACCATTGTTGATACAGTAGGTCTGCACTTTCCCCTTCACGCGTAATTCACGTTGTCAGTAGTCTCTATTCTAATACTCTAATTTTATCTACACGCCCGTTCATCCACTTCCATTGTTGCTAATTTGTTTTCATGTTGACGTTGCACACATCAACAATTCATCAGATACATTTCAACTGTTGTTCCACAAACAGCAGAGTCACGAGCATACAAGTGTAGGTATACTATAATACATATACTTACAGGTAGCATGTAGATATGTATAAGCCCCACAGGGTCTCAACTGCTCCTTGCCAAAGCAGTCGTCAGGCATACTGACGTATTCACACGAACTTGGTAAGTTCAGGTTTTATGCCTATATATATAGCTAGTAGTCATAAGCGTGACGTATACGCACCGTTGAAACAAAGAAAACAAAAGCTGAAAACAAAGATAAACATTTTATTAGCGCCTAAGAAAAAAGTTACGACTTAAATGAGTTTAACTTATTTTTGTTCTCTTCAGGTATAAACCAAACGATTGCAGAAACTCTGAAAATAGATGAATGTTAGGTTGCACGCCCCTTAATTAAGTTACACTAAATGCGAAAGATTTGTGCAAATAAAATGATTGATTGTATGTAATATGCCTACATAGTAAGGTTCACTAGAACTACTCATGTTTGTAGCTAAAATTATTCAAATTCGAACCTACTTTACACCTGAATTATTGCATTTAATAATTTTGGAATCAGAATGGTTTCTATAAAAAAATTGTAACCATTAATTCGATTAAAGTACAGTGGAAAAATGATGTAAATAAAATATATTGGCAAATATAATCACTTGTCGAATGATTACACGTCCTCTTAGGTTGCAAGCTGTTAATAGGTTCAAACAGAGTGCTTCAAAATCATTTTAATTTTTTTGTTTTGTTTATATTAACCCATTCAAAATTTGACTATTCAACAGCGATCAAGGATTCTCTTCCACTTCCGAATGCTTTTGTTATGAAAACGATGCTAAGCAAAGGTAATAAAGCACGCTGGAAAAAAAAATATTATCTTTTAAAAGGTGCACGGTAGTCAGTAGCTACTTTGGGGTAGTTTTGTGGCTGGTGAATCCTTTGTATTATTATTATTTGTATTACATTATATATACATAGTGAGATATGGTATTTATTACACTAGTTTACAAATTTGAAGTTTAAAACGATAGGAATTTCCTCCTACAGCTTTTTCGAGCAATTTAGGTGCGTGAAATACGAAAAACATACTGTTTTATACCATCCACACACAGTGTGAAATGGTATTATAAGTTTGCCTGAAAGTTTGTAACACATTAATATTCCTGATCAGCTCGACGAGACGAGTCGATGTAGCTATGACCGTCTGTCTGTCCGTCTGTATGTTGTTGGTTGTGGGGCCCAACTTTTATGATATCCAGTTGAAAATTGGCACATACACTTCTTTTTATTGCAGTTTAATAAATTATCAAGATTGACCCGCCAATCCCACTTTTTTGGGTAGCCCCTATTTTGCTATTGCTAAATTGCTATTCTTCTCTGTTCAGCGATAAGACCAACCGCGGAACAAACACTGCCTATTAGCAGTGTTTGTGCATTTAGGAACGCCATCTGCTAAACATCTATTTACCCATTTATTTAGGATCGACGTTTACTTTATTACACATAGTTTAAGATAACGCTGCAGTCCTACAAACTCAGCTATAATTAAGGGTGGAAAATTAATGATTAAAAAAGCAGCCGCTCGCATGAGCGGCGTAGCAGTACAACCAAGATCGTCAGCGCGTTTAGTGTTCTTACGGACTATTTTAAATTCACGTTGACACGTACTGTGAAAAGTGTGTGCACTTGAGAGATAGTGTGTACATCACTAATCAAAAACTTATTAGGTTGTTCCGGTTCGATTTTCTTCTTCACTTATATGGCACTAAAACCGTACATTGGTCAAGGCCGAACGTAGTAAGGTAGTAAGGTACCAGTCGCTGTAATATTTTGCGCGCTGGTGCCATTCGTTAACAATAACAAGCATGCGGAAGTCATCACAGAACTGTTCGTTTCAACGTAAGCCCAGTCGCCCTCTCCATCGCTGTCCTTCAATTAGTTTAGGTTCCCATCGTAATCCTTCAATATTGCAGCTTCGAGGTTCACCCGGATAATATGACCAGCCAAGTGCAGCCGTTGGATACGCTGCATTATATTAATCTTATCATACAACACTGATACTGTCCTATCAGTGTATCCGTCTTTGGCTCCAACCGTTCACATAGAGTGCGCATTGCATTTTCGTCCTTGCAGAAAGAATCGTTATCTCAACTAAGAAGAGAAAATACAACAAGAATATAAATTAATTGTGTAATGTAAGAAACTGATTACTGTGAGTTTTTTCGACGTCGTATAATTTTGAATTCTGATCTGATCTGAATTGGATTTGTATACTATTAGACCAATAAAGACAAGATAGTTGACAATCCCCCATATTAGATCTACCATTTTTATGTTTGAATATTTGGCATTAGATTCATAATCAGCGAACATAAAATCTCGTATTATTTAATTTCAGCTTAATGACGTAGAATTTTGTTTCTCTATTTTCGGCTAGTTGAGAAATCGTAATATTCAAATGGGTATGTTTGCGAAAATGTAGTAAGCTTTTCTGAAGTCGTACTAAAGAAAACATATTTTTTAGCATATATATAAAAATGGAAGTATGTATGTATGTTCCCTATAGACTCCGAAACCGCTCAACCGATTTTGATCAAATTTTGTGGCAATATTCAAAATAGTCCTAAATAGTAATAAAGATCTTTCTTTAGGCTTCCGACGAAAAACGTAAAGTATAATAATATAACAGGTTTATGTACATGCTGAGTATAACAGACGTAACATCCATTTATATGTCGCATTGGGACAAATAGCTAATATTGAACAATATGTTTGCGTTGATATATCTCGACTCACAGAATTGTCACAGTTTTTGTGGAAGAAAAGTATTTTAGTTTTTTGTGTACTAAAATCCTATATCAACAAAATTTTAGATTTTCTAAACACGCACAGACCAACAAACAAACTATTTCATTAACTCGTCAAAATGTTAAAAAATTCATAACTTTTTAAAGAGCCCAGTCAATTTATATTAGACTCGTTGAACTCGTCTCGGTGGCAAGAATAAATAAAAGATAAGTTTGAGGTGATAGGTCTAACACAAACCTCAACACCCTCTGTTTCAAGATCTTATTGGTATATAGCACGTCTCCATCACCACACTGAGATGGGGTTTCGTCACATGCGTGCACTACTGTTCACAGTGAGACTCATCAATGAGGAATAAGAAACACAAACGAACTTCTATCAAACCTATCGCAATAAAATACAATAGAAAACAACATGTAACTGCATATGTATGGTATTTAAAAGTATCTACGAATAAGTAAACCAAATAAGATTTTTATATAAACAGCTCTATGTACTTGTATTCATGTATGTACAGTACAACCAGTTAATGATTTTAAACACGCACGAGACTAACCTTCAAAAGTAGGCATATGTATATTGTATCAGCCTGCCAGCCTAGCACAAAGCGATCCAAACTATTGCCAAAATTGCTGACTGCATTCTACAGATATCATAGTTGGGAGGTTTATGTACGAATATGTACGATACATAAATATATACATACACTACTCGTACTTTTACGAAGCGCATTGGAGTGGCGCAACAGCTGATGTCAGCTGTTTGGTGTCGGAAAGCTTTCATAGCTGCCGCTATACTGCTCGCCTCCTTGCTACTGCAAAGGAGTAGGTGACGAGTTGTGGACACTTATCCTGGATTTTTATGGATGAAAATACAAACAAAGCCAAACACAGCACGTGACTGCCTTGAACTTTCGATTTCATATGAAAGGCACACGCAACGCACGAGATTCTGTGTGCCATGCTCGAAAGTCAAGTTCTGAAAAGTGAATGAAGTTTGCACAGGAATGGGAAGGGATATCGAGGCGGAAGTTTGGGCTGTCTAAGCCATAATAGCAAATGCAGAGCTTTCGCTTTTCGGTTCGGAAAAATATTTGAAAACGAAAAACGAAGTTGGCTGTCAGTGAAGCTTTTAGCGGAAAATCAGTTGTTCGTTGACCGAGGCAACGACTACACGACCAACGGCGCGTTTTAACTGAAGAAATTTTTGTCCATTAGAATAGATTCTCAACTTGATGGCACAATTTCGCGATTCCTTTTTAGTTTTTCTGCGATATATTTTTTGCTCCAACTTAGTTAAAAAAGCGCGAACAATTTTCTGCGCGTGTTAGAAATTATATTTGAGCAACATTTTCATTGATGATCGCGTGCTGGAAAGCTTACGACCAACAAACTGAATATTTAAATAGAACTTAATTATAGAAAAAAAGGTTTCACTCAAAATATATGTATAAAATACGGGTAGCAGTTTTTGCAACAGCATAAAAGTAAAAGTGTGTCAATTATAAAATCGTAGTATAGAAGAGCAAATATAATCAAAAGTTTACAAATTTATCTTAATAATGCACAACAACAACAAAATGAAATTGATTCTCACATAAATTTTAATAGATCAAACTGAATTCGCAACCCAGTGTTATACGGGTGTACGCAATGATTTAATGCGTCTAAATAAATAAATAAATAAATAAAAATTAAAGTGTTTGGCGTGCAGGCGTTCGTTCGTCCTTCTTTGTCATTGCTGCTTCTAATTACCATTAAATAGGCAACAGACAGTTTAGCTGAAAACTCGTCACGTTTCCGTTTCCGGGTCATTATGCTCACGGATAGCAGCAATAATGGCGACAATAGCCGCAGTCAAATTAACAACAACAAGAAGAACAACAGTGTCATCCTTGCCGCTGGCGTTGCCGGTGATAATTTGGCTGATGCTTCGCAGGCGGTGCTTCTTGTAAACGACAGCGATGAGGAGGCAGAAAATGGCGACGAGGGTGAAGATGATGATGATGAGGAGGATGATGAAGCCACGGTATATACTTAAATATATATATATATACTTACTATATTCTCACTAATCACATATAAAATATACCTATGTATATAAAACTTCTATATATCTGCACGCATTGCATGTACTTGATTAAGCTGCGCAGCAATAATTAAAAAGTTGATCTGCTGGAAATTTCAAATTGCGTGTGCATAAAGGCAAATTGGATGTGGGGATTTTTTTATTTCCCATTTCACACAGATTTCAGGAGTTGGTTGGTAATAGATAGTCGGCGGCATAATTTAAAGTGAGCTCAGCCAATTTTGTGGTATATTAATTTAAGCAATGTACGTCTGTCTATACGATCGTTGACATATCCGAGATAATACAAGATAAAGATAGCAAACTTAGTTATTTAGATTCTCCCAAGACCTGTACAGATAAAATGGACACCACTACTAGTGGTCACATGACCATTTATTTCGAAAAAAACAGGCAACCATTTGCTTCGAAGTGCTTCGCGCGCGAACAGATCTTCTACACGGTCAAATGATCATGTAAAATCTTATTGATGGTTGCCATACTAATATCCAATACGCTTCTATCTCACGATATGTTACATGACGGCCTTGCTTTATCGGTTCGCTCACAGCATCGATGATCTTTGGCACAACAACCGATTTTAGACGAACATCACGGAATTCGTCTTGAAGAAAGCGTCGAACACACCCGAACTCGTTGTATCAGCTTAAGGATGGTGCTTGATGGCCTAAAAAAGATTTTAGTTCATCGAAGCACTCCTGCACGATGTTCACTCTTTAATTCCATTTTTTGCTCGAAATGATTTTTTCAAGCCACACGTTTTTCTCGAATTTTTCAATTTTCCGGCCATTCCAAAGTGATGCGCCTATTGGAACATTTATTCCAAATAAAAAGATGGCATAGTTTTCTAGGTATACAGATTTAGAATTGTTTTGCTGTTTACAGCCTCTTGACTAGATGACTTTGTAGAGGTGTTTGATGTAACTAAAGTGGAACTGTCATACGTGAAGGAAACTATAGATCATACATATCCTACAAGTGCGTGTAAGCACTAAAAATAGGACTGCAGTTCACTGATGAATCCTTTATCACATCTTTTCTATCGCTTGCGTTAGAAAGATAGCGGAGCAAAGTAGTTTCATTTCGAAACCCTTTTCAATTTTATCTGTAATTCTGAGCACTTGGTCTAAAGTTAAATGCATTGTTTTTAAACCCTAATTAATGCTTCGAAGTAAGATTATTTCCATAAATTCATAATCTATCTTCATATTTGCCAGGCTTCAATATCATAATGATTTATGCCATATTGTTGTGGAAAATGCTGGTGGGTTACAAATTGCTGATATTATTGTTATAGGACATTTTTAAAACTGCGACCTAGAGAGATCTATTATTTTATCCTTCTTACTTAGATGTCCTGCTCTAGTTCAACTTGTTGAATAAACCTTAGTATTGTCCTAGGATCTAACTTCTTCAGTTGTTCTACAGCGACAAAGTAACTGCCCAATATTCGAAGTCTACTTCTATTGCTGATAGTAGGACCGAAAATTCTGTCAACCTTTTTCGAGATTTTATTTAGGAAGAAAAGTGTTATAGATGGGAAAGTTTTCGGTGGTCTTTTGGTCAGTACGTTAGTCTTCATATTGTCTTTAAGTGCTCTATATAATTTCATGAATCCACCGTTCACTCAATCTTTCAACATCTCAATCTCAATCAACATTTTTAACGTTTAAGTCAACTCCAATTAGGAACTTATGATGATTATTTTTTATTAAAGTATACAGTGGACTTTATATTACACTTACATTTTTTTTCCACTCAATTAATGGAATACTCCATGACCATATAAAATGGCCTCTAAGACGACAATGCTTGACTTAGTATGTTCTTTCATGCGATCAGATTATTTAAATAACATCTAATTTCATCTCATATTACGGGCATATATTTAATAGTATTGCAAATACATAATATTAAATAATCTAAAAATAGTGCAAATACTACAAATATACAAATTTGTCATAATTCTTTCTGCATTTCTTTTCATTTCATTCAATCAATGTTTTGGTCATTCATTCATAGAGCAGACCTGATATATGAATGTAAACATAATAGTATTTATGTGTATACCTGTATGTGTATCTGCAGGATTATTTCAATACTACTTACCTTAGTTTGGTTCGCTTTCACTTTCATTTCTGTTATTCTCCGTTTACTGCTGCGCACAATCTAGTTATCCTTCGTGTTGTCCTGTTAAAAGTACAATGACTTATGCTGCTTGCTTTGCAGTTTAGTTGTCTGTTTCAAGCAAACGACCTTGCTAACAGAGGCCGGCTGTTGTCGCAGACTAAATGACTGCTCGCAGCGACGACCAAACGACCGACCGACCGACTGACTTACTGTCTGTCTGTCTGTCGGTCTTTCGACTGACTGTAAAACAAACTGTCTCTATCTGTCTGTCTGTCAGTTTTTCTATCTATTGCCTGCTGTTGAGTATCTCATAGATATTATTCCAGCCACGGATTTGTGCCTTTCTAGCTATATTTTTACTGCTTATCGAATTCAATTTTATCGAATTTAATTTTTTTTGTCGATATCCACTTTGGTTCTGAGCTCTTTTGCCAAATGCTTATCTGGATATTTTTGCAACAAAAAGTAAAAAAAAGGAATATACATATTCACACTTTTTGGCGTTAGTATTATTCATTTCTTGTATATTTTCATTGCTCAGTCTCCTCGGCGACTTACTTCATTCTGGAAATTGGTATTTTTGCACGGCACACAAAATCCACGCACAAAAAAGAAATACATATAAATGTATATAATTGAAATACATATATATACATATACATATATATATTTACATAGCTGTTTTGAATTTTTAATTAAAATACGTTTTAGATGACATCAGCTCGGGGTTCTCTTCGTTTAATTTAATTTCAGTGACTTCTGCACGTTGCTGCCTTCTAGTCCTCCCAACTATTTGTAAAGAGGAAGTCATGTTTGAAAGGAATTTTTCTTAGCCTTTATTTACAAAAATTTTTTTTTTTGCAACTGTTTCATTTTTTTTTTTTTTGCGAAAAGCTGGCTTGTCTTATTAATTAATTTAATTGAGTGAAAGTGGTATTCGTGGCATTGACTTTTTTCTAATATGGCGGCAAATATTTCAAGAATGAATTAAGTATTAATGCTTTCAAGTGAGATAAGGGAAAATCAATTCACTCGAATTATTATTAAACGAAACACATAAATATTTCGTCACAAAATTGATATCAGAAGTTTTTTGAGTTCTTTCTTGGTTTTTACCTCGTCAAGCGGTTTTTATACCTTGTCCTGAAGTGCCAAGGATATACTATGTTTGTGGCAATGTAAGACCTCATAAGCAGACCCCATAAAGTATATATATTCTTGATCAGCACCAAAGATCGATATATCTATGTCCATCCGTCCAACCGTCCATCCGTCCGTCAGTTGAAAAATGCGTATCACTCTAAAATGTGATTTTATAAGCTTTCATGTTTTGCGTTTTTTTTAAAATAATTTTTTTAGATACTTGGCTGAAACTCGGTATGGAAGCTTATTTTTGTCCTAACCCCATAAATAACCCCCTTCGTCATTGAATGCAGTTATTAATAACCAAGGGAAATAGTGGAAAATCAGGCACATGTATCGGATATGTAACCAATTGAAAAGACATACATTTGATTTCAATGTGATGTGCATATTTCCATTCATGGCAATTAATGTTCGAGATTAAATAAGCAATTTCTCTTCTTGCCGATATAAACATATGCATGGTATTTCTTGCATGCATAACATACAAATATCTATTCATCTTTTATATATATGTATGCTATAGACTACGAAACTACCCAACAGATTGAGTTCACATTTTTAGGGCTCACTTTGTAACAAAGTTAGTTTACCTTCAAGATGTGCTATATACCATTTTGAGAAAAGTTGAGTTTTAAAAAAAACATGTATACATTTTGTAAATGTTTCACAACATTTCAAAGTAATTTTATCGGAGTAATTACAATAAGTCGCATAGCGAGTGAAAAATAGACAGACGGACATGGCTAAAGCATCTAACCTCGTCAAGCTGTGCAAGAATAAGGAATCTTTAACTTTTTCTCAAACTTCATTACGAATTTTTCGACAAACAAATATGACCCTCTTTCAGACTAGGTTTATTTAAAAAATTTAAGTTTAGAAATTTATTCCACTTCACAAAGACCTTAAATTCCATTAAACTGTATATACAAAACGAAATCACGATATTTTAACGCACTTCTGAGAAGAAAAAAATATCAAAAATAAGAGTGCGACAAATATTTATATACTCCCTGACTCCTAAAAAGCTCCATTACAAAATTTTGCGGTTTCAAGCGAAGCGGAAAATTATATGTACGAGTATGTACACACCCTTATTTGATTTTTTTTTTTAAAGACACAAAAAAAAAACCTCGACAAGGACAACAGAAAATTACTAACGCTGAGGTAGTTTAACAGATTTTCGGCACATTTACCTAAAAATGGAATTTTTCAAGTAAGATGCGCCAGAACATTGAAACAGAAAGGCATGGGATACAAATGTAATAGGTTTTAGGTGTGAGAGAACCTTGAAAAAATATTTATGTACAAATTTTACATCAAATTGGAATGAAGTCCTTTACCATTTGTTGAAATGAAATAAATGCAAACAAATAATTGACGCAAACTATTCATCTTGCATAATTTCATTCAATCCATTATTGCCAATTTGAGTTTGCAGATATTTAACAGAAATTAGTTTGCTGTTTGCTCAAGACTAAAGAGTCAATTAAGTACGAATGAACTTAAAAAAATTGAGGAGCATAGAATATTGAGTTTTGAATCATACAAATGTCGCTTAAGACGCAGCGATTTGCATACACAATGAACCAGATTATTACTGCTCGGCGTTTATGTACAATAATTGTTGCTTAACCAAATTTCTACAAACTAATGCAAATAATTTCAATAGTTTGCGCAAAGGAAATCAATGGGTAAACAATCAGAGCTGAAGGTCAAACTACTTAAGTGGCAGCCATTATTGTTCAATGAGACAATTGTTAGAGAAACGACGACAGTCAACAACATCGTCAGCCAACAAAATAACAAAGTTATAAAAATCCCATAATGATTGCACAGACATAGAAATACACCCAATATCCATACACACAGATCCACATGGGAGAAAACTCTAATAGAATTGTCATGTGAACAAAGCAAGGAAACCCTTTTTCGCTTCAATTCCTGCATTCTAGACAAATGGAATTTTTATTACAAAACCAAAGTATTAAGATACGAAGAGAAAATATTATTTGCGGTATGTAAATAAACGAAGATTTCATATTCCAGTCTTTGAGTTTCTTAGGAATGATTGTGGGAAAACATTAATTTAAATTTAAGTAAAGCAACACATTGGCAAATAGTTAGGTGGAATATGACTGTGAACGGTAGTCAATGCAAGTGACGAAAGCCCACCATAGTGTGGGCGAGACGTGTTATTTACCATTAAAAAGGTCTAGAAACGTACTACATGCACTGTTAAAACATATAAATTCGAAATTTGGGGATTCGAAAATTCACAACGTCATGAGATATTCGGGCTCGTGAGAAACATATTGCCTCAAATTTATTTTTTATTCATTTTTGGCACCGAGACGAGTCCAACGAGCCCATTGATCTTGATCCAACAAATTCCACCAGTTCAAAAGTTATGTATTTACGAAATTCATGACGAGTTAATGAAATAGTTGGATCGATCGGAACTTTAAAACCTATGCTATGATATAAGCACATGTGAAGTTCCATTAATAAGAAGCCATAATATCAATGCTAAAAGTAGACGTGGCATGTTGATATGGGTGTTCAACGGGGCTAGGGCCAAAATAAGTTTCCATATCACGTTTTAGCTAGAAATCTTAAAATTTATAAAAGAAATTCACAAAAACATCCGACAGTCATACTGAGAAAGTAAAGCGACTCGTCTCGTCCAGTTGATCAACATTATATTTACTTTGTGGGATCTTTGAGGGATCCTTCAATATATTACAAACTTTCAGAAAAAATGATAATACCATTTCACGCTATGTGAGATTAATTTAAGAATGCCTTATGCTGTACAACGCTTAACTTGTAAAGGGTTCTTCATTAAGAAGTTTTTGTTTTGCAAAAATTTAAAGTTTTATAATTTAATATTGTTGTGCAATCTTGTTCCGTTCCATTTTTGTTTACAGTATACTATACTTTGTATACGAGTATATACTATATACTATACTACTCATTTGTCAAACTCATCATTTGAATAAAAATATGCACAATATATATTCATTTACAGTTCTAGCCAAGCACTTTATTTATCTGCTCTATTAAAATGATTGATATCAAATAAAAAAACCTCTTGAGACGAGGTAAAAACTAAGTCACGAAAGCATTAGTTTTTACCTCGTAACTTAAAAAACTTCTAATATCAATTTTGTGGCGAAAGATTTATATTTATACCCTGCCCTTGAGGCCAAGGGAATACGAAGTTTGTGCAAATGTATGTAACAGGCAGAAGGAGGCGTTGCAGACCCTATAAAGTACATATATGTACAATATTATTGATCAGCGTCGAATGCTGAGCCATTATAGTCATGTCCATCTCTCCATCCTTCCGTCCTTCCATTATATGTTTGAACAACGAGATCTCGGAAACTATAGAATATACTCGTAGAACGTCCAAACTTGGATTTTTAGATTCTTGGGTTCGCGTGCAGATCAAGTGTAATTAAGATGTTGTATGTTGAAAATTCAATTCTTTGTATTTTTTTTGTTTGTTTCTGTTTTATTTATAAATAAAAAATAAAAAAAATAATTTTAACAATTTTTTTAATTAAAGAAAATGTTTTTTTATATAAAAGAATGTTCTTTCTTTTTATGTTTAAAAAACAAAAGTTAATTTTAAGAGTACGAAATGCGCCCGGGTATTTCAAAGTCGTAAATTCACAACTATAGAATTTTTTCTTGTTTTTATTGCATTGTTGCGATTGATTGTAATACGTGCAACATCATGAACGCTCAGTTACATATTGCAATCAATCACACCAAAACAAATTAATAATATAATTCCTTCGTCACAAACTTGATATGAGAAGTTTTGTGAATTGCTTTCGTCACTTAGCTGTTACCTCCTCAAGACATTTTTTTTTTTTTTGATACTACAATACAACAATCTTGAACCGATTTGATTTTTACTACAATACATATACCAATTTGAAATCGAGTGTCCTTTATATTTCAAGTGGTATACTCAAATTGAAATTAAAATTATACATGAAAAAATTTTCGGGAAACATTTTCTTAATATTTCCCGGAAATTCTCTACGTGGTATTTATAAGGAACAAAAGGGGTATGCTTTCTGTATCATGTTAATTTGAAGATGTTTTTAGTGTGTTTAAAGTACATGTAACGGAGAAAACCGTATAGTAGCGAACTGTTGAATAACTTTGAAAATCTCAATAATAGGCGGACAGTATCCGAATTCTGCTGCTGCTTCTGTTGGTTTGAATAGGCTCGATAAAAGTGAAAATAAAAACCAGTAAACTTTTAGTTGCCACAGAAAAAAACACAGAGCAAACCATTCAATCTTAAGTCGTTCATTCGCTTTTAACTTTGTTGGCTTAGGTTTGTTTGAGTGCTGTTGTTGTTGTTATGCGTGTCCTTTCCGGTCGTGATTGTTGCCGCCAACTTATTTTTCATCTTTTCTTTTGAATTTTTGATTGGTGGAGGTGACCTGATGCAACTCGATTCTCCAAAACTTTTGCTTTAGAAATTTTTTTTGGTTTAAAATGAGACTTAAACGAGCAAAAGTAATTCGTCTGAATTTATGTTGTTCTTTCTTTCACTTTTTTTTGTAAAGAATTAAAAATGTCAACAGTTACAGAGAAACATACTTAAAGTACGCCCCGACAAACAATGAAAGTATATTTACTTATACAACAATATTTTTAATTGGTCTCTGTTGTAGGGCACGTGTCACAGGTGTTTGGCCACGGGCATTGGCACCACCAAGTCACTATGTTGACAAGCTCAAATCGTAATGCTCAGCGTGCGACACGTGAAATGTAAAGAACATTTATGGGAATTGTATTCATATTTATTATATTTATTTAAACATTTACAATTCTTGTAATTTTAAATTCGTTTTTCTTTTAATATTAATGCAAATAAACCGTGCAGTACCTTGAACTCTTATTGGAAATGTTGGCTTGCAGCGGAATTATTTACCGAGTCGAGTCGAGTCAATGTGTCCTGAGCAGAGACTGGGGACACTGAACTCAAAGTTGTGCTGTGGTTAATCCAAGCAAAAGTTCAATAAACAATTTCCATGAAATATGAAAAATTATTCATAGCCATGCTGGTTAGAAAAGGGAAACTGATGTATTCCTAAGGTGACATAGAATATTATCGAAACAAAATAGTTGCGCATTTCTTCAAATATTTAAAAGTTTATTCAAAGTGTTTATACAATTTTCAAAACTTATGATTTATAACAGCTAGTAGGAGGTGTGACAGACTCTATAAAGTATGTATATTCTTCATGAGCATAAAAAAATAGTAGTAAGTCACCGAAATAAATCCATTCGCGTACGGTCAGCATGCGAAAATAGTCGCATTAATTTTTACCGTTGACGACCATTGGGACATATAGGTCCCATTCGATTTGCAATTTTTCACATAAATTTATCACATACATTTTTTTCCGCAACACTTGTCCTTAGTAACTTGGGTTCGCTGACCACTAATCCGGTGTCAGATTTTCGAATTTCCTGACGGTTCCGGAGCGATTCTCAAATGGCTAAGAAAGAAATGCCAAAACTGGCGTATTGTATGTCAATTGTTAAAAAATATTCCATATAGGCCCAGATCGGACCACTTTTAAGGGTAGCTCCAAACTTACTTATATTTTTTAGTTTTTGTAAGCACATTTGTAATCCCCATACAAAAAATATTTGTAACGGGGCATATAGTGTTTGTTGGGTACTTTCAAAATGTATATATATTCGTGATCAACGCGACAAGACGAGTCCATATAGCCATGTCCGTCCGTCCGTAAAAAAGTTCTCTGTCTAAAGAAAACTTCCTGAGAGAAAAGTTCTCCGTCTAAAGAAGACTTCGACAAACTAAACTTACGGTATAGAATCTCTACGTAAAGTACTTCAAAGCTCGCCACCATTTAACCGCAGTGGTTAAAAAAACAAATTCATCGGGATCCCAATTGAGACTCCTAAGAGCAAACAGAAGAAACTGTTTTTGGACTGACCCAATACCATCCTCGTGAATAGCATAATATGTGTTCCAAATACAAGATTCTAAAATCGGACGAACAAGAGATGTATATAGGAGTTTAGTGGTATAAGGGTCATTTAATTCCTTAGACCAACGCTTAACAAAGCCAAGGACACCTTTTGCTTTATTTACTATTGAACAAATGTGATTATTATAAATAAGTTTAGGTTCCATAAGGATACCTAGGACATTAAAACAAAACTCTCTACCGAAGGTAATGCTATTTAAAGAATACGTTACTATAAATGGTTTTTTTGCGATGTAACGTTATACATTTGCATTTTAACAAAATTAAAATTTAGAAAATAAACTGTGCTGCGAAACATCAGAATATGACAAGCATAATTGAACATCATCTGCATACATTAGTGTATGGGCATGATTAATAGACAAAGGAAGATAATTAATAAAAATGTTGAACAATGTTGGACCTATGTGACTCCCTTGGGGAACACCAGAAGAAATAAAAATAGTTTTAGGCAAACCATTTTTAAATAAAACTTTTTGTGTTCTATCGGATAAGTATGACTCAATCCAAGTAACAAGAGACGGACGAACCCCTATTGCTTTTAAGTTGAATAAAAGCTGCTTATGACAGACACTATCAAAAGCTTTACTGACGTCTGTATAAATGACATCAGTTTGGCAACCCGACTCAAAACTATTATTTACAAAAGTGGAAAATTCTAAAAGATTAGTTGTAATAGATTTTCCTTTAACAAAACCATGTTGGGAAGAACTGACAACAGACTTTAATGACTGTTGCAATTGGTCACAAATGATTTTTACAAAGAGCTTTGGAATAGCACTCAGCTTAGCAATACCTCTATAATTCGATACATCAGACTTGTTACCATTTTTATGTAAAAGGATAATAAAAGATTCTTTCCAAAGAGATGAAAAGGCGAATCAGAAGATGCAACTGAAAATAATTGCGAGGGATACGCTGAAGTACTAAGTTTCGTATTAACGAAATTGAAAAACGATTTTGGATTGTGACGCATGTTTCGTTTAACTTTTATTAAATAATTGGCATAACACCTTTTATTTAAAGCATTAAAATCAGAACGTGCGACACAATATTTACTAAAATCAGTATTAGAGCCACTACGTTTATATTTTTTAAATAAACGTGACTTATTATTTTTTAATCGATAAAGGCTACTTGAAAACCAAGGCTGTCTTTTTTCAGAGACTGGGAGAGTATAGAATGGAATGCATCTGTCGAAATAACTGAGAATGGTGGAATAAAAAATATTCATTCCCAATTCAATATCTGAACAGCGCTCGAGAGCAGACCAATCAGTATTGAAAAGTAAGGGATTTAACTTAACATAGTCTGTTTTTCTAAAACATAGGACACGTCGAAGAGATTTATTTATGTCATGTGAACGACAAATACAGTCAAGCTGAAAAGAGACTTCCAAAGTTGGATGGTGATTATCTTCAGGCATTGTAATAGGAGGAATCCTATTAATAAATACATCAAAACCAGCATCAACAAAAAAAGATCAGGAAGCATGGTCAATTCAATAAGACTATCAAGAAACTCATTCTTTACCGCTGGAATCAGCATAGAGGTATCAATAAAATATGACCATCTTATATTAGGCAGATTAAAATCACCTAAAACAATAAAATGATCTTTTTATGTAAAAGAGTAGCGATGTATGAGATCGCAGCGGCATGCTGACAGTAGATTCTCATTTCCGAAGAAGGAGGAATGTATCAGATATCAGACGTTTTGTGAGTTCCAGGTAGTCTTTCGTCACTTGGTTTTTTAAATTTGTATATTCATAACATAAAATCAAAACATTGAACCACATACGTAAATAAAACAACCTATTTTGGCTGTTTGTGTTTACTTTATATTTTCTGCAATCCTTTTCGCAATAAAAAATACGGAACAAGGAGCACTAAATCAGCCTAATAAATATTTTATTAAATACTCATTAACAGCTTAAGGGCATCTTAAGGACTTTTCTGCTTATACATTGTTGCTGATATTGTTCGGATACTATCACAGCTTCCACAGTTAACTAAGCAACTTCTAATGCAATAAAATTCCAGGCTATTATTTTACGCTTATTTTACTTGTGACAAAGTCTCATGGTGTATTGGTGTCCATCTCTGTGCGTCTGCCAGTATGTACGGGTATGTGTTTGTTAAGCAAGGTGTTTATATAAATTATTAGCCCAATAAAATACAAAGCTGTAGTCAGTATGCCAGAGCCGGTCAGGCACCCACGGCGATTGTTAAAATTCTAAGCACTTGAAACAATGTCAGGCTCATAGTATAGGCGCAAGGCAGTTGATATTGCGTTCCTTGCAGAATTTGTTTGTATTGAGCACGTAGCCTTTTGTAATTTATAGATGACTGACATTTTTATAAGAAACACTTTAGTATTAAAGCTGAGACACAATCATGTGTTGTGTTATTTATTTAAAAGCAACTAACAAAAGCCCGCCGTCAAAATATTTCTGGTTTCTTATTCAAAAGTTGATTTGTGCTTTATTTTTCCGAAACTAATATGCCACGGATTTATTTAAATTTTTTTTAAATGTAAATTTTTTTAAAGTGCTTCAGCTACATATTTGGCAATAAAATACACGCGCTGCTACCACACAAAGCCATAAGTGCCTTTTCAAGTTTTATGTGCGCTGCAGCAGATTCCAATAATCCATCTCCCAGAAACAATTCTACACATATTCTGTATAAGACAGGAAATCTATGGCATTGCCCATTGTATAAACGAATGCAAATTTAATAAGGCTAATTTTTGCTTGCTTTGTCAATTTTTGATACATAATAGTTACTTAGTAGTCGACGGCAGAGAATCTGAGAACATTTTGCATAAATTAGTGTTGTACTATTTGGATTAGTGTTCTAATGATTTGTTGTAATACAGTAATTATAGGCGGAATAACTTGCTTCAGTAAAAAAAATGTAATACATCTTAACATATTAGTACAGAGAGAAAAAGTAGAGCTGTATTAAATTTTTAATTTAAGTTAGTGCAATAAGAGAATAATACATTAAAAAGACATGCCCTTAGACTCAAAAACATGTAAACACGTATACAGCGCAATTTACAGACACTTTAAAATACATTGTAATTCAATCGGTGACTCATGAAATGGTTTTAATTGTTAATAGGTCAATTACATGTTATCACTATTGAGAAATAAAATTGGATCAGAAACAGCGCCGCCGCAGTATGAAAAAAAGATCCAACCCATGAATATAATATGCACGTTTGCATTCCAAATTTTAATAAAAAATTTCTATTTTCCTTGTTTTCATTTCGCCTTTGCTTTGGTTTGTTATCGAAATTGTGAAGTCAAGTTGGCACCTACATATCTTTGAAATATATATATTGGTTCGTCGAACTGTGCATCACGTTTATAGTCTTAATAACAGTCGTGACATTGATAATTAGGATATAGTGTGAAAAGTAGACATAAAAAGATATAGGTAAGTTTGTGAAAATTGCGCTTAGTTTTGTAACCGAAACTATACCAGTACAAAAGTTTTGGAACCTGTTCGTTTCTTTCATTTTCTTTACCGGTTTAAAAAAAAAAATAAAATAACGATGCCGGTTTTGGCTTCCGTTCTCAATTTGAATCGGTTAATTTTGTTTGACGGTTTCGGCTTTATACCCTGCTTTTAACAATTTTCGTTTTTGCTTGACAATGCTTTTTTTTTAAAGGTTTGGTTACATTTAAGGATGGAAGATATAAGCTGTAAAATTTCGATAGTTTATATTAGGCTTCATTTGTTGAAATGGATTGTTAACAACGAAAGCTCGCTTTCTTTTTTTGACTTATTACAGAGTACTGTCTAATCCAAATTATAATTAAATATTGTAGACTGTGACAAATCTGTGTTTAATAATAAAAAATTGAGCATAGTTGATTTTTTATGACATCAGATTTTTGCATTAATAATACGAGTATATTCGAGTATATATTGTATGTAAACATGTAATACATTTTCCATATATAAAATAAAATATATAAGCAAGCTTTTGAAGTTCACGCACAAGCATACCTTAGCACAAGCATACGGTCACCAAAAAGAGGTTTTTCTGCTTCATTCCTCAAAATGACATCATAAGTAGGCGAGCCACTTTATCAGAGACTAATAAATCCTTGCGGAAAAACAAATTTACTAGAAGTAGCAGATTCCTTTCATGCGTGCAAAACTTTTGTGAAGTGAGCAAGCAGCCTTTTGTTGTACTAAAATTTGGTTTCGTAGCCTAAATAAGATTTTCTGCCTCATTTGGGAATTCTGGTTTTTATATTGAATTCCCTATTGTAAAGAACTTGTTACATAGTATATAAAGGCTTTATTCCAAAGCCCATCCATGGGTGTAACAAATTTTCTTCTAAATTTTATACATTCAGCTGGTGAAGAGATGATGTTAAACAAAAACTGCATTTATCAGAAACATATGTAATCAGATGAATGAAAAATGGGATTGAATTTATTTACTGTGTCTTTTTGAAGAAAATATATGAAAATAAAACAATATGAAAATAATATTCAAGTATGAAGTGTTCGTGCTTATCTTTAATTTTGTGCTACGCATCTCCTTCCTTCCTTCCTTCCTTATAAAAATCGAAAATCAAAACGTGTTTCCCTCTAATTCTGTAAGTACCAACAAGTTTAAACACATTTTGGTCAATAATGTAATTCTTTAACAGCGAGTGAGAACAGTTTTTAATATTAAAAAAAAATGTATTTATAATTTATTAGATTTCCAAGCAACGCTTATAGAATGTTAATGTATAAAATATGATAAAAGCTTCGCTCTTTTTAGTTTTATAGTACTTTTTCGTATGTAATATAAGATTTTACAAATAAATTCTATTAGGGCGTAACATACGATATCCTGGCCACTGGATCTCCTACGTCTTATCCTTATGATGCAAAGACAACGCCGAGCGCTTTAGATGTCGCTGACTATGGGGGTATAAATCAAACTCAACTCTCCATCAAGAGCTAATCTGAGCTCACCTCTGGCTACTTGCCACCAATTATTCAACTTAGCACCAAAGCTGCGATAAATGAAAGAAAGACTCGCTTTCTCCCTGTTGGCTCTGACCTGACTATATTTTAAAGCTGTTTGGAGCAAATGATTTAATTTAATATCGAAATCTCTTCAGCTGATGATATTGATGATGCGGTGGACATACTGACTATACATGAAGCTGCAATTGTGGCTGCCCCAAAAATTTCATCCTCAACTTTCTCAGGCGGTGGCTCAACTTGTGGCGGAGAAATGTCGTCTTTGTAGGAGATTCTTGTGCACCAAGCATCCTTTGGATAAATCTATACAAATATATGTCAAAACATCTAATATGCTAACAAAGTAACTTAAAAACGAACATCCCAAAAGATTCGATGCTGCAATAAGGTGACCCTGAAAATGTCGTGTGACAGCTAACTCTATCAAAAGACAACAGATAGGAAACCACCCCATTAAGGATGATGTGGAGTGTGGTGCTGAACCGATGTGGAATAACCCTTTACCACACAGTTGCATTCAAGGTTTACGCATCATAACATCGCTGAATCCAGTGATGTGCAAAGCAAAAACCCCTTTCTTGATATTAATTAATTTCTCCAAATGAAATCATCGAACAAATCGAGCGCTGAGTCAGGAAATCACCTGGGTATGACACAATCAATGCAAGAGTCATAAAAGAACTACCTATGAAAGGCATTATGTTTATAGTGCTTATATACAATGCATTACTTCGTGTCGGACACTTTCCCTCACAATGGAAGTACATTGTGATCACAATGATTCCAAAACATGGATTCATATAGGTCCATAAGCTTATTGGCATCAAAGAGCCATTCCACAATACCAATTTGGATTAGAGGAAAAAGGTAGTCCAGACAATATTCAACGCTTTTGAGATAAATGTCAGACTTTCTTGATATAGAACAAGCATTCGACAGAGTTTAGCACGAAGGGATTTTACACAAAATTAAAACAGTTGTTCCAGCACCTCAATATTCACTCCTAAAATCCTTCCTCCAGAACAGAACCGTTCTGGTGGAAGTAATGGAAAGTAAATCAAAACTCCGGCCGAACAACCGTCTTGTCTTCCTTAAGGTGTGCTTGGGCCAGTGCTGTATATCATATACACGTTTGACATGCATATACCGTGTGCTCATATGCCATATATGACGATAGCTACTTATGATCACGACACAGGGATCATGGTTATCAAATGTCTTAAGGAAGCCACAAGGTATGCCCAAGAATACTTGGAGACTGGTTTAAACGATAGAGCAGTCAAATAAATCATAAAAAATAAAAAAGTGTAGTATTTACGCATAGGAAAACATATACCGCCAGCACTGCTATCTTGGTTTGCATCTAGATAAAATACTGAGCTCACCACATTTAAAAAAAAGTTTTTTATATTTATAGATATATTTTGGTTTTTTCTTTTTCTATTGTTAATTATTGTTCCTAGATGGTTCATTTAATGAATACTAATAGAATACTTATGTGTAGGAAAACAGAAATATTTGTTATGAAAAGAAAATTCTCATTGATCGAACTTTGCACACTGAATACAGATAAATAAATATTAGTGATACCACAAAAAATAAAACTCGTTGTGTTCCTTACGTTTTCTATCTACTCTTAGGTATACATTTGCATATTTTATTTACTCCTAAAAAAATATATTAAATAATTTAATATATTTTAACGTAAAATTCTCTTCATAAATACTTTCGGTCTTATCAAAAACTTTTGTTTTTTCCCTTTTTATTTGTCTTTCTAACTCGACGCTCATTTATTTAACTCACTTTGTTTCATTATTTGGATCTGTATAAAATAAGGTGCAGATATTTAGTGGGCTGCTTAAATTGCGCTCACTAAGGACAATGTATCTTTTACATTGTAAATTTTGTTTATGGTATCGTATTTTTCCTTTAGTGGCGGCAACAAAGAAAATGTCACGACTGTCCCACGTTTAAGCGACATTTTCTTCAAGAAAAATACATAATTGTGTTGCTTGTAAGAAATATGAAAAATTGAGCTCGTATTTCATTTAAAATACAGAAATAAAATAGACGAAGGAAAATATTTTAAGCCCTGTAGACAAATATGTATGAACCGGGTTTATTTCAATTGATTATTTTTAATATGTATTTAGTAGAGCAACTGAATAACACTCTTACGTGTATCAAAATATTGGTAATTGTACTTTTCTATTTCTCCATGCAACTATTGTCTTAACACAAATCGAATGCAGATGTTTTTCTACGAGCTGGGCCGAACTTAGGTTTGATGGGGTCTGGGGTCAAAGATGATGGCTCCATTTTCAAACGTTTAGCGAGAAGTTATAAATCATTCAATAAATAGTAATAATGACTTTATATATTGTTATATATTGTATTACGATACGTTTGAAATCAAGATAAATGAATTTTTCGCGAAACTTTTTTAAGCGAAAACATCCATAAGATAATCAAAAGTAATATCGCGAAAAATGTCTTTTTCAATAGTCAAAATCATCTGATTGGCAAGACGAAAATATCGTGAACGTAATTTGATTTTGATAAGTTTCATTTTAAGAACGATCTTTTCCCACTCTAATTAGTCTCCATCATGGACAAGTAAATGCGAAATACATACATTTCTGTAATGAGAAAATTTGACCGCCGATAATTATAATCGTTTTCTATGATTATAGGGTAAAGAAACTTTTTCACTGGTTCTTCGCCATGCCGTTCATAGAGTTTCGATAACAAATTGTTAACAAAATTGATTCCAAAACCTCTGGACAGCAGATGGTTTTCCAGTTTTTTTTCCGGGTTTTTGCTATTTTATTTTCTTATATTCTGAAATATTTTTTTTCGATTCAACCAGTGATTATAAAGAAATTATTGATTTAATAGCAGTACTGAGTACTAAACCTGAGTGAAACTTGGGAAATATCTGCTTTTGGCATCGAATCTTTCAAGAATGTCGTGACAGATTTCTATGTAAACTGCAGTTTCCAGATGTGCTATTTTCTTAAGAAGACCGAAACTTAATTTTCCTCTAGATTGGGACGATAATCGCGACCAAGTGCTTTAATTGCTTTATAAATAATTTTGTTGGAGTAATTTGGAACACGCAAAACATACTGATTTTTTTTCTCATTTGGGCCATTCACCTAGATAACGGTATATTTGTTGCGTCCAAAGTGAATGGCAACTCCGATGAGTAATATATCGATAGAAAGGTGATTAAATTACCCATCTAACGGTGTAGTATAATTCGACTGAGTGCTGTTCAATCACATGAAATTTTTAATGAATTTCCTACATTTGAGTAGTTTTTTTCATCAACAAAAAATTCCAATAATTAACATTATTATGGATAGCTTAATAAATTCCAAAAAATTTAATGAAAAGCTAGATTTCGATCAGGCTTGCCTTTATATCATTATGTATGGCTTATGTATATCATTTATCGAAAAATATATATATATATAAATTTATACTATGTGAATGGCACAAATGAAATAAATCAGTATGTTTTTCATGTTTAGCGCACCCAAAACACTCTAAGCAAGTGTAAGAGAAAGTTTCTATCGGGGCAAAATTGAAATTTGTTAACTTGTGTTATTAATAAAGTACAAAGTTTATATTAAATTGAATAATATCCAGACTTAGTATTTTAAAAAATTTCTTTTTAGTTAAACGAATATGAAAATATTTATCTATTTATTATATTTATACGAGTATATGTACTTTTCTGACTTTACGATGACAGCTATATAAAATATATTTTCCGCTTCATACTCTCGCTGCTCGACATTTGTGATTCAGTGTGACAGTTTTATGCGAATGTATCGCTGACAAAGTGCGAAGATGTCAACTATGAAGTGTCAGCGTTAATATTTATATAGTACAATACAAGGGACTCAAGTCAAATACTGTTCGCAATTCCAACGAATAGGAGAAGAACAAGCAACTACAAATTCTTACAATATAATATAAAATTAATGAAAGCAATTGTATGAAATAAAAAAAATAAATATATAGACATATGTATATATATCATATATACGAATATCAAATATACGCACTGTGCAACGACTTCAAATATATCTTAAAAAAAAGCTCTAATGCGTAAATGAAATGGCATACATATATCAGAAGGATTTCCGTTGTGTTCGTTACGCAATTCAGATCCTTTAACTTACACATATGCAAATACACACAAACATATGTGTGTGACTGTGATTTGTTGGCGTTTTTGATTTTATATTTCAATTTTATTTGCGCATTTTTGCCGCATTTTGTTATTTAGACTCAAATTGAGAAGGCAAAAATAGAAGAAAAAAAAAACAGGAGAAAATGTTAACTTCTGTAGAACCGAAGCTGCAATACTCTTTACACGACTTCATTCCATTCCAGAACTTTGTGTGGTTTCCATTTATTAGAGGCCACAATAGCAATTTTCAAATTAATATTGACTTTAATGAAAAAGTTGTTCATATAAAATCTGAAAAGTGTGAGGTACATTTGTATTAGGGTTAGCCTTAGTCGTAGTTGTAATATATGTTTAGCCAAGACACATAGATTGTCGCTATACCCGAATTCAAGTTGATATCTTAAGAACAGAACGACAAGTATTGATTCATACAGACAGACGGTAGACCGATGGATATGGCTAGTTCGACTTATCCCGTCGAACTGATCAAGAATATATATAAACTTTATTGGATATCCGATGCTTTCTTCAATGCGTTACAAACTTCGTGACAAAAATTATAATACTATACACACTACGTTTGAAGAATACAAATAATATTAAGATGTAGAGAATATGTGTATCGTATTGATATATTAAATTCTCGTCTATATTTGTAACGCCCTCTCCCTTATAATTGATATATGTAAGTATAATTAGCTGTTTGAATTACTAATGTCTTGCACAGAAGCCTAAAAACATTTTAATTAGTACAAAATAATTCATTATTCATAAGCATAGACTGATATATTTATGCAAAATACATCTTTGCAGTAGTTTTTAGTTTGTATGTGGTTTAATATTGGCTCAATGTCATGTCTTCTGTAGAATATCTTAATGACAACCAATTCTAAATATATTTGTTTGCAATAATACCCATTTATAGCATTAAAATTTTTATACTTTTTACACGTATCCTACTGTTGCATCCTATTATCCTTTGTTAACTACAATAATACTTTCATAAATCGGATAATTCCTTTCACAGTTCGGTTTTATATCACATCTTTAACGCCTACTAAATTTGTTGGCACCGGATTTCACATTCCTGCCTCCATAAGTAAATATCGTTTGAAATGCCTCAGTTTCAGACAACACCAGGACGCCCACTCGCTGACCGTTTATTTGCCCAACTTTAAAAACATTCCACGCCTGAATGTCCTGCGGTATCTTCGTTGCGAACCCAGTAGAAAGTCTCCCTCCCATCGCATTGAAACTTTTTTATGCCCTTCATACATAGAGTCAAAAGGGTATTAGTAGTTTGTCAGAGAGTTTTGAACGCATTAAAGGAGGCATCAGTTATATCAAAAATTATCTATATATGTATAACAAATTAGCTCGACAAGATTTAATCTAGACTTGTTCATCTGTCTGGGTGTTATTTCGCATTCACTATTTAAAGAAATGACCTCTCTTCCCGAGCTTCAGCCAAATATCTAAGACTGAAAGCTGGATATAATATATAAGCTAATTTTTATGTCAAGCAGAGAGAAATATATATAGAGAAAAAGAGAGAGAGAGAGAGAGAGAGAGAGAGAGAGTATCTATATCAACGTGCTATACCCATTTTGAACTATGAAGCCATACAAACCCAGCGCCAACTTTCGAAATTTTGTTTATTTCTAAAGTTAATTTGTTACAGACATTACATGTTGCCTTATATCATATTAACCTACATAAAATATCTATAAAATACTGTAGCCTATTCGTGAGACAATTAAATCAGATATGCGATAGGTTTATTTACAGATTTGTTGTCTTTGTTTAAGATGTTGTATGGATGTTGTACAAATACATTTTATTTTTTGGATTGGAATATGCACGGCTGCTTTACGATTTAAAATTTAGTGTGAAGCGTATTGTCGCTTCGGTTCCTTCGAAGTTACATTTTTCCATGTATTTTATAAAATAAAGGCCGCAGTGCTCGTTTGTATCCAATGCTCATTTTTTGACAAACATGTATTAATGCTACGCAGCCATTTCTTCAATGTGTTTATCAACGACATTGAATCAATATTTACTTTATTATACGCATATATAGGCGATTTTATTTTATAAAGGGTTCATTTGTTTCCGTTTTACTTTATGTGTACAGCTGCCGAGAAAAGTTGAAATAAAATTTTAAATGACTTTTATACTTTTCACACGTAGTTTGAGTAATATTATAATTTTGTTGTGGGAATGAATATATTTACATGCATTCTTCATCAGCTGGAAAAGCCTATTCTATTTAGCCAAGTCCGCCTGTTTGTTCATCAGTCAGACTGTCTTTTGTCAGTAGCGATGTAAGTTAGCTCATCAGTTTTTGAGATATCGATCTGAAGTAGAGTATTGAGAGTTTCTCCAAAAATCCAAATATACTGTTCACTAGAAGGTGTATTAGCTATAATCTTTAAATTTAATACGGAGGCTTCGTTTCTTTCCTTTTGGGAGTTATAATGATTTGTTTATACCACTCACACATAGTGTGAAATGGTATTATCAGTTTGTCTGAAAGTTTGTAACGTATTAAGTATACATCATAGACAAGTATACAAGCATATATTTATAATCAGCTCGACGAGTCCATTTGATCTAGTCTTGTCCGTATGTCTGTCCTTCTGTCTGGTAGTTTTTGCGCATTTTTTAGGGATCAGTTTTTAACCAAATAGACTATCTATATTGACATGCCATGCCATTTTTTTTTTCGCGTAGCCCTCATACAAAGCACCTGCCCACTTTTGACTTTTTGTATGAATAACTTCTTCATTTAGATCAATATCAGCTTGAAATTTAATATGATGGCTTCTTATAGGCAGCCGCTTCGCATAAATATACTCATGGTAGTGTCCCGCCCACTTTTGGGCGTTTGTTTCCGAAAATAGGGCAAAAATGTTTACAAATGGATTAGTCAAAGTATTCCAACAGTCCAATCCATCAGTACTTTTCCTATCTTTTTGGCACCATACGGATTTCATGTAAGAAGAACGACTCGTATTTAGAAGCAATCCAAGAATCAGCCCATTTTTTGTTTCGGAAGGAGTAATATCTGGCGAATACAGTGGATGGGGCAGGATAATTTTTACGTTTCCAACTTGATTTTAAATGGTTTTGGAGCATGAGACCGAGAATTGTCCTGCTGAAAAATAATTTATCGTGCCTCCGTTCGAATTTTGGTCGTTTTTATTCAATACTCTGCTCAAACGTATCAATTCTTATTGGTACCGATCCTCCGTGATGATTTCAATGGATTTGATGAGCGTATAGTATACTACACCCAACTGATTCCACAAAATATAGAGCATAAGCTTGGATCCATGGATATTTCACTTCGCCATTGATATAATAGTTTATCGGGCTTAACCCATGACCTTTTGGTTTAGGGTTGTCGTAGCGTGCCAACTTTTCATCGCCAGTCACAATTCAATGCAAAAATCTCTTCCTTTTCTTGTGACATAGGGTTATGTATTGTACAGCCAATATATAAAATTAGTTTACATCTCGTAATTGTAGCATTGAAGGATTTAATAGTGCAGGTGAAAACTATTAATGCTTCAGCTTTACTAAATACACATTTTTTAGATGTATTTATCATGTTCCATTGAAGATTAAGAAGAAGAGTTTTTTTTTTCTATGAACCCATCACTCAATGGCATATTACAAAATTAATTTTTGCATCTCGGGGCACAATTATTCTAGCGGAAAATGTTTAACCGCCCGATTATGGTGTCTAATTTGAATTTGCATATAAATAAGGAGTAAAATCGTTGTCTCCTGCATAAATATTTATGTAGCATAATTAATTTCTAATGCGAAAATTACTCGAGCTAAGAATTTCACTTAAAGTCTGAAATAAGAAGTTTCACTTTGAAAGCGAAAGAAACACTTTAAGATTCCTTATTTTGTATTTTATATATAAAAATATACGGTATATGTATTTGGATAGATTACTTATACAGCCTGCTGTGCTAAGTATTCGCCGCAAACTCTTCAGCTGAGCTGAACATTGTCGAAAATATCATTTACATGTAACGAAACATCAATCAATATGTCGACCACACGCAGCTTTAATGGAAACAGGCTTCAAAATGCCGAACCGAGCACATGTCGAGCATTTAAATAGCGGCGGAGCAGGCGTCCATTATTCAGACGCAGTCAAGGCGAAAAGCGG
Organism: Leucophenga montana; assembly: GCA_035044765.1. Taxonomy (NCBI): domain Eukaryota; kingdom Metazoa; phylum Arthropoda; class Insecta; order Diptera; family Drosophilidae; genus Leucophenga; species Leucophenga montana. Next base: position 1,975,951 of record JAWNNQ010001873.1, read on the forward strand.
TATCAACTGACAACAGCTTAAAGTTACACAAATGTATCTTAACGACTTTATTCGAGTTTTTTATATAATACAAAATATCTTAAATGAGTCATCCCAATGCTTTCAAAATATACAGCATAATTGGAATCGTTTTTGAAGAATAAATACCTGAAAAGAATGGATTAATGCGCAGCTATAAGAACAAATAATAGACAAGCAAAATTATGTTTCAATTATTTTCTGTATTAGAAGCGTTCGAAGTTCATCAACTGTGTCTCGTCGAGTTCAATTGCCAGCGGCCAATAAACTTGCTAAATATATACCAACTTTCGTTTAGGTTGTATTATAATCGAAAAAGTTTGCACGTTATACAATAAAGGAATTACTCGAAATTGCCTATGAACTTATAGAAGCGCCAAATATATTTGTATACGTATCTAAAGCTATATGCGGGGTGATGAGGAACTTATCTAGATGGATTAGTCACTTGAAATTGTCTAGCAATACAAGGGCTGCATAAAAACACTCAAAAAAAAGGACGAGTAAGAACTTCTCTGTGTCCCTTTGGAATTCTTTTGGAGCTCCATACACATGAACTTTTTAAATTTTTGGTTGTTACAAAAAACTGAGAGGTCACAAAGCCATTCTGGATTCGAATAATGCACATCAAAATATTTACATGAAAAAAAGAGTTAAAGGTTTAAAAAAGGTTGAACTCCAAGAGTAGATGGTTCGTTAATAGAATTCTCCAAAAAGTTTAAGTATCTTGGGGCAAGATTCGATCAACGGCAAACGTTGAAAAAACACGTGGACTTAATCGTAAGGAAAGCAATAACGGCGATGATCATATGTAGGTCTATCGTAGAGAAAAGTTGGGGTTGCAAACCTAAGAATTTATGATGGATGTACCTATCTATAGTCAGGTCTGTGGTAGCATACGGCACCGCAATTTGGATGGAATGAGCAAAATTATTGACAGCCACCAAACAATTGAAAAGGGCTCAGAGATTGTCTAATGTAACTTTGGATGTCCTCCTGGACCTAATACCTTTGCACATCAGGCAGAGAGGACTATGTTGTAAATAGGTAGAAGTAAGAGTAGCTTCGGATATTGCTTCAGCAGAAGGAAAAAACCCTATTGACAGCCAAGCACAATTTCATCAAAAGATTTGACAGTCAACGCAAAGAAATGATGGAGGAACGTAAACCTCAATTATCATATTAAACAGGGACACTAATCTGGTACACAGACGGCTCCCTAACGTATGAAGGAACAGTCTTCGGATTTCGCGTGAACTACTTCGAACCTTAAGAGAACTAGTCAGTATCGTTCGGTTACAAATCTATGCTATGAAAGCAGAGAAAGCAAAATATTTCAATATTCAATATCAAAGCACTAAATTCTTATTCAATCAATTCCATGCAAGTATTGGAATGCCGAGAAAAACCGTATAATCTAGGAAGGTTGAATAGAGTATCGTTATATTGGGTACCCGCTCATTCGGATATACCGGGACCAATTTACGGTCTGGGAACAGGCATATTTAGAATCCTAGTGAAAAGGAACAATATATTATCAGGGATAAAACCTGCAAACACTGTGAAAGTATTATTCAGTGCAAGGCCCATATAGTAAGAAAAGAGCGGAGGCCAGGAGAGGGCTGAGGAAAAACACTTTGAGATCAGTGTTTGCAACTGGGCATTGCAGGCTCAAAAAACACATAAACAAATATGTTAAAAGTTACAGTACATGCACATACTGTCTTGAGAACTAGTAGACATATTTTGGAAGATTGCCCAGTCTAGGCTTATACGAGGTTTAAATACCTGGGGTAGTAACAGACCTTGTGACCTTCTTTAGGGATACGGGGCTGGATAACTTTGAATTGAATTAGATAATTTCAAACTGAAAATTGGTTTTATTAGCAAGATAATTTATACCATAAGGGTTTAAATATGGAATTTGGCGCTGTGGCTAGGTCGGATGTGGCGCATTCTGGAAATGCAATTCTCTACCAATTTTTCATAATAATTTCAATGACTTCACGTAACCCCAGAGAAAATAATCCAAAGGCATTTAATAGCAAGATCTCGGTGGCCAATTGACTGGTCCATTTCGAGAGAAAACGTGTAATCGTCAAATGTTTCCTTCAGTAAGTCTGCCCATAAAGCACACCAAACATTGATTTTTTGTGGATACAACGGTGCCTCGAGAATTGGATATGTGGATATTCTTCGCTCCAAATACGGAAATTTTACATATTGTTCGACGTCTTTGGGGCTACATATTATTATTTAGAGTATAAGTGGTGCGTAAACGGACGATTATGTAAAATAGACGTAGCAGCGCACGATAGCATTCCCGAACCAAAACACTATTTTCGAAATAAATTTGCACAATTTGCAAGCCTTCTTCTGGCGTTAGTCATGAAAAAATGACAAACCAAACTGAGCACAAATGATAAAAGCGTTGCCAGATCTGACCGATTAATGACAGTTTAATCCCTGTCGGAAAATTGAATCTCTAAATAACCCCAATGCGAGAGATAAGCGTACAAAATAGCGATCAAACTTGTATAATTAGTTTGACTAGAGTAGACTATCAATTCATATATGTATATGACAATAATATACGCTTTAACTTATGTGAACAACTATTTAAACGAAAGTTTCGGAACAACTAACTTGCAGGCTAAGATTTGACTTCCAAAAAAAGAAAATTGATAAAAAAAAATGTAGATTAGCTAACCAACAATATTCTTTACAAATAAACCAACTCGTCCTTTATGAATGGCATTCACAAACATACCTAATTCCTTATACATTTTTCGATCAATTGATTTATCAAGCTAAATAGAATATAATAGTAGCTGCTCCTCAAAACTCAATAAATAATATGACCAGACGCAATCATGCGTAAAATTGTGGCTAACAAATACTTTTTATTAATTCCATTGCTGCCATTTTCTTTTATATAAATCAAAAAAAAAAAATGTATTTCATATATTTTATGGGGCTTAGTTGTGTAGACGAGTTACAGCAAAATGTAACATTTAACTAAACCTGCACAAACCATGAAATGTGTTTAAAGAGCACTTTGCCAATTCATACTCGAAAATATGTAAGTTTTTCTTAACGAAAGATAATCTTCAACCTTAACATGATATACCTGTATCTAGTTAAAGAATTTAATAGGAATAACAATGAATACAGTTTGCAGAAAAGGACATCATGTGAGAAAACAATCACGTGTGTGTCTGTTTCCATAAGTAAATAACTGAACTAACTTTTGCTTACAATGTTCAACACCTTTTGTTTCAGTTGCAACGTGACACAGAATGACTGAAGCCTCATTCAGATACATTGTTGCTATTGTTGTCAACAGTTTTCTCCTTATTCCCAGAATAGATTCTGCCACTCCAAACACTTGTCACACTATTGTTTGATTAATGTATGTTTAGTAAATCAATTTATTAGCTCCACTTCACTAAAGTTCCTTAGTAGAGAGATTATGATTGGCATTTCAGAAGAATAAAGTGAGTGAGGGCTGAGCTAGTTTGTTGGTTTGGTTGAACTTTGCTGTAGTCAATTTAGCATTATGAACGAATGTAATTAATCATTGCGTAGTAGTAGATATTTAGGTTTCCATGAATATCCATTATATGAAGAGCTTGAGATTTATAAGGAAATCGTGATTTTCTTGTTAAGGAACTGTTTTTGTGCTTTTTAGGGTATTAAGTATTGGACAAGTGACAAGACATCACTGACAGGGATCAAGTTGAGTGCGTGGTTGGGGTAATATATAATAGAAAAGTAGTTTGGCTTGCTCATTTAAACTAAACTTTGTTTAAGACGCTGCAAATTAAAGTCTAATATATATGGAATCATATCATCAGAACTTGTAAGAAAAATTTAAATAAAATAATTAACGTATCAATTTCTCTTTAATTTCAGGTAAGCAAACAGTTTTAAAACAAACATTGAAATGCAAGTAATGTAAGCCATTGGCTTTAGATGTTATTTAATTTAATACTTTAGAAGTCAGACTAAAGCTCCTATCTCATAACTAAAAGCTGAATTTAGTTTTAACTTAAATCCAATTTCATATTTCATACTTTTTACAAATTGAATTTATACGAGTATGATGAATTTTTATACCTACATACCTACTTCAACAAACCTTATCAAAACTGACTGACAACCTCGAAAAAGTTAAAAAGTCAATGTAAATTTGGCAAAAATGGCGCCCACACAGCAAACGTACAAAATTTATGAGGCGTATCTGCGCGATTTGCCGCCGTTTGATTATACTGGCTTTGATGTTTACTACGATTTCATAGCTTTTATTTGCAGTGAAATATATATTTAGTTATTTATTTTTATGGTTCTTGTCTTCATTTCGTACTGTCTAGCTTAAAAATATAAAGGGTTTTTCATTAAGCATGTCTGAACTTTAAAACTTAATAAAAAGAGTTATATGTGTGATATGACGTAAACCACTATTGCGGATTAAAGTACATTTCAATACTAATATGTTCTAAAAGTCATATAATTGAAAAGCTCTTACTGAATCTGATTCAAGAAGTTCAATTTTGTATGAATCAGTTGCATATATCGGATTTGAATGTTGTTCTTCTCGAGTTGATGGTTTGTTGACATAAACCAGCGGATTAACGTTGCCTCATAGAAAAAAGATTAGTGACGTTAAATCTTGCCTCTTTTCTTGCAACCACTTCAATGCAGCACCCGATCTTTGACACATTGCGTCGTCTATTTGAAACCACATGTCATTCAGGTTCATGTCATCCAATTGAGGCCAAAAAAGTCAGTTTATCGAATCATGGCCCCATGCCGTTCGCCCTTGACAGTCACAATCTGTCCATTCGGTCGTTTCGGAAAATGTATGACCAATGAGGTCTCCTGACCAAAATCGACACCAAACAGCAAGTTTCTTCTGATGCAATGTAGATTGCGGAGAATTTGCTTGTTCGCGAAGCACTTCAACCAAAATTGTGCTTCATCACTGAAGATGCTTTTTTCTTCAACATTTGGATCCAACTCATAGCGCTTCACAGCCCAATCAGCAAACGTAAATGTAAAAATAGCCAAAATGTGACTGTGACAGAACATAAACGTCGAAGATTGACGGTGCAATAAGCTATAAGTTCAGACATAGCTTTTAAAAGACCCTTTATGAAGAAAACCGAATAAAGATAAAGACATGAAACTGTAGATTCAGTTGAATAATTTGGTGAATTTCAATGTGAACAAAAAATGTTCCTTGAAAACAAATATAAACAAAACATTGTGACAATAGATATGAAAAAAAGACAAAGCAAATATTTTTGCTTTATTGTGTGGAACGTTGCGTATAAGTAATTTGGTTTAAAAATTAGAAAAAATAAATACGCAGCGCCAAAATTTGTATGAAACAAAATAGGCCATAACACCTGTGTAAACACTTTGAACAGCTTTCCATTGCATTATTTTTCTATATTTTTCTTAATAAAAACCGTCTTGAGATATTTGATTTTAAGTAGCTATATACCTGAGTATTGGGCGCAAAAGCTCATAGTAACTGTATCAAAATTATCAGACACAAATTAGTTGCCTTGGATATTGATCCGGACTAGATTAAATGCAGTCATCGCTTTGAAAGTAAATGGCTTTGAAAATAAAAAATAAAAAAAACAACGGATTTCGATTCCATATAATCTAGACAATTTTCTTTAAAAATGACTGAGTTGTAATAATTTTTTCGAGTGGTTTGGGGATCGCAGAAAATTTAGAAATACCCCTACAATTTTCTATATCCATATAAGTCGTCTGTTTTATTGATGCAAGTATGTTCATATTATATTTAAAAAATATAAAACTGAAAACATTTGCTGCGTTGAAAATTTTTATATGCTAAATTTATTCGAAATTATTTAATTTTCCATAAGTGTATTAACTTTTATGATGGATACGCCACATTGAAATAGCCATCAAAAAGGTGTGCAACGTTCATTTAAATTTCGTTATTATTTTCCAAGTATCACAATATTCTTTTGTCGTTTAGCTCAATCTGAGCAGTTATATTTGGTCAAAATGTAGTTCCAAGATTTGAATATAACAAATAAACTTAAGGCAGGTTCAAACGGTCAAAGATATCTGGCAAAAATCTTCATAATAAAACTAAAAATTTCAGTAAAAATACTAGAAAACTGACCACTTGGAAACCCATTTTTTGAAAAAATACGTTTAATTGCAATCTGTAATGATGATAAATAACGAATCATACAAAGATAGGTGGGACCTGCAAAATTAATGTAAAACCGGGACTGCCGCCATCGTAGGTGATGCTGAGTATTGTGTGGAACTGAAAGTATCACTTTTACTATGATTTGTGATCGCGAGAACAATGTTTATTTCAATGCAATACTGTCAGAAGCAACAATATTAAAAGAAGCGCGTAAAAGAGTACGGTAGAACGTTGCTCAACATAAAAGGCCTTGTCTTTCATCATGACAACACTAGAATCTTTTTTGAAACATGCCAAAGAACTGACGGATCTTAGAATATTTCTTTGGATCCATATCGAATTATTTTAATGGTTTAAAGTTAAATTCAATAGGGAAAGAATTTTCGGATTTTGTATTTTTACTATGGAAAGCAAAATACTTATGTGATTACTATCCAACACAATATAAGTATACTTTATGGGTTCTCCGATGACCTCTACGCTATGTTACTTAAAACCAAAAATTAAAAAAAAAGAAAAACAAGAAAAAACGTTAACTTCGGTTGAACCGAAGCTCTAATACCATTCACACGAAACTTTAATTAGTATTGTAACACATAAAAGTGGGGGTTTAAATAGGGGGTGGTACACGCTCACTAGTAGATATGTATGAAGCGATGTAGTAGATGTGTAAGTTGCCGCCATATCGAATTTCAAGTTGATATTGACGTTTTCCATACAAATGCATAAAAGTGAACTGTGGGTTTATATGGGACTACCTTAAAAAGTGGGCGGGACACGCCCCTTTATATATGTATATGAAGCGGTTGTTGATTAAAATCCACAAAATCAAATTGCAAGCTAATATTGATCTAAATGAAGGATATTTTCATAAAAAACACAAAATTCCACGGTGGGTTTGTATGGGAGCTACCCCAAATAGTGGGCGTGGCAGGTCAATCTTGATATTCTATTAAACTACAATAAAAAGAAGTATATGTGCAAAATTTCAACTGGATAGCATAAAATTGGTCCCCAAAAAATGCGCAAAAACATACAGACGGACAGACATGGCTAGATCGATTCGTCTCGTCGAGCTGATCAAGAATATATATATACTTTATGTGGTCTACGATGGCTCCTTTAATGCGTTACAAACTTTCAGACAAACTGATAATACCATTTCAAACTATGTGTGAATGGTATAAAAATTTTATATAATCCTCACCTACTTATATACTTGAAACATGTAAATACATATGTACGAGAACACTAAACCATTTATTGCTTATTATTTTTGGAAGAATTTTCGAAGAAATTCTATTTGGTAATTTGCGACAAGAGGCGATTTCATTGAGACGATTTGCTGCCATGATGTTTTCTTATTGACTTCCAATAAGTTTATTTATTTATGGAGCGACGCATGTTGTTAATAAATATGCTTGTAGCATATGTTTATGCGTATCAAGGAGCAAGAAAAAAAAACATTAACTACCTACACCCATATTGAATGCTGCGCATATTCAATTGCTACAAAAACAAATTTCCAAATAAACACATGCCATATAACGAATACGTACAATAATAGCAATTTAAATATCGAATTCATTTTAAGAGCTTTTCTATTGATAGTTTATTGAATTATTGTGCAAAAAAAAAAAACAACACAAAAAAAAAATTTGCATCATGAATTTACTTGCGCATTTTATGATTCCACTTAAGTCTCTTAAGAACGTAATAATTTACATTAAATTTTATTGTAGATATTCTTTAAATTTAACGATTTAATTTAAAATGTGCTTCAACTACAATCATTTACTAATCAATTGAATTATCTACTCATTTATTGAACATATCAGCAATGAGGGTCAAGTTTTACGTGACTTTAATAAATATGTATCTTTAAGTGAAAAAAAATGTTGCAAAAAGATATGCTATACTGTCTTAAAGCAATTAATTTAACATTAAGTTTTCGTTGTGCAACATCAATTACAGCCTTTCCCTAAGACACCATGGTGCATCTAATAGCAACGTAACCATTTTGTCAGCGATAAACTTCACTCTGATTTAATTATCTTTTAGCAAAATTATATGAAATATTGGCAAGGCTTATAATAATAAGCAAAATAAAGCATATAAATCCCTAGGGAACTTGCTGTAGGTCAACTTATTCGTCTTTGTTGTTAGTTGCTATAATTACACCAAGACAGCTAAGAAAATGCCCGAAGTCATTGCGCGTTTAGCGAATATACAAATGTGTTGCAATATTACGAGTATCTTTAGTATTTCGTCACTTGCGTGGACTACCGTCCCCAGTGATGAGCCAGAGGAGGCAGAGCAATACTCATAAATTAAATTTCCTGCTTTCGGCTAAGTCAGAAAAAATGAATTTTTTTAGTAGATCATGCGATGATTAAGCAACTTTGAACTTCAACTGTCATTTAGCTACTTCCATATACTCGTACGTACTGGTATATAATATTTAAGTGCTTGTCTATAGACATAAAAATGAAATGCACGATTGTACGTTGGAAAATACTAGCAGTCATATGCACATACATATTTTCGCACTAATACAAACTCAACATGATATTTAGAATACTTTGCAATATCTTGATCTACGTAAACTATGCATCTAAGCAAACAGAATTTTCGAATGCGATATTAAAGAAGTCGTTTTCTGTAAGAGTTGAGCTGATCAATAATGTATAATTAAGTCATAAGCAAAATTTGTTATTTAAAGACAACAGTGAAAGCTACTATTGTAAATCAAAGAGTACCAAATAGCATTATGTTAGGTTAGGATGAGTGGCCGATGCCAAGAAAAACTTTAGGTTCACTTAGACCAAAGAGGTCCGTTGTAATATCTCTTATTTTTTATTTGAAAGAGACGGTGCTTCTACAGCCATTTTGACGATTTAATGCATTTTAATGGATTTTGAATTTACATAGTAGGTTTAGCACTCCTTCTATTCGTTGTTTTGAAAGCTTCAGCATTGGTGGGTTAGATGAAGGAAGGAAAGGATCTGGGTGATGGTAGCCTATTTAGCAAGCAAACTCTGCAATTTCACACCAGTTTCCCTCGATTTGACTGTTTAGAGATTTTTAGATATTATAAAACTATTTTAAATAAGTTTTCAATGAGAATTTTTTGAAAAAGTTTTTAAATAAAAATTTTTAAATTTTTCAAAGTGGCAAAATAAAAGAATTATATTTTTGTAATTATTATAGGTTTTCAAAATGTGAACCCTACAGCCCCGCCTAATTTTAGTAGTGGCTATATGCAATGTTATTTTATGACTGACAGTACGAAATGCAGTATTTTTTTTTTTTTTTGTTTAAGATGGCCGAAGTCTTTGTTCTTTTGCTCGTCCCCAAACAAAAAATTTGTATATAGGTGTACAATAAATAAATTTTCTATTTTTATACTCTACAAAAAAAGTCAACAAGGGGAAAACTATGGAGAAAATAATGTTTGGCCATTTTCTTTATTCGAACGTCTTCAAACTCGATAATTAAATGCAAATTCCCACTCCGGGCAACGCCGGGTTACTCTGCCGGGTTAATCTATATGTCCATATATGTGTATCGCTCCATGATTCATAATAACTGAAAATTCGTATATATTAAAATAAGCAGAGTAATCGATACATTTGCACAGCGTGATTAAAGGCGGTAACTCATATTGTCACACAAATGAATCTACGAGTATGTAAGTATGTATAAGTGTGCACATATACACATACATATGGAATAAATGCTTACGAGTTTATACAATACAAATGCTTGGCTGTGTATATTAACAAAAGAAAACATTGCATAACCACAGGCGTTTTTCACTTATACACTTACGCCTTCTTTGATATTTTATACAATAAAATCACAGTCGTATATTGTACATATATAAAAAGGGTTTCTCAATAAGGACATTTTCGTATTTAAATAATTCACAGAATAATTGTGAAAATTTGGCTGAAATTTGTTAAAGGAGTAGTATAGTCGTATATGTTACATTTAAGTATGGATGTCGATCTGCTTCGTATGACCACCGCGAGCACGTTTGATACGATCAATTCTTTGGAGCCAATTTTCCAACACTCTTCGACACATATCGACCAGAACGTTGGCAATTTAGCGTTCGATATTGTTCCTGACCTTACCTAATGTTGTTGGTTCTTTGGCATATATTAACGACTTAACGTAACTCCACAATAATAAATCCAACGGCTTTAAATCGCCATTCGAGCGGACTATTTCTCGAGATAGCACGGTTACCGAGCTTCCCCTTCAAGAGATCGACTGTGGCACCATATTGTTGGAACCACATATCAGTGATGTCAAGTTCATAAAATACTGGCCAAAAACCGTAACATGGTGATCTATTTCAACGACGAAAAACTATTGTCCAATCACACCTCCGGCATGAAATCCATGTTGCTGTCCAATAACGCATATGTTGCTTATTGACAAAGCCATTAGCCGAAAAATGAGCGTCATTGCTAAAAATGCTTTTTCGGTGAAATTCGGGTTTTTCTTGAAACTTTTGCAGAACAGATCGGAGAAGTATCGGTGCCTCAAAGGATCAAGAGGCTTCAGTTCTTAAGTTAGTTTGATCTTGTAAGTGTGTACACCAAAATCTTGATGCAAAATTCACCATAATTTGGTTTAACGGACTCTCAAAGTGTTACGGACTCAGAATTTCGGTGGTAATTTTTAAAAATTTTTAAGCGTTGCTCGTTCGTTTACCATGATAAAATTGTAAACCTTGACTGATATTTTGACATTGACAGATTCTGAAAAAAATGAAGGGTGTACTATGTCCCTATTGAAAAACCCTACATTTATATATATATATATATATATATATATATATATATATATATATATATATATATATATATATATATATATATATATATATATATATATATATATATATATATATATATATATATATATATATATATATATATATATATATATATATATATATATATATATATATATATATATATATATATATATATATATATATATATATATATATATATATATATATATATATATATATATATATATATATATATATATATATATATATCTCTCTATATATATATATATATATATATATATATATATATATATATATATATATATATATATATATATATATATATATATATATATATATATATATATATATATATATATATATATATATATATATATATATATATATATATATATATACAGACAGAACATAAACGTCGAAGATTGACGGTGCAATAAGCTATAAGTTCAGACATAGCTTTTAAAAGACCCTTTATGAAGAAAACCGAATAAAGATAAAGACATGAAACTGTAGATTCAGTTGAATAATTTGGTGAATTTCAATGTGAACAAAAAATGTTCCTTGAAAACAAATATAAACAAAACATTGTGACAATAGATATGAAAAAAAGACAAAGCAAATATTTTTGCTTTATTGTGTGGAACGTTGCGTATAAGTAATTTGGTTTAAAAATTAGAAAAAATAAATACGCAGCGCCAAAATTTGTATGAAACAAAATAGGCCATAACACCTGTGTAAACACTTTGAACAGCTTTCCATTGCATTATTTTTCTATATTTTTCTTAATAAAAACCGTCTTGAGATATTTGATTTTAAGTAGCTATATACCTGAGTATTGGGCGCAAAAGCTCATAGTAACTGTATCAAAATTATCAGACACAAATTAGTTGCCTTGGATATTGATCCGGACTAGATTAAATGCAGTCATCGCTTTGAAAGTAAATGGCTTTGAAAATAAAAAATAAAAAAAACAACGGATTTCGATTCCATATAATCTAGACAATTTTCTTTAAAAATGACTGAGTTGTAATAATTTTTTCGAGTGGTTTGGGGATCGCAGAAAATTTAGAAATACCCCTACAATTTTCTATATCCATATAAGTCGTCTGTTTTATTGATGCAAGTATGTTCATATTATATTTAAAAAATATAAAACTGAAAACATTTGCTGCGTTGAAAATTTTTATATGCTAAATTTATTCGAAATTATTTAATTTTCCATAAGTGTATTAACTTTTATGATGGATACGCCACATTGAAATAGCCATCAAAAAGGTGTGCAACGTTCATTTAAATTTCGTTATTATTTTCCAAGTATCACAATATTCTTTTGTCGTTTAGCTCAATCTGAGCAGTTATATTTGGTCAAAATGTAGTTCCAAGATTTGAATATAACAAATAAACTTAAGGCAGGTTCAAACGGTCAAAGATATCTGGCAAAAATCTTCATAATAAAACTAAAAATTTCAGTAAAAATCCTAGAAAACTGACCACTTGGAAACCCATTTTTTGAAAAAATACGTTTAATTGCAATCTGTAATGATGATAAATAACGAATCATACAAAGATAGGTGGGACCTGCAAAATTAATGTAAAACCGGGACTGCCGCCATCGTAGGTGATGCTGAGTATTGTGTGGAACTGAAAGTATCACTTTTACTATGATTTGTGATCGCGAGAACAATGTTTATTTCAATGCAATACTGTCAGAAGCAACAATATTAAAAGAAGCGCGTAAAAGAGTACGGTAGAACGTTGCTCAACATAAAAGGCCTTGTCTTTCATCATGACAACACTAGAATCTTTTTTGAAACATGCCAAAGAACTGACGGATCTTAGAATATTTCTTTGGATCCATATCGAATTATTTTAATGGTTTAAAGTTAAATTCAATAGGGAAAGAATTTTCGGATTTTGTATTTTTACTATGGAAAGCAAAATACTTATGTGATTACTATCCAACACAATATAAGTATACTTTATGGGTTCTCCGATGACCTCTACGCTATGTTACTTAAAACCAAAAATTAAAAAAAAAGAAAAACAAGAAAAAACGTTAACTTCGGTTGAACCGAAGCTCTAATACCATTCACACGAAACTTTAATTAGTATTGTAACACATAAAAGTGGGGGTTTAAATAGGGGGTGGTACACGCTCACTAGTAGATATGTATGAAGCGATGTAGTAGATGTGTAAGTTGCCGCCATATCGAATTTCAAGTTGATATTGACGTTTTCCATACAAATGCATAAAAGTGAACTGTGGGTTTATATGGGACTACCTTAAAAAGTGGGCGGGACACGCCCCTTTATATATGTATATGAAGCGGTTGTTGATTAAAATCCACAAAATCAAATTGCAAGCTAATATTGATCTAAATGAAGGATATTTTCATAAAAAACACAAAATTCCACGGTGGGTTTGTATGGGAGCTACCCCAAATAGTGGGCGTGGCAGGTCAATCTTGATATTCTATTAAACTACAATAAAAAGAAGTATATGTGCAAAATTTCAACTGGATAGCATAAAATTGGTCCCCAAAAAATGCGCAAAAACATACAGACGGACAGACATGGCTAGATCGATTCGTCTCGTCGAGCTGATCAAGAATATATATATACTTTATGTGGTCTACGATGGCTCCTTTAATGCGTTACAAACTTTCAGACAAACTGATAATACCATTTCAAACTATGTGTGAATGGTATAAAAATTTTATATAATCCTCACCTACTTATATACTTGAAACATGTAAATACATATGTACGAGAACACTAAACCATTTATTGCTTATTATTTTTGGAAGAATTTTCGAAGAAATTCTATTTGGTAATTTGCGACAAGAGGCGATTTCATTGAGACGATTTGCTGCCATGATGTTTTCTTATTGACTTCCAATAAGTTTATTTATTTATGGAGCGACGCATGTTGTTAATAAATATGCTTGTAGCATATGTTTATGCGTATCAAGGAGCAAGAAAAAAAAACATTAACTACCTACACCCATATTGAATGCTGCGCATATTCAATTGCTACAAAAACAAATTTCCAAATAAACACATGCCATATAACGAATACGTACAATAATAGCAATTTAAATATCGAATTCATTTTAAGAGCTTTTCTATTGATAGTTTATTGAATTATTGTGCAAAAAAAAAAACAACACAAAAAAAAAATTTGCATCATGAATTTACTTGCGCATTTTATGATTCCACTTAAGTCTCTTAAGAACGTAATAATTTACATTAAATTTTATTGTAGATATTCTTTAAATTTAACGATTTAATTTAAAATGTGCTTCAACTACAATCATTTACTAATCAATTGAATTATCTACTCATTTATTGAACATATCAGCAATGAGGGTCAAGTTTTACGTGACTTTAATAAATATGTATCTTTAAGTGAAAAAAAATGTTGCAAAAAGATATGCTATACTGTCTTAAAGCAATTAATTTAACATTAAGTTTTCGTTGTGCAACATCAATTACAGCCTTTCCCTAAGACACCATGGTGCATCTAATAGCAACGTAACCATTTTGTCAGCGATAAACTTCACTCTGATTTAATTATCTTTTAGCAAAATTATATGAAATATTGGCAAGGCTTATAATAATAAGCAAAATAAAGCATATAAATCCCTAGGGAACTTGCTGTAGGTCAACTTATTCGTCTTTGTTGTTAGTTGCTATAATTATATATATATATATATATATATATATATATATATATATATATATATATATATATATATATATATATATATATATATATATATATATATATATATATATATATATATATATATATATATATATATATATATATATAGAGAGAGAGAGAGAGAGATATATATATATATATATATATATATATATATATATATATATATATATATATATATATATATATATATATATATATATATATATATATATATATATATATATATATATATATATATATATATATATATATATATATATATATATATATATATATATATATATATATATATATATATATATATATATATATATATGTATTATCGTTTGCAATTAAATAGCAAGCAAAGAAAAGTGCGACGTGTAAATTTTGCGCTGAGCGGAAACTCTATTAAAAATGAATAAATAAAATTTAAGCTTTTATGTACACACACACATAAACAGAAAATGTACATGATCCCATATTTAATTTTCTAACTATTGTTGTTGGCATCCGGTTTTGCTTTTGCTATTTGCATTTGTTTTTGTAGTTGTGCGGTAGATTTTCACACACAAATTTCTCAGAATTTCATTAATTAACGCATTATGAGGCGAAAGTGCGTGCTACTGCATATTTTTAAGCGCTGTATATGATTCAAGACACAGTACTCTAAGGATGTTTTACTTCTTTATCGTGCTGCTTTGCATTCGGTGCTGTTGCTGTTGCCTACTTCAGGGCGCTCAACGTTGAAAGCTTCACTGTTGCTTCTCATGAATTATTTATTGCGCAATTTCTCTCAAAAATCTTCGCGTTCAAATCGCATTTATGAATTTTTAAGCTTTCTTCATTGTTCTGCAATTCTGAAGGCCACACAATTTATACAGGCGGTTTTGAAGTAATTAAAAGTCATCGCGTTCTTAATTTCTAACCAAACATTGTAAGAGCAAAATTTCTTTATTGAACTTTTACTTTTTTTTTTTTGTGTTTTACAAAATTTATCTTTAACAAACTTTGCGTTGATCGATTTCTATTTAAAGTGCTTTTTAATATAATTTCCATCAGCGCTCTTCTATTAAACGAGTTTCTATGTACCGAAACACTTAAATTGTTTCCGTTCGTTTCAACAGTTTTCCCAGAAGTACACACAATTTGTTTGAAAAATTAAATTGGCCAAAAAGTATACAAGCGAAGTTTTTACTAGTGTTTTATGTTTGCAGAAAAACTTTCCGCACGCATAAAACTCTTTTTAAAAGCAAAAAGAAATTTTTCCTAATTTTAAAGCAACAAAATTTTCTGCTCATCGTTACGCAAACGATGTATTATATTTCATGTTACTACTGTACGTACATTTTGCCCTTAAACTTGTAAATATTTACAAATGTCTAACAAATAATAATTAAATATAATTAGGAGCCTTGAAATTTGTTTGTGCGAATTTACATACAAGCACATATTTAAAGCACAAATATTCGCTAAATACTTAGCCAAATATTTGTACAGAGTAGCGACGTGTACAAATATGCTTCCTGAACCATGCAAATTGTGACACTTCTAATTGAAAATTTGCTTCTGCTATTCTGTTAAATATTATCTTTAACTAAAAGCTCGGTTCAGACGATCATATACAATATATGTGACACATATTTATACTCTTCACACAGAGTGTGAATCGTAGTATTATAATTTAGTCACAAAGTTTGTAACGCATTAAATTAGACATTGCAGTTCACATAGCCATGTCCGTCTGTCTGTCTGTCTGTGTGTGCATTCTTCCCAGCCCCATTCCCTCAATATTTGAAATATTGGTTTGAAAGTTGGTGTGGAGACTTTTTATAACTTAACCGCGATTTTTCAACTAGAAGGTATAGCTCCCATACAAAATTGTTTTTTAAATTGGTCAACTACATACAAAGGGTGAATTCAATTTATAATAGCAGATATTAACTAAACTGTATACTTATATCAGCAAATATATGAGGCAGAGAAAGCTTGACCGTTGAGCGTGTAGCCTAACATCCAGACGACTTAGGTACAACCCTGCTAATGATTCTTTCTAATTATTTTAGGCGGAACAAAACTATCAACATAAAACTATCAGCATGCCAAATACATATTTGAATAAATTTTGTTCTATAAAAAAATTCTTAAATCTAAGAATCCCTTCAAAAATTTAAAAACTGAAGTTGACACATGCGTTGCTGTGCAAAAAGGGAAAATGTGAAGAAGTTCCATCAAAATTATTGTTTTTTCTTGTTAATATTGCATTTAAATTAGTTTCGATTCCTTTAACTTGAAGTGACAGAAAACTCAATGAAAGTTGATAAAAAATCCAGAAAATGGAACATCTTGACTTGACGTTTGACAATAAATTTATTAAAGTGTCCCGAAATTTGCACAAGAATACATATTGATAGGAAACACAGATTTCTTATTTAAAATTTTAATTGATTCATAAAGTACACAGTATAGGGTTATGTATGGATATCGTTTCGAGTAAATAGCATCCACGGCTTTGCTACCACATGCATACCTACTCTTTTCACGAAGCTTTCCTTGAGCTTATTACATAAATGTGGCTGAATTTGGTTGACAATGCGCAGATTTTCCTTCGTCAAGGCATGGATGGTCGCTGTCTTGTTGGCATAAACCTAAGACTTCAAATAACTTCAATGTCGAATGATCTGGGCGGCCAGTACTGTTAACCAAAACGGTAAATTATACGACCAAGAAGTGACTTATGCAGTAATTGAGATGCCTTTCGGGCATTATGCTATTTGGCACCTTGTTGTTAAACCACATGTCCTCCGCATTCATAGCTAGCAATGTAGGCATAAAAGACTAGATTTTCATGTCGCGATTGCGAGCACAATAAACTTTTATTGCCTGACCAGCCGCATTTTCGAAGAAGAATGGTCTGATGATGTCGCTCTTCCAAAATTTTAACTATATAATGACATGTTGACGATTAACGAAGCCATAAAACTGAAAATGAGCTTCATCGCTATAGATGGTTTTGTTCGAAAAATCCTAATGGCTGACTTCTTCTTTTCTTTTCTTTTTTTTTTTTTGACTTTGTAATAGTGACACAAACCCTGAATAAATTTCTTATACATATTTAATATCAAAGATTGCCGACAAAAAAAAAAGTTAAAAATAAAGATAAATAAAACATCAGAAAATATGTACCATAAATTCCACTTATCAAAATATGTTTCAAGTATAAATCTTTATCAATTATCTTTGCATTGCACTGAAGCCTTTTTCCTTTAATTCCTTAATTATACCCTGCCTGGAAGCCGAGGGTATACTTAGTTTGTGCAACTGTATGTAACAGGTACAAGGAGGCAAACCCCACAAAGTATATTTATTCTTGATCACCAACCAAAGCTGAGTCGATCTAGCGTTTGAACAACAAGAGCTGGGAGAATATAAAAGCTAGAGCCTTCAAACTTGGACTTGTTTTTTTATTTATAAATAAAAAAAAAACTGGTATACACTAAAAAATTTTTTTTTTAATTTTCTTTTTATTTAAAAGAACACAAATTAATTATTTAATTTTTCTCGTGGTGCATTTGCTTACTGGCTTAATTTGACGCCGAAAACCGTAACATATTTCTTCCGTCCTTGCATCGGTAATTTTACAATTTCTCGTCTCCATGCAGATCGATCTTCCTGAAGTAAAAAAGTGGAATGGCGTAAGATAGTTGTGTAGTATCTACCAATTTTGGAATTTTTAAAAACAAATAAAATACAAGTAACACATGCCACTACATGCATACAATACATACGAATAAAATAAAAGATCTTTTATTATGGCATCGAAATGTGTTTTAACTTTTATATTGTTTGTCGATGGAAGAAAAATTCGAACACTTTATTAGTACACAAAGAACAGGAGCAAGGAGAAAAAAATGACTGTAAAATACGGTATACCGGCGAGTACAGAATCTAGTACTTCTTTTGGACGACCCAAAAGTATGAAAAATCAATTTCTGAAAATGTTGACAAAGCACTCTTTCAATATATTTCAGTAGCTACAAAGCAAAACATGCCCAAATCTATTAAAGGTGCAAAGAAATTTTCAACCACAAATTACTGTATATTTTAACTTAATTACTTGATGTAAAAAATATTGGGTGCAATTTAGTAATTGTACTGTCTTTCGCCATATTATCCAGTTTTAACAAACAATTATATAACTCAAAGTCTCCATAGGTCGAATCTTTTTTGTACATTATTGTGATTCGGTTTATGGATGTTCCAGCATGTACATATTTTTATACCATTCACACGTAGTGTGCGTGTCCCGCCCACTTTTTGAGGTAGCTCTATACAAACCCACAGCTCACTTTTATGCATTTGTATAGAAAACGTCAATATTAACGTTTTTCTTGCATTTTTTGAAAATCTAGGGAAATAACACTTATTCTCGTGCCCTGATATATAGTATACGTTTGTACATACTATGTATATATGTTTGTACATATATAAATTATAAATCTATACATACAAACGAAATTGTTGATGATGTACAAAATATTACAATAAATAACAAATGAACTGCAAAAGAAAATAAGAGAATAAAAATAAGCGTAAACGTTCAAATGGCTGCTTAAACAAATAACAACAATACGCATAACTATAAGAAAACAGAAACAACAACAGCAATAAAGGCAACAACAATTTTAATACAAACAAAATTATTATAAGTTTCTTTCTTTTTTTTTTTTTTTGCTTGCCAGCAACAACAACAATTGCTCTCTGTGGCTGCATGTGTGTTTGTGTGGGAGTGTAAGTATGTGTATTGCTGCCATTGCGAACAGATGTGCACAGAGAATTATATGTATACTCGTTTACAATGCACCATGTGCGTGAGTGAGATAGTTGGCCGGGAGGGAGATCTTGTTGCCAATGTTTCTGTAACGTTATATTTTGTATCGTTATACCCTACACATAAATATGTGCAAACATACTTTTGGCGGGATCAGCTGGGTGTATTGTTTTCTGAGCTGCTCTGTATCAGTAGTTCGCTACCACAAATCATTCGATGCGTTTGAGCCGAACATTGAAGTTAAAACGGTCGATATTTGATCAGAGAAACGATGAAGTGATTTTTATGCACGACAATGTTCGCTCAATACTGCAAACTGGTTAAAACCAATTTTGAAACGCTCAAATGGTAAGCCCTACCTCTGCCGCTGAGTTCCCAGATATTGCTCCTTCCGATAACCACTTGTTGAGATCGATGAGTTTTGGACTGGCAGAACAGCATTCCCGTAATAACGAGGACCCCAGAAATTGGATAAATTCATGAATAGCTTAAAAAAAACGAATAGTTCTTTCGAACCGGAATCTATATTGATGAGAATGATTAATGACTAGCGTTGGGAAATACTTTAAAAATAAAATAAATTTTGCCGTTTATCATTAAAAACAAGTAGAAATTTATTCATGTAACCAATAACAAACAATAACGTAAATATAAAAAGATACTTACACTTTAAATATTTGTATGATATGATCGAATAAATTTAATAGCCATTTAACATTCGCCATTTTTTTTAACTGTTTAATTGAATTAGTTTACAGTAACGAAGTAAGAATGAAGCAGTCGTGTGTTCACGACTACGAAATACTCTGCGCCCATACTAATGTAGACCTACGCAGTCGTTGAAATAATAAATAACAAAGAAAAAAATTAAAGAAAGGAGAATCTAACTGTCCAAGCTTGAAGTCTCGAGCTTTTACCATTCCTGAGATCTGATGGACGGTCGGACGGATAGGCTTGCAGACAAATATAACTATCAATATATCGTCTCAGTGTCCGATTCTGATTAAGAATATATATACTTTACAGGGTCTGCCACGCCTCCTACTGACTGTTACATAAATTCGCACAAACTTGCCCTTTTGGGTACCCGCTATAAAAATAGAAACTTTTTCTTACACATTTTAGAGAAATTTTTGTGCGTTGAACGCGATTATTTTTTGTTCATTCAGTTGGGGCTTTCACCTATATATGTAACTGTTAAGTTGTGTTTTTCGATGTATTATTTTAATTAAACCAGCCTCCAGACTGAACGAAATTGATTATTAATTATTTGTTATTAGTCTAAATTTCCCAATCACTCCGAAACTATGTATGGAAACATTTAGCAACCCTTGGTGAGTATACTAGAAGGTAGAGTCACTATTCAACTCTCAACACTTACGGAATATTTTCCAAATATTCAAAATTTACTCAAAATTACATTTGTTTTGTCTCTTTTGAAAAAAAATATAGGTAACATTTTATATATATATATATATATATATATATATATATATATATATATATATATATATATATATATATATATATATATATATGATTCAATGTGGAAATCGAGTTTATTTCTCTAGTAATATTATTATATGTATGAGGAGTATTACAGCAAAAGAGAGTATTAAACAAAAAGAAGGATCCGCCGCTTGGATTCGTTGTGCTGTTGAGTTTGAGGGAAATAGAAGTATATTGGAACAACTTATTTTATTATTTATATGAAATGAATTTTGTCAATTTCACCTTAGCCGGAACATGGATGTATGCAGAGTGCAATATAGTCCAGCAACTCAACTATAGCACTCTTGTTTGTTATACTTATGTTGTAGTTTATATTCTTATTTTGATATATATACTTTCTTTGTTTTTTTTTTTGCTCAAGGACGTTTGTCAATCCAATTGTACAAAACCAAACTTCATACGCCAGCTGAGAGCAATTTTTGAACATGCGCGCCTGATAACACTGTTGGCATACAAATTTGCATGTAAATACATTTGTTTTTTGTATATTTTCTCATTGTTGCTTAAAATTTAGCTTGTAACAACGTGCACAGAAGTAATTCGGTTATGCGGTTGATTTCATGCTTCTGTTGGGAATTCCATCCACTATAAAATTGTATAATGACATTTATTTTTAGAGCACTTGCACCTAAAATAATAATAGTATTTAATTAGCAAGGATTTTTAAAAGGAGAATGCGTAATATATTTTAGTACATATTTTATAACACTGTGCAACAATATTTTTGTGATGACAGCCACAATTTTTTTTTTTCTTATAGATTTTGAGTTTGGATTGGATTTTGAGTTTTGTATGAATTTTTGCATAGTTTTTATTTCAAATTTTTTTCTGGAGCTAGTCTTTATATACAAAATTCTTCTGTACGTGTGTACGTGACGGAACTCCTCCTAAACGGCTGGACCAATTTTGATAAAAATTTTTCTGTGTGTTCAGGGTATTCGAGAATGGTTTAGATTCACAATTCGATCCACTGTGAATGTCCGCGAGTGTTCCTGGCCTAAAAAATGTAAGATAGAGGAATGAAATGTTGTATATGGGATCGTAGAGGGAAAGAGAATGGAAAGGGGAGTGTTGGGAAAGATGTGGAAAGGAAAGAGAGGTGGAGAGACAAAGAGGTGGAAGGGAGAAGAGGGGCAGAGGAAGAGGGGCAGTGAAAGAGGGCCCGAGAAATAAGGGAAAGGGGAAGGGTCGGTAGGGATAGGGGGTAGGGGAATGCGAGGTAGAGTAAGGGGGAATTGGGAAGGATGGGTAGAAATGGGTGATGCAGGGAAAAGGGCGCATTTAAGATAGAGGGTTGAAATGTTGAATACATGTTAATGGGTTCGAAGGGGGCAGGGAGAAGGGGAGGTAAAGTAAGGGATGGTAATGGAAGGGGCAGAAGAATGCGTGCAGGGTAAAGGGTGGTAGGCGAAGGGGTGAAAATGGGCAGAGGGAGATGGGTAGTGGAATGGGTGGTAGGGTAAGGGGCATGAACGAGGAACAGTGAGAAGGAGTGGCAGGGGAAGGAGTCGCAGAGGTAAGGAGAGGCCGGTGGAGAGGCAGAAACGAGCCAGGTACCAGCTAGTTTCGGTTCGGTAGTTTCGGAGCAATAGGAAAAATAGAGGTAATAAGTCGATTTTCTTCTGTCAAAATTTAAATCGAAAATTCATTAAATCATCGAAAAAAATCAATAACGGTTAAAAATGCTTAGTATACGCCAATAACCTTTTACAAAGAAAAAAACTATGTAGGAAAACTATGTACCCAAATTAAACTTTATACTGTTCTTATTCATGACCTTGTCGAAAATGTAAAGCTTGTTTTTTTTACAGTTGTCATTAAAACATCGTTCCGATAGTGCTAACACAGCTCCCATTTTGTGGGTTATTATTTATTTCATTTACCGAATCATTTTTATTTTCAATTTAATTTGTTTTTATTGACCGAAACTTTGTAAAATGGGCAGGAGAGATCGATTATTTTCACGCGATTTTTGTTCAATGTGCGATATATATGTAGTCGAGAAAAAAATATTTTCATTACAACATACCTTTGCTCAATTACCCATTACATCGTTATGTTTCAATAGATTTCCTTTAAAATTATTATTATTTTTCTTTACGTAAAGAATGATAAACTAAGCCATTTTTACCATATTTATTCCAAGTTCCGTAACAACCGAGCCGATTGGCCAAGATCTTGAATAAAATTTGTAGGTAATTCAATTACCTTTGATTTGATATTTTACTTGACCGGTTGACCCTAAAATGATATATGTGAAAATATATAGGACTAGCTCCGAAAAAAAAATTGGAAAGCATTTTCTTTACATTTTGTTGCAATTGTATTTAAACCATATTCATTTTCTTTAAAAATTATAACAATACACTGGAAACTATTTTTATCCCTTATGCCTACACTTATGGAATATTAGCCGCAACTTTTTAAACTTTTACAATATGATTTGTTCCAAACTTCTTTTTGCTTTGGTTCAAATTGCATTTCCTTTTGTTTTGTCTATTTCTCAAGCCACCTCTCTATTCAATTGCGACATCTACTTGCACTTGCGAAAATACCCAGCGTTGCACAGGAACTGCATAGAATATACGACATCAGATCTTCTTTACACAAATTTTCTCACAAACAATCTCTGCTTCGTAATGCATACATGGAAGTAAAGACTAAGTTAAATAAAATATGCATCAAACAACGAATTATATTCTTTTTAATAGCGATTTATCTCAAATTTCCTTCATTATTCCGACCTTTTCGATTCCAATCGTTCTAGTACACCTATTTTGGTTCGCAAGCATAAATTGCTTTTCAATGCAAAGTCAATTTCACTTAACAAAATTTAAGTTTGTATTAAAGTTAATTAATCCGTTCAAACGTATATAAACCATTTCATTTATACATATAAAAGTTAATATAATGTAAATAGATATATATATATAAATGTACATACCACCTCTATAGTATATCTCCCTGCATTTAACATCCTTCTCCTAGACGACAATTGTTCTAATTCAAAAGCCACACGACCTAATTTCATCAAGGATGCCGAACATTCTTTTCATCCAATTCAAAAGACGATAAAAGCAGCGACAGCGAAGTGAAACAGAAGCAGATGATATACATACATATACTCGTATAGATGACAAAACAGAAAAAAAAGGAATCAGACTAACTTCAATTGAACGCTGGTGTCTTGCATTATAATCAACTTGGGACAAAATATATAGTGGTGTTCTTCTGTTAGTTTTAAATTACATTTTATTGTATGTGAGTGATCTAAATATAGACTATATATCCCTTCCCATGGATAGCTGGCATCAGACAGAGCTTGCCGTTGCATCAACACCAGCAAAGCTCGAAACTAACTGAAACTGAAACTATGCATATGCATCGTGCACTCGCAGAAGCTCTTTGCTAATTGAAACCTGCAACATATTTATTTCATACGCATTCGATATTCATACACAGTTGAGCAATGATGTCCTTCTTTTAATCAAATCACTAAAGTGACTTTAAAGAAAATGGATAGTTTGCATAGTTTTAAACCATGCATCTTAAAGACTGCGATTGATCCAAAGATATGAGATTCGAAATATGTATTACCTAAACGAATTATGTACTAAATTTAGTTGCTACATTAAGTATGTAAATATGTATATAAGGTATGAACACCATTATATCAGATATTAAAGAAACTAGAACCAATAATTAACGGGACAGTGTTGCGTTTGAGCTTCAAATGCAACACTGTCACGTTAACTATTAGTTAAATTTTGAAGGTAGAACGCGGAGAATTAAAAAAAATAGATAGGGCAGTCAGAGAGATGAAGAAACGAACATGATTCGTTTTATCAAGCTGATGAAGAATATAAATATACAAGTGTATAACAAAACTCCTTTACATATATAAATATACGATATATATGCAGATATATACAAGTTCCTCTTTTTGAACGATCTTTCTATTCTATCTTTTGACAATGAGTTCTGATATCTATATATATATATATATATATATATATATATATATATATATATATATATATATATATATATATATATATATATATATATATATATATATATATATATATATATATATATATATATATAAATGGAAGTATGTATGTATGTTCCCTGTAGACTCCTAAACTGCTCAACCGATTTCGATCAAATTTTGTGGCAATATTCAAAATAGTCCCGTGGGTAATTGGATAAACCGAAAATTTTTTGGATTTTTTAGATGTTCCTTCCATTTTTTTTTTGTTTCAATGAGAAGGAGCATGTGGAAGGTGGGGAAGGGGGAAAAAGTGGCAGGGGATGGAGTGACAGGGGAAAGAGTGGCAGGGGAAAGAGTGGCAGGGGAAAGGGGAGGGCCGCGTACAACATCGTAAAATATAGTTTATCAATTTAGTAGTTTTTTTTTCAAATTATGAGAACGAATGCTCTCATACATTTTTATTCATTTCAATATCTCCATAATAGTGGTATATATTTTATAGACTTGACATATTTTTTTTTTTTGCTCTGCATGTAGATATTTATCTTGTCCACTGGACTACAATTTTTTAAATTTTAGTATTTTTGAACTTTCGAATAGACTAAGAATTATTATTAATAACACAGGATATATTACCATCTCTCAGTCTTTTAAAAATAACCCTAAAAAATAATAACCCTAGCCATAGATAATTTTAAATACCCTCTTTTGGCCGTTAATGATTTTGTACCTGTAGATGTTCCTTTACTTACATAATTAATAAATCGACAGCATAGTTAATCTCAAAACGTTTTATCTTTATTAGAGTAGCGTACAAATTTACTATAATAAATCGAGTACAAATGCTGCAAATTATTCAAGGCCAATGAACAAAATTTATGCTTATCTAACCGAATTTTTATCAGTCAAAACATCTAACTTGAAACATTTTTGCTTTATTATTTTTAGGCTGAATCACCTTTACTGCCTATTAAGGAGAATATCGCAGCTGAGACGAATAATTGCAACAACAAAAACCAAAATACCTTTGTAACAGCACCAACAACAACTTCACCGAAGAACATATCAACGAAACCAAATTATAATAATTATAGCGCTTTAACTGATACCGATTTAGATACAACAACAACATCAAAAGCACCAAACAAAACTACCTCTTCCAATTTAACTGCCACGTCCACAACAAACGCAAGCAGTTTACACGAAACAACAACACCCGCCACAACAACTACAGCAAATACAAATACAACTACAACAAATACAACACCAACGATAACAAATTTAAATCCAATAAGCGAATGTCGACGACGTAGCTCAATTACAACAACTACAACAACAACGCTCAATAGATCCGAATCGGATGCTGATGCGGATACGGATATTTGCATAAATATTGAACAATCTGAGTATAATAACAACAACAACAACAACAACAATAATAAAAACGATTTCTATACGCACACCAACAATACTTTGAACAACACACATACACACGAATACAATCTCTATCCGAAGGATTCATTTTCTCGTTTAGAAGGCAAAGCTCCAAAACCGCAAACAAGCAAAATGCAATCGAAAGTGGATGCAGTTGGTCGCATTACCGGCGAATGGGGCAGCTGGCAGCTACGTACCGTGCTATTAATCTTTCTATGTAAAATTCCCTCCTCATGGTTCATGGCATGCATCATATTCACAGCACCGGCGCCGCGTCACGGCGAGTTTTTCTGCAAGCCACCGCACACGGTAGGAGCGCAGAACCAGACAGCGTGGATCAAGGTATCGCATCCGCAGAAAGAGGAAGTCGACGATCAGGAATTTAGCATAGATTTCTGCAACGTCTTTCGAGATGCACAGGAGCATGCACATCACTACTATCATTTTGCAGAGCGAGACCTTGAGCCACTCGTTTGGGAGGAACCGTCCTCACGCAACGCCAATGTCATCCCCTGCACGGAGTTTCAGCATCAAGCCGAGTTTCATTCCGTCATCACGCAATATGATTTGGTCTGTTCACGCACTATTCTTGTCTCGGTGACGCAGTTCTTTCATCTGTTTGGCGTTCTTACGGGTGGAATTCTGGCGAATCATCTCTTGAAATAGTAAGTTGCTGTTGTGGAAATTAAATGAAAATAGTTCTTTCTTCAAATGTATTGATATGGCATAAAAATGCATTCTTAAATCAATTAAAACTGACGTGACGACATATGGTCATAAATTTATATAACGAAATCTCAGAAACAATAAAAAATAGATCCATATATTTAGACTCTCCTTATCTATGCTCAGTACAAATCGGCACAGAAGAAATCGAAGACCCCAATATAGTATGGAATAGATCTTACCATGGCTGTTCATCCATCTGACGCTCCATCTAAGTTAATGTTTCTTAGCATTGAATCTATAAGAATTGTTGACACCAAACTCGATGTATAAACTTTTAATAGTCGCACTAGAATGAGTTAATCCTAAAAGTTTTTATTCACAACTGTTTTGCCAAAGTCGTAAATAATTTATAACTCTCATAATTTTGAATATATTGTCTTCCGACTTCAATCGTCCTCGCATTCGTTCATTTCGATCTCAAAAGTAGTTGCAGCGATGTAGTTTAAATAATATGATGGATAATTATTTCAACTGTTAGTCTGCAAAATGTAATCAACTACGACACCACCTCTCATCCCTTTTCCAGCAATATATCTAAATTTCATTGATGTGCAGAGTATATAGTAGTTTATAGCTCTCAATTTTATTTATATGGAAATAAATATATCTCCTTTTATCTCATATTTCGATTAGAAAATTGTGTATTTAATTGCTTTAAAGGGACTTTGCAATCTGCACTACATGCAGTATTCTTCTAGTTATGAATCTGGTAGAAAATCTGGTCAGCTATAGGCTTGTCGACATATCCCGATGCCCGTCATCTGGCATTCTATTACTGAAAACAAAGTGATTAAAGGTTTCATTATTTATTTTCAGCTTTAGCCCAAGAAATGTGATGCTCTTCGGCATGATTGCGCAAATATTTTGTGGCAATCTGACCGGCTATGTGGCTTCTTATGAACTGCACGTATTCTTCCGTTGTCTGTCTGCGGTTTGCTGCGCACAAATGTACACCGCCGGTGGCGTGATAATGGGGGATATAACTGGTGGAAAGTACAAGACATGCGTCACAACGCTCTTCGAACAGTTCTGGTCAATTGGTGTCATAATGTTGCCGGGAGTAGCAAGTTTCTTCTCAAGTTGGTCTCACCTGTACATGGCTATCTCTTGGCCAACTGTGATACTTATTTATCTGTGGCAGTAAGTAACAGCATCATTATGCACATGTACTTCTTTTTTCGGTTACTAACTTTGTTCTTAATTGTTACACAGATGGATACCCGATTCGCCACGTTGGATGATCGCACGTGGACGTGTGTTGGATGCAAAGAAGATACTATTACAATGCGTCGAGGTTAATGGCACACGGTATAGTCTTCCACACGATATTGATCAGCAACTGCAGCTGCAAGCACAGACGGCTATGGACGCACCGCCACCAAGCGGTTGGTGGAGCATCTGGAAGGGCGATAAGGCAGTGCGACACATGGTGTGTGTGCATTTGGCCTGGTCCATCTACATAGTCGTCTACTACGGCATGCTGCTCAACATTCGCTCCTTCTCGCGCGAACATCTCTTTGTGAACACAGTGTTTGCCGGACTTAGTGAAATCACGGGAACATTCATCGGTCTCTTTCTCATACTAAAAACAACGCGGAAATGGATATGGACTGGGCTATTTAATGTCGTTGCCGGCGTCATTGCCTATTTGGGCTGGTTGGTACCGCAGGTACCAGAAGTGCCAATCGATGGCCGCGTAGCCTTACTTATGCTAAGTGCTATGATATCAAAGATGGCAATCTCCACAACACTTTCCATATTAACCACATGCACAGTAGAATTGGTCAGCGATGAGAAGAAGAAGATCACAAGTTTCTCGACAATATGCTGGGCGCGTTTCTGGTTGCTTGGTGCTCCATTCATTGGTGCGACATCGGTCTTCGGTGAATTGATACCTCAGACAGCGTTTGCTTCGCTGGCAATTGTTGGCGGCCTGCTAACATCGCTCATCTCTAGTCCACGCACGCTGCCCAAGTCAAGGCCTCAGAGTTCAAGTTCGCCCACATCACATGGTGCACAGAACATGGCCTTACAATTCACGATCATCGATGGCGTAGATAATAAGGGCTACACCTCCACCGGCGGCGGCAAAAGCATCGATGTGAGCACTGGTGTAGTGCTTACGAAACCCATCTATGCTAGTAATGCTTTAAAAAAAATGGCCACACCACAATCAAATCTACCTCCACAGCTTATGCCGGGCGTTTGGACGACTAAAAGCCACGAAGATAACCCACATGTGTGATATGCGATAATATTCACAATTGAGGTTATGTGTATACTCTTCCGATTTGTGGTGTTCGGCGGCGCTGTGACAAACGTTGTAAACGACTTATAACTGAACTTTGTACATATAAAAATTTTGCGTAATTAAAACGACGTAGTCTTAATTTAGGAGATTGTCCCAAAAATAAACGCGCTATTTTATCAGAGTTTTACAAGACACTTTCCTTTATCAAATATCTACTAATTCACTTTATCTTCTAGCGATACAAAAAAAAAAAAAAAAATGGGAAAATATTATAGTCGGCTGAAGAAAACTGAACCACTCATCCAACCTTAAAGAGTTCAGCTTAAAATTACAAAAATAAAAATCAAAAGACAAACTTCTTAAACAAATCCAATCAAAACTGATCGAATCTAACCTCAAATTTAGAAAATATTTAAGTGCTCAAAACTAAAAAGTGAAAATATTTTATTTATATAAACTATGTTTGTTTAACAATGTCAAATAATGCGCAATTTTGAAAAATAATTTTAAAAATTATTTTCCGAACGCTTAAAAGCGTATGTTGATTATATTAAGTAGTGCAAATTAATTAACCAAAATGAAAAGTACTAACAAATAATTATTAATTTGTTTAAATATGTAGTTATACATTTCAAGTTTCAATTAAAATGAAAAGACGCTCGTTTTATGTAAGACCGTTTCTAGACTGGAACATCTTAAACACCTCGTTGTAAAATCTTTGACAGTAAATACAATTATTATATAATGAAATATATACATCCTATGTATAAATACTTACTTTAATCTATGACAATTATATAATAGCCTATTTTGGCATTAGAATCATATACAAATATATAAAACTATTAGATGATTTCTCACATTCATTCATTCGAGGAATTCAGGATCCCTCAGGATACCTCAAAATGAAATTTTTATAAGTGAGATAGACCGAAGACAACTAATTAAGCTGTTCCATAAAAACTTAGTGATTGTGTTGAAAACACCGGAGAGAATTACTAAAAAAAGACATATATATATAATTTTATAGTTAATTTAAAAGTGAAATCTTAAGTAATAAGTTTTGACATAAATTTTACTTATGGTAAATATCTCAGAAACAGCCGCTTTTAACATTCGTCAAAACAAAACAACAACAAAAAATATAAAAATTCATTATTTAATTCAATTATTGAGGTTCAATTTCTGCTTGTAGGAGTTTTGTAAGTCTCACATTAGAATATTTCAACTACTGTACTTAATAATAATACCAATATGTATTAAAATCCTTTCGTATTGTAAGTTATTAATTCTCATAAATTAAAATTGCTTTAAAGAAAACTTATAAAAATAAATCAACTTGCGTAGCAGTTCGTTAAATGTTTAAAATTATATATGAAAAGAGCAATATTTTTTTTAAATAAACCAAATAATACAAGTAGAAAATATATGTGTACTTTAATTTTGAGATATTGGTACAATTAGCTCAGGTAATCAACTGTATCAAAATGACCGATACAAAACAGAATTTTAATAAGAAAAAACGGTAGCTTTTGGTGGAACTAAATTTTAAATACTCTTCACACTTCTAACGAAAGTAATCCAATCTTAACTATTTAAATTATGTATCATTGTATTGAATATAACTACTCTGCCAGTAAGGATTTTACTTTGGGTGTAGTACCGCCAATTTATTTAGTGGAACATACTATTTATCGCTGTTAGTTTTTTACAATGATAAGATATGAACATTTTATATCCTCTATAGATAGGAAAAAGGCTATATTCAGTTTGTGTAAATGTATGTAACAGGCAGGAGTAGACGTGTGAGATCCCATATAGTATATATATATGAGTCGCTATAGTCATGTCATCTGTTTGAACATTATGAGATAGAGACTTTTAGTTTGGATATTTAAACTCTCATATTCTCTCTTCACATAACTAGTATTAAACGAACATGCCAACCCCACTGTAAGGGGTAGTTTTCGAACAAACCTGCCCCCACTTATAAGTTTTTGTATGTTTTCTTGTTTCTGTTGTTAATTAAACTAGAAACGTCAAATTTGGCAAACCATCGTCCAAACCAAAAAAAGGTGACTTTTCAAATGTCGTGTTGATACACATGCTCCCAAAAAAGGTTGACAGCATCAGCCATTTGGTATTTTTAGCTTGTTTTTGACAGATATAGGGATTAGACGTGTTTTGAAACAATCTGTATTAAATTTTGTATACTTACTTACTTACTTAGGTGGCTCTTCAACCATCTATCGGTCAAGGCCGCACGTAGGAAAGCGCTCCATTCAGTGTAGTTTAGTGCGCGCCGGCTCCAGTCGCTGGCAATCCAGAGCTTCTTCAGGTCATCATAGACCTGATCTTGACATCTTAAGCTCAGAGAGGACTCTGACACCGTCCACCAATCAAGTTCAGGTTTCTGTCGTAAACCTTCAGTGCTGGAGCTTCGGGGTTCATCCGGATGAGGTGACCAGCCCAGTGCAGCCGCTGGAATTTAATGCGCTGGACTATGTCAACCTCATCATACAGCTCATACAGCTCATACAGCTCATACAGCTCATACAGCTCATACTGCTCATGGTTCATACGGGTCCTAAGCTCGACGCCACCTCTAATGGGACCAAAAATCCTACGAAGAATCTTTCTCTCGAACACTCCTCTAAAGACGCTGTATCCGTTGATGTCAGTGTCCATGCTTCTGCGCCATACCGCAGGACCGGGATTATCAGTGTCTTACAGATTTTTATCTTCGTAGTTCGAGAGAGGGCTCTACTTCTAATTTGTTTGCTGAGCCCAAAGTAGCAGTACTAGTAGTCGCTGGTGATTTCTGTTCCCAGATAGACGAAGTTTTCTACAACATTGAAGTTGAAATTCTCCATACTCACAGACCGTCCAAGACGCGCTGATGGTCTGCGACTGGACACCAAGTACTTCGGCTAGGCCCATAAGACGTGACTATTTCTCAATCTCCGAGAACGCCCTGCTTACTCGCCGTTCGTAGATGCCTATGATGTCTATGTCATCAGCATAGGCGAGTATGGAAGATCGTGCCCGATCGTTCTACGTATGGGCATTGGCATAGGATGAACTTCATCAGTTGATTAAAAAAGCATCACACTGCCTGAAACCTCTCTTGGTATCAAAGGGTTCGGAGAGGTTCTTTCGTACTCTGACGACGCTTTGGGTGTGTGATAGCGTCATCATGCAAAGCCGAACGATCTTTGCTGGAATATCAAGTTCAGATAGGGCGTTGAAGAACTTCGTTCTTATCGGCGTGTCGAAAGCGGCCTTATAATCGACAAATAGGTGGTGTTTGCCTTTATTGTACTCGTGGGTCTTTTCCGGGACAGAATTTTTTATCCTGTTGAAAGGAGACTTATTCCCCGGTAGTTCGCGCAGACAACGGGGTCTCCTTTCTTGAAGATAGGACAAAGAACACTGGGATTCCTATCGCTGGGCCTCGTTATAATCCGGTAGCTCTGCACGCTCTATGTACGCTTCTCTATCAGCAGTATTATTCTCTTCATCGCCCCCAAGTAGATTAGAGAAGTGACTTCTCCATAGTCTCAGTGATTCCTGTGCAACCGTAACCAGACTTCCATTATTGTTCTTGCAGAAAGAAACTGCGGGCTTGAAACCTTCGGTCAGACGCTTGACCTTTTGATAAAATACCTCAATATCCTCAAGCTCACGCCATTCTTGTTTCTTTTTTTTTGCATCTGAAAAGGCGTTTCTCCTCTCTCCGTTTCTCACGATATCGAGTTCGTTTGTAACCGGCGTCTTTTTCTGCGGTAGCTTGGCTACACTCCACGTCATACCAAGGGTTCGTCACACGTCTGGTCTACCCAATGACCTCCTTGGCAGCCGCATTCATGGAGTGGGAGATATGGCTCCACTGCTCACTTATATCTTCAGAAGCCGGAGAGGACTCCCGGAACAGTTGGGAGAGTCTGGCTGAAAAATCTTCGGGGGTCTGTTGTGATTGTAGCTTACCGACGTCTAGCTTTCGTTGAGTGTTAGAACGTGCGGAATGCACCATGCTGAGCCTGGTGCGTACCTTGGCTGCCACAAGGTAGTGGTCCGAGTCGATGTTGGGACCTCGTACTACACTTCCAACACGCTCGATGCGTGCCTTCGTCGATCACAACATAATCAATTTGGTTGCGTGTCTTTTGATCGGGACTGCGCCAAGTAGCCTTGTGTATGTCTCGGTGTGGAAATCTGGTGCTACTGATTACCATGTTCCGACCTGCGTCGAAATCGATTAGACTCTCTCCATTGCTGGAGGTAGCGTCGTGAAGGTTAAATTTTCCGACTGTTGGGCCAAAGATTCTTTCCTTCCCAATTTTGGAAGTGAAATCGCCAAGCACGATTTTTACATCAAAATTTTGTTTGAAAAATAAAATTAAGTGCTTCACTTAAAATATTGGCTATGGCATTTGGCGATTCTACTTTGTGCAACAAAAAAATGTTTATAAGTGGTGCATGCTCTTGGCCATGAAACGTTTGGCAGCGAAGTTTGTTGTGAAATTGCAAAATTTTTATTAAAAGAACCTTCGCATGAGCATCGCTCAGGAGCTGTTGAATTACGTCTATGCCGATCCATATTTACTTAGGAGGGCCATAACTGGTGGCGAAATATGAGTATATAGTTATTATGTCGAAAACAAAGCCAAATCATCCCAACGGATGTGGCCAAAAGTGGCAACATTCAAAAAAGCACGTTAAGTTCGGTCAAATGTGAAGATTTTACTCACAGTTTTCTTCGGTTCTAATGGCGTGGTGCATCGCGAGTTCTTGCCAGAAGGTCGTAAAAGGTCAATAAGGAATATTACCTTGAAATTATGCACCGGTTGAGAAAAGCAATACTGAGATAATATTTATCGAGAAAAATATAAAGTCACCAATTTTTTAACACACCTCGTAGAATAGAGTTCTCATTCAAATATATGGTTCAAATGGTTTTAAAACCTTAGACAAGGTACAGGGTATTTCAAAGTCAGGCACAGCGTTCATTAATTTTTATCAATTTTATAGATAATTAGCTGAAAGCTCATTTTGATCCTAATCCTATAAATTTAAAAAAGAAAATCGAATTACGTAGTATTTAAACTAATAATACTATTCACACAGAGTGTGGATAATATTATAATTTAATTACAATATTTGCAACGGCTTAAAGAAAGATAGGCGGCACAAAATGTATATATTCTAGATCAGCACAACTAGAAGAGTAGATCTAGCCACATCCATTTGTTTTTCTATCGGTCTGAGTATTGCTATGCGCCCTATTCTCTTAGTATATACTAGATTTTGTAAAAATCTAACAATACAAATAAGCAGAAAATAAAGAGGTCTCTAATTGTGGTCCCCTTATGGCTAGGCCTCGATTACACTCAGACAAGCCAAAATTTCTACAATTCATTTGATCACTGTGGCAAAATGGCCTTAAATTGCGTTGTAAGTGCTTGTTGACGTAACAATATCATTACTTGGAAATCAATTATAAATCAAAAGAGATTTCGATAAATTTAAGCCCACAAAAATTAAGTAATGACCCATTTACTTGTATTAAGAACAAGAGCAACTGCAAGAGTATTCTAACTTTCCAGAAAATACTTAAGTAGCGAAATGAATTCGCAGTTGTACAAAAGAAATTATAAATCTATTCTTCAACATGCCGAATGATTAACGATTATTACAACAAGTCCCAACAATTCAAATGTAGAATAAAAGACTTTCGCCACAAAACTGACATCTGATATTTTGTGACTTGCAGATAGGCTTTCGCCACGTAGATTTTACATAGTAACGAAGTTTTTCGTTTGATTATACAATACGAATATCAATGTATAATACCAGAACTGCCAACCAAGAGAGCGATAACTAGTAACAATGCTTGTAATTTACGGCATATAAATTCTAATGTAAAGAGACATGACTTCGATTGGCATGTTTGTTAGCATTCGATTGTACACTCCAACTTACAAATCCGAGGGAACAATAGTTATACCAAGCCTTGTTCTAAATCTTTTTTTTCCATTCGTATCTTTAAATTGCATTTCCCTCCACCGCGTCTCTTTATTGTTATGACGCTCTCGACTAAAACGCTTAGTGTGAAACATTTCACGTTCTCTCATCAGATACTCAGTACTGAGCTACATACATACATTTAAATGTTCTATATAGTTGAAGATACATGCGAAAGTTATTTGATTTAACTATTTTACCAATAGTTTTGCACCAAAAGGAGAAATATTTAACTTATTGTGTTTACACTTTACATATAAACCCAACGTCAAAGGGCAGCCTAGTTAATTTAAAATGTAGTCTTGTTTAATTGAAATACGTTTCACCTTTAAATTAAGAATTATTCATATTTAATTTAAATAGTATTCATATTTTATTTAAAGTTTTACCATATTTAATTCAAATATATAATATATTCAATTCAACTGTCTTCAACTTTGATTCATATATTATTCATATTTGTGTAACATCCTGGACTGTATAATCGCTAATTTTGAAATTATACAAAAACAAACTCAAAGTAAAAAGACAAACGGAACATTACTGTCTTAGATTGTGCACAAAATCAGTTTTGGGCAGTTTTCAGTTTGCTGCCTATTTATGTATACCAAAGGTGCCCAAGCCGTACGCTCCTCATTCACATTTTTCATTCAATTTCCTTGTTATAATTCTGCGTATGCCGACTATGAAAGCACTACAAATTTTCTATGTATTGGTTTGTGCCCTTCCCTTTTCCTTTTAGACACCCCGGAAGCATACTTTTACTCTTATTACATTTCAGTATGAACAAGCTATGAATCATAATTTCGCATACTGTAACAGTAAAGAAAATCAATTTTAAAATGCACCCATAGTAAATTTAAAGTGGAGCCATAGTAAATTTAAATATATATCTCATATAATTGAAATTTCACACTAACTCATCGTGCTGAAAACAGACTCCGCGAGGCGTGCTCGATTATGGTGCGCGTTTTTATTGTTGTAAAATTGAAAGGTGGGTCTGTAATAAACCCATATATAAGTGGCTAAACAGATAAAGTTTTTTTTTATTTAAAAACAGATAACAACGAACATCAGGTATCATATATAATAAAAACTGAGCTTGAGGCGAGGACTACAGGCAAGATGGCCAGCATTATTAACTTCTTTCACAAAGAGAGTCAAATGTACGAGTACCAGATGCATATAGCCAGATTTACAAAGCTCTACAAAGATGCTGGCGTCGATATACAACTTGCACCCGAATGTGTGCACATCAATGAGTGTTCGGAGCCCATTAGGCTTATATTGAAAGATCTTAAACAGAAGAAATTCAAAAACGTGAACCTTCTGGAGGGTTTTGATCTTGCACACATGCGTTCTGTGTTACGTAAGCTGACAGAATTCCATGCTGCCTCGGCTTCAAATTACCAAAGTAATGGTCCCTACGACGAGATGTATAATGTGAATAACTATACTACAATTAAAAATCGCAAACTATACGAGGACATGGCGGGGGAGCGTTTGGATTTTATTTCAAAGCGATGCACGAATGGGGCTTAGAAAATGTCGAGCGTTGCATTGCTAAAACACCGGATGCAAAACTGACACTTGACGAAGCCATTCTTCTAGCGAAGATCGATCCAAACGAGTTTAATGTTCTAAATCAAGGCGATTGCTGGAGTAATAATATATTATTTAATTACAAGGAAAATGGTGAAATCGATGAGATCTTTGTAGATTTTCAAATTTGCAAATGGGGCTCACCAGCACAGGACACAGGTATCTGATAATCACCTCATCACATCTTTATATAAAAGTCAATGAATTCGATCACTTTGTGCAAATATATCACGATAAAATATGGTTTCTGGGGTGCGTTGAATATTATTGAGTAGCTAGCTTACATGTAATAAATTTCATTTAAATTTCTGCTGTATTTAAGGTCCACTGACTGCGAATGGAACTTTGGGGGTTATGATGTTTCCCACCGATAAAAACTCTATGTCGACTTTGATGAAGCCACGACCCGATGGTGATGCGTTCCGCTATAAAACTTTTGTCAATCCTATTTACGCACAGTCAATGTGTCAGCTTCTGCCATTCTTTGATAAAAAGGGTATTTGGGCACTCAAGTAATAAGTGGATTTATTTAATTATAAATTAACAAGCTATTAAAGGAGATTGAACAGTTTGTACTAAACTGGTTAAAGTAAAAAGTTCACTAATTTTAAATGCTTTTTATGCTTTCATAGATGTGCGAGAACGTTGCCAAGTATGTATATATCTATGTAACTTTTTTTTTTAAATGCCCGCCTTTTCAGGCTGTAGGGATTATAGCGTGACGGGAGTAATACCAATCGACAGACGTGGTTCTGAAGTTTTATTTCACTCCAGCTCAGTCGGCATCATGCGTTGAAACAGTGAGGAGCGAGCGAAGCTTCATTTTCACTTGAATGAATGGGTGAACAAGCAGAACATGCACTACTGGTCTGTCACCAATGACCGAGAACCTTAAGTCACAGTGTGGTGTGCAATTTTCTCAGCTGAGATTATTGGACCGTGGTTTTTTGAAGAGAATGAGGTCACAATCTCAATAAGCGGGGATTTGGAGTGGCCAGCTCGCTCCCCCGAGATGACCGATTTTTGTGGTGTTACATATGTAAATATATATAAAAAAAATATGACCTGTTTTCACTTTCGAAATTCAATTCGCTAAAATATTTTCCACTTTTATGATGATTTTGCTTTCTTTTTTCACTGTGAATTTAAGCCTGCCAATTGTTAACGAAAAAATTAAACATTTTAGCTGGCTTACTGGTTCTGGAGAAACAAATGTGTCTGAATTACCAAAATAAGCTAGATAAGCTGAACGAGTCACAAAATTTAACAAACAGATTTTGGTCTCTTCTTTAAGATCTTGTCTTTAAATGGCAATTTATTATCTTAGGTCCAGTTTCTCAATGTCTTGCTAAATGGGCTGTTAACTAACCGGCAGAACAATTAAACGATTGTTAAATTAGCCAACTCTAAGTGTAGCGACAAATCCAACTAAAAATATAAAAATCTAACAAAAAAATCAACTAATCTAAAAATCTGACAATCAAATCAATGAGCAGTTGATGAGTTGTTCGATTTTAAAGTCCCCATTAATCGTTAACTGGTTGAGAACATGGTATAGTGTTAACCGACAGAATAACGGGCCGTTAAGTTTTAGCACGTCATTCAGAATCTGGCCCTTAGTCACATTTATTTCGATTATTATTTTAGGCGATTGACTACCAATCTTTTTATTTCGATTCCATTGTATATTCTTCATTTGGTTTCTTTCTTTTAGAAACCGTCATTCTTACGTTCAACGGTAATTACTCTATTAAATATATATTTTTTTATTATTTAACCATACATTTCGATTACACAATAATAAATTTATTATCAAAATTTTTGTTTATATTGAATGCTGGAAAATGTTTCTTCGACTGGTTGTAGATAACTTCAATAATTTAGAGCTAATTCCAGTAATATTTAAAATGGTGGACGCGGTGTTGGAGTAGTAAACATCGACTGTGCAAGGTGTGTTCTGAAGTCCTTCTTCTCATACTTATAGGCAATGTACTTGTCCGGGAATTTGGTGCCTGGTTCAGACGAATAAATGAGTATTATTTGCTGACCATTTAAAACCAACTTTCTGGCGGTTAGATATGCAATGCCATAGAGCGTTTTCTTATATATCTCCATTCCATGGCCGGTAAGTGCCAGACTAGAGGAAAAGGGCAGCATGACAACATTGTGGTACAACGAAACATAATCCTCAGCCGATCGCATGTGGCTTACAAAAATAATGGGTACAATTGGTCGATAATGGGCTACCTTCTGCACCATGCGTGCCGTTGTTCCACAAACAACAATGGCTGCTGCTGCCATTTCGAAGGAAGCTGTTACCGCCGAGCGAGCTAAGATATCGGCGCCAGTGTGAGATTCATCACAGTACGGCAATGGGGCCAGTGTCATTGGGGGTATTGTTTCAAAAATGGCGTTTTGAAGAAAACTAAAATAGAATGCTGACTTGGAACGGTCGCAACGCACGATATACTTGTCCGGATAGTAGAAAATATAGAAGTAGTGCTCAGGTTCAACACGTATCAGCTGTTGTCCAATTGGTGTAGCATCCATAATGATTGGCTTCTTCGATGCATATGCCTGCTGCATAAAGCACTCTGCATCGGGACATAGATGCATGATGGCTGGCGACTCTTCACTTTCTTTGGGCGGCGCCACTTCTACTATAAAACCATCGTACATTTCTGCTACCCAGCTCATTTCATTGTCACATCCCAGAATTCGATTGAGTTCGACACGTGCAAACAAGCGGATGTTCTCACAGTGCAGCAGTTCCATTATGTGCTGCAAATCTTTGAGGTATTTCACAGTGCCAGCAATATCCGACACAATCACATTAATGCCAACTTCTTTGGCAAAAGTCATGTCTTCCAGCTCTTCGTAGGATATGCGAAACTTGTTGCACCGGGGTGGGAATAGTACCGATAAATGTGATTTCAGTTTACCAGCGCGGGCAACACAACAATGCAGATATTCGCCATAGTTATCTATGACGAGTAGCTGAATGTCACAGCCGACTAAAATAAAGTCGTATGGTTTTACGTCAACAAGCAAAAACCGTGCATTCACATAGATGTACTTGGAATTGGTGTGGCAGGAGTATTTACGATCTGTGGTCAGATAAACCTTCTCGCCCTTAATTAAATCTATTGAACTATCTGGCACTTCCAAGTAGCCCGTGTATTGGTAACGCGGCGAAATTTTGGCAAACAGAGTAGACACGACGGGAAATCCAAACTCCTTGGCGACATTTATTTCACTCTCGCGCAACTGCACTATGATTTTCTGATTATCCATCTGCGTACCGCTGAATAGATCAATTATAAAACATCGAATTCCGGTACCTACAGAATTGAATTGGCAAACAATTGATAAATCGATTTTCTTTAAAAGGTACTCAAAACTTACGCAAATAATGTTTGATTTCCTCTTCGCATTCCTGCTGCGTTAGATGAATGCACTTTTTGTTCTCGTTCAAATTTAGACCTTGTGGATCGTTTAGCACTTCAAAGCCTTCGAAGAAGCCATGCCATTTGTCTTCAGGTAACGGCTCCCATTCGATTAACTCGGCTTGCTCCCCCTCCCCCTCTCCTTCACCATCCTCTCCAGCAGCTTCCGCATTATTCATCTTACTTTGACAACGGGAGCGTGTCCATCTAGGTGAATCGATGTCTACTTCAAAGTCATCGTCGGTGTAACCGAGCAGACTCAAGAATGTCTGTCGGTGCTGCAGTCTGCTAAGGTGTTCCTTTGCTTTCTGCAACTTCTGGATATCTACCGTGAAGCATTTCAAACGCTTGCACAAACTTACAACAATATCTTCATCCATATTTTTAGATACTACTTATCAAAGAAAGAATAATTTTCGATAACAGAAATCTGAATGTCAACAGTGACAGATTGTTTGTCAGTGAAAATTATTTGTCAAAATTTTGTAAATTTAAAAATATATTTATCGAATATATCATTTTCCAAACATATTAAAGTTAAAATATTAATCCGAAATGACTTGTCTCGGGGATAGATCCTCAAAATTGACACTGCGTAGCTCGTTCTTCGACAGTCTATGGCCGCTGATTCTCGACGAAAACATTTGCGAATTACCCTCCAAGAATGCTACAGAGTTTTTCGTGCCGTCGACTCCGTTCAATCAATTTCACTGGCATAACTTTTTGGCTGATGTGGGCTATCCGAACTATGAAAGCCCAATTGAGCTGCGTTGCTTCAAAGCAGACGAATTGAATGAAGCCACCAAAGAGGCAGACAACACAGCGTCAGATGAGAAGGCTGAGGAGCGCGCTCTAATTTGCCCAGACATTGTACACCGTGTAAAGAATCCTCCCGTGCCCATTAACAGGCAAGTAGACAAATTGCGCACAGAGCATGAAACACGCCAAAAGCTGGCCTACGATTTTGCCAATCGTAAGTTTCCATGGACCATGCAGCGCCCAGGTTACGAAAAGGACTTTGAAATTACTGATCAATTGCTATCTGTTTTTAAAAATCCATTTGAGCGTGCCATACTGCGTGCCATTAACGTTTACAACCTAAAATTGATGATCATTGATGCTGGCACGGATATCTGTTTCGACGACTTTCAACGCTGGATTAAGTTCCGCGCATACGTGCAAATGTTGGCGCTTGTACGCTGTCCAGTCGTGGAGCGTCAGCTAAATATAATGGATGGAGTCTTTACAACCATCCTTGTGGAGGAAAATGCTGAAAATAGCTGGCATGAAGAGTTGCAGTCGTCGCTGCGTACCGGCTTCCGTTACGCTAGGGAACACCAGTTCCAAGATAGTTGTGGTGAAGCTGTTTTTGTCTTCTCGGAGCAGCGCGGCTTATGTACATGTGACACGTTCAAAGTTGTGCGGCTTATGTAACTGCGAGTTCCGACATTGATGTAATTTATATTTTGAAAAAAAAAATATGTATACGAGCATATGTACACACGTATGTATATATTCTATATACATATGTAAGTATTACGAGGGTAATTGTTCTCCACTTGAACTGAGAGTTACATCAATTTGTAAAATGTAGGGTACATGTGCAGAAAACTTATTTTCAATTTATTAGTGATTTTCTTTTTTTTGCGATATTCAGAAAATTTCATAAATAAATTATCCCATCGCGAAACTTTGACGACAAAGATACCCGTACAAGGAAAATATTGTTTTAATTCATATGGATTCGCATAGATCCGCTTAGTTCTTCCTATTCTGTGGTCACATAAGCAAATAAGAAAATTTTAGCTACAAGAACCCCAAAGTAGCTTTAGGTTTTGTATGTAGGTTACCCCTTAAGTGGGCACGTTTAGTTTTATATATTGATATCGTCCTTCTATAAGAAGCAGCCATA
This sequence comes from Leucophenga montana, assembly GCA_035044765.1. Lineage (NCBI taxonomy): Eukaryota > Metazoa > Arthropoda > Insecta > Diptera > Drosophilidae > Leucophenga > Leucophenga montana. The sequence continues at coordinate 2,018,449 of JAWNNQ010001873.1, forward strand.
TCGAATTATATCTTCATTTTGGTAAAAAAAAAGGAAAAACGTTAATTTCGGTTGAACCGAAGTTCAAATACCATTCAAACGAAATTTTAAATGGGGCTACCCCAAAAAGTGGGCGGTACACGCCTACTAGTACCACCCATCGCGAAACTTTGACGACAAAGATACCCGTACAAGGAAAATATTGTTTTAATTCATATGTATTCGCATAGATCCTCTTAGTTCTTCCTATTCTGTGGTCACATAAGCAAATAAGAAAATTTTAGCTACAAGAACCCCAAAGTAGCTTTAGGTTTTGTATGTAGGTACCCCTTAAAGTGGGCAGAACACGTTTAGTTTTATATATTGATATCGTCCTTCTATAAGAAGCAGTCATATCGAATTATATCTTCATTTTGGTAAAAAAAAAAAGAAAAAACGTTAATTTCGGTTGAACCGAAGTTCAAATACCATTCACACGAAATTTTAAATGTGGCTACCCCAAAAAGTGGGCGGTATACGCCTACTAGTAGATGTGTATGAAGCGACCATTTATAAGATTCTATCATATCGAATTTCAAGTAGATACATATTGACGTTTTGCATAAAACTGCATAAAAGTGAGCTGTGGGTTTGTATGGGACTACCTTAAAAGTGGGCGTCACACGCCCATTTGTATATGTATACGAAGCGGTTGTCCTCTAAATCGCATTTCAACCTAATATTGACTTCATTAAAGAAGTATTTCATACAAAAACACAAAAGTAGGCGGGTTCACCTCTTAATGTATATGTGAATCGTCCGTTCATTTGAAGCTGCCATGTCAATAAAAATGTTTTTTTTATACAAAAAGTCAAAAGTGGGCGGTGGGTTTCATATATTTACTTTATGGGGTCTACGATGCCTCCTTTAATGCGTTACAAACTTGCAGACAAACTGATAATACCATTTCACACTGTGTGTGAATGGTATAGTAATCTACAAAATCTAAGGGACTAGTTTTCGTCTGGAGTCTGCCATTCCCCCTTTGTCTGTTACATACATTTGCACAAACTTAATATACACTTTTACCCTATGGGTTCAGAGTTTAAAATATGTGTAGAAGGTATTAAAATTTTCTTTTATATATTCAGTATACAACAAGGAAGATTGGAGTAGCCGTGTGTTAAAAGTTATTTTTTTTTAAATATAAAATAGACAATAAATAGCTATAGACGAGATAGTCGACTATAATACACCTTGTATAAGCCATACTTTCATTGTAATGGGCCTCCATTTTTGCCTCCAAATTTTGTTTCGTGCAAACTTGAAAAATTCAATGTATGCAAATAAATTTTTGTGGCAAATTAAGTGGGATGTCGTTTGGAGAAGTGGAAAGTTATTTGGCCATTCTCTTGGGAACGGCCAAATTACAATTCTTTTGCAAACGGCCCAAGCCAAACATCCATTAGGAGACATATTCCCTGGATAAGCCACGGAGCGCCAAGATTGGGAAGTAAGGCATGTTTGGAGAGAGGTTAATCGTTTTCGCCGCAGGTTGGAACATGATAATCAGTAGCATCAAATTTCCACACCTTAACATACAAAAGGCTTCGCGGCGCAGTAACAATCAAAACACACGTAATCAAATTGATCAAGTTGTGATCGACGGAAGAAACGCATGGAGCGTGTTGGATGTGGGAACGTTACGAGAGCCCAACTCGACAACTATCTTATGGCAGCCGAGGTACGCACCAGGCTCAGCATGGCGCATGCCTCATATCCCAACACTCAACGAAAGCTAGACGTCGGAAAGCTGCAATCACAACAGACTGCCGATGTCTTTTAGCCTGACTCTCGCAACTATTCCGGAAGTCCTTTCCGGCTTCTGAAGATATAGTTGAGCAGTGGAGACATATCTCCCACTGCATGGATAAGGCAGCCAAGGAGGTCATTGGGTACACCAGAGCTGTGGGCACGGTTTGCGTTAAATTTTTCAAATAGAGACTATGGAGAAGTCACTTCTCTAATATACTTGGGGGCGATGAAGAGAACAATACTGCCGATAGAAAAGCATTTCTAGAACCACCAATTGATGATGGCTTTTTTGTAGAGCCATCGGATTCAGAAACAGTCCCGTCTCATGGGCCCAGCTGTGAACGAGGACAAGACGAAGTAATTGGTGTACACTCACAGACCATCTTCTGTCTGTCTGTGAGTAAGGAGAATTTCAACTTCAATGTTGTAGCAAACTTTGTCTATCTGGGACCATAAATTACCAGCGACGTCAGCCTCTCTCGAAGTATGAAGAAAAAAATCTATGAGACTGATAATCCCGAGAATCTTCGCATCGATTTCTAAAGCGACAAAATCCAGGGTCTATTAGCTCTATAAACAGCCGCATTATATCAGAATTTTAAAAATATTTCAACAGAGTGTACTGTGTTAATAATTTGAAATTTTATTATTATTCAGAATAATAAAAATTCGTATGTTTTTAAATAACAAAAATACGAACAACTTGAAGAGTAAATGTGTTTACTATGGTTTACAGGGCTGGAGACTGGCCGTGGTGAACTTAAGATTTACTCAGCTTAAGCTCTTCAGCCCTGCTTGGTAGCGATTGCAATATCGAGTATCGTTGTGACCACTGCATGAAAAGAAGAAGAGCGGTCAATGCTGACGCTTTGTACATTGTGATTTTAGTGAAAAAAGGCAAATTGATTATGATAATAAGTGCAATACATTGCAGATAGCGCTTAATCCACTAATTATTCACTATAAAACCAATTTACTGTGTAGTTTGCAGGCACCAAACACGTCGAATTGTTTTATCACCCTGGCCTGTGTCAAGTGGCCGCAAGAGTCAAGTGGCAAAAAGTGAATTTTATGAAGTGCAATCGCGAACCCAAAAGCGATGGACACCGCATCCGATAGCGACGACGAAGGCTCCATCGGGAATGGAGTTATTGGCGGCGGAGGCAGGAATGGCGGTGGAATTGATTTAACTGGTATTCTTTTTGGTAACATCGACTCCGATGGAAGACTAGTCGATGATGATGACGGTGCAGGAGCTTTCGATTCAGAATTGAGAGAGCATCTTGGCTCCCTGTCGAAGTATACTACTAAACACATCGGTTGCTGTAAACGAATATTGATATTGACGTTACCTATTTTAGAATGGGGTTGAACTCATTGCTGCACGAGGTTATTGACAGCGAACAAAACGATGTCCATAGCGATGAACCAAAGTCGATGAGCGCCTTCGATGCACTTAAGGCTGGTTTTGCGAACGGAAACGATGAGGATGCTGATGATGAGAACGATGGCAAAGTTACTAGCAATGCAGATGCCGTAGACTACTCTGACATTAACGAGCTCTCGGAAGACTGTCCACGTACGCCACCAGCGCAACTATCAGCGGATATAGAGGATCTTGAAGATGCTATTCCTGCTACAAAAGTTGAAGCAAAGTCAGGTGGGTTGTAAGCCCCAATATAAACTGAAGAAGTTAATATCGATTTTATAACATAGCAAAAGATGACAAGGAACTTATGCCACCACCAAGTATGCCGGTGCGGAATGTTTCTACCAGCGGAAATGATACCAATGTAGCTGCCAAACCCAATGGAACGGATAGTACCAATGCTACGGATGGCAACGCAAAACAGGATAAACGTAAACTAAAAGCGGATATGAATATATGACACGTTTAGAATAAAAATGAAGCAACTCAGCGTATCATATGTACCTAATGCTATTTAAACAATGCACAGTGCGATAAAGGGTATCAGTTTGCAGCTAAGTTGACAAATGGGTATGACCAGCCTTATCTGAATGCGGTTTTCTATGCAAAATGTATTATACCTTGTATGCATAGGGTAAAATGGTATATTAAGTTTGTGCAAATGTATGTAGCAGGCATAAGGATTCGTGGAAGACCCAATAAAGTATATATATTCTTGATGAGCATCTGATGTCGTGTCGATATAGACATGTCCGTTGTAACGAACAGATCTGAGAGACTATAAGAGATACGTAGGCTCTTCTTTTTCATCTTCAAATAAAGTGTATTAAATAAACATTCCAACCCCCTTTAAGTGTATCCCCCATACCAACCTGGACTAGATTCCATTTTTTTGTGGTTCTTGCTTTTAATTAATTAAGCTAGCAACGCTAAATTTGGTGTATCTTACGTCAATATTGCATATTACGAAATATTCCATGTACGCCCAAATCTGTCCACTTTAATGAGCAGCCCATACAAACATTTCCAAATCAACAGTAACGTTCTTTCTTGATTTCTGGGTTAAAATTGTGGAAACTTGCCATTAATGCTCCTTTTTTATATCAAGTAATATTTCGAATGCATACATTACTCCCATACAAATTAAAAAAAAAACAACTTTCAAATACTTAGCAGTTTTTTTTTTTGTACCTGATACATTTTTGTAAAATGATAAAGAACTCAAAGCCATTTGTCTGTCTTCAATGAAACTTCAAAGATAGATACCAAATTCATAAAAAATGTATCAAGTGTTCAACGGAAATATCACACTAAAAAATAATGTACATAAATTGTAATGTCTTGTCATGAAGTTTTAGCCCCAGAATAAATTTTTCATCAGCTTAAATTTAGACGTCTTTTTCATAGACTATCAGGCCTGTTCCTGTTCTCACTTTCGTGAAGATTTTGCGAAAGTGAATTCGATGAAATGGTTCATTTTTTCCGTATGGGCCGATATCGTGATTTAAATTCACTTGGCATTGATCAAGTGCAATTTAAGGTAAGTGATTTCAAATCGCAAAATAATGTCATACGAAAAAAATTGACAATTTTATTGAAATCACTTTCGCAAAATTGTACCGAAAGTGAAAACCGAAACAGGTCTGTATAAGTGATGAAGACAAGAAAAATAAGTTATATTCCAAATGAATGTCATATTAGAATTGGTTTATTTTTTCATTAAATGTTGCAACATTTCTGAAAAAAATATCTTTGACAAAAGGAATAAAAAAACAAAATCAAAACTTTAATTAGTCAATTCAATCTAATGATCTAATTAAAGTTTGAACCCCAAAAATTATATTTTTATTATAACCACATTTTTTATTACTCAATTTTAAAATATACTCCATTGATTTAGATCGTCATGTAACATATATATCTATACAATATTTTTTATAGATAAGGGTTTGATCTAACAGCTCACATTTCGATGTGGGGTTGCTCGGATGACTATATCTTAAAGTCCGTAAACCCCAAAACAAACTGATATTCTTTAATGCCTGTGCGAACTTTGAAAAAAATCCGTCTTTTGCATAAGTTATCGTTTCTGGTTTCATATTTAATTTAACCTTTAGAGTCCGAAAAGAAGTTGGATACGCCTCTAGCGGATATGTTGCCTACTAAGTATGCAAATGTCGATGTTCGTGAACTTTTTCCTGATTTTAGACCAGACAAAGTATTGCGATTCTCCCGTCTATTTGGCCCAGGCAAACCATCGAGTCTACCTCAAATATGGCGACATGTTAAAAAGCGCAGACGGAAAAGAAAACAATCCAGAGACCAAAAAGTATATTTACTGAAGATATAATTTGAAATGTGATTTATAATTATAACTCAAATTAAATTGCAGCAACATAACGCCGGTTCGGATTCGCCGAGCGATTCTGAGGAACCGCGAAAGAAAGGTTTCGGATATCATTATGGCCCTGACCCAACGCCTGCCCAATGCATGTCAGACGATGAGGATAAATTGTTGAGCATATTTAACAATGAAGATGTGCGACAAGAGGCTTCGGAAAATGGGGAAAATAGCGATCAGAAGCCAAAAATTGCTGATTGGCGTTATGGGCCGGCACAAATTTGGTACGACATGCTCGAAGTACCCGATTCTGGGGAAGGTTTTAATTATGGTTTCAAGACCAAACCGACACAGTCTACGCAAAAGGCACAACAAGCTGCTGACATTGAGGAAGCTACCAACATTAACAATATTGTATCGGATCCATTTAAAACTCGTATCGCAGATGACGCTTACTTAATGGTGTCTCAGCTGCATTGGGAAGATGATGTGGTCTGGGACGGCAACGATATAAAAGCCAAAGTACTGCAAAAATTAAATTCAAAAACAAATGCTGCTGGTTGGCTGCCGTCAAGTGGCTCCCGTACGGCTGGTGCGTTCAGCCAGCCTGGAAAATCTTTGCCTGTATCTGGTAATAGCGGCAATAAGATGCAAGGTGGAGGATCCAGCAAACAAAAAGCTTTGCAAAGGTAAGTAAAATTTAACATTTTAATTCTTCTGAATTAAAATCCACTGCGTATCCATCTAGCTATGTGCGTCGGTCAGTCACTTGTCTCTGACGATAAAACAAATATCGATCTGTAATATAATCATGAACGTGTTTGATACTTACACCCTTTTCACGTCCAAATTTTATTTTGTTTTGGTGTATTTCAAAACATTCTGATAAGCTAACCAGTTAAAACACGGAATGAAGACTTCAAATAAATGTGCGCTTCACAATTGTCTGAATAAGTATGTTACTCCCATCTGATGTTAATAAATCTTCATAATCATAATGGAGAATGGTGTAAAACCGCCAAAGCTAAGGTTGAGGCATTTGCACAACATTTACACTCAACATTTCAACCAAATTTAAATCTTGCGCCTGAAGATACTGAAATAATAGAGTTTCTGGATGTACCTTGTCAAATGTGCATGCCAATTTGTAGAATTACTGTGTCTGAAATCAAAGAAGAATTCGCAAAACTGAATCAAAAAAGGTCACCAGGCTATGATAAAATAGACGGAAGAGTTACGAAAATGCTCCATCAAAGGTGTATTCAATTTTTAGCACTAATTTACAATGCGATTTTGAGGTTGGATCACTTTCCTACACAATGGAAATGTGCGGAGATGATAATGTTTCCAAAACCAAACCAGCCTGAAAATATTATCTCGTCCTACCGTCCTATTAGCTTGCTGGTGACATTCTCCAAAGTATTCGAAAGAATACTGATTGTTACCAATTTTGGATGAATACAATATAATACCGGAACATCAGTTTGGGTTTAGGAGAGGTCATGGGATTCCAGAGCAATGTCATCGTATAGTGGATATAATTACAAGTGGATTCGAGTAGAAACTGTATTCTGCGGCAGTATTTCTTGATATACAAAAAGCATTTGACCGAGTCTGGCATCCAGGCATGTTACATAAAATGAAAAAACTGCTTCCTGCTCCATTTTTCCTCTTATTGAAATCGTATCTAAGCAATCGACACTTTTATGTTCAAATGGAAGGAAAAACATCGAAACTATATAGTATCCATGCTGGTGTTCCACAGGGCAGTGTTCTGGGACCTGTCCTTTACGCAATATTCACTGCCGATCTTCCTGTTGTCAGTGATGTTCAACTAGCCACTTATGCTGATGATACAGCTATAATTGCATCTAAAGACACTGCGGCAGAAGTATCTCAAGATATTCAAAATGAAATAGTTGAAATAGAGCGATGGCTTAAGAAATGGAAAATAAAGGTTAATACTGAGAAGTCGAAACATGTCACATTTGCTCTGAGATTTGATTCCGCAAATTATCTTGGACTCGATATAAATCGGAGAGTAACTTGGAAAAGTCATATTAAAGGCAAGACAAAGAAACTTAACATAAAAACAAAAAAAAATGTATTGGCTGCTTGGGAGAAAATCGCAGCTTAGTTTGGAGAACAAAGTTCGGCTTTACAAGGCTATTTTAAAGCCTGTGTGGACATATGCTATCCAATTATGGGGAACTGCAAGCCAATCAAATATTGAAATTCTTCAACGATATCAGTCCAAAACGCTTAGACTTATTGTTGACGCCCCCTGGTTTGTGGCTAATGACCAAATTCACAAAGATTTAAATATTCCATACATTAAAGATGAAATACGTAGAATAAGCACAAGGTATGTTGAGAGACTACATGATCATTAAAATGTTTTGGCAATAGGCCTACTAGATAATAGCGATACAACTCGAAGACTTAAAAGAAATCATGTGTTAGATTTACCTTTTAGAGATTAAATTTTGTATATATTGTAAATAAACTCTTAATTATAGAATTTTGAATATAATAGCTGTTCTCACTGGAGTACAGCTATTTCTGTTATATTATGAACTTGCAACTAATTTACTTATTGTCTTATTGATAGATTGTAAATTAAAAAAAAAAATATAACTATGAAAAATTAGACAAAATTAGTTTTTACCTCGCAACACCATACCATAGCATTGCATCAACTGCAAGTAAAGAGTATTAAAGATTCGGTTCTACCGATTAAAGTTTTTTCACTTAATTTGTTTCTTTTGGTTTATTTATTTATCGTTTATTTTTCTTCAATTTTTAGTCTTGCAAACAAAGTGGCCGAATCTATCGACGATACGTGGTATAGTATATTTCCAGTGGAAAATGAAGAGTTAATATATCATAAATGGGAAGATGAAATTATTTGGGATGCTGAACAAATGCCTAAAATACCGAAACCCAAAGTTCTAACGCTCGATCCGAATGATGAGAATATAATATTGGGCATACCCGATGATATAGATCCCTCAAAGATTAATAAAAATACTGGGCCACCACCAAAAATAAAAATTCCGCATCCACATGTGAAGAAATCGAAGATTCTACTTGGTAAAGCAGGTGTCATAAATGTCTTGGCAGAGGATGCACCACCACCGCCTCCGAAAAGTCCCGATCGTGATCCGTTTAATATTTCGAACGACACCTATTACATGCCGAAGACCGAACCAACATTACGTCTGAAAGTGGGTGGAGGTAATTTAATACAACATTCGACTCCCGTTGTGGAGCTACGGTCCCCATTTGTTCCGGTAAATATATTTACAATAATTAAAAACAAAAATGTGCATCACCAATTCACATTATTATTTATCATTTTCAGACGCATATGGGCCCAATAAAACTTCGCGCCTTCCATCGTCCATCGCTAAAGAAATTCTCTTATGGGCCACTTGCACAATCAATTCCTCATCCAGTTATGCCTCTAATTAAAACCATTGCTAAAAAGGCTAAACAGCGGGAATTGGAGCGCATTGCATCTGGCGGTGGTGATGTCTTTTTCATGCGTAATCCAGAAGATTTGAGTGGAAAAGATGGCGAGATTATATTGGCTGAGTTTTGTGAAGAGCATCCACCACTTATGAATCAAGTAAGCGTAAAGTGAAACGATGGGTGTGACATAAAACTAAAATCTTGTTGTTTTTTAACAGGTTGGTATGTGTTCAAAAATTAAGAACTATTACAAACGCAAAGCGGAGAAGGATAGCGGGCCACAAGATTTTGTATACGGTGAGGTCGCGTTTGCGCACACAAGTCCCTTCCTTGGTATACTGCATCCGGGTCAGTGCATTCAGGCGTTAGAAAACAACATGTATCGCGCACCAATATATCCTCAAAAAATGGCCTCTACAGATTTTCTTGTAATACGCACACGAAATAGTTTATGGATACGAGAAGTAAACGCAATTTTCACTGTTGGTCAGGAATGTCCTCTGTATGAAGTACCAGGACCTAACTCTAAGCGAGCAAATAATTTTACGCGTGACTTTTTGCAAGTATGTGGTGTTTTTTTGTTCACAACATTTAACCAAATAACTGGAAAATCAACACATTCCATGGTTATAGGTTTTTATATATCGACTATTCTGGAAAAGTCGCGACAATCCACGTCGTATACGTATGGATGACATAAAACGAGCTTTTCCGGCACATTCGGAGAGTAGCATACGCAAACGTTTAAAACAATGTGCAGATTTTAAGCGTACAGGCATGGATTCCAATTGGTGGGTCATTAAGCCCGAGTTTCGATTACCATCGGAGGAAGAACTACGTTCAATGGTATCTCCGGAGCAATGTTGCGCGTATTTTAGTATGATTGCTGCAGAGCAACGTTTAAAGGTGAAATTCACTTTATTTTAGTTTTTAGCATGAAAATATGTTGACCGAATAACTCAATTTTTTCTAGGATGCGGGCTATGGTGAAAAGTTTTTATTTGCTCCACAAGAGGATGACGACGAAGAGGCACAACTGAAACTGGATGATGAAGTAAAAGTGGCACCTTGGAATACAACAAGAGCATATATTCAAGCCATGCGAGGGAAATGTTTGCTGCAGCTTAGTGGTCCTGCCGATCCCACGGGATGTGGCGAAGGATTTTCGTATGTGCGCGTGCCTAATAAGCCAACAGTACGTATTTTATGTTTATAATACAATATGATAAAAGTAATCTATCGATTCTACAGCAAACAAAAGAGGAGCAAGAGTCGCAGCCTAAACGAACGGTCACAGGCACAGATGCAGATTTACGTCGCTTGCCGTTACAACGTGCTAAGGACTTGTTACGCAAATTTAAAGTTCCAGAGGAGGAAATAAAAAAACTTTCACGTTGGGAAGTTATCGATGTCGTGCGCACATTATCTACTGAGAAGGCGAAAGCTGGTGAAGAAGGCATGGATAAATTTTCACGTGGTAATCGTTTCTCTATAGCTGAGCATCAGGAACGTTATAAAGAAGAATGCCAACGAATTTTTGATTTACAAAATCGTGTACTAGCTAGCTCTGAAATCCTTTCCACTGATGAGGACGAATCATCTGCTTCCGAAGAATCGGATTTGGAAGAACTAGGCAAGAATCTGGAAAATATGTTGTCAAATAAAAAAACCTCTACACAGCTATCGTTGGAGCGTGAGGAGCAAGAACGTCAGGAATTATTAAAAAAAATCATGGAAGAGCAAGAGGGTGGCAATTCTAAAAGTGGCAAGACAAAGGAGGAGAACACACAACAGCCGCTGGTCAATCCAAACCAAGGTCGCATTTTAAAAATCACTCGCACGTTTAAAGATTCCGAAGGCAAGGAGTTTACACGAGTTGAATATGTTCGACGGCAACCTGTAATTGATGCTTACGACAAAATACGCAAAACGAAGGATGAACAATTCATCAAACAGTTTGCCACACTCGATGAACAACAAAAGGAGGAAATGAAGCGAGAAAAGCGACGCATACAAGAGCAATTGCGTCGTATTAAACGCAACCAGGAACGTGAGCGGTTAGCACAACTTGCACAGAATCAAAAATTACAGCCAGGTGGCATGCCGACATCTTTGGGCGATCCCAAGACTTCGACCAGCTCAGCACAAAAAGAGCGAGATACGAGTCACAAGGAAATCAGTCCTTCACGCAAGAAATTTAAGCTTAAACCTGATTTGAAACTAAAATGTGGTGCTTGTGGGCAAGTTGGTCACATGCGTACGAATAAGGCCTGCCCGCTGTACACAGGCATGCAGGGCAACATATCTCAAACGAATATTTCTGTATCTGAGGAGCAAGAAGAGGAGACTGAAAAGGAAATCAATTGTGACGAAGATGAGGATGAAGGCGATCTTGTTAACTTGGAGGGTACAAAAGTAACGCTCAGTGCCAAATTATTTAAGCGAAGTGAGGAACAGAGAAAGAACTTACAATTAAAGATGCCCAAGGATTCAATGGGTAAAAAAAAACGACGAATGGCGGGAGAAATTCACTGCGACTATTTGCAACGGCAAAACAAAACCGCAAATCGTCGTCGTACGGATCCTGTAGTTGTGCTGTCATCTGTACTTGAACAGATACTGAATGAGTTGCGCGCAATGTCTGATGTGGGACCCTTTATGTTTCCCGTTAATATTAAGGTATGGTATGCTTATAACTTTCATTTATAATCCCATAATAAAATATGAATTTAGCTTGTTCCCGACTACTACCGCATTGTTACGAGACCTATGGATCTACAAACAATGCGAGACTATATACGCCAACGTCGCTATCACAGTCGCGAAGAGTTTTTAGCCGACCTAAATCAAATTGTTGAAAATTCAACGCTTTATAATGGTGCAAACAGCTCCTTTACAATGGCCGCGCAGCGTATGTTGCAGAGCTGTTTTGAATTGCTCTCTGAGCGTGAAGATAAGCTAATGCGTCTTGAAAAGGCTATAAATCCATTGCTGGATGATGACGATCAAGTAGCTTTGTCATTCATATTTGAGAAATTGCACGGAAAAATTAAACTCATGCAAGATAGTTGGCCTTTCCATAAGCCAGTTAACAAAAAGCAAGTAAAAGATTACTACACCATAATCAAGCGTCCGATGGACTTGGAGTCCATTGGCAAGAATGTTGAGGGTAAGTGGCTCTTACTACATATATTCTGTATATGTTTGTTCTGTTTAAACTTTATAATTCACCCTTTCACAGCTCATCGTTATCATTCGCGAGCAGAGTTTTTGTTTGATATTGAGCTTATTGCGTCCAACTGTGAGCAATACAATGGCAGCGAATCGCGTTACACGAATAATGCGAAAACCATCTTGGAATACGCGCGCACGCAATTGGAGGAGGTATTATATATTTATTGGCTGCACAACTATGCCCCCGACGTTTTTTTTTTTTCTTTCTAAAATTGAAACTCTATTGTGCAAAAATGGTTACATCTAGTCTATTCAAACTTGTCCATCGTTAGACACTACTTCATCCTACATTACCGGCATCATACGGATTCCGCGGCGATGGAACGACTCGTCTTTAAAAACAATCCAAGAATCAATCAAATTTTAGTTTCATCGTAATTACGAGAGTGCTGCACAGCCAGGTCAAAATTATTCGATCGGAATAAACGGGTGCGGTATTACTTTCAATTTGAGTGTTGTCGACTTGATTTTACAGCATGGGGGCGAGAATTGTCATGCTGAAAAATCACTTTATCGTGGGTCTGCTTGTATTGCGTCCGATTTCTTTTGAATGCTCGGTTTAAACGCATCAATTGTTGGTAGCGATCCCCCGCGATAATTTCATTGGGTTTGATTAGCTTATAGTGAACTACTCCCAGCTGATCCTACAAAATACTATTAGGCTTCGATGCATAGATATTTGGCTACACCGTTGATGTTGATGGTTTGCCAGGCTCAACGCATGACTTTTTGCGTTTGGGATTGTCGTATCGGATCCACATTTCATCGCCAGTCAGAATTCGATGCAAAAATTAATTTTCTGTCGTTTAAGTAACTGGTAACAGTTGAAATAATCCTTTCCACGTCTCAGTTCCGCCTGTATCATTCCTAGTTCATTGAGGCGTTTGTTCACTCCCAATGACCTTGCCAACTCTTCTTGACCTGTCTTTGGCATATCAAACACCACTCTTGAAGCGTTGAAACCATTCATGACATGACAGCTGCAGATATCTTCATAATATAATAAACTAACACCTTCTGCAAATGTTGAGAATTTGGCTCATAAATTGACATTTTTAATCACGAATAACTTAATGATGTAAACATAAATCGATTGCTGGTGATATAGTTTTATGTTTACAAGATATAAAAAGTGTAGTAATACGCTGTATATAATGTATTTATTGCGACATCTATAGGATAACGGCGGGAGCAAAGTTGTACACCTAATGAAAAAGTTTAATTAACAAAAAAATGTATGTTTTTATCACTAATTAGTTTGCGGATCATTGCGCTCAGCTCGAGCAAAACATTGCCAAAGTTCAAGAGCAGGCACGCGCTGATGCCGAACTAGATGACGGTTGGGCTGGCGAGGATTACAGTTATCATCGTACCAGCCGTTCAAGTACACCAGACAACGAATACATCGATGTGGAGGGTGTCAGTCATATGTCTGCCGCGTCTGGCGTGCATCGCAATACCGCAACTGCTGGCGAAATGTTGTTGCATCAGAATGCTTTACAGAATGTGGCACCGCCACGACATGGACCGGATGTGAAACGTGGTCGTGGCCGACCGCGCAAACAACGTGACCCCGTTGAAGAGGGTATGTTGTGCAAAATCATGTTCCATATTCATGTTTGTTCACCGCTAGATTGCTTTTTTCAATCGCTCTCATACAAATTTTCTAATATTACTAATACTATTTTACTAATAGCAACTATGTATAAAGTTCTGTTCAGCTCAAATCAATTTAAAACAGACTTAACTTTTGCTTGTACATATTAAGTTAGATTCTAATGCTGTTAAAATGCATTCGGTTGGTTTCGGCATCCTATCATACCTATTTGCATCTGCGCTTCACTCTCTCTCTCTATAACCTAGTCTGGTTTTCTCATCTGATTACTAATGTAACAAGAACTTTAATCAAAAAAAAAAACAAAAAAAAATTCAAATATATATTCGACACGTTTACCAAAGAGGGGTCAAAATCTGTAGCCATTACTGGCCAATTATGTTTATCTTTAAAAAAAAAAACAGGTAGAAATTTTTGAGTTTCGATGTTTTAGCTGCTTTTCCATGAGTTTTTCCAAATTTCAAGTTCGAACTTTACTAAAGCAGATAAAATATTTATATGTTTTCATCGCTTTCAATCTCCGTCACTATTCAAAAATCTAAAGGAAATATATTGTATATTGCTCATGTATGTACAATGCTTTCTAATGCAGTTGCTAAATGTATTCATGTTATTGACGACGATTTGTATTTATGTTATTTTTGTACGATTAACCATTTCCTGCAAGGAATATTTGTTGTTGACTGGTTTATTTTTTCTATTTGCTTTAAAAACAAAGAAATAAAATGATTGTTTTCGTAAAACCAAAGAAGCCATCAATATATAAGTGCCACCATGAAATCTTTTTATTTTATACAATACAAATGGTTTATAAACGTAACGTACAGATCTGATCAGATTGAAAACAAACTGCAACAACAACTCTTATTTTCTAGTCAAAGTACTGAATCCAGTTAAACGTGGTCGTGGTCGTCCGCGCAAGGATAGCCTAACTTCGAATTTTAATTCGAATACGCAAGTTTACTTTCTGGATGAAGGTAAGACTGATATAAATCTAACAACACAAGCACCCGCTACAAAATTTTACAAACAAAAAACAAACATTCAAACAAATCTTATTAAATGCACGTTGTACTTTCTTATTTGCCGGGCACAAATTTTATTTACATATTTTGTTCGAACCAACAAAAAACAAAAACAAAAACAAAAAAAAAAGCTAATAAAAAACACGAAAACGTTTCAATTATGTACTTATTTGGACCAGCGCTCGTATTACTACTTTAATTTTTCAAATATTCTCCCACTCTTTTGAATTTTCTGTTCTCCAGTTTATCTTTTCTTTTAGTTTTTTTTTTATTAATTTTCCAAAAACTAATACATTTTGGCTCGTAGTTATGTATCATTATTTTTAAATTATTTATTTTGATATTTTATTTATTTTTTTTTTTTTTATGTCATATATCATTAAAAGCTTTTATAATCGCAAATATGTATATAATATGCCAATACTTTGAGTGAAGATAATTTCTTTTTGGTTAACATACTATAATTTCCTATTAATTGGTGATTGGACAAGATTGGAACTACTTAAATTTAGAATAATGTATTTTATTAATCAGAGTTTGAAATGCTATGAGTTATTATAATCTTCACACGTAGTGTGAATAGTATCGCATTATAATTTTGTCCCGGATGTTATAACGCATTGAAGAATGGTTCCTTCATAGACCCCATAAATAATATATTTATGTGATCAGCTCGACGAGACGAATCGAACTAGCAGTGTCTGTCTGCCTGTATGAATCAACCCTAGTCGCTCAGTTATTTATTAAGATGTCGATATGAATTCGGGTATGGAGACTACTTCCTATGTTCCTAGGCTGTTTAGATGAAATACTTGTACACATATTCCAAAACTTCTTCCAATCTTCGAAACAATAGGTCGATTTTTACAATAATTTTTAGAGCCCTATGCAAGGTTTTTTTTTCTATATGAGAAATTCCAAATTCAGAAAACTATTACAACTATTATGCCAAGCCCACTCTCAGGAGTAGCCCCCACTCAAACCAATCTCCCACTTTTTTCCTTTTTTATAAAAAACTCTCATTACAATCGATATTAACTTAAAACTTGATATTGTTTCTTCTAATAGACGGAAGCTTTAGATAGCTATGAGCTACCCAGCTTAAAAATGGTTAAGACATGTGAGGAGTATTGATGATTCGGTTCTACCGAAGTTCACAATTTTTTTTTTTTTTTTATATAGCCAGCAAAAAAAAATATTTTGTAAGCAAGGGTATATTGGCTTTATTGAACTGTCTAAATGTATGCAACATAGAAAAATAAGCATTGGAAAGTCCATAAAGTATGTACATACATACATTCGTGATTATCACGGCAATACGAGTCGATCTAATCATGTTCGTCTGTATGTCTGTCGGAGAGAAAAGTTCTCTAACTAGAATAGACTTAGTAAAACTGAACTCGTGGTATAGATTAGAGATGGGTCTCCTTCGTCGCGGAGTGTGAGGGCCATCTGTCATTTAGTTTGTGCTCGATTTGAGATGTCAATTGGTAATAGAAATTTTTGCGAATTTTATTCATAAACTCAATCGCGTAAAGGTCGCTGAAGCCAAGTCAATTCCGGTTCCACATTCATAAAACTCATTGTATCTGATGATGGGGCATGGATTTACGAATATGACATGCAAACCAGTCAACAAGCTTCGGTAGTGTGAGGAAGTAACTTGATTTAAAAAAAAAAATTCTCTTATTTATTTTTTTTTTTCAAGCAGGTGACACATATGTGAATTATACTTCAATTACTTTTTCATATGTCGATGCTAGAAATTATCTGTGTTTAGATATGAGTGATTGAACATAAATTAGAATGAAAAATATGCCTTATGTGGGGCCTTTTCGTGTCTTTCGAGCCTTTGCGTGCATCTGAAGGCCCGAACGAAAAAAAACCGAATTAGATTTTGAGGCATGAAACCGTATTTTAAATTTCTAAGCAGAGACCCATGGGTTACAAAAAAGCCTAGCCCAGCCCATGTCCAACTCTAGTATAGTCTCTGTAGATGCCGTACTGGTGCAAGTGTAACTTGAAAGACATTCATTGCAATTTTTTTTGGAAATTTGTTATAATTTTATATTATATTATATTTTATTTTTTATTATAATATAGTATGATGACCAGATAGGTTACGTTAATCAGGCCTCTCGACACAGGTCGAGTTCAACCAGAGGCCAGTGGCCCATAGTGATGCATGTTGTCTTGCGTTTTTATTTGGCGGAAGGTATCTTAATTGATTTCTTTCTACGTGAGTAAATTGAACGTACCAGATCGTCCAGAAGCAGCATTGGCAGACATTCGAGGTCTTCAAAGAATAATTTCCAGAGAAATCGTGTGATTCTTCTTAGAAGTACAGTGCGGTCCCATAGAAGGTGCTGGATACTTTCCATATCCTCTTCATCACCACAGGTACAACAGAAATCCTGATAGAGAACATGCATCCGTTGGGCTACTTGGTCAATGGTACAGTGTCCTCTTAGAACTCCCGTCAACAATCTGATGCTGTTCTTGTTAAAGTGTATGAGCTTAGATATCCGCTTTGGTTGATATCCAGGCCAGATGGCTTTTGAGACATGACACCCTATGCACTCTCTACTCGCGCAGATTTTCTGGTAGTTCTAGTTACTACTGAGAGAATCTCTTGAAAAGGTCTATGAATATCCGTCACATAAATATTACGGAAAATAATTTTAATGCAGTGCAACCGGCGGAAGTACATGGTAGTATGGGCAATACATCCCACTCGAAACAAATTGTTGCGGATATTGTTGACGTTTCTCAAAATTGAAATTTTGAGAATATTTGGAAAAATTTGTATGAAATGGTTCAAAAATTTAAAATTGAGAAATCGAAATTATCAAGACAGCGTAAACTGCCCAGACGATTAGTATTACGAAAATCAAATGTATTAATATATTACGAGTATATACATACATACTTTAAGAACTCGATTTGACACTGAATCAGCTAAATTTTGGAAGTCTTTAAAGAGTTGCACTATTGGTAAGTCCTCGACTTCAAGAAGATTAACATTATTTCTTAGGGATTTAAAAACGTGGAGGGGATGACGGTAAACGATTACCGTGGGAAAATGTACGTTACATGAACTTTGTTTCTAAATTGATGCGATTTCATCTGTTAATAATTACAATTCTGGGGTCTTCGTGGTTCAATGAAAACAATTTTTTAATTCTGCGTCGAGTAAAAATTATTTAATATTTACTACTGTGCAAATTCGACTGAATCATGTGGCCATACTTACTCGGATTCCGTCGATAAACTCGATTTGGATCTTTCATCGATAAAGTTTATTGATCGTAATAACTAACGGTCGGCTGTTTTTGTCCTGCAATGATTTAATTCAAAAATTCTGAGCTAGAAAATACATTGTTATTATTGAATACATTGAATTAATTCCTTGGAATCTAAGCGCCGATTATTACAAACTAATCAAGCAATAATTCCCTTGGCACGCTTTCGCAATCTATCGAAAGTAGAATTATACCGTTTGCTATACATTTTCAAAAGATTTTCGATCTCATCTAGCCTGTAAATTGCAACTACTGCCGTCTTTTATCAATTAAAAAACTACTAGTACAGGAGAAGCTAAAGCGTCGCCAGGAAAATATTTGTTTTAACTGGAGAATGAATACTGTTAAGCCAGGTTTGTCCATGAAACCACACTGTCGCCCTTTGAAAATATCGAGGGCAATGTAATGAGTAAAAAAATCTCCATAAATTTAGTAAATATTTCTTCCTGGTGAGGATTACCCCTAAAATTTAAAGCACTTAAATAAATTCTCATACGCTTTTTGGGAGTAATTTGTGCGCGCTGAACACGAAAATCATACTGATTTTTTTTCGGTAGGGCTGTTTACCTATATAACGGTGTATTTGTGTTTTTCGATTTTACTTAAACCAGAGTCACCAACAAGCAAACACGTTTATTTTTTATTTTTGAAGTGATGCTTTTATTTATTCATTTTTAATATAATAAAACATATTCATATAAGTATTTGGCATGGATTTCGCCCTTTGGAGGTTTGTGGATAATTTTGTTGCGCATGAAATTATTAGAAAGAGTTACATTAAAATTTAAAGGAATGTAAAATTAGAAAAAATGTAGACATATCGATCATCTGTCCATTCATCCTTTATGTAAAAGATAGAAATATTCTGTTAAAGATACAGCTATCAAACTTGAATATTTAGACTAAATGTCTGAAACATAGCCAAATTCATTTTTCTAAAGGATTTTTATAAAACCTTCTTTGTATGTAGGATATAAGAAGTAAGTAGTCATCAATTATTACCTTGCCTATGGATAAGAAAATCGTCTAAAACGGTCTATCATGTATAATAACTTTGACAAAATTGAGCGAAATCCGTTGTAAAATGTTTATAGCCAATATTTCAAAGATTGATGCAATGGGATGCAGACAAACTCAGAGACAGACGGAAATACATGGCTAGATCGAATCGTATTATCTTTCTAATCACGATTAGATATACTTTATTGGATCTTCAATGTTTTGCGATTCGTTTTAAACATTGTGACTAAGCTATAGTACTATTCACAATATGTGTGAAGAGTATAAAATATCAATACAATTTTTTTTTTTCGATTTAAACGTTTAAATAAAAACGTATAGTACATCGATTGACCTCACATTCATCATCCTTGCCTCCTAACATATATGGAAAAAAAACTTCATAACGCATTAAAGGATGCACCGTATGTAAAGTACATGTATATTCTTGATCAGATATATATTCTGGTCAAGACAAGCCGATCTAGGACTTTTTTTTATATTTAGCTGAATGCTGGTTTTAAGCTAAGCCGCCCACATTTTTGGGTATCATTCCATACAAACCTATCGCCCATTTTTGTGCTTTTGTATGAAAAACTTCTTTAGTTAAGTCAATATCAGCTTGTCATTCGATGTGGTGGCTTTTATGGATAGTCTCTTCACACACAAATGTATTAAAACTCGTCTCATGTCCACTTTTTGGAGTAGTTGATACACAAAATAAATAAATAAATACGTTTTGGAATACGTTTTGAAACTCTGGAAGAATGAATGGAATTAAACTTATCGGGTTTTCTTGTTAATAATTAAATATAATCATAACCATATTATGGCTGTTGTATGCAATTGCGTTTAATAAATTTTTTATATTGAAAGTTTCTTAGTTTTAATATATGTACATAAATATGAGATTGTTCTCATCTCGCCTTAATCTCAGAGACTAAAATAGCAAGATTGACCAAATTTTTTATGTAGACTCACTAGTTCTACGATTATACGCATGTCTTATTTATATTGCAGTATAGTATCTGAGGTAATGTTTTATTTGCAGTTAGATAAGTCACGAAACCAATTATTTATTTGTGAAACTATTAACTCAGCGTTTATTCGGTTAAATTTTCGATGTACAAAATATTTATTTGCAAGAAGACATGCGTATAAACATAGTCTATTTCAATCCACGCAAATGAATACAGCACGAAATGGTTCACAGCTTCCACAGTTCACGCAAATAATTCATTTTAAAGTAAAGGTCCCTTCACTGTTCACTGGATCTAAAGATAATAAGCGCCTGAAATACGAAAAGTAGGCCAATATGATAATTTGCGCCATTTCTTTGAGATACTCGTATTATCTCACAAAGCAAATATTGTGGAAGTTGAAAATATTTTTTGAACAAATAAAAACTACCAAACTTAACGACTACCAAAAACCCTGCAGCCTTGCTAATTTAAACCTATGCAGACTTTGATATTTTAAGTTAAATAAAAGGAAAAAAAACATAAACTTCGCTTTAATACTCTTTACACTTGCTCTTTTAACTTGGCAACGTTGTTGTTGTACTTCAGTTCTTATATCAAATGTTTACTGATGCAAATGTACAATACAATTTCAACATTATGAATATTATCATTACTTTCAAACCCATATTTTAAAGATTAAGGGCAAAGGGCGGATATTAACCCACAAACACTTGGTCATACAGGGAAACAGACAGACGGACAGACAGGAAAACAGACAGTCGAACATTTCTTGATCGACTTGTCTTGTCGAATATATATAGTTTATGGGGTCTTTAAGGCGTGGGAAACTAAATATAGAATAGTATATAAAATTTTTGTATATACATTCGCACAAACTTATTATACCCTTGTCCCTTTGGGTACAGGGTATAATAACATTATTCTCTCATCGCTCATTATTATATAGCCATGGCATAGAAAAATTCTGAAAGTAATCACTTAAATTGTTGGTATTACAGCAAAATTATAAGTTTAATAAATTTAAAGTAAACTTTTTTTTAGCACATAATCACATATTCTACTTATTTCAATATTTAGTTTCTTTTATGAATATTTTGTGTTTATTCAGAGTTATTTTTATTAATTAAGTTTATTATAAAAAATATTCACAGACTTACAATGTTCAACCGATGATGACGAGGATGATGAATTTCAAGAGGTATCCGAAGATGAGAACACGGCCGCCAACATTTTGGATCAGGGCGAACGGATGCAAATGTCATCTTCGCTTGAGAACGTGGATTACATTGACACATCGCACATTAAAACTGAAATGAAAATGGAGCCGCAGCAAGATGCAGGTGTGTACACGATGTCGACAATGCGATTTGGCGGAATCGTTGATGAAGAAACCAAATTATTTCAAGATAATAAGAAAAACTGTTTGACTAATATGAATATTGTACTTGAATTTGTATCTGCCCACAACTAATTCTTTTTGCACTCCCTCTTACGAATTCCAAAGAGGATCAACCATGTGAAGATGACAGCCAACAGGTGGCTGAGGCAATGGTGCAGTTGAGTAGTGTTGGCTACTACGCTCAACAGCAGCAAGGTTATTTATCTACATACATAAATGTATTTGTATATATGTGTACATATACGGGCTTACTAATCAACAGAGTAGAGTTGACTTTTCTGAATAGTGTTTATGAAATTTGGGGAAATTGTCGACTCTACATTGTTTATTAGTAAGGCTGTATCGGTGTTTTCTTTTCATGCCCTTCACACATAGAGTTAAAAAGAGAATTATCAGTTTATGGAACGTTTTTAATGATGTGAAATTGAAGTTTTGCAACACAATAAGTAAATATTTATATGCATTTATAATCAGTTAAATGGGACAATTCATTTTAGCCATCGTTCGTTTGGAAACCATCGGAAAATAACTTTGTATGTAGATACATGTAGAAATGGACATGCCACGCCTATTAGAACACAAAGCTTGTTTATTATTTGAGCTGAAAACTTGAGGTTTAGATGCTCTTAGCCATAAATAAGAGCGGTGGTGCTACGAACGATATTAGAAAAAATAGTTGTCTCAAATTACTACAAGACTGTTGAATAGAAGCGACATGATGGATATGTTGTCGAGTCACTAGTATTCTCATTTTATAATAAATTTTACATCAACTACAAATTGATAAATAAATTATAAATTGAGTATTTGGCTGCTTCCTGGTTCCATCAATATATCCGATTAGCAAATTTATAATTATTCAATGCCATTATATCTAGCTCTAGAACATTCTTTATAATTTCGATAACTCCCGGTGCTCTCGTATTCACTTACTTTTGCGTTTACGTTTTCAGCAAATATTTAATCAGATTTTTTTAAATTTCATTGAGTTTGTTGTCACTTTCAGTAAAAGTTGGTTTAATTTTGAAGTAAAATTCAAGGTTACAAGATGGACTTGTTCCTAATAGTGTCAATATAATGTAGTTCCAGACATGTTCACTATACATATACTTGTACGTAAGAATCCTTATCCTGACAGATTAACTGATTCTTGGATTCAATTATCATCAACGCAAAGCGGAAATCGCTCATGCTAGAGAGTAATTTTCCGGACAGTTTCCTTTTATGGTCTAAGTGCTCACTTAGGCGGGGTTTTGGGAAATTTCCTCCCTAAGGGGGTCAACGGTTATATGGACAATTTTTTTTCCAACCGATCGTCCTCAAACTCAGTTCAAACATGTTCTCTATACAACAAAAACAAAAAATTGAACATTTTACAGATTTTGGAAAATACTACGTTCAATGGGGGAAAAGGTTTATACGTTTATTTATTTCGGTTTCGGTTCTCACTTTCGGGAAGATTTTGCGAAAGTTAATTCGATACAATTGTAAAATTCAATCACAAAATCAATCTCATACGTGAAAAATTTGCCATTATATCAAATTCGCTTTCGCAAAGTTTTCCCCGAAAGTGTGAACGGGAAAAGGCCTGATAAACTATAATTGATAAGAAAACTCAAATTTATTACTAATTATATTTGAAAAATGGAGGAGGATGCCGAAGTGGCGCTTTGGAATTTCAAAATTTAGTTGTGAAACTTCTGATTATCATGCAATGATACATGATAATCAGAAGTTTCACAACTATAATTGTACATTTTGCACTATGGGTAAAATTAATACTTTTTGTGGCATAAATGAATAATTTAAGGACACAGTGAACGAATCTAGTGTAATGACCGCATTATATGCTGCGTGTACATTCTTTCATTTTAAAATTTTAAATTTATTTCAACATAAAGATTGTAATATTCAGCAGGAGTTGTCAGAGACCCCATGAAATATACATACATATTCTTGAACATGTCTGTCTAGTTGGATGTGCGTGTGTGAGTGTAAGTGAATACAGAAACTAGTCCCTCAACTTTAATATGTTTTCTTTTCAAGTCGGTGTTCCCCGCCCACTATTACGGATAGCCCCACACAAATTCAACGCCAGCTATGTGGTTTTTGTAGCTAACTTTCTTATATGTTCAGCTAAGCACTTATAATACGTAGTGAAGTATTTAGGTACGGGTGAAAAGAATTACATAGTGATATATTATAAATACCGAAATGTTTGTGTATCAAGGCACTTTAACATATATCCCATATTTTGTAAGTTGAATTCGTTGTTGTCTTGCGTTTTCCTACTGTGTATCCTTGTGGAACAAGCCTACTAGAGTCTCATCAATCCTTTTAGAAATGTGAATAACTATGAGTCTAAAGTGTACAAACATGGTAAAGACAATAATGAAGACGAATAGTGGGAGGGTAAACTCCATACAAACTGTCACTTTTGAAAATTGTGTGAAGGGTTAAATAGATTCGGATTTACCGAAGTTAACATTTTCTTCTGTTTTTAATGAACGCTCTAGTTCATATTCTTGTTAGAATTCAAACGTAATTGTATCATAAGAATTTAGATACATTGTTTATCATGTTATTTGTTTATTTTTGTTTTTTTTTTTACATACCACATTTTAGATGAATCTATGGATCTCGATCCCAACTATGATCCTTCAGATTTCCTGGCAATGCACATTCGCGACAAGAATAGTGATCACGGCCCTTCGCAGCTTGCACAGAGTTTCTCCGAATTCCTGCCAGATAGTGAAAACGACAACGGGCAATTTATCACAACGAACAATGGTTTGGGTGCAATGCAGCCACCTACTTTACAGTCTGAGGATGAGCCAATGCCATCGCTTAACATGCCCAACACTAACGACAATGTTGGCGTTGGCATTGACGATGATTTGGATATTTCTGAGAGTGACGAAGAGGACGATGCGCCCGGCCGAGTACGTGTCAAGAAGGAAATTTTTGATAATGAAGGCGATGAACCAAATCAACAGTCTATGCAATCGTTTCTCATGAATGCGCCGTCCTTGGACGACTCGCAACATCACCAACAGGAGGCGGAGATTCAGCAGCTCCCGCACCAACAACAACAACAACAGCAGCAGCAACAACAACAACAGCATCAGCAACAACAGCCTCATGACGATAATGAGGACGACGGCTGGCTTATTTTTTAGTTTTTTATTAAATTGTACGTATGACTAGTTTTAAGCGAAAATATGAATGTATCAAAATAAAATTGTATTGATCAATCATAATCACTGTGTAATACCATTAACCTAAACGTTTTTATTGTACATTAAATGTTTTTTTATATACGAGTATTTTGTATATATTAGTGCAAAGATTTTATATTTCATTTGATCAACCAATAGCGGAGCTTTAAATCTGTGTCCTTTGGCAGTAGCGAAGAGCGGTAAAAGGATCATACAAATTTGCATCCCTCCATTAGCTTCAACGCCACGGCCTTAAGAAATCAATTTCCGCTAAAGGTGTTTACCGCCCACACATTTGTTTGTCATACATACCAATTATAATAGGTTTCAAACTCAGTAAGTGTCGATATTTATTTCCATTTGTGACATTTTTCTTTTTATCCGTCACCGCTTCTAATCGTCTTCTTGGCTGAAAATAGTAGACGCAAATTTCCAAAAACGAATTGAATGTTATTTCGTTAGAAAAAATGTTCTCGAAACTATAAAAAATAATGTGTTGCTTGTTTGAAATACGAAAAACGAATGCCTTTTTTTTTGGTAATTTTGTACACATTTTATAAGAAATGTCATTTGGTCTAGGAAACAAAATTTGAATTCAGAGAAATCACGTTAGCATTGAATTTTTTTGAAAACAAGAAAGAAGGCTGCTGTCTATTGTGCACACCTACGAGATACCCTGTACCCAGCCTTAGGATAGGATTTTTGGACGGTTGATTTGTATGGAGGCTGTATTCTAAAGTGGTCCGATCTGAATTTATATAGGATATATTGTTGCGATAGATATACGAGCCACCCACTCCAATTTTTGTGTTTCTTGGGTAACTAAAACTTTTCATACAATAATCTGGAAAATGCGGAATAGATTTTGTAGTTACCCTTATAATAAATTTCATACACTCTTACTGAAAAAGGATTAGGAAAGTCTAAATATTCAACAACAAGGTGGACTGAAACGAACCATGTCCCAGTAATGGCATGGTACAAAAGTGAAAAGAGAATTGGGTGAAATCCTTATTTAGCTATATGGCCGAAACTTATATGAGCGAAATACACAGCGAAGAGTAAATAAAAAAAAAGTACTAAACATACAAAAAGAATTAACTTCATTGCATGGTCGCATCACTAATCAAATGAACGTACGGTTGGAAAAATTAAAGAAGTTGCTGCACTTCCCGGAATTCCGAACATTATGTTTTTTATAATTCTGCTATTCACTAGTTCTGACTGAGTAGATACTTCCCTAGTGAACAAAGGTATTAGCCATGACTGATAACTTGCAATAAAAAATACATTTTTTTTTATCCTGTACCCCAAAGGACAAGGGTAGACGTTTGTGCGAATGACCCCAAAAGTTTTTTTTTTTTAACTTTGTTTTATATATTTACAATCTGTTTAAACAACAATAAGTAATAATTTGGATAAATAGTGATAGTGTCGCGTAGTCGCCTGAATTCGATAATTGTGCCGCGATAGGATTTGATAGGATAGTAGACGTGTTCTGTATTTACTGCTGAAGTTTTTTACATATTTCCTCAAATATTGTTGGAATTTTTAAATCTTGCTGTATTGTTGTATTACTTACATACCAAGGTGCAATTACGCATAGTCGAAGGAGCTTCGATTGCAATCGTTGTATTATTTCTATGTTGGTTCTTGCTGCTGAGCCCCATTATTTGACTCCGTACGTCCAATTTGGTTTTATTATAGCTTTGAATATAAGAATTTTGTTCTCTAACGTTAGAGTTGACTTATTACCCAAAAGCCAATAAAGTGTCCTAAGTCGCAAACCAAGTTGCTTTCTTTTTGTAAATATGTGACAATGCCAAGTCAAGCGTCTATCTAGATATATACCAAGATACTTTGCTTCATCTCTCTGTGGCAGCTGGCAGTAGTTTAGATAAACAGGAGGACATGTACCTTCTCTAAGGGTGAACCCTTGTCTAAGGGTGTATCGATTCCTGTTCATTTATTTTGATACTCCATTTATCAAGCCAAACGTTTATCTCATTTAGGTTATCTTGAAGGTTGCGTGCTGTTACGTGTCATCGGCAAAGGTTGCAGTATACGCATGCGGAGACAGCGGTAAAACGGATGTAAATAGTGTATACAATATTAGTCCTAACACGCTACCTTGAGGAACGCCAGAATTTATTTCAAATAAATCAGTGAACTCATCTTTAATTTTGACCATAAAGAATTTATTTTTCATGAAGGAGTTCAAGATTTTGAATGCATGAAATGGAAGAAGTATTTTGAGTTTGTACATAAGTCCAGGGTGCCACAATTTATCAAAGGCTTTTGAGACATCTAGCAAACACGAGGTGCAGTATTCTTTGTTTTCGAGAGCAGTTTTTACAAATTTGTATACCCTGTTAACTTGTTCGATCGTGGAGTGGTACTTTCTGACAATAGGACCAAGTCTGGACAAAAATAACCTTTCGAATATTTTGGAAGAAGGCTTAACGGCCTATATGAGTTTACGCCTTCTTGTGGTTTTCCCAGTTTTGGTATGGCTATTATCTGTGCAAGTTTCCATTAACTATTAAAATGGTCACATCGCTGGATTGCATTAAATATTTGTGTAATAATATGAAAGCCACCCGCCGGGAGTTCTTTAAGTGTTTTACCAGTAATTAGGTCATAGCCAGGCGCTTTTTTATCGTTCCCCTTTAGTATTTCTTTTTTTACTTCGCTTAGGCAGAAGTTTTTTAGTGGTACATCGATTTGTAGCGAAGAGTCTAAGAAATTAAGTATTTCCTGGTCAGCGTCTATATTACTGATTTTAAAAGGCTGAAAGACATCTGCGAGATGGCCCGCAAAGGTTTCTGAACTATCTCGATTATTTGTGGCCTATGTATTGTTCCTTCTCTTAATAGGTGTGTTGCTTGACCTATGTTTCTAGTGGCCTTCCATAGTGAGTAGTCAGTCGCTTGTGTTGGGGAAAGATTTGCAATATAGCTGTTGAATTTGTTACTTCTACGTTCTTGAAGCGTATATTTCAGAGTCCAAGCTGCTTTGTTAAGCCTCTTCTTGTCTATGGGGTTCCTGATTGTTTGCCAAATTTGCCTTAGCCTGCGTTTTTCCTACACAAGAGATGCCATCGCACTGTTGACTTTCGTATGTTTATTTGATTCAGCATCAACTGACGTAGCGCACCAGGCCGCTTGCTGGATGATGTTTGTGAGATGTTCTACAGCATTGTCTATGTCCATTTGCGTTTTGTGTGGAACATTTGATGCTAACGTTTCATTAATGTTATGGAGTATTGCGGGTTTTTGTGTAGTAGTAGGATACATGCTAATTTTTGCAATGATTGATGACTGAACTGAAGACAGGTCGAACCAAGATTCTGCACGGACGAGATTTTTTGGTATTGCTTTAGCTATAAAAAAGTCAATTAGATCCGGCAGCTTGTTCATGTTGAAATGTGGAATGTGTTGTTTGCATTCAATACGCTTATAAGTTCGCTCCCTCTAGATGTTATTAGCCTTGAACCCCATTGTGAATGCTTTGCATTGGAATCGCCACCAGCTATAAGCCTATTTATAATAACTGCTGTACCGCCACGAGCAGTGCCAGCAGGGTGGTTGGTAGTATAAATATTGTACTTTGGTATACGTACAGAACTCCTGAACGTAAGGTGCTTTTCCGATATTAACATAATATCTACATTTTCTTCTGCCAAGAATAGCTTGACTTCATGGATGTGCTGTGAAATCCTATTAGCGTTCCAACTGACTATATTTAACATGTTCTTATGGTTGAAATGACAGTTGTGAGCAAATTAAGTATCGTACTCATTTGCTCCATTAGTGACTTCATTCCCCCAAAAGTATTTAAGATTTAGCTATGTCAGTCCGTCCGTCTGCATGTGTGAGGCAGCAGGAACTATAAGAGGTAGAAACATCAAACGTGGACACTTAGATTATCCTTGACCGCACGCAGATCTCTTATATTAAATTTTTCGGTAATTTCAGCCGAATATGCCGACTTTTTAAAATCTGCACACATCTACATTAGCAAGGCTATTTCGTAGTCTTGATCACAACCCTGTTACATCTTTACTTGGTTGTTTTTTTCTTTCTTTCTATTTTTATAAAATTTCATTTGAATATAGTTTTGTTAAATTTTATCAATTTAAAAAAAAATTTACTCTGGCGGAGAAAGCTGATATGGAACCAGCTAACAGGCATCCAACTCATCGATTTTCTGAATCATAGACTTTTATCTGCATTCGCAAAGACAAAAATAATTTTTTTTTCTTTTATAATCTTAATGTGACTCTCTGCCGCACAACCGAGAGCTAGTGAGTTTAATAGTCCGCGGTAATTCAGTGCAGAACTATTGAATTTACTGGTGAAGGCTCCTGCTAATAAGAATTGTGCTAATAAGAAATTTTGCTAATAAGAAATTTTGAGTAGTTTCTTATGAACTATTGCTACTCGCAGTGTGAAATGGTGTTATTACCTTTTCTGAAAGTTTTGTAACGCATTAAAGGAGCCATCGTAGACCTCTTAAAGTTTATATATTCTTGATCAACACGTCATGACAAGTCGATCTTTTTGGCATAAATTGTTTATATATATATGGTTGAAAGCCGGTATTTAAGCTTCTTTTGGTCTGAATTACATAGAGTATCCATACTGATATGTCAATAACTTCAAATGCCTAGTCACGCGATCAATGTCCTCTACCGATGCTGGACCGATAGCCAGCACAGTCTTCGAGTTGGGTTCGATCTGTGTGCGACCGGCGTCGCGTATTAGACAGGTGTTCAGCTTAGATAAGCCCCATACGCCCACTTTTGTATGAAAAACATCTTTATTTAAGTCAATATCAGCTTGAAATTTGATATGGATGGATTTCATTCATATGCATATACCAAAGGGCGTGTCCCGTCTCCTTTTCGAGGTAGCCCTATACAAACCTATCTCCCAATACTGTGTCTGTGTGAAAAACTTCGTTAGTTAAGTGAGTAATATGTTTCTTTAGTTAAATCAATATTAGCTTAACATTTCGAGAAGCCCGTCCCGCGCCCTTATACGAATCCACAACCCACTTTACAATACCTTTAAAATTTCATGGGAATGGTATTATAGCTTAGGTTGAACCAAAGTTTTTTTGGTTTTGCTTCTTTGGGTCGTTTGAGCAGTTCAAAATATTAAAAGCTTAGACAGTTTTGCAATCAACATCTTTTTAAAATTCGAAATAGCTGAAATATACCATTTTACTTTCAAAATGTGCGAATGAGAGCTGTACAATTGTTCAAGTTGTAAGAACAAATCTGCTATACTGTGGAGCATCGAAAAACTGTTGCTTCAAAAAAATTTGTGATAATTTCTTAGACTATATTGTCTCGCCGAGCTGATCTCGTTTTGGTGATTTTTCGGGCTGTCTTTCTTTTGAAATTTAAACACACACAATATAAGCAGCTCCAAATATTTTTGTGCAAATTAAAAAATCAGGAAAATACGTTAGTTTTGGTAGTAAACAATAGTAAACATACATTGATGAAAAGTAATCTGTTTACAAATATTAAAATATGGCATGTTTGAAACCAAAAATATTTCTGGATAACTCAGTGTATCAGTACGAAGTATTTTTACAGATTAGTGTTTAGTGTATGCATTAGAAGCAAACATGTCCAGTGGAAGAGATCCGATACTACCCCAATATGAGGTAAAACATATAATTGGGTTTCAATGAACAATAAAAAAAACATACTTTGGATGTTGTCGACGCTAATCGCCGCCGTTTCTAAACAAATTTAATAGCTAACTTTAAATCAATTTTGTTTCGTGCACAACAATAATTTCATTCGTTTACAGTCAGTGAGTACACCAAAGCTCCTTTGTAACACATAGTTCGATTGATTTATATAGTGCGGTATACACAGACCGACAGTCGCCGAACTGAACACACAATCCTCGAGAACGCAGTTTGGTTTACAATAACTTCAAATGCCCAGTCACGCGATCAATGTCCTCTACTGATGCTGGACCGATAGCCAGCACAGTCTTCGAGTTGGGTTCGATCTGTGTGCGACCGGCGTCGCGTATTAGACAGGTGTTCAATTGGTGGTGTTCAGCGGCGCGTTTAATAGCCATAAGTTCTGCTTCGCTCTCCACTTTGAGCGCAATCTTCGCACAGCCAGTATTCTCCCAGGCACGCACTAATCGCGGTGTACGCGTTACTGCACGCTGATAGGCACCCACCGCGCCATGGCCACATTGTGCGGCAATTTTCCCTTTGCCCATCTTTAAATCATTACGGACAACAAGCACCATTTTGTAATTGTCGGCGATACTGGAAAATAACTGAGACAAAGGAGTACGTATTACATTTGAAATCTATGAATCAACAATTATTTTCAAAGCTTTTCACTACTTACACGCTCTGCTACAGAGGAGGAGGACGCCTCATCGCCCTTTCCGCCGGCAATTTCGCCACCGGAATTTCTGTTGCTGGCTGCCTCGGCTCTTTTGGCTGCATATTTGTAGCCTACAAAGAATGACAGCATCACAGCGATGCCGTTGATGACCTGCGTCGTGTCCAAAATTTTGTCGCCCATGGCACACTTTCTTCGCTGTGGAACTTAATACTATAAACACTCGAACATCAACTCTCGCAATGAAGGCCAATTCTGAAACACGATTTTCGGTGGCTTCCGCGCAAATGACAAAGAAGAAGAATAAAAAAAAAATAGCAGCTGAGAACTATCGAATGGTCTCATCGGATTTTGTCTAATTTTGGTATATTATTCGCATAGTGTCACCAAATACACAAAATTTAGCCTAAATTTTCATATCTCGCAGCACGGTGTAAAAAAAAACAGCTAACATATTTGTTTCTTAGTCAGTTCCAAAGTAAAATTATAA
This sequence comes from Leucophenga montana, assembly GCA_035044765.1. NCBI lineage: Eukaryota > Metazoa > Arthropoda > Insecta > Diptera > Drosophilidae > Leucophenga > Leucophenga montana. The sequence continues at coordinate 2,050,119 of JAWNNQ010001873.1, forward strand.
CATAAAACATTCCACAAAATTCGGCTACCAACAGAAAATACCTATAAAATAAATAACAAAAAGATAAAGAATTGGGATAATCAATACTAATTGCTGCCCTGATTGCGGTCAATCGCCGCATGATACTATTCATTTGTTCAATTGCCCGTCCCATCCGACACAATTGAGCCCTTTAGGCCTCTGGTTACGACCAGAGGATATTGCTTTTGTCCTATACCTTGACACCTGAGGTTTCATTTCGGTCTGTCTTTCTCTTACTTTCACAAATTGCATTGCACTACTACATTCATTTCATATATAATAAATTGTGTATATATAATTTCCTGATACAGCTCTCACGAAGCTGTTACAACAACAACCAACAGAAAATTAAAAACTTAATTTTTCAGAAATTTCAAAGCAAAAAAGGACGATATGTTAGGGTGAAGGACCAGTATTACTAATCCACAACAGTGGCAATGGTAACTCTGAAACAATCTGTTTATATTAAAATATATATAAATAGGGGAAAACTATAATAGTTTTTTGCAAAGCTTAAAGAAAGCATTGAAGCTCCATCAAAAATTTCTTTAAATTTTAATTTAACCCTTTGTAATTATTTAATGCGCATCAAAATTATCCACAACCCTCCCTCTATCCAATGTACAGCCGCCAAAAAGAGTCAAATTCATGTCAAGCACTAATTTGAACAAATTTTATTATATTAATAAATTATTATTCTAAACACCCTATTTCAAACAGCGTACTTCAAAAAATTAAGTACTGAAGTAAAACACCAACGTTGACGAGCAAAAACAGTATAGAGTATTAAAGCTTCGATTCTACCGAAGTTAACGGTTTTTCGGTTTTTTTATTTACTTTAAAGTCTGCATAAGATTGCATTGACAAGGATGCATGGTATTTCGTAGTAGTGAATGCACGATTGATATATTACAGTTTGTTTCGCTGATTTTAAGAAACTTCTTAAATATACATATAAATATACATATGTATCTATGTATCTTTAATGTCGTCCTTAATGCGATGCAAACTTTCCGATAAACTGATAATAGCCTTTTCAACACTTTGTGTGAAGGTTACAAAAATACTTTTCACTATTGATTAAAACTGTGTGAACAAATTTTATTATTAGTTGTGTATTCTGTCTCTGAAAATATTGTTTGATTATTTATAAAATATATATTTTTAAAATACTAAATTCTTCGGAAAGAGAAGGCTTTTCCGTAAACTGGCGCTGCGTGGAACTGCTCTACGGATCAATATGCATTTGTGTATTGTAAGGAGTTCATTTACGTGGGCAACAAGCTCATTTGCGGGCCAATACCCTAAGGACAAGATAAAAGTCCAAAACGTGACGCGCGGAGAAGACTACATTTGTATAAATCAATCTAAGCCTACTCCTCGGAGCGCACTGATTTTAAAACTCATAATCTCTACGTTTTTGAGAGATGATACTCCTCCGACGACGAAGGTTACCTGGCTCTGATGGTACACACCCACGTCGCCCTGGAAGATCGCCGTTTAAGCAACAACGTTTAAAGGCATGGCAGCCGATTTTGACAGCGCGTTCTTTGCTGCCATCCTTTTTCATCATTGGCATAGTGTTTATTCAGATCGGGGTCATACTGTACTTGCTCAGTGTATCCAAAGAAGTGGAGGTTGACTACACCGATTGTACTGCTTCGCAGGGGGCAAACAACAGTGGAACCTGCAGTGAGATATTGTCCAATTCCGTCGGCGGCAGTTGTGAGTGTCAGGTGCCAATAAAAATCGACGAAGATTGGAAGGGTGACGTGCATATGTACTATGCGCTCGATAACTTCTACCAGAATCATCGCTTTTTCGTAAAGTCTCGAGATGACTTTCAATTGTTGGGGAGGCTGTCAAAAACAGTGGACGAAAATTGTCGCCCATATGATTATACGGATGATAATAAACCAATAGCCCCTTGCGGCGCCATTGCCAACTCGCTATTCAATGACACTCTTACGCTTAGTTATCAGGGCGAGGAGGTGAAACTGCTAAACACTGGTATTGCCATAAAAGAAGTCGGCAATCGGGCATATAAAAATCCATCGGGTGACTTACAAAAAGAGCTCAGCGCTTTTGCTAAGCCGAACAATTGGCAGAAAGAACTTTACGAATTGGATACAGAAAACGCAGATAATAACGGTTTTCAAAATGAGGAGTTTCGCACGTGGATGAGACCGGCACCATTATCGAGCTTTCGGAAGCATTATCGCAGACTCGATCAAGACGGGCTGAAGGCTGGTGATTATATTCTAAAAGTAGTTTACCAGTTTCCGGTGCATGCATTTTCTGGTCACAAGAAAATGATTCTGGCAACAACCAACATCTATGGTGGAAGTAACGATTTTCTCGTTATTAGTTTCATAGTTGTAGGTTTCATTTATGCCACATTGGGCGTAATACTTCTACTTATTCATATCCGCTGGTACAAAGTTAATGAAGATCTAATTGCAATTAGCTCTAAAACGGGTCTGTCACGCGCTGCGGGTAGGTCAAAGTTTAGCCTGCGAAGGGTCTAGCGTTAAGCTGCCATCTAATTTTAAGGAAAAAGTTATTGTAATCTAATAAATTTCAGAATTCCGAAAATATTTCAAGCTTTGTTGTGTCATTTAAATTTACACAAGGATTCTTTTCCAAAATACTGAAACCGACTCAAAACTTTCTTTAAATTTTAATTTAACACTTTGTAATAATTTCATGCGCATCAAAATTACCCACAACCCTCCCTCTATACATTGTACAACCACCAAAAAGATTCAAATTAATGCCAAGCACTAATTTGAACCAATTTTATTAAATTAAGAAATGACTATTCTAAACATTCTTTAAAAAAATTAAGTACTGAATTAAAACACCAACGACTAACGAGAAAAATAATTATTTTATATAATTATTTTTTTAATATATTTATTAAAAATCAAGCTTTTTTAAACACTTACGTCTCAGTGCCATTCACTATATTCAGTGGCGTATAGAGCTGTTCACATTTTCAACATACTAATATTTTCTTTATTAACTATTGGAATAAAATTCGTGACTCCACTATAAATTATTTTTTTTAACGTTGAGCCTTTAAATCGATTGAGAGATATTTATATATTTCAAATTCCAAGTTTGATGTGTTTTACACTAAAACTTTATTGTCCTGAACTATTTTTATTACGCGTTCTCCACAGATATTACCATGGTGATGGTTTAAAATTGCGGAATCTTATTTACACAGTGTTTTAAAAACTAGTTCCGTCGTTTTTTTTTTTGTCTTAAGCCTATTTAAGAGTTTCAATAAAATATTGTGGTAGAACGTCAATTTTTATACAATGACTGTTTCCAGTAAAACTATTTCAGTGCGCAAGTGTATCATGTTACCTTTGAATCTTACTTTAAAATGAAAAAAAATTCTACTGAAAGTGATAACATATTCAATGAAATGTAAAAAATCTGATTGAATCTTTATTGAAAACGCAAAACACTCAAACACTCCCAACATACACATTCAAAGCAGCACCATTCCGTATTTTTTATTCGTCGCTGTGATTATGACTTTCAGTTGCTCGCATTATGATTGTCAGTTCGTTTTGAGCGCAAAACAATGAGCCCAGCAGAACTAATCGCTAACTGATTTATGATTACTGATTACTATTTTAACTATTCGAACATCATGTATTTACAAGGGAACAAAAACTAACAAAAGTATTCCACGAATGAGTAATCAACCTTAGCTGAACGCCACCAATAATTTCAATGGTTTACAGTGGAAAAATAAAAATGTGGTGCAATTTTTGTGAGCTCTTTACTTTTTGCTGCATAAAAATCGTTTTTTTGTTTTTACTCGCTGCATACTGACATAAATCAGATATAAATATTCAACACAATTACTTTAATTATTAATAGAAACATTTTTCATTTTGACACAAGTGTGATTTAAGATAAAGTTAAATTTTTTTTTTAATTTTAAAGTTGGCTTAAGGTAGAATCACCAAATAAAGTGTGGATGGATTCTACGTGTTAATAGAATATCCCACATATGTTCAGATGGGACCATTATAATATAAGGTCCCTATATATCATTGTCTCAAATAATGACAGTAGGAGAGGAGCAGGGTACCTTAAAATTGAGCCCTCTCGACTAAAACGTTCTATTTTGTTTTTAATTATCGAATATATTCTACTACGCTATTAAAACACAAAATTTTCTTAGAAACTTACTTCTCCAATCACCATGATATTATATTGTCTTAAAAAACACTTATTGTAGCCTTAATTGAACAATTTTATTGATTATATTTATACTTTTTTTTTTATTTGTTGCTCTTTTATGTTGCAACTCATATGGCCGAGCTCGAATGGAGAAGTTTCATAATAGTTCAAATTTAATTTTGTTCATCTGTATGATTATACGCAATAAGTTGGCAGCGCCATCAATATTTATGCTCACACTCGCACTTATGGGAATGTTCCGAGCTGTACAGATTTGTTTGTTTAAATCAAACTGACGTGTTACCAGCGTCTGTGCGGCACTGCATTCTGTCATTTTTTGTCTTCGTGGAAGCAGAAGGCGGCTCAAAACAATTTTTGCAATTGTGCGCTACAAATAGTTTTGTTTAAATAGCGAAAAAGAAAATTAACAAACATCAAAATGGGCATTGCGAGTATGCTTCAGGTGGACGAGATGATGAGCGATTTCAATCGCATGAACAAGCGACAGGTGAGTGTGTGTGTGTGCGTGCGTGTGCAGCGAAGTGGAGCCAAGTGGGAGCTGAATGTGACTCAAATTTATTTTGTATTAATTTTCAGTCTCTGTACCAAGTGCTGAGTTTTGCGATGATTGTCTCGTCAGCGTTAATGATCTGGAAGGGTCTGATGGTGGTCACAGGCAGCGAATCGCCGATTGTGGTTGTGCTGAGCGGTAGTATGGAGCCGGCGTTTCATCGCGGCGATCTGCTCTTCTTGACCAACTACAAGGAGGAACCGGTACGCGTTGGCGAGATTGTAGTCTTTAAGGTGGAAGGCCGCGATATACCTATAGTGCATCGAGTCATCAAAATGCACGAAAAGTTAGTGAACGGGAATATTTTAATTTTGGGCGATGTTTCATATTTTGTGGCGTCTTTTTCAGGGAAGACGGTTCCGTCAAATTCTTGACTAAAGGCGACAATAATAACGTGGATGACCGAGGTCTCTATGCGCCCGGCCAGCTGTGGCTGACGAAAAAGGATATAGTGGGGCGTGCTAGAGGATTTCTGCCATACGTAGGCATCATTACCATTTTCATGAACGAGTATCCTAAAGTGAAGGTAAGCGTATCTACATAAATAAGTCAAGTGTGCATTCAATCGTTACAAATTTGGTTTTTCAATTTGCAGTGGGCCATTCTATCCATTCTGGCGATTTTTGTACTATTGCATCGCGAATAGAACAAGTGCGATGAGGTGTAGGCGGTAGTGAGTGCACAAGAAAGCTTATTTGCATTTCTAGATCTAGCGTGAAATTGGAGGCAATAGCGGCAACGATTGTAAGCAAATTGCATTATGTATTTAGTCACGTTTTTTTATAATTAAAAAGTGGAAAGTGAATGAAATCCATGTCTCCTCTCACCAATATGTATCGAAAACAAAACCCAATTATTTTTAAAAGTAGTAATTCGAATTAGAATGTGAAGAATATAATACGTTTCCGTTTAAGAATTTATTAACTCTATAATTTCATTCCATAATTATATCCACATAGATTAATTTTACGTGAGGTCCGCTTTTAGTGCATTCATTGATTCGTACCTCAGCAGCTCCCGCTTCAGATCTGCGCCCCAATGATACTTCACATCACCGTTCTTGGAGACCACGCGATGACATGGTATGACCAATGACACATCATTCCTACCCACTGCACTTGCTGCGGCGCGCACTGCTTTGGGTCTTCCCGCCATTTCCGCAACCTCGCTGTAAGTCAAGGTCTGACCGAAGTCGATGCCCACCAAAGTTTGCCACACTTGGCGTTCAAACGGAGTGCCCCGCACAGCCACCGATATCATTTTAAACGAATGTTTGCCATCATTCGATGCTTCTAAAAGTTGTTCTGCCCACATGTGAGCGAGGCTTGCTGCTTCTGTTTCGGGCTCCGGCACTAATTTAGCTTTCGGCCAGCGTTGACGTGCATGAGCTAACGCATCTTTATCGGAATTTAGTGCAAAGTATAGGAAACAAATTGCATAGCTAGGACTTTTAAATTTTGTTGAACCGATAATTACTCTTCCGAACTGAGTATTTGCGAAGCCGTACTGGATTCTTATGCTGCCATCATTATCGAATTCGATTGGGGAAAGTGAAATGCACACGTTACTTGCAGGATGCATATTTCATTCGGTAATATCATCAGTCGTCAAATTGAATTGAATCAGATTTCAAAACGATATGAAATGAAATATAATACACTAAAAGTTACCAGACATTGTAGACTTTACGACAGTCTTTTGTCCCGCTCCCACTTACATAAATGCCATCGTGTGTACAAAACCATACATGCAGCCCACGTTTGCAGCAGGAGCAAGCAGTGCGAGTGGCTGATGCGTAACGTCCGTAATATATTTAAACTGCTGTGATGCCTGTCAGTTAATCCGTCTTCCCATCGATTTTCAATCTTGTTTTGTTTTTATGCTCTTCGCACAGAGTGTGAATAGTTTTATAATTTAGTCACTTAAAATTGATCAGTACAATACGAATCGATTTGGCCATGTCCGTCTGAGTTTGTCAGAACCTTTTTTGAAATATTGGTTTGAAATTTGGTATGGAGATTTTTTTATAGTCATAAGCAACACAAGTTTAAAAATGGACTTGATTTAACAAATAAAAGCTATAGCTCTCATATATTTGAAACTTTATAGCACATATAATTCACAAATATTGTAGTTTTTACATATTATTGTGTGTGCGGTAGAATAAAAAAACCTAGGCATCTATTCAAACATTTTAAAATTAAATTAAAACACCAGCGTTGCCGATCAAAAGTTTGTAATAAAAAGTATTAAAGTTTCGGTAACACCGAAGTTACCGTTTTCTCTTGAACTTCATAAAGTAGTTATAAATGTGTGATTATTTATGTTAACTTTAAAATTACAAATAAATTTAATATGGATGCACTGTTACGATTCCGTTTTGGCGTGCATAAGTACATTAATTTTTCCCAGTGGAACTTATTCCTTTTCATACGCCCAATCCATTTTAGTACCCCTTATCTATCAATATCTGCTTTAAATTCGATATGGTGGTTTCTTATGGACAACCGCTTTACATTCATATACTAATGGGCTTTTCCATCTACTTTTTAGGGTAGCGTCCATACAAATCCACTACCCACGTAGTCTTCTCTAGTCGGTAAAAATTTCACCACGTCAGATATACGGTCATTTCTAGATCGCTTCGTCTTGTCGCGCTGATCAGAAATATATGTACAAACACACTTGTTATATTTGAATTATTTTTATTCAGGACTGCGGTGCGTGCTATTTCAATATAGTATTCACCAAATGGAGCAAAATAATGATATGATTTTACGCGATGACTTTTAAATGTTGGCTAGTTAATGTTACTTTATAGGCTAGTAGATAAATGTTATGTGCATCTTTCCAGACAATAAGATTTTGAGCTCTTACCAGCTGCCAAACTTTTCGTTTCATGATTTCGCCCATTTCGTATACGGCACATAAGTCGTGTGAAGTTGCGAAGAAATATTTTCATTTGAATTGTAATTTTGTATTGGAACTATGTATTATAGTGGTCCGATATGGATCTATGTTTGGTATACTTATTAGGATTTATATGAGAAATATAAAATCTCTATATATCGAAATTAGAAGGATTTATCTGTTTTAGTGTCCGGAATCTCGATGTTCTTACAGACTGTCTAACGGACATGTCTATATCTTGATGCTTATCAAGATCATATATGTGGTGTCTTTATGGTGTCTGTCACGCCTCCTATTGAGTTATGCATACATATCTACAAACCTCATATGCCTTATTATCATATAAGTTCTTCTTTGGGTAACGCCCAAACCAACACCACCCCCCCTCAACCCATTCCATCACTTTTTACTTTTTAAATGAAAGAAATTTTTATAGCAGTTAATATCACCTTATAAATTGACATGGTGGGTTCGATCCCTGTTGTCCCTCCAGTTTTTAGGTAGCTCATTTTGATTTCTTTGTGTAGAAATCCTTTTTGTTAATACATATCAACTTATAAATTGAAATGGAACGCTTCACATATATGTATATTAAAGGGTATGATCCCTCCAGTAGAAGGATTTATCTGTAGGGTAGCCCATTTTGACTTTTTGTATGGAAAACTTTTTTTTTATAGTCAATATCGACTTGAAGTTTGACCTGACGGCTTCTTATGAATGGACGCTTTGCTTAAATGTCAAGGGCGTGTCCCGCCCACTTTTAGGTGTAGCCACCATACAAAAATGCTTACTACTTTCGTGATTTTGTATGAAAAAATGTCATATTACTGTCAATATCAACTTAAAATTGAATATAGTGGTTTCTTAGAGACGAACGTTTCACATATAGAGGAGAAGGTATGGATTCCTCTTTTTAGAGGTAGCCTTCATAAAAACCCACCACGCACTTTTGGGATTTTTCATGAAAAACATATTTATCTCAGGCGGCTTCGCATGGACAAACGTTTCGCATATTTAGCAAGGGGTATGTCACGCCTACTTTTAGGGGTAGCCACAACAAACTTACATCCCACGTTCAGGTTGTTAGATTTTTCAAAATTGTTTTTTCTTTACACTGCTAAGTTCACATCTTGAAACTTCGTGTGAATAGTATAAAGCTTCGGTTTTTTTCTTCTTTTGATTTATTTTATGATAGTTCCAATTTTCGTAATTCAGGGCGCCGAAGAAACTGCTGTACATATATACTCGTACGTAAAATGGTTTGCATGCCACCCATTTTTCGAACTCCGCAGTTACGAATTTTGTTCTTGTTTCCATGGTTTGATGAGTTTCGAAGTTATGCGGTGGGTTAAAGTTTACCATGATACTCGAAAATGATGATTTGGCGGCACTAAAAGAAGGTATGCTCAGCCCTGTATGGTATGTGCTTTCAATGTTAATTGTTCCACAGCTAAAAGTGATAGCTTAGTTTCTAATTTATCATTTCGTTAATATTTCACTTTTTTCGTTGCGTCTATATTTTGCCAACTTCCGTCAGTCAATTTGATGAATTTCTTTTAAATTCTTTAATTTTTTTTTGCTGCCAATCTCTTTGAAACTCGCATGTGATGCAAGACACCTCACTGCAATGATATTTCAGTAATCCCCATATCTGTCAAAGTTATTTGACACGATATTAACACTAATTGATCATGTTTTTTTTCTTCAAATTACGGATGGTAGAAATAAACTTCACAACTTAAAATTAAAACCTTTACCAATGGAAATTTTAATCTGCTTGCACGAGTTGTAATAGGAATTTTTTATGTTCGTACAATACCTACCTTAAGAGTTCCTAAGATTTGTTGATTTTGCTTTGTTCGCTTGGGAACCCCTACCTTATTTCTCTCAGTGCTCTTCACATATGTACCAAGTACCATTCTCCTACCTTAAATAATTCCTGAGATACGATGAATTTTGTTTTTTCGTATATTGTGAAGCGTGGTATAGCCAATTTGCTCGGAATGAAATAATTGTAAAATCTTACCCGCCATCTTAATAACAAAATGTGAATATGATTTCAATTAGTTTGTCAGTGGTTATATTTCTTTCTTTCACACAAACGATTTTATATACTTCCAGTGTAGCTTTGGCATTGTGTGTAACCTTTCTTTATCGTCAAATATTTCATAAAAAAAAATGGTTGTCAGTAAAGTCGGTTTACGGACGATAATTTTACGTGATAACGTCATAAGAAAACATTGATGAAAAATTGCACACTTTTGTGAATTGAATTCTAATGTAATTCCAATAATTCAATCAGCACACAAACAACTTGTCATATAAAAGAGTTTCGTTACCAACAACAAAGAGTGAAATATACGCTCTCTATCTCTCTCTCTCTCTCTCTCTCTCTCTCTCTCTCTCTCTCTTCGACTGGCCACCAGCGACTTTAAAAGCCTTTTGTTGTTGTTTTTGGTACTCAAATGCAAAAGTAACTGTTATTGTCGTCTTCCTTGATCTATGCTGTGCATGCTTTGTTTACTTTGTACATGTATTTTATTTGAAACAAACTATTATACATTTACAATGTTATTATTCATACATTCTACCATGTCCATACAGCACATACAGATAACACTAATTCGCAAACGCACACACACACATAACTATAGCTTTCAACAAGTCAATGCACGCTGGTCTGTCTATCGCTTGCTTGTTCATGCGGAACGACACAATCGTCACATGTATTCATATGTGACGGATTACATGTTCCGCCTTTTGCTTTTGGTTCGTTTATTGCCGTGTCGTAACGGTAAACGGAATGTCAGAAATGAGTCATGCTTTTGCGCTAAACCAACCGATTTAATAGACGTTATCACGTCAAAAAAAGAACCATTATTATATATATGTTTATATATATTTGAATCAATCCTAGATATTTCATAACTCGAAAGCCCTTGAAATGAATTAGTTCTATCAATTAGTTCTATGAAGTATTGACCAGTTTTTACATCTTACCGTAGTGAGTCGGTATAAATCTATGTATGAGGCTATGCCCTTTGTTTCGAGCGATACAATATTTCTGTAATGATTGAGCCATTATTTAAAGAATTATTTTTTAATATACCTTATTGCCTCTTGAGCAGTTAATTTAGTGTTATCCGCATCAAGGTAAATGAGCAACACTGTAAGACGAGCCAGAGAATAAATTGGTAAAGGTAAGAACCAAAACAGATCCCTTGTAAACACGTAGAAGGCGTTCTTTACATGTTGTGATCAATCCATAATAGTTTTATATAGTTATTTATTCCTTGAACTTGTCAGCTCGTAGCTGTAGCTCAATTCATACAATTCATACGTGTAGATATACTAATGTGATTGTATCAAGGTATTTAGTTTTGACTATACAAATGTTAAGTTTAAGTAACGTTCAAAAGCGCTTGCCACAACACCATAACTATGGTGTCCCTTTTTCGTTATCATATAAAATATTCTATATTATATTTATTTATTTAAAATAGATACTGAATACTTAAACAAGAAAGAGCTATTCTCGAGCTGCTCGATTATATTATACCCTGTACACGCCATAATTTTTCGCCTCTAAATTTTAATTTCTTCAATCTATATTACAAAGTAGACTAATAAATATTGGAGGTATATCAAGGCATACTATAAAACAAACATTTTAAAAAACTTCTTGCAAAAACTACATATTGGCACTTAGTGTTGAGATGGCCGAGTGGGGACAATTAGTTATATGGATTGGAACAATTAAGGAGAATCAATGTCACCGTTAGCTGTAAGAAGAACAACAGAGAGAACATCTGCGTGATGAAAAGGTTGGAACAATAATTATTTTAACCTGTCATTTAACGGTGAAAGATTCACATCAATGTCCCAACTGAGACTTATCGGGCGATAAGGGTTCATTAAATTCCCTCGACTAACGAATAACGAAGCCAGGAACACCTTTTGCTTTGGTAGTACATACGTTTAGATTTTGAGAGATGTGAGTTAAGATAATTTAGATATAATATATATAGTGAATTTAAATCAGCCTGCAATAAACTGTGTTGGTAATAATCAGAATATGACAAGCATGCATTAGTATACAGGCATAATTAATAGCCAAAGGAAGATTAATAAAGATATTGAACAATATTGGACATTGATAACTTTCTTGGGGAACGCAAGTAGAAATAGCTATAGTTTTAGACAGACAATTGTTAAATAATACTTTTACTACGCGCACTACTGCAAGCTTTTATCCAGAACAAACATTTTTTGGAGGTAACGGATAACCTAAAAAAATAAAATTACATTTTTAAAGACTTCTTTCATTCGAAGAGTATTATAGCTTCTGTTACACTGAAGTTAATTTTTCTATTATCCTTATACTCCAGCACGACGAGACGACTCGATCTAGCCATGCACGTCTGTCTCAGGGTTTGTATGAATAATTTTTACATCAATCTTTAAAATATTGGTTTAAAAATTGGTATGGAGACTATTTACAAATATAAGCAACAATTTATATATCAAAATGGTGATGTGACCACAGCTCCCATATATGGGAGCTAAATATATAAGAACCTTTTGCATTTATTTTGTTTTATCGAACATGTTTCAATTAAACAATTATTATACAAAAAACCTTTGCAACAGGGTTTATTGGATTTGTTCAGCTGTCAAAATATATGTATTTGACAGGGTGCGGTACCCCGGCTTTATAAAATAAAACAGTGGCTTCTTGCACCATACCTTTTATTGATCAAATCCTACTTGTGCAATCGGGTCTTCCTTTTCCAGCAGAGAAGCGGGGTATCTTGAATTCTGCCTATCAACGCAAATGAGTATTTTGGGTCCTATGTTCTGCACCATATATACAGCGGACATGCCCCTCACAAATGAAGTATGTGTGGTAACATATGCTGATGACATAGGCATTATTGCAACTAACAGTTCATCAGTAGAAGCTTCTCAACATCTGCAGGCTGAGCAGAGCTTATTAGAGAAATAGTTAAATCATTGCAAGACAGACGCACAAATATTGGAACAAACTAGAGTTGAGCGATATTTCACTACCTGTGATTCAATCACGGCGACTGAAAAATCACGAATATCAGTTGCGACTCGATATTGTAAATGTCAGTGATTGAATATCGTTTATTTCTTACTAGTGCCACTGTGATTCTGATGACTACTTAAAATTCCATGTTTCCGCCTCAATTCACAAGAACTTTGTAATGAGCCCATATCCTGTTGCTGGAGCCCAATGACTCCGACTATCTTCCACACTCTCATCTGGTTTTTTGTTCCATTTTAAGCTAATCCTCTCCCGAAAATGGCACAAAAGAGAAGATATTCCAGAAACTTATGGCGGTTTCCTGTAGTTTGGAGTATATATATATAAATCAGGTGACCACCTAAAATACCCTGTTCCCGCCTCAATTCCCATGATTTTTTACCATTCACAAAGTAATAGTAAGAATATAAGAAGACATTAGTTTGGTTTCATAAAATAATTGGATAAAAAGCCCTTCTTCTTTTTTTTCTAGCGATCGCAGTAGCAGTTAACAATTTTCAACGCTCTCTGATTTGTGACAAATGCAAACATATTTTTCATAAAAGACGAAATAGCGTCTTTAGCAAAAGATAGATTGATGGACTCCTTAATTATCTTAATTTTTTTTTTTTTTTTTTGGAAAAGTTGTCAAGAGGTGCAGGGACGAATGTAATTTTTTTTTCTAAAGTATTGCATCTATGATAGGTAAATATCAGGTAAGGCTCTCAGCAAATCACAAAAAAATCTGAGCTCTCTCCCTCTCTTAATTTGCTAAAAATTAACAACAAAAAATTAACAACAAATTAAACACAAAAATGTGTTCATTTGGTTTGACGCCGCTATGAAAAAGAGGTTTTTGATTTGTTCATTTCCTTATTTGCATCTTTCTATGCACTTTAACGTTTAGTCTGTTTGGTAGAATAATATAATAATATAGAGTATTCCGCATATCTGCTCTCTTTCTTTCGGTTCCTTTGATTTCAGTTGGAAGAATAGAGAAATAATTCTTTATCTCTGTCGTTATCTAAAGGTCGATTTACATTGTAGATCATGTCGGTCGGGAAGCTCAACGTTAAGGTTGAAACCGTTGTAGAGGCAATTGCCAACATGTTGTGTCTGTTTGCACTGCGTGAGATTCTTTCTGAATCATAATTTGTACAGTGCAGTGTGCGGCTATGGATGGACAGTGTTGAATTAGAGGGATGAAAGCATTTTCCGTGATACTTTGATATTTAATTATAGGGTACTTTTAAGACAAAAGGTTGAATTTCGACCATTGGGAGAATAGTAGATATAACTTAGCTTTAAACTTTGCAGATAACAGATCAGACTGAATACTGAAACGATTCTATATATCCTGGATATCCCAGATAGATAAATATTAAAGCAATAATTAGGAGACTTAATACTAATGAATAATAATAATCAATTGTAAATATAAATATATTACTGTAGATAATGTAAACAACCATGTAGGCGCTATACATTTAGATTACCCCTTGACAGAGGTCACACATAGACCACTATGGTCCTTAGCGAGACAAAAATATTTAATTAGTATATATTAATACTCTCACTGGAGAATAACTATTCTTTCAATTTTCTAAATAATAGTTGTCCAATTTGCTTCTTGTTTTTGGACAGATTGTAAATAAACTCATAAAAAAACCTTTTGTATGTAGTTGACTAATTTGTAAATAATTATTATTTTAAAAATATTTGTTTTAATTTCAAACAATACGACAAAATAAATACAAAGTACTTTTGTATGTGGATATACTTTCTACTGGGTTAATAATTGTGCTGGTTATGGTTATATAAAGTCTGCATTCCAACTTTCGAACCAATGTTTCAACGATTCATGGAATATGTAGAGCGCAGACAAACCCACAGACAGAGGGGCATAGCTAGAGCGACTTCTCTTGTTGTGCTGATCCCGAATATATATACTTTATGGGGTATCCGATAAGGCGCTGCAAACATTTTGACTAACTACTACTTACACTGAGTATAAAAAATAAACCCTAAACCAATAAATTCTTTTCAAATTGTTTACAATTTGTATTAAATTTTAATTTTTTCGACTAACTTAATGTACAAACACCAATCCGGGTTCCATCAAACTTGGATACTTAAATTTCAATAAATTTTAGCCCAAATAATCCTTTCCCAATGTATAAATTATAAATTTTAAGCAATAGTTTAACAATTTTGATGGTCTTTATTTAACGGCTCTTTACTAAGTTATCATTTTACAATTAAATTATAATTAGGACTAGTTTATTACATATTATTTTAAAATGTACAATTATTTAGAAATATTAACAGAATTTTGTTTTTCTAATATAAGATTTATATAAATTAATAATACACAGTTTTTGCTTTAAAGAAAAGTCAAAAGAAACATTTAAATTAAAAAAAAATGATTGTATTAAATATTTACAAAAGACTTCTGACAAAAGTTGTCAACAAATTTCACTATAATTTTATTTCTTCTCCATTTTGCAATTTTGATCAATCTTGCGTCTATATGTCATCTATGAAAAAGATACATAGAAATCAATACATATGGTAAATGTTTAGCTTTTTTCCATATAATATTTAGCCCTGAGTTAAGTTTTGCTAGTCGCACTAATTTATGCTAATTTATTGCAATAAAAGTGTTCAATTTTATAATTAGCATAGTTATATTTACAATTTTTTAAGTGTTCCGCTGTGTGTCTATTGATAATATCATATGGCACAATTTAGATTTATTTGTTAGTCAAGTCATTAGGTTTACTATTGTTAGTTACATTTAAGATTTGCATTTAACTATTTTGATTATTATTTTGTACACGAGTGTTTAATGAACGTTTTCAATGTTTTTAGTAGTACATATTTGTAATTTTTTTAATTTTATCACAGCCAAATGCGCAAACGATTCTCGACATTTGGCGAATCTTCAATGAAAAACTTAAAACATCAAATGATTCAAACATACATTTCTATAAAATTTAAAGCCCCTGGTAAAAAAAAAATACGTTTCCTAGTTTTACATGGGCATCTAATTGAACTATATGCTTATATTGGAACTCATCAAAACTTCTCGGAAAACTTCTCGGAAACTTTTTGTAAACTTTTACGTAGTTCCATTGATTGCAAAAAAAACTGGCAGTTTCAATAGCATAGAAACTACACACGAAAGAAACATTGAAAATTCTGGAATCCGCTTATAAATTAATTAACTGTCAATTGATTTTTGGTTTTCTTGTTCTACAAACTTTATAGCTTTAAAGATCTTACGGAAAATTGTGATACTAGCTAAGGTCGTCCAATTCAACAATTCTTTTTCATGAAATAATTCAGCTTGCATCAGCAATTATGCGCTTCTAGATGGCTCTGACCATTGTTTGTCTATGGTAGGTTCAACTGCTTTTCTGGGCCGGTGTGCCGGATGATGATATTGCAACATTTACTGTTGTCGTTGGCAGTTCTCTTGCGGCGAGTTCACCAGTTTTATGCTGCAGTTGTTGTGGATTCTGTGCATCTGACTGTTGTTGTTGCTGCTGTTGCGTTTGCGGCTTGTCTAAATTATTGTTGACATTAGTATGTGCAGCATGGGAGGATACAACTGAGACCACTGATGCGCTCTGCTGTGCAAGTATGTCCGCTGGGATTAGACCCTCCTTTACGCGTTTTTTCTGTTTCATGCGACGATTTTGAAACCAGATTTTTACCTTAAGATATATAATAGAGAATAAAAGTTAATTTCATTTCATATATAAATATTTTGACAATTTTGCTCACCTGTGTTTCATTCAACTGAAGCGTATTTGCGATTTCGATGCGCCGCGCACGCGTCAAATACCGGTTGTAATGGAATTCCTTCTCCAGTTCGGTCAATTGTTTATTCGTGAAGTTCGTGCGTCCCGAATTGTTCGTTGCGTTGAGTCCGCAGCTGCTCAGGCCTCCGCCGATGCCGTTGGGAACGTTGCCCGTGCCACCATTGTTCGCCAGCAGCAGGGAGTTCTGGTGAGCTTGGTGGCCCAAAATGCCAGGTCCGCCAACACTACCACCGCCGCTGCCGCCGCCAATGACAACGCCTCCGCTTCCACGACAGATGTCAAGCTGTCCGTTAAGTTGGTAATCATGTATGGTGGCAGGTAGTTTCGGTGCTGCAAGCAAAACAAAAAGAAGAAGACGAAGTGGAATTAGCATTAGAAAACATCATTGAGCAAACGGAATTTTTAGACACTTTTTTTCATGACTGGTTCATCTTCGATGATGACGACGATGATCGTCGGGCTGTCGAAGTTAATCAGTGTGAGATTTTTCCCATTTCAATAATCGTGCGCATTGAGGTGTGTTTTTTTGTTTGTTGCTTTTTTAGATTTTGACTTTAGTTTGTTTCGGTTTGGTTTGGTTTTGTGGGCAAGCACCACAGTTCTTTGTGTGCATTACAGGTACAATGTCTTTGTGGGTTTTTTTTGTACACTTTGTACATAATGTGAAAGAAGTATTAACGGTGTGTAGAAACGTTTGTAACGCATTAAATTTGGAAGGCTCAGTTAAATATTTTGTAAGTATATTCTTGAATACCTGGACAATATAATCAATCTTCAACCAGAAGAACTGTTATTAATATTCAAAAATATTTAAATATCAAACTTAAATTTTTGATACTGTAAACTGGTCCTCCTTTGAATACTTAAAAAATATTCAATACCAAGTAGGTGGTGTGTTGGGTATACTGTAAATATGTTGGAAGTTTGATATGTATACTATTTCTAATATAAGTCCTCATAATATGTATAACTATATAATATTAGTGCAGGCCGCGTCTTCCTATAAGTAGCAAACCCATGGTACATAAATTAATGTCAATAACAAAAAAAAAAAAAATACTTTTGTTTGGGATATTTTCCATATAAAACGGATGATAGTGCTTGTGTAGGGTATTTAATACTTGGTTTCAGCCAATATAACGTTTTCTTACGTTTTCTTTCTGATTTTTTTTTTGTTTTCTTTCTTTTTTTGTATCCAAGTGATTCACCTTCATTTGTTGTGTGTTGATGTTTTTGAATTTATGTGGTATTTTTTTTGCGTGATTTTGCATTTTTTTCATAATTTGACATGCGCCCCGTGGCTTAAACTGACGATGATGAAAATAATCTTTAGGTTTTCATAGAAGGATTTAATGGGATTAATGAGTTTGTTTGAAAATATTAGGATTATCCTCTCTGCATGTTTAACTTTTTTTCTATTTAGAAAATATTTTGCTTGTGTGATTTACGGAAATGTAATTGGCCAGGATTTCTTAAAAAAATGTTAAAGTTTTTCTCTATTAAGATTCAGTATATGTGTAGGTGACTTTAGAACGAAATGTTTGGAATTGTTTAATAATTTAATTGCAATAAGTATCTAATGTATCGATTTTTTTTATTTCATTATTAAATCAAATAATCTCCGGATATAGGTAACAGGTTATTTTAATACTGACGCACCCTTAATTTTTTTTTTAGAATCGGTCAACGTTCAAACTTCACTCAAGGTTTACATTTTTAACGAACGAGAATCGTTTGTAAGTTAATTAAATGTTGGTGTTGGCAACTTTAAGGGCGCCTACTCCAATTTTCGGTCGTAATAATCAGGCAGGCAGGCTGTGCATGCTGTAGTCGATAAATTTGCGTCAACATATTCACCATTGGATGATCCGCTAGTGAGCAAACGCACCTGTCGAGTTACTTTTCGGATAATGGCTTTGTCAATGTGCTTCAAGAGACTCACTCCATTGCATTCACAAAAAGTGATCGTGTGGTATGAATTTCATGCCGGAGGTGTGATTGGACCATAATTTTTCGTCGATGAAGTTGATGGACATCTTGCGGTCAATGGAGTTCGCTATCGTGGCATGTTGGAAGACTATTTTTGGACAGAATTAGATGGACTTGACATCAGTGATGTGTGGTTCAAAAAAGATAGTGCCATATGCCCCACAGCTGGTCAAACAATTGGTCTATTGAAGCGAATGTTCGGTAACGTGTACTCTCGAGAATTGGTACGGTCGAATGGCCACCTCACACATGCGATTTAATCCCGTTGGATTCCTTTTTATGGGGGTTACGTTAAATCGTTGGTATATGTCAAGAAACCAACAACATTAGAGGAGTTCAGTAGCAATATCGAACGCGGAAATGCCAATGTTCCGGCCGATATATGTGGAAGAGTAGTGGAAAAATCGATGCACCTGGAATAAATTTCAGCTCGATATATCAATCACTGTGTTTTATTTAAATACAAAGTTGTAATGTCCTTATTGAAACCCCCTGTATTAATTAAAGTTAGGAGCTATATTGACTAAATAAATAAAAAGCGAAATGTGTAATATAATGAATATCGTCTACATAAAAATACAAAAATAATTGGTGTTAATCTCCTTTAACACATTATTGTCTCAATAAAAGGTGCTAATGGAATCACTTTCATAGAGTACGTAATCATTTTGACATAGTTATAAATCAAAATCGATTTTTCTATATAGAAATCAATTTATTACTTACTACTTACCTATTAACAAGTTAAAGGAAATAATCTTTAATAATTGTTTGCTATTGGTCAATTAACAAAATTCAATTCAGTCTGAGAATGTATCGATATTGGACGATTATTGGTCAGTAGTTTTTTTAGCTCATGCAATAAATACCTATAATATTTTCATTGCTCGCCGCATTTTTCGACAACTGTCGCCGACATAATGCAATAAATCAATCGATCGTTATAAATTTAACAAAAGTCTATATTGCGCCAACTAAAACTCATAAATGCCGAAAGTAACGCCCGAATGATGAATTTATGATGCCAATTGCAACCGAATCGAATATAGAATAAATATGTATATAAAATGTCTTTATGCAATGTCAATTTATAAATACGAGTAGAGTCGAATCCGGTTACCATATCCGAGAATGTCTTACAGTAGCGCGCAAGTGGGGCGCGTTTATTTTTCTTTTACTAGTTTACATTAAGTTTACTTGCGTTATGAGAAAAGCTAATAATCGCAGAGTGGGGGAAGTACAACTTGCTTCAAGCAAATCCCAAACAAGAGGCAGGATTATGTCGTAAACGCTGTCGTCGATTCCGTGTCAGCGACGAAGCACTGCAATGCATTTGTATTTGATTGAATTTCTTATATTTTCACGTACAAACTGATAAACATACATACTCGTAAGTAGGAGCAAGGCAAGTTGACTAAGTTCGAGAGCGGAATGAAAAGTTTTGAGCTTAGCAATAATTAATAACACTATGATAGTCAAAAAAATTAACAACTAGGGGACCACGAGGGTAAACATAATTCGACGATGCTGGATTCAATGGAGGTCACCATTTTTCTAAGTTGGCATTTTTCAGATAATTGTTTTTTAAAAAATTTAGGATTAAAGCACCCGTTCAAGTATTGTGGAAAGTGAGCGGGAAATGAGTTTCCCTATTTGTGACAAAGTGTTACATTGTAACAGACATAAGGAGGAGGGATGATTTAGTTTCTTACATCACATTTTTTTTTGGAATACCTGGAATATACATAATACTTGAACGGTCTCAAATCGAAAAGTTTTTACCTATAAATGAAAATCGTTAGTTATACGAGTATTCCATTTATATTTATATTTTTTTTTTATAGTACGTAAATGTCAATGAGTTTAGTTAAAAACTATAATACATATATTTAACAGATGAAGATCTAAGTAATCGGTCGAGTTGTTGGAAAAGTACATATTTTAAAACAAATGAAATATTAATTATAAAATAATTGGCCAATTCTGTATTTTCAACATCTGTTAATGTAAGACTTCCTTTACCGTATAATTTCTATGGCGAATAAAACGTTACAAAAACAAAAAGGGATACATATAATAAAGTTGGACGGAATGAAGAAGAAAGTTCCTTTTATTTTTAATACAAACTTTTTTTTTTGATACCAATATCTTTAATGCTAATACAATAACATAAAATATTTATAAAGTTAAGGTATATACATATATAGGTACACTATTTTCGGTACACTTATTTCTAATTGTAGAAAAAACGAAATTCCCAGAAAAAAAGAAGTGATAGATTTGTCCGGCATAAGTACGACATGTCCAATGGTGTGCAAATTAAGACCATTTCAAGATCGACGCCCGTGCTGAGAAACTTTGCCGATGTTGCAAGGCTTGAAACGATCGAACACTTTCTATGAAACGTAATCAAAAGTTCCTAGCATAACTGCTTCATTTAGATACCATTGATATTCTACACTTCATCAACCTTAAAGGGTGGATTTAATCAAACAATCAAGTGCTAACCAAAGCTAAATTTTCCTTTTGGTTTTGATATTTTCATATGTATATGCCTAAGACTTCTCGAACAGCACCCGTAATAACTAGAGAAGTTGTTCAGTCGCTCACTCTTTCGATCACCTGCAATTTATCGTAGACACGTCTCTGTTTATCAAATGAATACTGAGCTGGGCGCAGCTACTTAAATATAACTACTGCTACTGCTGCTATTACTACTACTACTCTAATCGTTTATAGAGCAATCGACCGACCCGGCGGGCTGCATTACATTTAACCATTACATTATGGCTGAGCTGCTACTGCGCTGCCGGGACTGTGTTGTCAAACGTGACGCGGCTTGTTGGCGGCACTGTCGCCTTTGCTGGCGTCCGCTTCGTCCGGCGCCATTGATATCTACTTTGTAATATTAGTTTTAGAGAGCATTATCGGTGGATCGCTTGCACTTCAGTGTACGGTTGCATGGGGAAACGGACGAACTGGCGGATCGAACAGCTACATAAACAGACAACACATAGATATAAAAGTATCTATACACATGCGTATGGAAGTATGTGAGTATGTATATACATATGTATGTAGTATGTATATTGAAAAACGGAAAAGCGTTGAGGTGATTTCAAACGGTTTTATCCGCTGCAATGCGAGCGTATGCCCACGCGTTGCAAGGCCGTTTTACGTCGCGAGGGATGGGTGCCCCCCAGTTGAGGTGCATTAGGGGGTGGAGCGGAAAAGCATTTGTCGCCGACAGAGTGCTAAGCATTATGGCACCATAGCGCTTAAACGTGACAGCGCTGACAATCAGACGGGGCGCTTGAGTAAATAGCGTCAGACTCAGGGGTACCGAGACAGGCGGATGGACAGATAGACAAAGTCAATGTAATTTGATAACATCGTAACTACTGTTAATTACAATTACAGGTTTACTGAAGTTGTTCTTGTTGACGTTCGACTTGTTGTTGCTCTTGTTGTTGGTTTACTTGTCAGTCATCGTAATGGGTTAATTTAATTTTTACTTTTCAATTGATGAATTTGCCGTGTGAAGAAATTGATAATATGGTAGTGAGTTTATACCTAGTCCAATAGACATTATTCACTTTGTTGTTTTTGCTGCACAGCTAAGCTCCTAGTTGATATGGATCAACAACGTTTGATAATTTTGTAGATGCATTGCAAAGATATATCTTCAAGTCCGGACCTACCCTATAAAACACTTTTACTTAAACACGTTTCATAAAATTTCTTTCCGTGAAATATTTCCTAGGAAATCAAGCGTGTTATAGCGGAATTCCATGCTATACGAGTATATGCTTTAAAGTGGGTTAGGCCACACAATTCGACATATTCTTTATCTGCAGTGCGATATCTCAAATATGTAGTAAGAATTTTGTCTATTGAAAAACGGTATTACCATGAATTAAAATCTAACTGTAAGAAATTATATTTAAACTAGAATAATATATGTAGGTACATATTTAAATAAACTCGATGTTTGTAATGAAAAACTCACATTATTAAAAACTGCATGCAAGTATGTGAAACCGGATTGTGTTTATTGAATTCCGAATTGTAGAAATGGAGAGATCGGAGACTTCACCACAGAAATTCACAAAAAATGTTTGACATAGTTTACAGCAAACAAATAGAAATTTTCTCTTACACTTTTTGAGAGTAATTTTAAACACGTAAAACGTACAATTTGCTTTTTACAAAAAACATATAAACAATCGATACAATAAGAAATAATAAAAAGTAAAATTTTGATACAAAACCAATTTATTTTTAATTGATCCATGGATATTGGGACCAAAGCCTTATGTCTTATGTCAGAGCACCCACTAATCTTTTTTATACTTTTCACACGTAGTATTATAATAATTTTGTCACAGAGTTTGTAACGAAGTGAATAAAGCTTCGGAAAACCCATAAAGTATGTATTCTTGATCAGTTCGACAAGACGAATCGATCTAGCCATGTCCGTCTGTCTGTGTCCAGTCTATATGAAGCAAAACTAGTCGATCAATTTTTAAGATATCGATTTGAAATCATATTGTATATCAGAACTACCATGCCACGTCCACTTTTAAGGAAAACCACCACCTCCCACTTTTCGTATATTTTTATAGAAAATCATTTTCATTCTAGTCAATATTAACTTGAAACTCGATATTGTCGCCTCTAATGAACGGATGTTTCAGATAGTTATGAGCTAACCATCTTAAAAATAGAATGAAGGCGGTTCTACCGAAGTTAACATTTTCTTTTGTTTCCTGAAAACTTATTTGGTCTATTGTCTTGTCATCAATTGCCACTTCGACAATTCATAAAACATCTTCATCGAAGTGGAGTTCGTTCAGTACACATAGAAGTTATTCATAGAAGTTGAACAGCAACGCGGCGTGGGCCTT
Source organism: Leucophenga montana (assembly GCA_035044765.1). NCBI lineage: Eukaryota > Metazoa > Arthropoda > Insecta > Diptera > Drosophilidae > Leucophenga > Leucophenga montana. The sequence continues at coordinate 2,073,600 of JAWNNQ010001873.1, forward strand.
TTTTTTCCCGCGTCAATGTTACATTTTTCTGTGTAATGCATTTCACCAACATGGTGCAGGATTGATTTGTATGATGTCCGATAAATCCTACAAGCTTTAAAAATCCTGTAGTAATATTAATTAATGTTGGATGTTCTTAATTGTTTACATTTTAAATGATTTTAAATATTTGTTTATATTTATATTGATCACTATTAAAATAACATAAGAAATGTTACGTAACAAACTGACGCACCCCCTCCTCTATTGTAACATTTTGTAACAAATAGAGAACTTCCTCTTATTCACGTTACGTAATACTTGAACGGCCCCTTAACAGCGAAATCTACAAAAATTTTATACGCAAACGCAACTTTGAGAGGTGGAGGGGATATAGTCAGATTTTTGGGCATTTATAGATCAGGGAGGGGCAGATTTGCATGGGTTGCATCCCCTTAAAGTCCCACGTTCATATAATAGACTTTATCAAAAGAGAATAGGTCTAAATATTCACACTTGAAATCTCTATGTACATCATATAGCCACCAAGTTGTTAAAACGGATGGTTAGACCGACGGACATGGCTAAATCGTTTCAGCTTCTGATGCTGTTAATTATTACAATACATTCTCACAAATTATTATACCCATCTCAATTTGGTTACAAGGTAAAAAAGCCGATATATTTTTAATATTTAACTTTCAAACTATTCAACCGATTTTATAATACCCGAGACATAACAAAAATTATGGATTTAAATAATTTATATACCGAAATTGCATCCATTCAAAATTTGTTTAAAACAATTTTCAGTAGTCCAAAATCGATACGAAAAAAAATGACATTAAAACCTGATTTAAATTTATTTGAAAAAAAAAAATTACTTTGTAGTAGTTTAAGTACAATACAATATGACTTGAAGCTACATATATATATATATATACTATTTGAAAGATCTATGAATTATCTCTCGGTTGTTCCCTTACATCGATACACAACGTCTCATCACATTATTTACATTCATTAAGTTACAGGCGCCAGTGGCATTTTATAAGAAACTCCAGCCCCACTAATAATAATAATAATAATAATGAATGAATCGACTTGCATTAAGCGGGGAATTAAGAGTCTTAAGCATTGCTATGTGGACAGTGGTCAGCAAGCAGTCAAGAGAGTACAGTACGCTTGTCAATCAGATACACTGGCTGACAGTTTGTATGAAAAACGCATTCATAGCTAAAGACAACACTAGTAAAATGCGCTAATTCGAAAATAAACAAAAATTTATATAGCAATTAAAAGCAAATTGTTTTAATTGTTGACTAAATAAAACTATTAAGTTCACAGCATGCGACTATTTAAATTGTTATAATTGGTTGCATGTTTAAAGAAGTTGCTCATATATATATATATATATATATAGTTCATAATATAGATTAGAGTTAGAAGCTAAATAAATATGGGTCAAATAAAGTTTACTGCAAGGTTGCACGTTTTCTCTAATCTTAAATACATTCTGATCAGTGTTTTAAATTCGGCTGTTTATATATTTTAAGGTGCTTTCTGCAATAAATAGGAATCAAATAGGTACAGATAACTTTTAATTGCATGATATAGATTAAAGCGGCATTTTATTTTATTATAGTTGAATGACTCGATTTGTTCATAAAACACTTGTACCTTTTTATTGGCGGATTGATTGATCACTTACAATGGCTATAAATCGATTAAGATTGGTACTACTCCAAAACCTTTTAGCACCTTGCAGTAATAAAATATGATTTACTGCTCTAGATTCATTATGAAATACCGAACGTGGCACATGATTTTATTCTGATAAGCGAGACGAACATTTACTGGACACAACATCTGCTTTAGTGCTTCAATATTGATTCATTTTCTTTGACAGAGTTTCATAATATTTGCCAAGCCAGCAGATGGTCAATTTCAGCTGGACAGTGGCTAAACTAACCCTTTCACTCATTTTTGTTTTATATTCTGTATCCGTACGGTAAAAAGGTATATTAAGTTTGTGTTATTGTATGTAACAGGCAGAAATGTATGTAACAGGAAGACCCTATATAGTATATATATGCTTTATCAGCACCGTAAGGTGAGAAGAGAACGAGCAGATCACGGAGACGTCAAGTTTGTATATTTAGACTCTCTTTTCCCTCAGATAACTAATATTTAATGATGCCAGCCCCATTTGTAGGAGTAGCTCCCATAAAAATCATTTTTAAGTTTTTGTATGAACAATTTGCTGGTTTTGTTGTTTATTATGCTAGAAACGCGTAATAATTTATACTTTAATGCATAGGTCCAGATCGGACCAAAATAAGGGGTAGCCCCCCATACAAACTTGACCTTAATTTTTGTATGAAAAAAATTTTGTTTTTCCCTAATTAAGCTAGAAATACAAAAATTTGATGTTTCTTGCGTCAATCCTTACAAAACATAGGCCCAGATTGGACCATCTTGCAAATCTGCATACCATTTTTGAGTATTTGTATGAAAATTGTGTTTATTTGTAACTAATTCTAATAACTATTTCATTAATCTTAATAAAATATCCCACATATATTCACATTGGAACAGTATGGAATATAATCAATGGTTCATAGAAGGAGCCTTAAACAAGGTGCAGGGTATCTCGAAGTCGGGCACACTCTACTGCAGCGTTCATTCTAGATTTTTTTTTTTCGGAGTTGAAGAATAGAATACAAAATATGCAAGTATTTGTTTAAATGCGTAAACCCACATCGTGTTTAGGAATTAATTGACTTATCTGTGCTTTGTGTCTCATGGCACGCTGTCAACAGCGGAAATTAACCCTTTACGAAGAATTAAGTGAGGGTGGGAAACATAAATTAGCTCACTTGGCTTAGCTAGCTCATTAGCACAAGTCAACACTTGGAATATGTATCTAGATACATACGAATACAATGTGTGTTTGAAAATTCTTTGTTAAGCTGTAAGTTAATTTGAGATTTCATTGCGTAGTGACTTGACGAAAAGTCAGTTTTGTGATTAATCCATTTATGCTGTCAGGTTTATTGGCTCTCGTTCCCTCATTCTCAGACAGACTGGTCTTAACTGTCACTTGAACTTTCTTCTTGTCATCTTGCTTGGAATACATGCGAGTATTGAAGTAACTCTTGTTTGAAAATGATTTTTAACTATTTTTGTCTTTCGGCTTGTCTCGTCACATACAAATGAGATCCAACAAGTTTTCTTTGTTTTGCTTTGTATTTTTTTGGGGTTTTCATTTTTCTTACAAGTTTAATTGAAACTCCATGTCGAAACGACTCCCCGCTGTCTTATTAGTCACGATTTGTTAGATCATCCATTGGTATTTACATTTCGATAAAGCATTCTCCACGGAACGCTTTTTGTTTAAATTCCAGCCTGAATTGACACGAGACAAATCCCGAAACGAAAGCAGAACAATTACCATGCTGCATCAAAAACGAAAAAAAAGATAAAGAATTTAATGCTCGAGCACATTAACCAAATCCCAATTGCAACAACAATCTAAGCATTTAACGGTCTCACCTGGCTGGCAGTCAGCTCCGCTCACCTTGGCGCCTAAGTTATTCGTTATGGAAAGGATTAAAATGACACACAAACATACACCCATACACACATTCACCATTCAGACAGCCGGAAGAGTTGCAGATACATTTATCGATCGAATTTACTTCAATTTTGTTATTTGTTTGTTTAAAAATGTTAAGATTTTCCACATATTTTCGTTGGCGTTGAATTTATGTCGCCGTGTCACACAAACACGAAATCAATTTAAATATTTATATTTGCTCCATGTTTTTGTTATCTTAAAGTGTTAACTTTTCGGCTACCGATTTTCTTTTTTCCGTATTTAGTCTACTTTTACATTAAATACCAGTAGCTAAACTGTTGATCCTTTTTGGTATTTCCGATAAGAAATATTGGAGAATTTGACAAGTGACATCTGTATATTGTTGTTAAACTATTAAAAAACAAGAAAAACATTATTCGGTTGAACCGAAGCTCAAATACCATTCACACGAAATTTAAAATCATAGTATTAATATTGACTTGTGACTTAAGAAGTTGTTCATATAAACACACAAAATTGGTCGGTGGGTTTGTATGGGGGCTACCCTAAAAAGTAGATGCGTGGCATACTAATATGAATTTCAAGCAAAAAGAAGATTAAATACGGGCTGTCAACTAGGTATCTAAAAAATTGGTGCTCAAAAATGCGCAAAAACTAGCAAACGGATAGACAAGCGGACATAGCTAGATCGAGCTGATCAAGAATTTATATATATATATTTTATAGGGTCTCCGATGCCTCCTTTAATGCATTGCTTTCGGACAAACTTATAATACCATTTCAAACTACATATGTGTGAATGGTATAACAAATAAAAAAATTATCTAAGCAATATTTTTGAATACTCGTATTTCATAGTGATTTTAATAAACTTCGCATAAACTATGTGGAAATTACTAGGAAAAAAAGCCTTAATGCACGGAAAATATCTTCTATTGTTATAATTTCAAAATGTTTTTTATAGATGTATTGATCTTTAATCGTTTAAATAAATAATACTCGTAATTATTATGCAACGAAACTTCAAAGATAAAGCAAAGAAACATCACAAATTGGATTATTTTGAACTTCGGTTTGTAGTCAATAAATTTAAATAGTTATTAAAAAGAGAAAAAATTGTAGCTAATCCATATAAAAGGTACAAGTAAATAAGATAGTAATATGACTCTGACACAAATGTCGAATATTCCGTGAAAAGGAAATATAGAAAACTTTTTATCAAATTTGTATGCTCTTTACACAGAAAGTGAATAGTATTATAATTTAGTCACAATATTTAAAACGACTTAAAAAATGCACCGGAAACCCTACAAAGTCGTGATCAGCATGACAAGTGAAGTCGATCTAGCCATGTCCGTCTGTCTGTCTGCGCCCTATTTCCTCAATCTTGAAAGTTGGTATGGATGCTTATTATCCAAATTTCTGTGAATTGCTCACTCGAAGGTACAGCTCCCATACAAGAACAGCGATAGTGTGAAGAGTATTGAAGATTATAATTATTATTAGAACTATAGTTTAATTTTTCGCCTATATTTTGTACAGTTCTCATCTAATTTGCTGTCAAAAGTATCAAATGAGATAAAATCATATGAGGTATATGTGAAAACCGACTCAGCTGAATCGATACGAGGGCAGGATAAAAACGCGAATCAATAGAAAAACACATTATATTGGGTTTTTTTTTTCAACAGTTCTCTAATTTTTTGATCTGTCCAGATTATACGATCCTTATTGAAACTGTATCTGCTGCACCGATCGCCGATCCGCTGGGAGAATCCGCTGTTTCGACTGTTCCTTGGTCTTTGGCTTGTTGTGATGGATCCATGTTTTGTGCACGGTTACGATACGGTGCAAAAACTATTCCGGATTTCAGTTGTTAATCACTCATTCAGTAGTCAATTGTGGATATTCGATCTAGTTTAAAATTAAAACTTTGCTCACATTCACCTAATTGTAAAGAGTCTTAAACGGTGGTGCAGCTGAGCCATGAACTTCATCCAACTCGGCTTTGTTCTAAGTTTCTTTCAAAGTTTTTCCTTTAAAATGAAATCACTCCACGAAAGTGAGTTTATTTGCATTATATGAATATAATATAAATATGAATAGGGCTTCAAATTTTACAGCAGTCAAATCATAGAAGAGTTTTGTCAGTAATAAAATTGATTACATTTTGAAATGGCTGATTTTCAGTAAACAGTTTCAGTTGACAAATAAATTAAAACATCCTTTCTTCAACTACAGTATCGTACTAAAATGACCCAGAAATGTTCATGAAATTTGTTGCCCGGCTACACTTTCAACTGACAGAAAAATTTTGGGCTGAGTGCTCAGGTCAAATAGATTATGTTCTATCAGTTTGAACACTGATATGTGAATAAAACTCGCTTACTAAGCTATTCAGCAGAGTAACTCAACTCATATGGTAAAAAATGTAAGGCCAAAAAATATAATTTTTAAAAAGTATCCGCTGATCAAGTTTCCAACAATTCTCTATTTATATAAGACGATGTGTTTTCAAACGACAGCAACAAAGCGTTATAAAATGCGGGCGAGTCTTCTTTCGTCCCTAGATTTGAGCTTGAAGTTATAAAATTAATAAGTTTAAATTAATCAAATCGAATACCAACTCTACCGTAATCACTCAGAACACAAGTGTTTTTTCGATGTTTGAGTACTTTTCTTTTGATCTAAATGGTATCTACATAAAATTATTATATGTTTGAGTTTGAAGCGATGAGCTGACACAGACATGAAGCACTCGGGCTTACGGTTAATGCACACGCAACCAACTTATATCTTTACTGTTCACTTTATCTGCCTGAGAAAAAATGTTCGTTCATGAACAAAACAAATTAAGTGTGCGAAAGAAAGCCAATGGTGGTGGCATCATCGGGCCATACTTCTTCAATAACGAAGAAAATGCAACTATGATCGTCAATGATCTGGAAGGTCGTTGGTTTAAACAAGATGGCGCCACGTGCCATATTTTTTAAGTTAAGAGTTTAACGACAACATAATTTCCAGAAACGTACCATTGTCTGGCCCGAAAGATCGTGTGATCTGACACAGCTAAACTACTTTCTGTGGGAATATTTGAAATCGTTGATCTATGCAATCAAGCTAGTATCGATATCAGCCTTGGAAGCTAATATTAAGCGCACTATTCGTGAGACATGGTCTCAACTGATTGAAAAGGTGGTATAAAATTGAACCTTCAGAATGCAGTACAACAGACGTTCCCGAGGCAGCCATATTTCCGGAATCATTTATGCCAGAAAATGTTCTACCGTAAGAACGAAATAATTCATTTTATTTGTATATGTTTTATTTCAATTTAAAGTACAATACCTCTTAAAAAGCACACACACACACTCACACACACTGTATATAGATTAGAACAGAAGACAAGCTAAAAAAAAAAGTTAAAAAAGCCTATTTTGGATAGATGAAATAAACATGTTGGGCAGTTCTCCAACACCTCCTACGCTATGTGACATGCTTCCTGATAACTCAATTGTGGATCTACGGGTATAGCATAAAAACAGTTTTTAAACACTTACGATATACTTACAATATACTTACACTCGTATTAAGTATATTGTATCTCACATTTGCGATAAAACAAACACTTTCGATACACTTTAGCAAATCAAATTATTTGATATTTGACATATCAACAATATTTCTTTCGTTTATTCACTATTTCATTGCCGATTAGCTTCGATGGCACTTCAGAAAATTACTTATCTCACTGCAACATTTCGATTAACGTTCTTTTCCATTAAGAACTTCATGCATAGGTATACACATTGTGTATACACATACGTATATGCTAGAATAATTTTTATTTTTATATTCTTCTAAGAAAGTTACCTATTTATAAATGAAAGTACTTAAAAAATTGTGCAATGACTTAGAAATATATGGTTGACTATTTGTACATGCATTAAATTTAAATTAATTTATATTTAAAAATTAAAAATGTATCGAGATAAAGAAAGTGCTATAACATTTTACAGTAGCAACATATTAAATATTTTTGCGAATTTGTATATACAGTACATATACAGTATTTACTCGTGTTATATACATGTGTGTTAAATGTATCTAGATACATATGTATCCATATGTACTTTTACAGCTGCTGCTTCCCGTTCTATGCTATGGTTGTGATGGTGGTGTGTGTGCGTGTAGTGTTAATTCAATTCAATACCAAAAACGAAGAAAATAGAGAAGGAAAAAAGTAAAATCTTAATTCGAATAATACATTCTGACAACATGACATGACGGATCACCAACGAAAATGCAGAAGCAGAAGCCCACCGAATAAATTTGAAGCGTGGCGAGTAGAGTCCATAGTTTGCTTTTGTTAGTTTTATTGTATTTTCTCTTTTTTTTTTGCTCGTTTTTAGTTCTTTTGACATATATACTTGTCTGTCACATACAGATACACACACACATAGTATATACGCATAACATCGCATTAGGGGTGCTCTTATGTATTCTATTGTATTGTATTCACAAAAAAAGAAAATGGCTGCCAAGTTCAAATGTCGTCGTGCGTGAATGTATTAAAAACTGCCACTATCTCATCCTCTCTTTCACAAACATGTGAATAAAAAAATAAGTAAAAGGCCAAACAAAATTGAAATCCACTTGACTCAATTCGCCTCTGATGATTTAATTCAATTAATCGCCCAAGAAAATCGTATCGAACTAAAATTGGTTTTGTGAACGATAGAATATTTTTGATTATTATTATTTTTTCGTATTAGTAAGTAAGAGAGTATTTGCAAATTAAAATGTCAACAGAACAAATTTGAAAACATTTTCGACTCAAGTGTCGCATTCGTTTAATGTCTTATCGCGTGTGTAAAAGAGACAGAAACTGAAAGAAATGGATGGAGGAGAGAGAGATACAAACATTCCATACAATTTCCTCGCCTTTAATTCGGAAGTGCGCGGTCGCATTTTTCGACAATGATGCTAATGTCATCATCAATCTTCGTGCGAAAAATCAGCAATGCACCAACGGAATATCTCTCATACTCGTTCTCGCGCAGACAAGTCTAAAAATGTCTCAATAATATACTTATGTACGTCTACAGAGTTTAGTTGGCTTAGGCTTCCTCATCGGCGCTTGAGAGCTCAGCCTTTGCCGCTTTCGTATTGACGTTAAAAATTTTTCATTAGACAAATTAACAAATTTGGTGACTTTGACGGCTTATCGACGAAGCCGTGCAGTGGGGGCGTTGTCATTTCTGGTGCCGAATGGAGCAGGTGGAAGCGTCCAATGTTCCAACGTTTGCAAACTTTGAGAACATTATATGTACAATAATTTGTGGCATATTGCAGACAAGTGGTATTAACGTGTTCTTTTTTTTCGACTTTTTGAGCTTCTGCTTGTTTGGCGGTTGCTTGAGGAAAATGACTTGTTTACAAGAGATAATTCTGCAGTAATAAATCATTTTATGTATTTTTCAGCTAAATTAAATAAAATATATTTTTATAAGCATTACAAAGTATGAGTACGCATTTTGTCGCCACTTATTGGCTGACAATATGTATTTCTATTTTCATTGGTTTTTTCTTTTCTTTTTCTATTTTATTGAAGTGTGAACAATTTTAGTTGAGGGGGAGCACTTAACTTATTAGAAGCGACACGCACTATCTTATGTGATAAAGAAAAACATATTGCCCTTTATCAGTAATGAACCATTTTATATTTTTTTTCACAGGCAGAATTCAAATAAAATATAGTATCTCAATTCCCACGGTAAAAATATTTACAATATTATATTGTGTAGCTATACTGCCGGTGATGTAGTTTTGGTTCATACTATTTTTAAAATATTTATTAAAACTAAAACCCTTATGGAACCTCATAATCGATCGCAGTTTAGGATTAACTGCAAAACAGTTTTTCTGTTGCTTTCTATAAAACACGCGACAATTGAAACAGCTCTCTTTGAATCAAAATAGGTGCCACGCATTCATACCATCATGTTACTTACTTGTAAGAAAATGTAATATGTTTCATGTATAGTTTTCTTGCAAGTCAAAATCTTGGGGTAATATACAAGATATTGTGAAAATATTTGGGCATTTTGCAGCTATTTTCATATACTAGTATGTACGGTCGATTCACTATTCCACAATCTATGACTAATTTTGTAAATTATATGAGTTTGTTGATATTGCTATTTTGTAGAGATAGTCACTAAAATCATATCGAAGCTCATTCTCCTATCTCTTTTGCGATCGCAGAGTCTTATTAACTTGTAACTGGCTACTCGTATGCAATCGTATCCTATTTGTGTGTGTGTGTTTTTATTTCATGTAAATCCTATGTGTGTTCGGTTTGTTGTGTGAGTGACGATTGTTTAAGCGTTTGTACGCCGAACATATTTAACTGATTTTGATACAAAATTGATTGTGAACATCTGCAAATTCGGAAGTATACTATGAGCGTTGAGACTTGCCTATTAATATATAGATGTAGATATGAACAATGTAAATATATTTTGGATGTGCACAGGCACATATATTTAATTCTTATTTTACTCGCAAAGATCGTGTTCGTGGCATTCAATGAACGAAGGCCTATAACGAACACAGATTAAGAATTTATACTAGTGATGTCTCTTCATCAACGAATATAGACGCATAACATAATACAGGGTGCGGCAGCACAGCATCCTCTTTCGAAATGCGCGCCATTCAGTCTGTAGATATCGTAGCGTAGCGGGAGTACTATCATTTGACAGGACTGGTTCTATAGTTTTATTTTCTTTCAGGTCAGTCGGTATCATGCGTTGGAACAGTGAGGAGCGTGCGCCAGTCGCGGCTCGCGGCCAGTCGCTGGCAATCCGGAGCTTCTTCAGGTCATCATAGACCTGATCTTGCCTCTCTGACGCCGTCCACCAATCAAATTCAGGTTTCCCTCGTAAACCTTTAGTACTGGAGCTTCGGGGTTCATCCGGATGAGGTGACCAGCCCAGTGCAGCCGCTGGAATTTAATGCGCTGGACTATGTCAACCTCATCATATAGCTCATACAGCTCATGGTTCATACGGGTCATAAACTCGAAAAATCCTACGAAGAACAGATGTATTAACAAATAGAACATGCGTTACTGGGCTGACACCAATTCCCGAGCATTGCTTTAAAGAAGTTTGCATTCACCTATTGGACCCAGCTTTTTTTTTTTTTAGGAAAATGAGGAAAGGCACGACTTGATGAATTTGACTTAGGAGACATTTGGTACCAACAGAACGGAGCAACGGGTCAAAAGCATCGATGGCTGTTTTGAGCGAACACTTCCCGGAGCGCCTCATATCAATAAGGGGCGATTTGGAATGCGTTTAACCGCCCAAGAAATCCATAAGACCTGATCTGGGCAGCAATTGCCAACATACCTGCTGATATGCTTATAAGGGTTATGATAATCGTCAGAAAACGGCTTTCTTAGTGTATGGACAATGATTTTCAAGACTGTAAAATCAAAACTTTAGATATTAAACAAAATCTGATTCATAAATTCGATTTAATTGCGTTTTGTAAAAGGGAAGTTATGCTGTCGCACCCTGTATGTATGCTATATACCAGATAAAACCTTTAAAATTCTATTAAACAACAAAAATATTACAAAATTGTTCTCTATCTGCTTATGGATAATTGGCATCTAAATTTCAAAGTTCGCAAGATACGTAAGAGAGAAAATGGTGATTTTTAAATCTTTCTAAAAATTGCACGCTTATACTTGTACATTGATTAAATCATTTGAAAAACTCACGAAGTTTTTAATTATAAAGTTGAGTAAACTTTCGTGAGTTTCTCAAATTCTAAGTCGATGATAGGATCCTGGTTAATATAGTTAACTAGGCATCACTGAAACAGATAGCATAATCACCTCACTCGAAAACTCGTATGCTTTTAGGCAGATTTGAGGTAAGGTTGAGTATGATCTGAAACGGTCCTAAGTTTGAACTCAGCTTGCAACAACTTGAAGAATACGGAAAATACTCGTTTTTACCAGACTCAGGAGCATATACCTAAATCAACTCCAAATTATGTGTATAGAGATTCACCTAGTTTAAATACCTAACCTACAAGGGAAGGTTAAGGCAATATGATGTTTTTCTTTTCACCATTACGCACTATATACAAACCAGCTCTTCTAGTCACCTTTAAAAATAGAACAGTAGTCAAAAAGGCATAATATAGTTTCTTGCAATTTCGAGTGGCAATATACACAAAAATATACCATTATACTTAAATAGATACAAAAGCAACATGCAACTAGTTCAGAGTCCAACCTTCGCCTCTATTTTGAATCGTTGAATCGGCGCGCTTTCATCCATCCGCGACAATGACAATTTTTAACTATCCAAATCGTAAGCATTTAGCAATGATCACCGAATCAAAGGGGCCGCGCCTCTCCAACGACATGCTACAGGTCTTAATTTTTTTATTTTGCCTGCCGGGTGACGCCGTAACTCCGAAGCTCTACAATTGTCTCGTTAGGCATGCCGACGTGACGCCTTTTATTCGATTTGAAATCGGAATTCGAGGTGATTTCATTTCGGTCAGCAGCAGTCTCAAGCTCCGAAAATTCCCAATCACAAAAAAAAAACACAGTAATAAAGAACAATGCTACTACTTGAAGTGGTTAAAATTGAATAATTTTTTTTTTTAGCTTTTTTTCGTCAACAGTAGCCGCTTTTTCCTTCGCTTTTCATGAACACCAGCAGCAGCTCGTATAGATAAAAAAAAAATCGAAAACGAAAACTGTCAATTTCGAATTTCTTTGTTTGCTGTTTATCATTGTGTGATTTGTGTTGTACGTTTATGTATATTATACTCGTTTATAGTTTTGTTGTGTATCTCATGTTTATATTTTATAAAATATGTGTACTAGTATGTTTGTACAACAGTTATGAAATATTGGTATCTGCACTAAACAGGCATTCCGCCGAACGCCAAGTACGCGTGTATCTTTAGCTTATGGAAACTGCCGTCATCGTTGTATACTCGTATTGTGACTGTGCATTGCGGCAGATAAGAACCACCGGGAACAGTTGACAAAGCTACCCAACCGCTTGACGGCAAGGCATTAGAGTGGACGACACTCTAGTGGCCAGCGGATTTAGGCGCGTACGCTTGAACTTCAAACCTGTTGCGCCACAAGCCGCCGCTGCCGTTTGATTTGTTTCCGACAAAAATGGATGTATTTGAAGTCTCCAGCTACTCCGTTTAATTGTCGTATGCTTCGGATAGGTGTATTAAGGTATCAACTAAATTGCGCTATTGGCTTAAGTTCTTACAGATAATTGATGATGACGACTAGTTGAAGTTTGGAGCATTCTTCAATCTAACACATTTCTCACAAGTGCACAAGTTTGTTTTGAAGAACACGAAAAGTTCTTGTACTGTATGCAATATGTGCTGTCAATTACGTTAAAACAAATCGAACGAGTAACTAAGTTGCAAACTTATATAGTAATATCGATGTATCTCATTAGTAGGATGAGATTTGATACCTATTTGAAACATTCTATTGCGAGCGTTACATTGATGAGGGATGAAAAGGAGCTGATTTATAATTTTGCTCAAATATGCTTTTATGTACTAGCCAAAAGATTCATGCTGCCAGCGCGGAATTCAAGGCTTAAGTGCCTCCACCCTGAAGACCAAAAAAAAAAAAAACAAGATTTTTCTTTCGTTAAATCTATTACCATTTACTCGAAATTTTCAATCGTATTGTAAAGCATAAATGTAGGCGTTTACATACCCCAAGAAGCGGGGGTTCATGCCCACTAGTAGTTGTGTATGAAGCGACCATCTATAAGATGCCTCCATAACAGTGAGCTGTGGTTTTGTGGTGTGTGGTTACATAACAGTGAGCTGTGGTTTTGTATGGGACTACGACAACAAAAAGTGGGCGGGACACGCCTATTAGTTTATGTATGTATCATACAAGATCACAAAAGTGGGAGCTGAGTTTGTATGGGGGCTATCCCAAAAAGTCCCACCCACTAATGTACAAGTGAATCCATTAGAAGCTACCATATCAATTGACCATGGTGGGTCAGTCTTGATATTTATTAAACTGCTTTATGAGGTCTATGATGACTCCTTTAATGCGTTACAAACTTTCAGACAAACCGATAATAGCATTTCACACTATGTGTGAGTGGTAAAATAAATCGCTAAAAATACAAAAAAGGTGTGGTGACAAAAGACACTCGGATAGAGCGAAGCTCTTTACACATTTTAAGCTTTTTTAATTGGCTGTTTATACCCTATACCCAAATTGCCAAGGGTATAATAAGTATCACAGGCAGAAAGAAGCGTAGCAAACACCATAAAGTTTGGTCAATGTACATATTGAATATCTTAAAGAATCCCAACTAAACGTCGTCATCAACTACGTTTTGGAAATGTCAACTCAGTACCTCAGTACACCGAAATGGTGACTCTGAGTGAACGAAAATGTTAGTAATAGAGATCGCTTTTGTCTTACCAATATTAGAAGCCAATATTATGGTGCGGATTTTGCCCCGCATCAGTATGAGTGGTTTATGCGGTTCAAGGTGGTCGACAGGGCATATAGGTTGCCGAACATTCAAGTACTTCGAAAACCGTGGTTACTAAAAGTATCATTGAAAAAGTGCGTGAAATCATCAAAAATGAGCCGAAATCTTCATTGCGATACATGGAAATGGATTTGAATAAATCAAAAACTTCAATTCTTCGCATTTTGACCGACACTCACTGTAAATGGTAGTCCACGTAAATCACGAAAGACTATCTCAGTAATATAGAACAGAAAAAGCCAGAATAGGGAAAGTTTTTCATATACTCGAACAAATTCGTATATGGACAGTTGATTTCAACCGGAGTTAAGGGTAAATACTCATTGGGTTAAACATTTAACCTCACCTATCGATTTTATAATATAATTTTTTTGAGATTATTGAAGCATCCGAAGTAAATTAAGTGCAAATTAAGTGTTTAAATTTGTTGAGGTGCAAAACCAAAATGAGAATTTTCTGTGACTGCATTACGTAGATATGTATATTCCTAGAATTGGTGTAGATTGTGTTTCTTGGATTTTGCTTAAAGTAACTTTATGAAGTCAAAAACTACCAACAATGATTTTGCAATATTGCAACCTAACGCGATATTAAATGGTTTTTATCGAACTATTGTATAACTTTTGCATTTGTGCAAACACAAGTAACTCGATATGGTTATATAATGTCCTAAATTATGGAGGAACTGAATATTAAAAGCGGGAAGGCGACAGAGCAACAGAATGTCGATGTCGTTTGAAGAAATTAAGCGGACCTTAAGCGAATGCAAACAAAAGATAAGATATCCTCGTCATCGGTGTCGCTGCTACTCTGCGGCAATGTTTGCTAGTAAAACAAACACCCACCCGAAATACTCGTAAACTGAACCGTGGCGAAGTACGAGTGTTTTTTTTTTGCATTTCTTTTGGTTAGTATTACATAACCCAGCGCCGAACACCCTTGAATGTTTAAGTATAAAGCGCTGCAGGACATTATCCTTTAATGCAAGTGTTTATGCAGCAGACGGTGGAGTGATGGACATGAAGTTTTCCTATATATATATATGGGTGAAATGAGCTTGGATTTGCTGTTGTTGTTTCACTTTGTCTGCTCAACTGTCCAATTGTCTGTCTTTTTGTCCGTCTGTCCGACAGAGTTTTGGGTCGGTTATCCATCTATGGCATGGCATGCATGTTTGTCTATCCGCTAATGTGCTTCTCTTGTCGTGGCTATTTGACTTGATACTGTTTATGAAAAGTGACATTTTAGGTGTGTAAATGTGACAGAATTTTCTGTCGGTATCTTTTGGTCGAAGCGCAGCATTATTTACGGATTGGATTTGTTCAAAGAGTCACCTCGCAGTTAAACCACGGAAAGGGAGTGAAAAAATTCGTATAACAACAGCTTATAAGCTCGGTAAGAGAGGTGCTGGCAGTTCCCACTTAAGTGGTAATTAATGTAAGTACTTGACTTTATCTTTACGTACAAATCGATTTGTGATTATATCTTAAAAGAATAATTATAAGAACAGTCGCACCAAAATGAAAATGATAACGCACATAAAGCACAGGAAAGGTTGAAACGGTTGAAAAAAAAAAAACAGCGCAAGTTGGTCGATATTCATTCCTTGACATGGAAATTTAATAACACGCTTTCAAAAATGTTAACTCAGTGCTGTATCAATGTAGGTAAGAGAAAGGGAGGGAGAAGGGGCGTAATAGTATGAAATTTGTCACGATATTCTGTACACTCCAAACAAAAATGTATTTTATTTTGGATTTTTGGAGAGATTTTACATATATAAAGACAGACAGACAGCGCAGCAAAAGGACGGACAACCGGTCGAATTCAGTCGGTCGTTTGATCTTATCTCACATTCCTGTTGGTCACTTTTCTATATGCGGTGTGCAATATCATTTCATATTTCGTTTCGTTCTTAAATAGTTTTCATTTATTTCTTTTCTAAAACTTCAGTTTTTTTTTTGGTTTGTCGAAATGTTGCACGTAATTAATTCATTTTTTTTCGGATCGCTGGCGTTTGTGTGGCACTTCGTCGTCGTCATTGTCGACATTGCGTGTTGGTGTCAAGAAATATCAAAACATCACATCAAATAAACGTTCAACATTTCGCTGCGACGCAAAAGGGCAGCCACATGAAGCGTACACTTTATAGTGACTAAAAAAGAGTTTGAAAGGGGAGCACGGTACGGTATGACATGGACTATCCAACCTCACCCTAGACGTCGCTCTGTCTGCGCAAACTTACACCACATCCGTACGAGTATATTGTCAAAAATGTTTTTTTAAGTTCTTTCAAAAACTAACAAATTTCTGTATCGGCTCGTTGAGTTTTAGTAGCTTGTTATGGCTTTCGTTTATGTTAATTTTTTTTTATAACTTTCACACATAGTGTAAAAGAGAGAGTACGAGTAATATACTCGTAATTATACCCTGTAACCAAAAGGAGAAGTGTATGATAAGTTTGTGCGATTGTATGTAACAGGCAGCCTCCATAAAGAATATATGTATATATTCTTGCTCAGCCTCGAAAACTGAGTCGATTTAGCTTTGTTCGTCCTTTGGGATGTATGAAGCAAAAGATCTCAGAAACTAAGACTTAGAAACTTGACCATACACAGATGTCTTATATACATATGTATATATATTGATGATGTCATATCCACAACGACAATAATACGGCTATTTTAAAACTGCGTAGCCAGAAAAAGTTTGTTTTATTTTGTTTTTTTTTTTGTATATCTTTTTAACTATTTAATTTATAATTAATTTTTATTTTTTTAAATAAATTTTTTTTGTAATTTTTTTTTTTTAATATTTCATACACATATGACTACAAACAAATTAAAGCGTGGGCGGTCCACACGTGCCTCTCCAATTTCAGTTCAATCAGCTCAATAGTAACAATACTAACGCGTACGAAGGGTATAAAATTTCGGTTTCATCGATTACGACGTTTTCTAGTTCAATTTACTATTCATATTTTTCACTTTTCTGTTTTTTCCTTAACTTTGCGGTGAAGTTTCAGCGAACTCTTCCATTTCGTGGTTTGAATTGCGTGTTTGCGCGCTTCGACATTGCCGCGGGGATGTGTTCGCTAGCATTGTGACAAAGTGGTAGATCGTTTATAAAACAATAAACAATAAAAAATTAACACACACACATAGATACACTCTCTAACAAAAGATATAACGAAGTGGAAACGAGGTATTAATTAAATTATTAAAATATTGAATTTTGTTCAAAGGGTCACGGCATGAGGCATGAGTTGCGTTTTTTATGCAGGTAGTTAATACTGATAACTGATAAGAAATATAAATGTTATTCGTTAAAGTTTTCATTAGTAGTAGCTACATTTTTATTGTTTTGTTTCAAATTGAAAACTTTCTTCCTGCTGTATTTGCATATTTTAGGAGAAATTTTTAATAATAATTATGCGTTTATCCCGTCTAGAACTCAATACAACAACTGTTACAGTCCAGCGACTTCTTCCTCAAACTGCCTTTTTCTGAATGTTGTAAAATTTGCTGTAAAATTGTTGAAATAAAAAAGCCTCTTGATGTGGTAAAATAAATGACTGTGGAAATGACATGCAAGTGAAGAAATCAGTGTGATATAAGAATACATCCGCAAAAATTTACAAAGCCAAAAAAACACACGTATGCAAAGATAATGTGTACATACAAGAGATAAAAAAGATTATTTTCGTAACACCAAGACACCTGCGAGAGTGAGACATAAACAAAATTGGAAAACTGATGATTATTTAAAAACAAAATATTAAATCAGCGTTTATTTTCGATTTAGAAAATTTTTATTTGCAAATAAAATGTGCGTATAACTTTGAGGCGAAAGGTTATTCCATTTAGACGTGTGGTACTTTCTTATCGAATGAAATATGCATTATGGATTTTTTAATTTGATGTTATGTCAATATCCAAACGGTAGGTCACTCTAGTATTCTCAAACATATTCCTGGCATCGAAATCTGTAATATATCAGAATGTTTGACCACGGAATTATGATTGGGAGAAAGACGTCCCTGGTATTGAACCATTAAATGGTTTACTGATGGTTCTTTGATGTTTCACACACCGATATAGGCGGATATCTTCGGACCCAACTACAGAATCTCTATTGCCATGGATGTCTGGCACACGGTATTCGGAACCTTTTTGTGCACTTAGCTGGGCTAAGTCCGAATCGTTCATTGAACATAGTAAAACTAGCTAGAACCAACTGACTGGTCATGACTGGTCATCACTGACTTATATAGTCTAAATAAGATAGATCTCTCCTTAGAAACAGAGTGTTGACTCTGTCTTGATAACGACGTAACTAGCCTACATATACTAAACCAATGTCAGTTTAGTAAGTCTCAGAATCGAACAGATCTACTGCCCGTTTATTACGTCAGACATAATGAAGAACGTTTCGACAAAAATATTCTCAGATTCATTAAAGAGACAGAGAAGTTTTTGAGTTAATTAACCTAACCATAGCTAGGCTAGGGTTCAAAAGAAACTCGTTTATGTCGCATTGCCCCAGCCCGGAAGATTAAAAACCGTAACATTACATCTCTTATTCGAGTCATTCCAGTCGCAACTCTTTAAAATGTCATCGGAAATATAGCCAAAATAGTCGAATTATTACGGTACATTCGCGGTGAATATATCCGGAAAATAATTTTTTCATAAATAATCATATTGGCCTTTCGAACGCATTAAAATATTTGGACAAATTCGTATCTATTTGCGTTCTATTAAAAAAACAAGATAACACACGACTAAATGAAATACCCTATATACTTCTGCTAACTTTCACTGAAATTTAACATATATATCATTATGTAAATTTGTCCATTCTCACAATGTATCTCGGCAAATTATATTTTTCAAAATCTATTTTAATCTATAATTTTTTATATAATAAAGGCATTGGAAGGATCTTTCCAACGGCACTTATATGTTTAACAATTAAGAATGCTGCAGTCGTGAGTTCACAACTTCGGAATAAACTTTTTCATACCTAGTCTGCATGTTTACAGTTTTTATAATTTTTTAAACCAAAAAAAAATTTAATTTTAGTAATTTAGAAGTCGTTGATGACCAACTATGACCAATGAAATCGTATTAGTTCTACAATACGGCCACTAGATGGTGCCAATATTTTGAATAATGTATAAATGAGACAAATCCAAAGTTTGGAGACTTTACATATGAATGACAGACAGATGCACATATCTATATCTACGATGCTGATAAATAGAATATATACATTACGGGGTATGTTACTCCTCCTTCTGCATGTTACATACAATACATTTGCAGAAACTTATTAAAGCCTTTGCTATAAAGCATGGCCTAACTACCTTATTTCTTTTAATGTACAACGATTGAATTGGTTGTGTCAGTTGAGATTATTGGATCTTCATATATAGAAATTTTCCTTAAAAAAAATAACTAAAATTCCCGCGTAAAGAAACAAATCTAACATGTAATAATATTAGTCATATCATTTCTCAAACGATTTCTTTAGTGATGCACGATGGAATTAAAAAAAAAATAGTTTGATTTGTTAATCACAATTACACACACTTCACTGTTCCACCCATTCCACCAGCACACCAACTCACCTGCCCCATCAGCTTGTGAATTGATATGCGTAGTTTATTTTTCGAGGTTTTCGTCTGCTTTAGCGTTTCCATATTTATATGCAGCAAATACAGATACTTCTGCAGCGTCAGATACAGATGCAGACATGCAAGAACCGGCGGCATGTGAATGCCAATATATCGAATGCTACCATTTATAACCATGATTGCTGATTATGCTGTTTCTTTGGTTGACTGAAAATGGATGAAATGACAGATGGACCGAACCGATGCGATGGGTGAGCATTTGCGCACAGTCAGACACCAGCCTAGCAGTGGTAGTGGCAGCCACGACAGTCCAAATGCAGTTCCACCGCTCTACTCTGCATCTCTTTCTATCTATCTCTCTTTCCCGCCATGTGACTTGAGTCAACTGTCAGTGACAGTTCGAGTTCGGTTGCAGTAAAGAGCTCAAGTTGAGCAGTGTTAATCTTGGCTCTGATCAGCTATCGGCGAAGCTTCTCAATGCGTTGCATACAGATGCAAGCGCTGCAACGTCTCCTATTTAAATAATCATTTTTTCTGACAGCCAACTTGACTTCCAGATCAGTATAATACCAAAATACTCGAGCAATCCATTTGCCCTTCGCTCGTTCACTCCTCAGTTAGGTTCTTTGTCTCCCTTCCCTTTGTTAATTGTTTGTTTGACTTGCGGTCGTGTTGCGTGTTGCGCATTCATGTGCAACTGCAGCAAGCTGCCATAGCCGAAGCCGATGTTATTGCAGTGGACAACATTCTTCAGTTCATGATTACTTAAGCGGCGTCAAGTATCAAGTTGTACTCCTTTTTATACCCTATATAAAAAAGGGTAACATCACAAACTCAGTAAGTTTGTAAGACAGTGCATAAATCATCGTAGAACACATTCAACAAGAAAAGTATATCAATGAATCACTGCCCCAAACATACCCGTACACAAATGTGTGGGGTGTTTTTTTAAAGATTTGGAACGGTTTACGGACTGGTAGCATCATACTTCTTCAAAAACGAAGAAAATGCAACAGTCGCCGTCAATTGCGCCCGATAACGAGCCATGTTGAACGAGATTTTATTTCCAAAACTACGTGAACTGGATAGCTTTTGGCTATACTGGCATACTTCATACCATCGACTTATTCAGGCAAGAGTTTGACGACAACATAATCTCCAGACCCGCAAAATCGAGTGATCTGACATCATTAGACTACTTTCAGTGGGGATAATTGAAATCGTTGGTCGATGCGGACAGTCCAGCATCAATTTAGAGCGCACTATTCGTGAGATACGGCCTCAGATGATTGGAAATTCCACCACCAGAATGCAGTTCGTCTGACTTTTCCGTGACCGCCATATGTTCAAAATAATTTTTCATTATTAACGTTATATAATTATTATTTGTTTCAATTTGAAGTTCTATTCCGCTAAAAAACTAGACTATGTATTATTGGTTAGCGTGAAAATAATAGCTTTGTTTAACCATGTTCTTCAACATATTTATGGTATGGAATTTTCTTATTTTGTAGTAAATATTTTTGAACCACGATTACTTGAGAGAATATTATGCAATGCAATCTGTTCATTTTAACTATCTGCACACCGTAATCTTAATCCAAGATCTCTTAAAAAAAAAAAAATGCTTTTTTTCTTTAGCTAGAGATTTCACTACACCAGCTCGAACTTTTATGGAACAAATATTTGTGTGGTGTATGAAGGCTACAAACAATTCGTTTAAGCCGCAGTTAAAATTTTTTCATCGTTCATTTTATTTCTTTCTTTTCAGTCTTTTTTGTGTGGCGTTATTTAATTGAAAACGATGCATGTAAATGACACTTTTCAGCATTAATAAGCAAATATTTGTATGATTATTAAAGCTTTGGGGATTATGTAGGTTTGAGCTGAGCTTTAAGCAGAGGATTCTATACTTTTTCGACTTACTTTTCGTTTGTTATTCGATACATACGTACAAAAATAGTTTACTTTTTAATAATAAACAAAAAATAGGTACAAAACTTTATTATTCGTCAAAATTGGCTAAAAACTCGATATTATTCAACAAAATTGTCGAAGAAAATTCCAATTAATCGATAAATTTGCCGACTTCAACTTTATTGCGTAAAGTTATTATGTCGAAAGGAAATTTATTCGCCAAATTTGATAATAATGCAGAAAAAAAAATTTGACTATAAAATTTATATTTTTGGGAACATTTGCAAAAAAAAAAAAACAGATATTATATTTGTTAAACAAAATTGGAGAAGGGAGAGGTGGGTGTTATGCCTTACCACCACATCCCTTCAGAACATCTATTTTGACACAATTTTCTGGACTGATCTAAATGGTCTAATGAAAACGCTTCCTCACATTAAGTCTTTACTTCAATAATATTCTGACCTGATCAAACAAAACAAAAAAAAAACTTGAAAGAACTTGAACTTGTTTTGAATTGATTTTTAAACTGGTCTAACGCTGAATGGATTTCATCCAAACGCAAATTGTTTGCTCATTAATCAGTTGCACTTTGCGTATGTTATAATTGAATTATGTGTTCATTAATTATCAGTAATTATGCAAATAGTAAAATGAAATGTCACAGCAACAGACTAGATTTGAATTTGGTTTAATTTTGTGCTTCAAAACTGGTTCGCCATGATTTTGTGTTGAGTAGCACACAATACTTAGATTAATATCTATTGAAAGGAAATAAAATTGAGGGTATTATGAATCAGGATTGAGTGAAGGGGATGTGGGGGTGGGTCGAAATCCGCTCCTCCCTGAGAGTTGCATGACTACTTAATGTTAAAACGGCATTTTGGATTACATTTTTATTTATTTTTTGCTCAAAATTCATTTTCACGATGTTATAATCATATTGATTTGCAAGATTTCAGTCTGAGTTCTTACACGCTCAATGAAATTAATCTAAGAATTTCGACAATTCCAGGAGTGCAGTAAGTGCGAAAAGTTCCAATTTGGTGGTCAGCGACGCATGCTGTTACATGATCTAAAATTGCCTTGGCACCATCCACCAAATCGTATACAATTTTTTAAATCATCCAGAATTTCAGCTTTCACTTCACGATAGTTGATAAGAATAACAACCTTTGCGATGAAAAACAAGAAAAAACATTAACCTCGGTTGAACTTTAAATAGTATTGTAATACATAAAAGTGGGTGTTTAAATAGGGGGTGGTACACGTTCACTAGTAGATGTGTATGAAGCGATGTAGTAGATGTGTAAGATGCCGCCATATCGAATTTCAAGTTGATATTGACGTTTTCCATACAAATGCATAACAGTGAAGTGTGGGTTTATATGGGACTACCTCAAAAAGTGGGCGGGACACGCCCTTTGTATATGTATACGAAGCGGTTGACCATTAAATCCACAAAATCAAATTGCAAGCTAATATTGATCTAAATGAAGGATTTTTTCATAAGAAATACAAAATTGCACGGTGGGTTTGTATGGGGGCTACCTCAAAAAGTGGGCGGGCCACGCCCGTTAGTCTATGTATGTTAAGCGGCTGACCATAAAAAGGCACCACATTGCATTTCAACCTAATATAGACTTTAATAAAGAAGTTTTCTTACAAAAAGTCAGAAGTGGGCAGTAGGTTTGTATGGGAGCTACCCCAAATAGTGGGCGTGGCAGGTAAATCTTGATATTCTATTAAACTACAATGAAAAGAAGTATATGTGCAAAATTTCAACTGGATAGCATAAAAATTGGTCCCAAAAAAAATGAGCAATAACATACAGACGGACAGACGGACAGACAGACGGGCATGGCTAGATCGATTCGTCTCGTTGATCTGATCAAGAATATATATACTTTATGTGGTCTACGATGGCTCCTTTAATGCGTTACAAATTTTCAGACAAACTAATAATACCATTTCACACTATGTGTGAATTCTTCAGATCAATCATTAAGTCAAGCCCTTCAAACTAAGCATCAATGTTTAATTGAAGTCCATGAGTTGGCAGAACAATGTTGAAGAATATTATCGAATTTTTAAATTCATCATCTCTAAGATCGTTTTCTCAAACGCCGTGATATTCTTTCGAACTTCAGATGTCTACTTCCAAGTAAAACTTCAATCCTGGATGCAGAAACTATATAAATGTTCGAGAAATATGCTACAATATTACAGAACGATTCTCCCAAAGTACGAATTAGTGAAGTTTGAATTTTGTCGATCACAAACTTTCGGATAAGAATATTGAAAATGCGTAAAATGCAATAAACATGCTTTCCAAAACGTTCACAAAATTTTGCGAGTGATGGCTTTGTTACTGGCTAACATGTCATGAAAATTGGCTTAATGGCTTGGCTCTACTGAATATTCCTCGAGGTATTAAGTTAATATACGATATTATTATGTATTGAACAAATTTTTTTCGCGCCCTTGACTTTTAAATTTATAATCAAAAAAAAATTAAAATTAAAAATAATAACTAAAATATGATCTAAATAATTTTTTCCTCATTTTTGGGTCTTTGTGAAATGATATAGGACTATTAATATATGGTAGGATCTAAGTCCACATTGTGCCCTTACTGTAGTATAATACCTACAACACTTCACTCAGCCTCGTCTCCCTCAACAAAGGTCAAAACATCCTTCGGAATCTGTGTTTGTACAATCCTCTCAGTAAACTGGTACTGCCCTAGGTATTGAAACATCGGATTGGCAATCTTCCCAAATTTTTTCCGGAAAAAAATCGACCATTAAACACAATCTGCATATACTGTGAGTTTTAATACCTATGTTTTGTAAGTGTTTTATGAGCCTGCAATATCCAGTTCCCTTCGCAAAATGCTTTTCCGCAATCCAATGCAGGCCACCGCTCTTTTTTTGCTATATCAGCGTAAAAGTTTCTTACTCTGTCGAATACCTTCACAGTTTTAACAGATTTCATTTCTTGAAGATTCTAAATATGCCTAGTCCCAGACCGCAAAATGGTTTCAGGCCAATAAGCGGACTGTCGCCGTTTCTCACTTAATTGGTCGCCTCCTCGTTACTAGGTGTATTCGCATGACGGGGTGCCCCGTACATCGTTACTCCATTCAACCTTCCTAGATTATTAAGTTATTATATAGTAACACTCCTAGAAATTTGTAAGTTTGAAATTTTGAATGCAATTTAACCTTCCCTCAGTGCAATTGGTTTTTTAGTAATATAAGGTTCACCTAAGTAGGGACTCAGTCACTTGATGCTTAATTTTAAGAAGTTTATTTACCTATTCTCAAGGTCATGCAACATTACATCAGTGCAAAAAATCTAAGAAAAATGTAGCACAACCAACAACAATTTCCACTAAAAAATTATGCACTACCTTTTCTTGACCCCATCGGTGCAAAAACAGTGCATCAAAATAGCACGAAAATTTAGCAAGTGGCAGCTTATTAGTATTTTTTTGTGCATTTGGTATTTTTTAAGTGGTAACAACAACATCTCGTCGGGTGACATATCTGAAAATTGTAAAATCAAAATGAAAAATTTGCATTGAATTCATTATAGTTCGCAAACCCTCAATAAATTCTATTTCTTGAATAATTTTATTCATTTTATACTCCAATAATTTGTCTTTAATACTTTCTCGTACCATTTTATAAATAAATAAACCAAACCAAAGTCTCAAACAGCTGATTGTGCACTGCCGTTTGAGCAGTTTTGCACTTTTTTATTGTTGCAAGACCTTGTTAATACCTTAAATATTTCAAGCCAAAATTTGCACAGCAAATGCAAAGAGATTCAATTCTTAAGTTATTTGTATAATTTATTTAAACTTTCGTGCCCAGTGTCGAAGTTCGAAACAACTCAATTGTTGACAATCGTTTTCGAAAGGTTTCAATTGTCGATTATATCGCTGCAGCATACAATTAATGAATACTTATCGCCAAATTGAAATCGCTGAATGGATTTTTATGTTTCTCAGTTGGAAATTCAACTCTGTACATTCTGAGCTAATTCCAAGACAGACGATAAAGGCGATGCAAACGAAGAGATACAAGAAATTCATCGCTTGACAAGTGACAACCTGACTGCTTGGTTGCTTGGTTGCCTGACTGCCTGCTTGACTAAATGAGTGACTGACTGACTGCGCAACATTGACAAAATTATCTGAAATATGCGAAAATTTTGAATTAAACAAAAAAAAAAAAAAGATGCAAAATATCAACAATAAGTCAAAAGATCTTCGAGAGAGCAACCGAAGAGAATAAAATTATGTCTGCTGCGACGCAAATCTTCTGGATTTGAAGAGACAATTTTATTTTTAGGTGACATACCCTCAGTTGGACGTCTCTTGGTTAGCTGAAAAATATCTCGGCTGTCAATCAAATCTGAAAGTCAGCGTTTTTATTCTTTTGTGACCCTCCTTTGAATTTCTTTGGAGTTTTTTTTTTTTTTTTTGTAACTCTTGCTATTTGAAAGTGTACGTATTTATTTTTTGTTGGTTCAATTTGTGGCGCTATTAAAAATATTTGAATAATTACTTACTTAGGAACGCGTAAACTACTAACAGGTATTTGTACATGAAGTTTTAACTTAACTTTGCATAATATAAAAACAAAAATTTATCGTTCTGACAGCAGAAGCGACAGCAGGTGGCTGCCTTGGGTACGGAACGATTTCATACTTGCTTCAACTTTGAAGGCAGCTGCCCCACCTTTTCGTGCCGTGTCATTTGCTTCGGTATAACAATTTAATGCAGCATTAAGCTAAGTAATCCGATCAGTGATGAACTGATACCGGTCTCATAAATACGCCAAAGGTGCGGCGGCGCTCATCATTGCAGATCGCAGACAGGTTTGCAATTTTTCAATTAGCGTTTTGCTATAGAGAAAGACCGGAGCAGGATAGCCGATTTGACTATGATCTATGCGATGACTAAGCTTTTTGGTATGTTGTAATACTATTTTGAGCATTAAAGATTTTGTTTTAAACAATGACAGCTAGCTGCATAAAAGGGAAAACTCGTAAAAGACATAAAGCAATGACAGAAGAGATGCTAACTACGATACTTACATATTAGGCAAATCGATGGACCCATCAATACATTGATGAAGTTACAAAGAGTGTAATACAGAAGCACGGCTGTGTCGATTTAGTGGACATATGTTGGAGTTAAACGTCGTTGGTGCATATGAGGTCGACCCTCTCTGCACGAACCGAGAAATCTCATATACCTTTGTACTCACCTTTGAATGCTGAAGCTTAGTGATGATGTTTTGAGTACAACAAGCACCATCACAGAAATCTCGAAATTATTAATTGGACAGTTGAATTTATTTTCTTCGTAACTATGTCCTTGGATATAAACATTTAGCACATTTTATTATTTTATTTAAATTTATAAAAATGTGTATTTATTTACTGAAAACCGACAGGGTCGGCTTACGCAACAACAACGAATGACAGATAAAAATATTTTATAACATCAGAGTTGACAATACAAAATAAATTTTTCTTCTCAACATAAATCATAATTTAGTTTTGGGTATTTTCTAAAATTAATATATTTTTAAAATATCTAATTCAGACACGTCACATCAAATATAGGCCTTCACAATGTTCTCCAAGTAAATCTGAAAAATATTTCATTTACATAGTCTGTAATCTAGTTTTGTTATCTACGACAACTCTGGCCCAAAACTTTCTATGCTTTAAACACTACTTCGAATGAAATGTACGACACTTCTGTGACGCCTACGAAATTTCTCAGTGAAATTCAAATCACCAGACGGAATTTTGTCTTGAGATTTCTTTGACACTGAATCAGTCTAGTTATAATTGAATATATGGGAATATTGAATATTTTGAAAAGTACCAATTCCAATTCCTTAAAATTTAAGCAAAGTTACTTATAAAACTGCAACGTAACGGTTGAAAATAGAACCAATATTTTATACGAAGGCTTTAACATAAGTTACTGATAATCAGAATAATTTATGATAATCACTTCTGTTTTAACGCTTCATATTTGTCGCTATGGACAGGCCACGCTCACTTGATAAGGCTAAAAGGGCTTTACCATTTGACTCAACATTCTCAATATTTTCCCCTTCTACTGGCAAATGATCGTTATCATTAACATGTGAGTGGCAAAATGACGTTCGCTTCATTTAAATATCCGCTGTTAGCGGTGAAGTTATAAATATAATATGATATCGATACTAAATCGGTCATCTTATCAAAAAAAAAAAAAAAACGTATTTCGTTCGGGGCGAATGGTAACATTCTTCGAAAATGTTGAGAATGTACAGAATGTTGACTCTTATGAGAAAAGTGGAAAGGCCATTTAAGTAGTTAGTTAACCGACAAATTTGAATCTACACAAAATTACAAACTACAAATATAAAAAAACGTTATTAATTCGAATCAAAAAAAAGTTGGCGAACAAATGTGTTGCAAATTATTTCGGCTGGAAGGCCTTAAAAATTGTCATAGTTAAAAAGCCGTGTGATGCACGGTGAAGTTACAGCAGCTACATCACAAACTTGATCTGCCTATGGAAATTGGAGGTCTGAGTAACCAAATTTCGTGACTCTACCTCTTAATGCTTCTGATTCACATTATCAAACAGGAGGAAACGATTATATCGATTCGGCGCGCGATACTGATCAGGAATATATGTATATACTAAATTTCTTCTATCACTTCTCCTTCTGCCTATTACAAATACTCGCACAAACTTAGTATCCCTTTATGTAAAGATATACAAAGTATGTGTGATTGATTAACGCAGAGTGACTGCCATTCATTTTTTGAGCGCAGAATATTGTCATGCACATTGTTTTACGTAAAATAAATTAGTGCAGTAGAAATTATTTGTTGCGTATTCAACACTTTTCGTGGCATAAAAATCTTTCACTGTCTCCATAGGCTTCCTGCTGGCAAATATCATTAATAAATATTCTTCATTGTTTGTAATCATATTTGCTCTCTTTGACACCAATATGCTTAGAATTAACACGAGCGCATAAAAGAGTTGTAAAATTTGAAAAATGAAGTTTTAGATTTAAATAAGCAATATAATGTGAAAAAATAAATTGGAGCAATTTATGGTCTGCATCTTAAATTGAAGCTTCATCTTATAGAAACTCTATTTATACCTTCAACAATATAGTTACAAAAACTCCCAAACTACCGCCAGTCAAAAACCATTATCTTAACAAGAAAAAGTGCTGTAGAGGACCATAGATTGTTTGAACTTACATTCTATAGTGAACCGATCTGCGACTATGTGGGACATTGATGATGCAATGCAATTGATGCAAGAACCATCTACACCATTTTTTCCTGTTCATAGCTTAATTAATAACAAAAACATAAAATTTTTTATACAAAACATGAAAAATGGGAGTTAGGTTTTTATAAGACTTACAATGGGCTTGGCACTTTTGTTTTATAGACTCGGTGTGAAGAGATAATACCAATATTTTTCGAGTTCTTGGGGTGCATACAGACTCGACTTTTGATGCGGAACAAGAATTTATGAAGGCTGCCATGCCTCCATTCGACTGTTATATACATTTGCACAAACTTAGTGTGCCCTTCTATAGGTACAGGGTGTAATGAAAATGGAAGAGCTATTTTGCGATTTATCATAAGGTATATGTATATGGCTAGAAAGACATGTCTCGTCGATATAAATTGGTCTCCAATATAATGTCGTTTTTTTTTATTGCTAAAAACTACTCACAATTATTTTTGATTAAATTTTTGAGTCGTTTTAGCCGTAATGTGCCAATGATCCTACAAGTCTACTAGGTCTTCAGCTATTTTTCTAAATATCGTTATAGAAATTCTTTGTGAATACCAAGTGACTCAATATCAGTCTGTCTCGCCCACTATATTAAGTAGTAATCCATTTCGTTTGAAATTTGATACCTGACATGCCAAAATTAACATACTTTTTGCCGACTCGTTATATCAAATATTTCTAATCGATTACAAGTCTTATTACGAAAAGTTTCTACAACAATACAATAGATCCTACTGACTCAAATTCAAACGATGTTTTCTCAATTGAACTAGTTACAGAATTTCTTATTTTGCACACTTACCTTGTGGCTTTGGAACATTCCGTTTGAGCTGCATCCACTTGTACGTTGGTAGGTTGCTAGAGTGATTTGGCGATTTCGATTGTAAATTTGACTGGTTAGCTGAGTTCACAGAGGTTGTCGAAGACGATGTTGTGGAGCCACCGGGCGAGATGACGCGCTGATTTCGCGAGGGAATATTCATGCAGCCGCCACTTGGTGAAGTGGATGCGGCATGTTGTTGTTGCTGCTGCTGTGCAAGTGTGGATTGGGAAGCGGCATGTTGCTGCTGTTGTTGTTGTTGTTGTTGTTGCTGCTGGTGCACTTGCTGCGCTGAACTTGGGGTTAGATGTCCTAAGCTATGGTGCACATGTGTATGCATACCAAGCGAATCAATGGGAATACCTGCATCCAGTGATGCATAAGCATTCTGATGATGCCACATTTGGGGTGATTGTTGCTGCACACCAGACATTTGCATTATCGGATCGACAGTATCCAATACCAGACTACCAGCGGAAGCACCGTAAGCTGAGTGTAAAACCGTGGCGTACTTCTCTTCCATATTGGCGTAGACATGTTGCTGCTGCTGATGCGATAGATGCGCTGTCTGCTGCTGTTGTTGTGGACACTGATTGTACAAACAGTCCAAATTGGTATAACTCAAGCCATTTTCCGAGCTAATTATGGGCGCATCCATTGGTGGAATATTTGAATTATGTGTGGCATTGGCTGCGGACACGGGTGAATTGTTGGCGGGCGGCACAGTGGCCACCGCAGCGGTGGCATAATAGGAATGTACTGAGTCGCTTTCGTAGTACGAATCGGAGGGCGAATGACTAGTGGGATGGTGTGGCGTGCCAGCAGCGCCGACACCACTACCACCGCTACCACCAGAAGAACCGGCCGAAGAGCTAGTAGTGGTAATGCCATACTCGGCGGCGCTTGGACTGAAGAGATGTGTGTGCGAATAAATATTTTGCTGCTGTTGTTGCTGCTGCATATTGACCACCACATTTTGACTGCTGCTACTGTTACTGCTCGGTGGTGGCGGAGTTAGCTGCTGTTGCTGCTGCTGCTGTGTGGCATGTTGCCCCAGCACAGGGAAGTAGTTCGGCGAGGCACCATCATAATTTGTGTAAGCGCCCAAGTGCTGCTGATGCGGGCTTTGCTGCTGCAGCGGCAATTGTTGCTGAAGATGTTGTCCCGGTGCCGGAAAGTAGGCATTGCCGTAGCCATTGCTTGCCACCGCTGCGGCTACGCTCATATCACTGCCGGTTGCATGATAGGCGTTGGAGTGGTGGTGCGGGTGATGATGATGGTTTCCGTACATGGTGCTTACGTCCATCATTGTTACCACGAACAGTTGGATAGAAGAAAGACAGTGCACGGAACTTGTACACTTCGTGCTATGAGTTTAGAAAATGAAGTCGATTTGGTATCTAATTTTGTAATAAAGTAATTAATTTCAAATTCACGTACACGTTCAAACTATGAACTTTTAAGTATTGGTACTTATTATATGTATTTTAATTATCTCAAAACTTTTTTTTTTGGCACTCACTACACTTTATAATCGTTTATTTATATTTTATTAATATTATGCATTTCTTTTCGTTTCATGTTCAGCCCAGTTTAATTAAAAAATTTATCAAACATTATTAAAAAATTTAAAACGTAAAATTATTTTTCACTTTGCGTCGGTTTTTTATTTTTTGTTTGTTTTTGCACGATATTGAACGGAGACGATAACGACGGACAAGCGACGTGTTTTCATGCCTGGCCTGCGTGTCAGTCGACTGTGACTTCGAGTCGCAACTGATTCAATGGCCAACTGCGAAGCGAGTAAACACCGCTACCCAAACCAAACTAATAAAGGGTGACACAAGCGCCGCCCATTGGCTTATCTCTGCTCTGACTGGCGCAACTCAGTGTAGTCGTCTCGTTCGCACGCAAGCTCAGTCACGTCGCATGAGAAGAGCGCGCTCAGTGCAAATCTCATCTCCCTCTTTCACTTATAGTCGCTTGCGTTGCAACAATGTCGGCTCATTTTTTGTTGTTTTTGTACGAAATTAGTCACTACCGGTTTTTCGTTTTCGTTTTTGTTGTTGTTTTGCGTTTCTGACAATTTTTCTCCTAAGATGTTTTTTTTGTCTGTTCGCTCGATTTTAGCATTTTCGTTTTTTTCCCATTGTAAGTTACGCCCCAAAAAATGTACGTGAAAAATAAAGATTTGTAGCATTAGTTTGGCCTCAAGCAGTCAGCAATTTTCTCACCTCTGTAAAAGAAAACTAAACAGAAAATTTTGAAATCGGTATTGACATCCTAGGGAATCGAGTCTGCACTGAAACTCTTTGCCGCATATTCCCAATGGACAAGCGATTGAGTGACAGGATACGATACGACAGACAGACAGACAGACAGACAGAAAGTCGTACGAACGAATGTCAACGCGAACAGTGTCAGTTTAAGTTGCAGCAATCCAGTGCCGCATTAGATAACCGGCTACATCTAACTTGCTTTTGAAAGGGCGCTAAATGAGCAGGTTATATGTGCATATAAAGATTGCATTGGTATTTTGAATTATAAGAGTATGATGTCGTATAAATAATCCATGAAAAATAAAAGAAGTAGTTTATTCGGGATATTTATGGGATATTAATTGTTAACTGTTTTGTTCACACAAAGTGTGAATTCTATTATTATTTAGTCACAATGTTTGTCTGTCTGTCTGTCTGAGTCAAGTTTCAATTTAAACAAATATTTGTTAAGTAATAGATATTGTGAAATGGTTCCTCTACATACAAAAACTGAATACAATTCAGTTTGATATTAAGTTTTATCAATAATGGTTGATATTGTAAAAAATGTAGAGTTTGTCAGAAAGTTTGTAACGCTTCAGCTTGTCGAGACGAGTCAATCTAGCCGTGTTCGTATGTCTGTCTGTCTGGTAGAGCTTGCGCATTTTTTTTGGATCAATTTTTACGATATGGACTTTATTTTTAGTGCAGTCAAATAGAATCGGGTAACCCTATTCGGTTATACTTAAGTGAAAGTTTTTTCCCGTTCTTAATTTAATTACTAATTATTTCTAATTATTTCATATACAATCAAGTAACATACTATGCTCTATCCCATCTACAACTGTCAAAAGACAATATTCATTGCAAATGTACATTTTGTTGTATTGCAAGTTGTTTAAAGCTTAGTCCCTTCCAAAATTTAACAAGAAAAAACGATTCAGTCGACTGTGCTTGACTTCGAGATACTACACTGTACATTGTTCAATATTCCATATGTGAATTATCGATTTGTATGGGACTATATTCTATAGTGGTCTTCATATAGACATGTGAGATATACTTGCATGTTAATAGAATGGACGAAAGATACACCAAATTGAACGTTTATAGGGTACAAGATTGTATGGGTGCTGCCTCTCAAAGTATGGTTTACATAAAGGTTGTTGATATATTTGATTTTTTTAGAAAACGATACGACATTTTGATATGATATAACGTCGAAATTTCATATCATACTATCGATATTATTCCGACGCAAATATCAAATATGAGTATCGCCAATTTTAATATAGTGATATTTATGATAGCGATTTTTTTTTTAAATTATCAACAACCCATGGTAATGTTTATTTCATTTACTTTATCTAAAGGTTAAAAAGGATAGCCAAAAATCTCTGTCTTTGATAGTCCCAAGATCTCTTCGTTCAAGCAAACGTTCGTTCGGGCAGTCTGACGTACAAACTGACATGTCTGTATCGACCAGACTTTTGATACTGATCAAGAATATGTATACTTTATGGGGTCTGCTTATTACTTAAATTTGCGTAAACCTAATATACTCTTTTACCCTATGTGTACAGGCTATAAAATCTGAAGTTAATTCCAGTGTTTCCGAGCAAAGAAAGAAAGTTAGCCAAAATAAAAAATATTTAACTTAACTAATTTTGTTGTTGTTTTTTTTCATCGATGAAGCGCGTTTTCACTTGAATGGATGTGTTACCAAACAGAACATGCGCTACTGGGATGACACCAATCCCCGAGAATTGCATGAAAGGCCTCTGAATTCACCTAAAGGCACAGTGTGCAATTTCCTCAGTTGGGATTATTAGGCCGTGGTTTTTGTAAGAAAATGGGGTCAAAGTGACAGTGAATTCAGAACGGTACGTGAACATGTTTGATGCATTTTTTTGTTCATGATGAATTGGACTTAGGAGACACAGGATGGAGCAATGCCTTACACTCAAGAGCATCGTTGGCTGTTTTGAAGAGAACACTTCCCGGATCGCTTCATCTCAAATTGAAGTTGCCAGTCCTCAATTTTGGGCTAATGCCAATATTTTGTGATAGAAGACCTAGAAAACCTGAAGGCCAAAATACGAGCAGGTATTACCACAATACACGCTAATATGCTGATAAGGGCTTCTTGAGTGTATGGAAAATGAGGGCCATCATCTATCTGACATTCTTTTCAAAACTGTGTTAAACAAAACATTAGATATTTAACTTACATTGTAAAAAAAAAAAAAAAAATATATCAATAACATAACCTGATTCATAAAATGGGTTTTATTGCGTTTTGAAAAAGGGAAGTTATGCTGCCGTATCCCTGTACTACAATGTTTGTCCTAAAAGTAATGACATTGGTTCCGACTGGTTAATATTTATACGATGACGCTAAATCTCATCCATATGCGCCAAGTAGTTTCTGAGATATGAGTTGTTTTTTTTTTCTTATATGGGCCCTTTTTCGAGTGGATTTTCTTCCTTTGTCCATTCATATGTACCATATTGAGGAGCGAGGGAGGGAGTTGGTTACAGGTTGTGGCGTTTGAAAAAAATGGAAAAAAAATCTCTTTTTTTCATCAACATTTTTGTTATTCCCAAACTACGAGTACACGTAGTTTATAAAGTTTGAAAACAGATTTGAATTCAGTATACAAAATACCACAAGATAATCTTAACAAAAAAGAAATTCACTCGTTTAATATTTGCATTCAACGGATAAAATGACAGAAAATTACAATCCTACTAATATTATAAAAGCGAACGTTTGTATGGATTCGTGGATGTGCGGATGTTTGTTACTAAAACTACTGAATGGATTTTAATGAAACTTTACAATAATATATAATATAATTATTAATTTAAAACAATCACAGCGCAAACAGCGTGGTTAACGTCTGCTGCTCTGAGTATACGATAAAAAGCTGATAGCTACAAAATCGTCTAACGATTTAAATGGTCATGTGTGCGGGACGATATTAGAGAGGCAGAGAATGAAAGAAACCCGTTGGCTTTTTCTAAGTTTAAATTTTAATTAATCAAATTTTTGTTAATAGAATTTGGGTTTTAATGTAATTCAAAAATAAGCATTTGTTTAAAAAAGCGTTCATGTCTGTGTTCATGTTTTAATATATAAAATGAGAATTTATATATATATTGTAACAAAGCGAAATCGGTGACCTCAAGACGAGTCGATATAGCCATGTCCGCCCCTCTGTAAAGCAAAATTTTGAAACAAAGCAATGCTTACATCAAAAAATATATGGCGTGTACAGGGTATAATATAGCCGAGCACCTCGAATATAGTTCTTACTTGTTTTTTCTTACTTTCTTAACAGTTCTATGTACAATAGGTTAGGAATCCATATGATGATCATTTGACATACTACTGTGACAATTAAAAAAATATTGACTCCCAACGCTTTTTTAAATGAGGTTTATTTCTGTAAATATTTGCGTATAAAAAAAAAATTCGTTTTGTCAATAGCAAACGATTAACAAACTTTGAAGTCGATTTTCACTGTAATATAAATGTAAATAACAATAGAAAAGCATATATTTGGCAAAATAAAACTATAATTAGTAATTACAAGATTCTTTTGTGCCGATCTGTTGCCAATCTGTTGCAAGACTTTGAATTGATTTTTGTCAATGTAATCGAAATAGACACTCTCACAAACTGGCGAGTGTACTAAATTCCAAATCTGATACGCCAATCCCCTAATTAGTATTAACCAAATTTTGTATTACATCTTATTGTATCTAATATGAACTTAAAATTTACTATGGAGGCTTCATAAGGGACAATGGAATCTCTGGAATACTTGATTTTTGGCATAAAAAATAGATGCATTACTTTAATTGGAATGGGCTATCAACACACACTGAAGGGGTGAAACTCACAGTATTTTAATTTGGTAAACTTTAGATTTGACGTAACTCCACAGAAAAAAGTCCATAGGGGCAAAATCAGGACTTCGTGGAGGCCAATTTATGTCACCTCTCCTGGAGATTAATTTGCCAGTAAAAATTTCATGAACTCGTGGTAGAGACCTCTTTTACGTGTGTGAAGTTGCTCCGGCCTGCTGGAACCATGTTCTTTGGTTATAACCAGGAAAGTTTTGCAGTTCAGGCACGAAGAAGTCTTCTAACATCTCCACATAACGCTCTGAATTCACTGAAACTGTGCGTCCCCTTTCATCTTCGAACGTTGAACCGGTCTCTTCAAACTTCTCGACCCATTTTCCAATGAGTCGAGAGCTTGGCGCATCATTTAAATGACGAACATGTCGATTACTGCAGAGTTTTCTACGCGCTACAGTCGCTGAATTACCGTTTTTGTAAAACTCACGTCCGCACAACGCACGGTCCGCTCCCGAGAACCGCTCCATAGCGACTAAATTCCCAAAAGCTAGGCTACCGATTGACATACCCCGCGCCCCTAGGAATAGTTGCGTTCACGCAATCAGCAAATCAAATGTGAACTTTTTTTTGAGACACCCAGTATATTGCTGTCACAAGCCAATTTTTGTTGTTCACTTCCGTACTTTCAAAGGATAGCTGAACTCAAATGGTAATAGAGCACTCGCTCTCATAATTAGTTGCTGTTGATAGCCGAAGAATAAACTAAATATCGTAAGTCAATATTGCAATTTTAGATTTAAACGAGCAGACTCGACTTGCTTGTGTAGGAGAGACAAAAAAAGATGTTAAAATAGCAATACTTTCAACTTTATTTCCACCGTTCCCGCTCACACCTTCTCTACCATACAATGTACATGGTTGGCTAACAACTCTTTAGTTGTTGTTTACTTTTTCACTATTTACATAGTTGGTAAACATATTTAAATGTAATTCCTTTTTACTTCTCTGACACGCATATTGAAATTGAAATCAACAATGGTTTTTTCATTCTGTGTACAACACAAAAAAAAAATAATACTCAGGCTTCATAAGCCTGAGTATTTTTCAAGACAAGTTGAAGTCGAAGAAATTATCAAGTTTTTTATATATTTCGAATTAATTATTAATCAAATCGAAATTATTGTAACTCGGCACTGTGAAACAACTACTTGTATTTGTCGAAGACGAATCTTACTTCGAATTCGTCGCCTGCTTTTAAGAATTCACTTCCAACGGTCCTGGCAACAGGTAAATTTACTCCCTTCGCCACTTTCTGTCTCTCCTACACTCTCCGTGTACTTATGTATGTACTTATTTCGCCTGCGGATGCTGTCTGTCAATCGTAATTTACGCATATGACAGCCATCGCGCCATCTCATCTAGTAGAATGCGATGCGATTCAGAGTCAGAGGCTGAAGCTGAAGCTGACTCAGTGGGATGCAATTCCTTGTAGGAGCCAGTTTCAGCTCAGATCATCTTGTCTCAGTGTCTCAGCTTAGTTTCGTTTGGTTTGGTTTGGTTTGGCGTTGTGGCTGTCAGTCGTTTATAGAGATATAATATCGAGATATCTTCATTTTGTTTGCGTTTCTGTGCGTTTGAGTGTCGT
The DNA here is from genome assembly GCA_035044765.1 of Leucophenga montana. NCBI lineage: Eukaryota > Metazoa > Arthropoda > Insecta > Diptera > Drosophilidae > Leucophenga > Leucophenga montana. The sequence continues at coordinate 2,111,273 of JAWNNQ010001873.1, forward strand.
TTTCATTGTTTTTGTGTGTGTGCGTATGTTGCACCTTTCACATGTGACAATGCATCATTGTTGTTTTTGTTGTTTTTGTTGTTTTTTTTTTTGGAAAAAATTTTGATTGACATTTTCACAAGTTTTGTCTCAGCCGAGAAACAGTTGCGGCACAAATTCTCCATCTCTCTCTGTCTCTTTTGTGATTCATTTTCTATACCATAAAGTCTAAATTAGTTGCTTCGAAGTTTGTTGTCCTGTTTTCGTTGTCCTCTCTACGCCATTATTGTCCATAGTCCATTGCTCCGGTGCTGCTCGGTTTAGTTTGGTTTTTAGCTGTCGTTGTACTCTGAGGTGATCTGTTATATTTTCGGACAGCAGCAATTAATAGTAACAGGATGTTCGTTTCGAGTTTTCTTTTATATATATGTATGAGTTTATGTATTTTTCTCATTTTTGCACGGAAAATTTCTGCATTTATGAAATATTTTCGTGTCAATTGGGATTTCGTTGTACCCGCAGTTGAATAACTGAATTTGGGACTTTCAATTGGAGGAATGACAGGTGGGAGGTTGAGTGACGACATTTGCAGTTGACGTAGGTGAGCATATAATTAAAGGGAATGTTTGAATATAGTGAAACCTTTCTCCACCCAGGAGAACATATTACAGCAATAAGATATCTTACATAACACAAGGATAATAAAAACATATTTAATACTTTTCAGAAATCATTAGAGAAAGATACATATAATGCTTAGAATCTTTGTTTGCGCGAAACTTGTGCACTTCAAAAAATGTTACCTAGATTAGAAGAGTATAATTTACGTATACTTGTATGTTGAATTGTGTTGTAAGTTTGGCCATTAGGTAATATCAGGGAACACAGAAACCATATATGTGAATGTATTACTGACCTGTCTATCTGTCAGTCCACCTGTTAGTCGTCATTAATTTTCTAATCTTTTGAGATATCGCAACACTTCCGTGAAAATTATAGAAAATTTAAGAAGCATTTAATCCATGGTAGTGCAGTGGTGAAGCCTTTGTAGAGTTTCAAGTTAATAGCTGAAGAATATAAAATGGTTCATGCAAAAAGCGAAAAGTGGGTTTAGTGGGTCCCGGAATGATTCAATACAAAATGTTCAAGTATGTGGTAGATTTGTTAGAGCGTTTCCAAGTATAGTGGGCATTACACAACTATTTATACACGTACATCGTATATGTACATTGTCTGTCCATAGGATGCCACCATACCGAGTTTCAAGTTAATACTAAATGTAATACGGTTTTTAGGCCTTCAGGTAAAGTGGAGGTGGTACTTTTATTCCAAGACTTCACTGTTCATTTGAAGTTAACATTGATTGAAAAAAATATTGATTTCCATGCAAAACCATGATAGTGGGCGGTGGGTTTGTATAGGAGTTACCACAAATGGAAGTTGCGGCATGTTTGTATGGATTTTCTATCAGCTAGAGTCTAAGTAAAAAAAGTTGCACCTGCACCTCTATATTTGTATGGGAGCTGTATTCTACATTGTTCTGTAGCATCTATGTGAGACAGTTTTTGCGATTGACATACACACAATCATATCAAATATATCGTTTCTAACTTTGTTAACAATAAAAACAGAAATATTTTCAAACAAAAGCAAAATAAAGAAAGAATGTAAATATCAATATTTATTGACTCATTCCCTTATATTCCTTATATTCTGCTAGATGTAGGCGTTTATATAGACAGTCCCCAAAAAAACGCTATTTGATGTGCATTTGGCCAAAAGGATGATATCCTTCAAGGCTTGCTGACGCGGGTGTTGAATGATTCCATTTTTAATTGTAAATCTTGAAGAAATTTCAAACCGTTCGCTTTTTTAAAATTTTCAAAATGTCAAAAAACCCTTTGTTAGGGTTGCATATTATATAAATGCCAAATTTTGTGCAAATGTAAGTAACAGGCAGAAGAAGGCGTGACATAAAGTATATATATTTTTGATCAGCATCAAATTTCGATTCGTTATACCTATGTCTATCTGTTCGTCAGTCGTATGTTTCGACAATATCGCATCGTTTGAACAAGATACTGGCGACTAGAAAATATAGAGCGGCCAAAAAAATTTGTTTTTGTTTTGTGTAGTGTGTAGTTTTCTTTTCCTTTTTATACTCTGTACAAAAAACCGTTCAAACAGGGTATAGAGAGGTGTATAGAACTGACCGTACGTATGTCTGTTAAAAGTAACTTGAAATTTCAAATTCAAATAGAGTGAGCCTTGATATACCTCCAAAATTTATTTGCATATTTTGTAAAATAGTTTGTAGAACACGAAACTATTTGTAGAAAGCAATATGTACGCAGAATAGGTTTAGAGCAAATTTGGATTCCACGCACACAATACGGTTATTTCCTTAATATTCACATTTTTGCAAAAAGCTTATTACTACAAAAAAATATGGCGTACAGCCAAATGCGTACAGGGTATAATAAATTCGAGCACTTCGACTATAGCTCTTTCTTGTTTTTTTTTTCATTTTTATAAATATAAGTATTTAAAAATGTATGTGTTTTTTTTATTGTTGTCTATCAGAGTATGCATAAGTTTACATAAGAAAGGCGGCAGGGTTTAGTATATCGTAGTCATTAACTCATAACTGCTTTTACTTGTTTTGTCTCAAAATTTTTAACGTCTATAAGGAGGAGTCAGTTATTCAATTTCTGATCAGCTAAACAAGGCGGATCGATCTAGCCTCATCCGTGTGTTTCTCCGTTCGACGCTCCTCTGTTTCCAATGAAAATTCACTGTGGAAATTCTCTGAGATCATTCGAATTCTGCATTCTCACTAGCACTTTTAAGGGTTTGTATGGGAAACTTTAAAATTAGGGCCAATATAAATCTCGGTATGTAGCTTTCTTATTAAATGGGAGTGTCAAGCCTTTTATACGTATTACATTGCAATTTTTTCTCTCTTTATATGGTCCGCTTATTGGTTGAAATTCCTCCATCTGCGCCGACCTAATTTTTTACTTCGTCACTAAAGATATTATTTTACATGAATAATAATCGAAATTTCTTTTCTTACATCATTTTGAATCAAACAATCCACGAAAAAGTTACAGCAATAATAAAGACTATGCAAAAACCAGTGCTATTAAGTTTTAAGTGAAGTTAGTATTAGGTTATTTGCCAAAATAGCCGTAAACTGGAAACATTTTTTTTTGAGCAAACCTACTCTCTAATCTCCGAAACACTACATAAAAATATTTTTTAATGGTTTTTGTTCAACACCTTAAAATGGTACGATTTGAGGCAAGTTCGGTTAGCCATTTTATGATGAGTAGACTAACGCCGGAACAACGCTTGCAAATTGTCCAAATTTATTTCAAATATCGTGGTTCAGTTCGGGAATGTTACCATTTTACGTGTCCTTGAAATGTCCATATTGCGGTCGACTGAATCGTCCTTCAGAGTGACTAATTCGATTATCCATGGATTTTTTTCGCATTACGTATACTCCAAATAATAATACGCATCTTTAAAGATGCCGTACAGTGCGCACCAAAGACAATTGACAAGACAATTGTTGTTGTAGAGCGTAGCATTGAGGAGGTCTCAATTGAGTCGGTCCGCCATCGCGCGCATTAATTGAAGCTGTGTGCATCCACTTTCTAAGATATAGCTGGTACAAGAATGAAAGACTGTTTTATCGCAATATTTTGTTCAATGATGAGGCTCATTTTTGCATCAGTGGACTTGTGCTTGGTGAGTTTTATGAACCGGTGGACTTACTTCTTAAAAAATGAGGGCGGCTTGCACGTTACAGTCTGCGGTGAGCGCTATAGAGCCATGATTAGAGATTATTTCGTGCCCAACTAAATGGGATGTTTACTGAAGATACGTTTTTCCAACAGGACGGCGTCCTGCCGTACAGTGCGTCAAACAATCGACTTACTGAAGGAAACATTTGGCGAACGCGTCATTTCTCGAAATTACCCAGTCAATTGGCCAACGAGATCGTGCTATTTAACACCATATCATTCATTTAAACAAACAAACCAGCAACTTTGGACGACTTGGAACACAACATTGTGCAAGCCACTGCCAAGATGCGGTCCTCATTGCTTGAGAAAGTGGTCGAAAATAAAACTACTAAAATGCGTCACATCCGAGCCAGACGCGGATGTGGCGCTCACATGCATGAAATCATATTTAAACAAATGTGGCATACAATTATCTTTCTTATAAAGCCAATCTTTGGTTTGAAATTATCTTGCCTCAGTATTTTAATTTAATTCATTCTACACCTCCAAAAGACTCTAAAAGTATCTCTTTCGAAAAAATAATTATAAATCTACACATATTCGGTTAGTGTGAAGAGTATTAAGGATTTAGTTGTATCGAGGTTAACGAATTTCCTTTCCATCTTCCATTAGGCTTTTGTCACTTGCGTGTATTACCGTCCACAGTGATATCACTTTTTATGCCCTGTAGCCATAGGTTAAAAAGGTATATTAAGTTTGTGCAAATGTATGTAACAGGCAGAAGGAGGCGTGGGAGACCCTATAAAGTATTTCTTGATTAGCATTAGAAGACGAGTCGATATAGACATATCTGTCTGTCCGTTCGTATGTCTGTCCGTCCGACCATCTGTTTGAACGAACAGATCTCAGAGACTATAAAAGACAGAGACTTCAAGTTTGGATATTTATACTCGCCTTACCCACTTCAGATAACTATTATTAAATGAACAAGCCACTTTTCAGCCCCATACCAACCTGGCTCGATTTTTAAGTTTTTGTATTGTATAAACATTTTGTAGTTTTGTTGTTTATTAAGTTAGAAACGCCAAATTTGGTGTATCTAACGTAAATAATAACAAGAAAGAATGCTGCAGTCGAGTGTGCTCGACATCGAGATACCCTGTACCCTGTTTAAGGCTCTTTGTATGAATCATAGATTATTTTCTTTAGTGATCCGATCTGGAAATATGCAAGATATTTTATTAGAATTGAAGACAAATTAGACAAAAACTGAAAAATTGGGGAAGGTTTGCATGAGCCTACCCCATAAAGTGGTATGAACTGAATATATTGTATAGTTTGTATGGGAACTACCATTTATATTGGGCCGATCTGGACCTATGCGGTATAGTTAATTAGGATTTAAGTAAGATAAACCAAATATGGCATTTCTAACATAATTAATAGCAAAACCATAAAAGTTTTCATACCAAAAATTGAAAATGGGGGCCTGGTTTCTGTGAGGGCTGCACCATAAAGTGGGGTTGGCATGTTCGTTTGATACTAGTTATCTAAAGGGGGAAAATGAGAGTCTAAATATCTAAATTTGAAGTCTCAATCTTTTATATTATCCGAGATCTCTTCGTTTAAGCATACGGTCGGACGGACGGACAGACGGACAGACGGATGAACAGACAGACATGTCTATATCGACTCGTCTTCCTTTGCTGATCAAGAATGTATATACTTTGTAGGGTCACCCACGCCTGCCTCTGCCTGTCATATACTTTGCACAAACTTAGTAAACCCTTGTGCCCTATGGGTACAGGGTATAATAAAATATACCACATAGGGCCAGATGAGCTCACTATAAGTGTTAGCCCCCATAGAAACCTCCTCCATTTTATGTTCTGCATGCACTACACTGGTAGGGTAGGGTTTATTAAGTTTGGTTTTTATTTTTAATTGGAATTTTTCGTTAATTCTAATAAAATATCCCGCATAAGACTAGATTGGATCACTAAAGAATATAATCTATGGTTCATATAAGTAGCCTTATATAAGGCACAGGGTATTTTCAAGTGGAGCCCACTCTACTTCCGCGTTCTTTTTTAGTTTTTTCGTTTTCTTTTCAAGTTTATTAAATGTCACATGATTTAAAAATGTATGTATGTCAGTATCCGACTGACTACTTATGCAACAATAAAAATTTAACTATTTTCTTTATTTTTACGGAATGATTCCTTAGCAGAAAAACTGACAAAATTCGTAACTCAATTACAAAACCCATTAGGGAGGCAACTCTTTGAACTCGGCCAACAACTTAACGACTGTCTGCCTATCAAAATGAGGTGACAGGTTTTACTTATTAATTCATTTTGTTCACTTTGCCAGCGAGAGAAAAAGCTGCATAAAATGTGGCACAATTATTGATTTGTCAAAAAAGGAAAGATAAAAAAAAAAAAAATAAATAAATAAAATTACAAAGGAAAATGCGACAAGACCGCAACCGATTTACAAAACTGACAAACGGCGCCTAGCAATCCATCAATTATTGCAGCGCCAATTACGCCTGTAAATTGTTACGACGGACGTTCGTAGTCGATTTGGAGCTGAAAAGTGACGACGACGACGACGACGACGCAGTCCTTCGTAGAGAGGCAACTGATGAGGTGGAGTGGTGGTCAGTACTGGCTACTGGAACGGGACGGAATGCCGACATTGGGATCAGCGAGAAAACGAAAGGTTTTTGACGAAATGCGAGGCGTCGCCAAGAGCGTCTAATGCCCATCATTGTATGATTCTATTCGTCAGACGGTGTTCTCAATTGCGCGAACGATCGCAGACGTGGAGCCGCGCAAATCCATCGTGGCCACGTCCGTCGCCAAGTCAACGCCGACGCTGAAGTTTCATTTTGATGGAGTTATGTATCTCCGCTGCTGCCGGCGACAATGATTGACATTATCTGTGCATGTGTGCAGCCATGACTCGCTTATCTATACCGATGTGGTCGGACAAACTCAACGCCAAAACTCAATTCCAGACAGTGCCACATGCGATTGTATCACAATGCACTCGAGAACTAAGTAAGATCTCGATTGTACGGCTCTGAGTCGGTAATTCCGTCTGATAAATCTAATTAGTAGGCTGATGATGTACAGATACAAATTTAGTTACATACATATATATTATATGAACATATAATATACTTGGCAAAATAAATACACACGCAATCATTTATCAATCTACATTTCTTTGTAATTGCCACTTGAGAGATATACAATTTCGTTTCGTTTCGTCACATAACATACCTAAATGGATATATTGTACATCGATGGCGATTGTTACAATCCCAAAGTAAATAAAAGAAACTAGTTTGGTATCTTTCCAAAATGGCGAAATGCAAAAACGAAAAAAAAAAAAAAAACACCGAACCGAATAAAACCCCTTTACAATAAAAAGTCGTGGTAGACTGTTTTCGTTTCCTGTTGATATTCCACTACATCATGCGACATTGGTTTGCATAGAAATATTTGTTAAGTCCACACAAAGAGCAGAACCAACTACAAGTTGCGTAAATTTATTGCGAAATCCATGGAATTTAATAATTATGAGAGTATTACTTCTGTAAATTGCCAGCAATCATAAAAAGCTCATATATCGAAAAAAGATTTTAGATTTTATAGTCACTAGCAGAATTGCTTTGCTCACTTTCAAAATATTTAATATTTCTTAAGCATCATTCAAACTATCAGAAGAAAAGTTTAGTTTTGTAGTTGGTTGGGTCGGTTGAAATGAATGTAGCTAATACAGCTCATTGAGGCCATACCTACTACGAGTTTTATAAACAAATCATAAACCTAACCGAATGGACAAAAACCAATATTTTATACATACGAGTATCTGCATCCAATGCAATTTTTAAAAGAAATGTGTGGTTGGCTCTGAAACAGATCTGCCTAAAGTATTGTAGCTCCGATTATTACGAGTATGTGTATTCATCTCACATTGTGTCAATAGTATTTGTCGTTGTGTTTGCAATACCATAAAGAAAGGCAAACGGAAATCCTATATAGTAGATATATTCTTGATCTGCTTGGTCTGCGATAACGAATTGTTTCAGCTATGTCCGTCTGTCTAACTATATGTGGGACTGGTTAAGTTTTGTATGGAGACTTTATATAAGCTGAATGAACACTCTAGTGCAAATGATCGTGCTATGGCCTCTAATAGCTATGGCTCCCATTCGAAAACCATTTGCAATATATTGTATTGTACATTTTTCTGTTAAAAAATTGTTTTGATATTGAGCATCTATAGACATATATATTTAAGTGAATGAACCAGTCGTATCGGAACTATTTGAGTCGGTACACCAGTTGTTCAAAGACATACAATACAACAGAGTTGGCGAGATTATATTGTGCACCAGTGGCTCGTACGTAATTCGTAATTTGTAAGATATTTCTTCCGATAAATATAGGTCAAGAATAGGATAAAATGAAGGCACCAAAGATTAAAAACTCTCCACAATTGTAAGGAAAAAATTATTCTTTTCAAATTAGCTTGTCGTTAGGACTGCTCCTGTCTTCTAAGTTCGGTCTTCTAAACTATCGAGTAAATTTTCTCTCTTACGTTTGGGTTGATACTCATGAAAGATGGAATTTTAGTTTTCGATGTATTATTATTATTATTATTATTTTTTATCTTAGTTTATTGGGTCCTCCGTTCATATTTAACTACCGAGTGCATGTCAAATTTTAACACAATTAAAAGAGTTAAAGTGTATTATGTCCCACCATTCGAACATAGCACACAACTCACGTTGTATGGTAAGTAAAAGCTTTTAATAAAAGCCTATAAAATATCAATCCATAATTTTTACTCTCACTATATTAATATGTGAAGGGTGTGTCATCTATATGTTGAATTATAAATTAGTGATGAGAATGAGAAAAACTGATTTTTTTTCTAACGAAATTTGCTTTATTTGATATAGTATTTCTTTCAATTAAGTATGAAAAATGATTTCATAGATGTGACCACTCGGCCGGTTCGATCATTTGTCAATAATCCTCTCCTCTATTTGAGCCATTTGAGCTTGAAAGTTTTGTTTCAAGTGATCAACTGTTTAAGGATTGTCCTTACAAACTTCATCCATAAATGCGCCCCGAAGAAATAAATCGTGTGGGGTTAAATCGTAGCTTCGAGGTGGTTGATTGACATCTCCGAAACGGGTAATGGATATTCCGTGAGTCAAATCCTACAGTTTTGCTTGCTTTTTAAACCATCAGCTGTTCATGTACTATATATTTAGCCATTTTTACTTTCGGGAAGATTTTGGGAGAGTGATTTCGAAAAAATGATAAATTTTTCACTTTTGGGAGGATTTGAATTCACTTGCATTGAGTAATATGAAATTCACAATTTCAACCTCAAACGAATTAAAGTTTCCGAATTTTTTCCAAGTTTAAAAATAAACCATTTTATCAAATTCTCTTTCTCAAAATCTTCCCGAAAGTGAGAACTGGAACATGCCTGATACGAACAATATACATATATACTGACTGGTATTATAGTTGTGTCACTGAGTTTGCAACGCATTAAAGAAACATCGAAGATCCCATAAAGTATACTGTTAAATATTCTTTTAAATATTCTTCGATAAGACGTCCGTTTATGCATGTGTGTACTTTTCAGCATCGCAAAATAGATCTTCAATTTTTAAAATATCGCTTTTAAAACTTGGTATATCGACTTTTTGTAGTCAAAAGCAATACACATAAATGAAGAAAGAGTGAAGAGTGAAAAGTGTGGGTTTGAATAGGGGTTACCCCAAAAAATGAGGGGATACGCTCACTAGTAGATGCCACCATATCGAATTTCAAGTTGACATTGACGTTTTTCATACCAATACATAAAAGTTAGCTGTTACTACCTCAAAAAGTGGGCGGGACACGCCCATTGGTATATGTATATGAAGCGGTTGTCCACTAAAATTCACCAAATCGAATTTGAAGCTAATATTGATTTAACACAAACAAAAACACAAAAGTAGGCAGTCGATTTGTATTGGGGCTACCCCAAAAAGTGGGCGGTCATTAATCATTGACTACAATAAAAAAGTTTTTCATACAAAAAGTCAAAAGAATGCGGTGGGTTTGTACGAGGGCTACCCAAAAAAGTGGGTGTGGCGGGTTAAACTTGATACTCTATTAAACTGCAATAAAAATAAGTGTATCAGGGGTGCCACAGGAATCAATTTCGCTCGAATTTCACTTCAGTTTCAATTCACCATGCCACAGACCTCATTTACTAGCGAAAGGCAATTCACCCGTAATTGAGCTAGCGATTTGACTAAATACGCCTCTAAAATATATTTTGTAAATAAAAAGGCCTATCGTTGCACATAGGTGGTACAATATCTGATTAATTTACATCTAAACAATTAATAATTTAATTTGTTATAATTAATAAATTAGAATTTTACTAAACCAACTATGAAATCGTTAGTTGAATTTGCCAGTCACAGCCGACAGACTAGCGATTTGCATTTCACTGTTGCCACTTTTTTTAAAAAGTTTTTCGAACTTAGTTTTTAAGTAGATAGCATGCTCATATTTATGTTAAAACAATGCTAAAATATAAATTAATAATTAATAATTTAATTGCAATTATTACAACCTTAAGCAATCTCGTATTTATTGTGCATTTAACGAAACAATTTGCGACAATTTTAGTTCGATTAGGTGGCAACTCCCCGCGATTCGTTTGTTTTCGTTTTTTGTTGATATTTTAGTACTACCGTACAGGTGGCGCACAGGTGCTAGTGTTGTGGAATAAACTTTTTAGTTTGGCTGGCAATAAATTCAAATTGTTTCGCTTGGAAACTACAAAACAAAAGTCACGAAAATTCAATTAATTTGCATTTACCTAAATACCACTGTAAATTATCCACTATGCTACTGAAAAAAAAAATAATAATAATAATACGGAACATACAATAGACAAATTTATTCTTGCATGGTGTCTACCCTATGTAACTAAGTTCGAAAAAGTTTGTGAAAACACTAAAAAAATCAAATCGCTCGAAGTTCTGTGGCATGGTGAAATTTTTTGACCGATTTGGCAAATCACTAGTACTGGATAGCATAAAAATTGGTTCCCAAAAAATGCGCAACAACATAAAGACAAACAGACGGACATGGCTAGATCGACTAATCTCGTCGAGCTGATCAAGTGTATATACTTTATGGAGTCTATGATGCCTTCTTTAATGCGTTACAAACTTTCAACAAACTGAGTAAACTGATAATTCCATTTCACACTATGTGTGAATGGTATAACAATTGTACAATTAATATACAGGTTTTCTTTTTCAGGGAGATTTGAAAAAGGAAATTCGTAAGACTAGTTCCGTTTTAACTTTCCAGAGGATTTTGCAATTTGAATTCTCTTGGAATTGAGCAATGAGGATTTTTCAATTGCATATGTTGTCGTCGCTAAAACACTTATTCATATTTATTTAAGATTATTGCCAAAATAAATGGCTGCCATCAAAGAGCTGACGAGTTGTTAAGATCCGTCGGTCGAGCATACTCGCCTTATATTGATAAGTTCCTATTGTGTCGTTACATTTCGAAGGTATATAAGAAAACCTTACATCCTTTTATTGTGTCCATATTAACTTTATTTTAATTTTCAGACAGTTTAACAAAGAATGATCGGATATGTACATTAGCAAGAAGACTTGAAAAAAAAGTTTTTCAATTCACAAACTTAATTTTTAAAAAAAAAGTTACGCAGGAAATCAAATAAGATTCAGGCCTCATATAAGAAAAAAAAAAAGAGAAAATGTAACCTTCGGTAGAACTGAAGCTCAAATACTTTCTATACACGTGTTTATTGAGTGGTACAAAAGAATTTCAAACGATTGTTCTTAAGAATGCTACGAGTATTCGCGAAATAAAGTTAGCCGTGCTAGTTATTGAAAACATGCGAACTTTCACTATAAGTGGTAAAAAAACACACACTATCTTCCCTGCAGAAGGTTTTTCTCAAAGAATTAACACAGAAAAAAAATTTTGTTTAGCTTTCCTCACCTTGCTATGTAAATATGATTCTAAAAAATAGTCATATACGTAATGTATATACCTATAGCATTTAATTTCTGTTTAAATCGTGCCTTACAATTGCCTACTAAGTATTTTTGAATATTCACTAAATTTATCTTGTCGATAACTAGCACCTTTCAATAGTTGTGTTTTCGAGATGTACTACTATTCTGCCTTTTAGATGTACAAAATATACTTTATCGTAGTTCTATTACAAAAATAAAATTCGTTTCGAATATCCCCGCACTCCTTCTATTCATACTTTGTATGTATGTATGACATAAAAATAAACTACTCAATATTAAATACGAAATACTGAAAACTACAAATAGAAAAACTTATCGAAAAGCCATCATAATATGCACAAAATAATATAGACAAGAAACTGATGCATTGGTAGCTGGTTTAGTTAAATTGCCGTGTCAATCGAGTAATTTAAAACAGCTGTTCTATAATGCAAAGTATCTTTCGAATTACTTAATAATGTATTGAATTTAAGTCATTGAAAAATACGTAGGCAGTCAATGACCTTGATTCTGCTACAAATGCAAATTTATGAAATATTTGCTTAAATTTGGTTTCGATCGCCAAATCGAGTTTTTTTTGTTAAATTTCGCTTCCATTTTGGTTACAATGCGGATAAAATTATATCCACTACTAAAAGCGAAGCAGCGACAGCTGTAGATAAGAGCGAGACAACTATAGACAGCTTATCCGCTGCTCACCGTCAGCCAATGAATGTCGAGTATGCCTAATTGAGTGGTGATTGGCTCAGTTGTGACATAATTTTCGCTTTATTGCTCTCAATTTGAGATGAAATCCTTTTCACATCCAACTAAGAGAAAAGTCTTCCTGCTTTCAATTGGCATTGTTCCCAACACGTGTGAGGTTCTGAAATCATTGACAAGATTTTGCATTATTTTAGAAGGGATTACTTTATATTCATACATACTTACGGATACATGTGTAGATGACTAGTGACATAATTTGAACGTGATGCTGTGCATTTGAGACTTGTTATTTACTTTCGTATTTACTTACGATGCATGCACACAATGTTAGGAGCATATTTTTTTTTTTTAAATATTTAGAATTATTTGTATAAAATTTTGGTTTTGTTTGATCTTTAATATGCTGAAAACCTTTCAAATATGTAGATAAAAATAGCATATGGTTTATATATAAAAATGGTTATAATTAAAACAAATGAAAACACAAACTTCAGTGGAATTTAATCGCTCATACAATGGTTGAATGAAAAGTTGTATACATTTTATGCATGACAGTGAGATCGCAAAGATGACGGTATTTTTGAATAGTGCAATATTTTTTATTTTATTTATTTGTCAGCCTATAAAAGCGTTGAAGCCCCATCATTTACCGCTGTGAAATACTGGTATAACTAGTTTAATTGCGCTCAAGGATAATTTTTGTGAAGGTCGTCCAAAGCCAGAAGCAATCAATTGATATTACAAGATCGTCATGTGACATGACTTACCGTCAGACATACATGAACATTTAAAAATCAAGAAGATTTGATCGCGTTGAATGCCAGATAATCAAAACATCGAATTGATGGGTCAACCGCCTTACATAGCTGACTTAGCACTCAACGACTTAGTTTTGTTACCGCACATTAATAGTACATTGTGAAAGTTTTTTAAAATTTTTCGTGACCTGAAGATTCTATTGAAGCCTTTAAACAGCTCGTTTTAGAGGCATCCACTTCTGAGTGGCAAAAGTTCTTCGAAAATTGAATCAATCGAATGCAAAAGTATATTGATCTTCATAAGAATATTTTGAAAAATAATAAAGCCGTTTTCAATTCAACTCAATTTTAGTTTAGTTACATTTTTATATTGTACTTATTAAGCGACTGTTTTGTATATGTAGTTGCAAATATTTAAATAAATAAATAAATAAATAAAAATGATAAATTACTATTTTTCCCTTATTATGCGCACAATGTAAAGGGCAACACTCGTATTAGGGTTTTTGAAATGACAAATTGTATAGAATATAGCGAAGAAAAAATAGTAGACCGCAAAAATAATATATACATATCTATATTCTATCTAGCCATGTTCGTTTGTCTGCCCCTCTGTCAAATTTGTCTTTCCGAGAAAAAACTGTTTAGTGACTTGAATCGAATCACCAAACCAGATAGAGTCTCTCTGTTTCCTAGCATAATTATTACCACAGTGGGAGTATTTTGAAATTGAATATTTTTGTTTTTTTAACGAACGCAAGAATGCACACAGAAAAAAATGGCATTCTAAATACAAGTTAGAAATCCTTGTTGTTATTCGAAAACGTACTTAAAAATGTTTAGTTTGATTGGTTTGTTTTTCTTGAATCAAGTACAAAACGGGATCGATTTATAAATCAAGTTTCGAATAAGTATAATATTCTTGAAATGGTAATGGTTAAAAAATGTAATTCTAAGAACAAATGTGTACTTAAATCAATCTCTGAGAGGAGAAAAAAAAAACTGAGAGCAAAATCAAATTCTCTCAGCTGCTTCAATTTCTTATAAAGCTATAAATTAAGTGTATTTGGCTATGTTTTATATACTTCTCAAAAGAAAGTTCACATTTAAAAAATCGATAAAAAAAGGTAAGTAGTTTATTGAAAAAATGTTTATTACATATTAAAATACACTCTTTGGGAATTTATTTCTTAAAAATGATATTGTCCAAATGTAACCCGTTGCGTTCACGGCATTCATTTAATCGAGCACCAAAATTTCCTATGACGGCTCGGCAGGTATTCTCCGTGATGGCTCGGCAACTCATGTGTCGAGTATTATGTCATGGTTCGATACCAGCTCCTTCCACCAAGAGGGCTAAATTGAGAATTTCTTGAACCAAGAATTTGTACTTGGTTTAAGAAAATCCGTGCTCATCAAACTACGGAAATCAAGTACGGAAATCCTATTTTTGTTTTATCATGTATTCATGTTGTATATGCAGCATATAAAACGTAGCCAATTACGTTATTTTAGTCTCTTAATTATTTTGAAAGAAAAATATATCGTTCGAAAAAAAAAAATATTATTTTGAGTAAAATAAAAAATTTGGTTCTTCGTTAGTAATGAATTTAAAGAGGTTATCTTGTTATATTGTTATGCCCATTCGGATTTTAATGAAAGAGTTGAAAACGTCTCAATATTTGGCAATCGGATTAAGCTGAATAAGCTTTGATTATAGTCATAGTTTTCATCATGTACGTGTTTAAATTTTAATAACTCTTTCATTACCTTATTTATTTTTGGCAAATGAAAATAAATACCTTTAGCTATAAATTAAGTGTATGTGCTCAATGAGTTGTTCTTTCCAATTTTTTACCAAATAACTCTGGATGGCAAACATAATTCGAGCATCCCGAAAATATGTCATTCGCTGTATTTCAAAGCTGGAACTTTGATATGATTCATATTTTATATTTTTGGTAATATTGTTATTTCAGATGTGGAAGCTGACAAGGTCTTCTTTTATGTACGAGTACACATATCAGAAAAGATCAAGATCATTGCGATCGGTCTACTCGTTTTAGTAATATTTGAGACCATAGTTCAAAATAAACGTAATATTGTAACGTTTTTAGATTGGCTGCATATTTTTCCTATAACTGATGTCTAGAATTAAAGTTAAAACCATTAGTTAGTGTTTATTTATATATACCTGCCTTTCAAAGTGTCCAAAGTAGAAAAAAGGGACTTTTGTAATGTTTTACTGATTTATCTTATACAATATTTTTTTCAATAATTTGCACATGAATATCCTAGAGACTATTAGAATTAAAGATTTCTTTTCGCTACCGTTTTACCACAGTGGAAAATGGATTATAACTTCCACAATATTTTATCAATTCATTTGAAATGCGCGCCACTCAGGATGTAGGGATCGTACCAATTCTTCCAGGAAAGTCGGCATCATTCATTGGAACAATGAGGAGCGTACGTTTGCCGTCGAGGTCTACTTTTGTTGTTGGGTTTTTCAGCGATGAAGCTCATTTTCACTTGAATGGGTGTGTTAACAAACAGAACTTGCGCTACTGGGCTGACACCAATCCCCGAGAATTGCAAAAAAAAAAACGCTTTTGTATTCACCTTCTCAGTGTGGTTTGCAATTTCATCAGCTGGGATTATATAACCTTGGTTTTTTGATGAAAATGAGGTCACATTGTCATTGAATTTAGACCGGTATGTGAACATGTGGGAATCATTTTATTTCCACGACTTTATGAATTGAAGATCATCTATGGCTGTTTTGAGGGAAAACTTTCCAAACCGCCTCATCACCCCCGATTTGGTCCCGTGCGATTTTTTTTGTGGGTCTTTTTGAAATCCCGTGTTTATGTCAATCGCCCTAGGAACCCACAAGAACTGAAAGCCAACATACGGCCAGAAATTGCCAACATACCTGCTGATATGCTGATAAGGGTCATGATAAACGCCGGGAATCGGAATCGGTTTAGATATTGAACCTACATTGTAAAAACAAAATCTCATTCATAAAATGTGTTTATGTTTTATTGTGTGTTTGAAAAAAGGAATTAAGATGTCGCACCCTGTACAACCAATATTACAAAATTGGCTGCACAATGATTGAGTCAAAACATGGCTTACTATCAAATTAAAACAAATATTTAAAAAAAGGTTGCGAAATGTTTTTCAACGGATCCAAGTTCTAATTTTCTTTGTTGTATCTTAAAAATAAAAGTCGGAAAGTTTTTTTTTTGTAATTATTTCAATCAATCTAATGACTTTTCAAATGACTTCGGTTCAAACATTATTCCTTGGTCATGTGTTTCTAGTAGCAAATGCAAGTCTCATCACAATTTTTCTAAGCACCACTCAACAAATTTCTTGAGCAATTTATTCTTTTATTTAATTTTTAAACTCAAAATCGAATTCCATTTAACGGTTTCAATATAAAATTTCCTGTAAATCGGTTCTCTTGTTATCGAAAATCAATACGGTATATAATTTAAATCAACCAGACCGATATGTGTAATCAACCTGATGACCAAAAAGCGCCACCTTCCGGCGAACTGTTTTAAATTCGCAGTTAAATTTAAATCTCTCATTTTCTTGTCTTTCTCTTCTTTCCATTTTCTCTTGCGTGAAAGTAGAGGTGGCCGCGCGACGAGCGTTTCGTTGTGGCGTGTGCGTGCAGCGCAAAATAGCAAGTCAAGAGTGATACGATAAAGCACGAAAAATACGAAAATATTTCAAAATTAGATGTTATAAATTATCGAAAAATTATTCGTTATCACTCTATCTATGATTCTTATCTTAATGTTGTATGTGTATCTTTGGAATTTCACGATCAAAAAATTGTTATAAGGCTATACCCATATACATTAATAGGTCAAACCCGCCTTCTTTTTGGGGTATCTCCCGTACAAATCCACCGCCTACTTTTGTGTTTTATATGAACAATTTTGTATTAGAGCTTCGGTTCTTGTTTTGCTGAAATATACCAATATGAATTTTACGATTGTTGAACTGAATTGTGTTTCATTTAGAGGTAGCTGATTAGTAAGAAGATCTATTATTAAATTCATATTGATATTGATTGTAATTGAAAATCTTTCAGTACCAATATATTCTACTTGGTGGTTCGCGAATCGTCCGTCCAAATAAAGCTTCGATCACAAAATTATTTGGTTGTACATAGTACGGTTAAGTAGGTTTGCTAAATAGTAACATTTCAAGGGGTTGTAAGGTGGCGTCAAATAACCCAAAAGTATATTAATCATCCAAATAACATTTCAAGTTAATTTTAGTTAAATAAAGAAAGATGTGTACTGGTATGGCGGCAACCTCTAAAAGCAGGTATGGCGTAACGATTTGATCATTTGAACATTTTTCCTTATAAAAATATATAAATTAATGTGCTCCTTCTTTGGGTGCTACTCCTTAAAGTGGACGTGGCTGATGCTTCCTTATAAAAACATTCACTACTTTCGAGATAAATGAATTTTATAGTCGCCATTGATCCACCAAAATAATCGATCTCTTGCTGTCGGTGCATATTCCTATCGAAACCATACCGAGAACCTCAGCGGAGCAGCACCTGTCGTATTAATGATTGTGCTTCTGCTTCTGCAAGGGATACGCTCCCATTACTGACCTGCGGCCCGACGCTTGAGTTGACCGCATCTTTTAGAAACATCACACTTGTACTCATCCGTAGGGATGCAAAAATAAAATGGACAAAATTATGTACATTCGTGCTTATTTTGGCAAATTTCAGACTATATAACTATGTATATTGTAGCTGGGTTTAAAAATAACCATAGCATTTCAGAGGTTCCGTTAAGATTTAATGAAAATAAGTACAAACGTTAAAATGTGAAACCGAAGCTTTAATAACTTTCATACGAAGCTTAAAATTTTGGTAATTTGCAGCTATTAAGCACAAATACTTAGAATAAGTATAAAATTCCTGGAATAAGTATACAAACCGACAGTAAATGAGAGCGCAATGGGTTTTATTTAAGAATTTCAGCTCCGTACTTGGTTTAAGACCACTCACCATACTTTTGCTTCCGCTAACTTGTTTTTTTTTTACAGTGTGCCCACTAATTAATTAAAGCTCTCTATATATGAGTATTAATAGAAAAAATCTTATTTCAAAAATGTAATCATATTTATACACATTTAAATTTAATACTTTCAAAATTAAAACAAGTGAAAATGATTTTTGCATTTCTTACTCTTATGTATGTATTCATATATTAATGAATTTTAGCTGGCTCAAGTTTATTTTGTTACATTATCCCCATATATACAATACACAGATATAGACAATACACATCCCCATATATACAATACAGACAGTGATTGAAAGGCGAAAGTACTTATCATTGGATATATAGAAATTGATATGATAGACAGCAAGATTTTCCTGAGTCATGATATAAGTGGCCAGTAAACTGATGAGAGCTTGTGACTAAGTTCGAAACTCGTTTATATGCGGCAAATTTTTTTCCTGTGCAATTAAAAGATATTATTTTCTCTTCGCATTGACAAAAAATGTGTCAAAAATATTTCTCAGTGTAAAATTACCTTTTGCCAGCTACATTCCATATATACATTATATAGGCTAATAATGAAGTTATGTAAAAAAAAAACAAGAAAAAACTTTAACTTCGGTTGAACCGAAGCTATAATACCATTCACAAGAAATTTTAGATCGTATTGTAAAACATAAACGTGCGGGGTTTAAATAGGGGCTACCCCAAAAAGTGTGCGGTACACGCCCATTTGTATATGTATATAAAGCAGTTGTCTATTAAAATCCACTAAATCGAATTTCAAGCAAACATAGATTTAAATAAACAATTTTTTTATAAAAAACATTAAAGTGGGAGGTTTGTATGGGGGCTACCCCAAAAATTGGGTGAGACACACCTATTAGTCTACGTATGTTAAGCGGCTATCCATAAATCGCATTTCAACCTAATATTGACTATTATAAAGAAGTTTCTCATACAAAAACATAAAATTGGGCAGTAGGTTTGTACGGGGGCTACCACAAAAAGTGGGCGTTGCGGGTCAATCCTGATACTCTATTAAACTCTATTAATTAATTTTCAACTGGATAGCATAAAAATTGGTGCACAAAAAATGCGCAACAACATACAGACAGGCAGACGGACGGAGAGACGGACATGACTAGATCGTCTCGTCTCGTCGAGCTGATCAAGAATATATATACTTTATGGGGTCTAAGATCCCTCCTTTAATGCGATACTAACCTTCAGACAAACTGATAATACCATTTCACACATATGTGAATGGTATAAAAATAAAAAAATAAATAGTTAAAAAAAAAAAATTAAAACAAGCTAACTTCAGTGGATCCCCGAATCTCGTATCGTCACACTTGCACTTTAGTTCAACAACGCCGGAGTTTTTCTACAGTTTTTCAGTCTCAGACTCTGATATTTGACGATTGTTCCGATTATTAAGAATGGAAAATGGTGAAAAAGAGGACGGTGCCACCTGCCACATCGTGCACTCTTGTTGGGACACCCTGTATATATGTTTGGCATCAATTTCGCGTTTTTGACGTCTGTGGATGGAATAGAGGTTTGTGGATAGTTTGGTTGCGTATAAAAGTTTAGATATAATGGGTAATTAAATTAAAAATTAAAGAACTTTTCAAACGAGCGGGAGTTGAAAATGTAATGTTAGCCAGCACGCTAGATAGGTTGAGCCGGAGAAGTGTACAATTTATACATTACATTACAATTCTATATTTGCATGTGACGGACCAATTTCACAACAATTATTATTTAAAAAAATAATTTTTTATATTCGACCATGTTCGATACAACAAAATAAGTGCAATGTGCTTCTGTATGTGAGGTAGTATACCTTCGAGTGGCCACATCACGGTCGTTTTTATAAGTTATAAAATAGGTTATGATAGGTTATGATAAGTTATGATGGGTTCTAAGAACTCTCCAACTATTTAATATCTGTGTGAAGAGTATAACAAGCTTTGATAATATACTAAAACGGGAAAAATAAATATTCGCAAAATGACCAGGATTTTTTTTTTTAAGTTTTCATAAACATATGCCTTCAAATAAAAGCGTGGGTGCTTTGAATGATTGCGGTGTAGGATATCGCTGAACTATCATCATTGACTATGTATACGGTAAGATAAAAAGTTCCCATGCTTTCATTTGTAGATATGCTTGTATGTTTAGCTTCTGATGCTGATTAAGAATATTGGTCTGCCACGCCTCCTTCTGCCTGTTATATATATTCGCCCAAACTTTTTATATCGTTGTTCCTCTGGATACAAGATTTTAAAGTCAATGAAAATAAAAATCACTTTCATACAACTCATTTATATTAAATGCCAATATTTGTGAGTGAATAAATTAGTACATATAATAAATTGTTTAAGCAATAATTTAAAAGCTAAAACTGCAAATGACACTTGCCATCGCATGTCGAGTCTGGCTATGCACTGCGGCCCTATTCTAATAAACAGCGTTGACAATCACTAAAGCGAAGAGGTGCAGCAGGTTTTTATTTTAATTTCGTTGAAACCTGTCGAAGACTGATAAACACGTTGCCATCGCAATTAGGCGCAAATATTTACCTTACTCGCATCTCTGCATGCATAAGACTGCAATCCTCTTAACGAACTCACGAGCCTTGGCGGCGGCGGCATCGACGGTTGTATCGATTTTGTATGACCTTGTCGTGACTGGCAGTGCAGAACAATAATTGGATGGAAATGTGTGGCATTGGGTCAGCGTTGTGTAAAGGAGTCAAAATTATGATAATCGTTCGCCGAGCTATATAAGCGAGGACATTCTGCGAGAATCTTCAGTTGCATCTCAGCTTCTGATTTAAGTGTGCACAGAAAATTTAAAAATATTCAAAAATGTTTGCTAAGGTTAATTGGATTTATGATTACATATAATAATCATCATTAACATGTTCTTCTTCAATTTTCAGCTACTTACAATTGTGGCCATGTTTGCGGTGGCTAGCGCTGGCTTGTTGCCGGCTTCATCTGCACGCAGCGAGGAAGGCTATGATCCACATCCGAACTATACATTCGGCTACGATGTTCAGGATGCAGAAACCGGTGACGTTAAGTCGCAGACAGAGAGCCGTGATGGAGATGTAGTGCAAGGACGTTATTTCTTAAACGACGCTGACGGATATCGCCGCATTGTAGAGTATAGCGCCGATCCGGAGCATGGATTCAATGCAATAGTTCGACGAGAACCGCTCAGCGCGGCTACCATTCCGGTGGCAGTGGCACCCAAACCAGCCATTGTACTCAAATCGCCCGATTTGGCAGCTCCGAAACCGATTGCTCCCAAGCCGATTCATGTTCAGCAACCCATTGCCTTGGTCAGATCGTATGCCGCTCCGACGACTGTCATACACCATGCACCATTGGTCCATCATGCGCCCGTTCATCTAGCTCCAGCTGGCGCCCACATTGTTCATGCTCACTCTCCTGTCATCGCACACCATGCTCCGGTCGTCACGCATCACGCTCCGGCAGTCGTAAAAACTTCATTTCACTCTCCCCATGTCTCGTACGTGTTCTAGAATCGCATTTGAATTTGATTCGGTTTTGTTATTGATTGCTAAAACTCTATTTAAAAATAAATTTCCTGAAAAATATTAATGCAATGTGTCTTTTTGTGTCGAATTTAATTATAAAACGATGCACTATGTATGCAGACTGTGCATAAAAATATAAGAGGCCCGGTCCGTCGAATACAGAAATCAATTTAGTTGGGTTGCATGTCGGGGGACAACGCGACGTCATATTATGACATCGAATAAATTCATTAAACTGTTATAACACCTATAAACACAAACTTTAACTCGATTCAATTGAAGAAAGTATCGAACCATTGGCAAGTCTCGCATATCAATGAATGGCACTAAATTCAATCACTTTTTTAAGCAAATTTCTCCGATTGAAATAGTTTAATATGGAAATTGTGCGACATAGGGTTTTTTTTGTTTTAATGGATATATTTCACAATGAGACATAACTATGTAGGTCCTGTTGCTGAGCATAGGTAGGGAGTAAATCGATTTGCCTCGTGAAACCCATTAGAATTAAACGGTTGCCAAAACCGAAAATAAGCAAAGAAATTTTGATGAATGTTAATAGAATTTGTGGTCTCCAAAGTGGAGTTTTTGATGGTTTATTTTTAATAATTATTGTGCAGCCTTATATAGCTATATCTATGTCGCGGAATAAATATACTAAGTACCATTAATGGAACAAATCTATGTAGATGTAGTTTGTATGTTTGGTCTCTACAAAATTTATTGCAAACTAGGCTAACAAAATATGACATACAATTTTTTGAGGCAAGTCAAGGTATACTACAAAATTACGAGAAATATTTCAAAAAATTTCAAACTGATTATTTTTTTCCACTTCGGGAAAAGGGCTGCGAGTTATGAAATTTTAACGAGAAAGAAATTTTTAACGAGAAAGAACACTGTAGTAGAGTGTGCTCGACTTCGAGATATTCCGTACCTTGTTTGAGGCTCCTTATATGAAGCATAGATTATATGAGTACGTTTATGCCAAAAAAGGACAAACTTTATTATGGTGTTGGCAGATTTTAGCTTTTGATATTAGTGTTGCCAGTTCCCGAAATATAAATAGCTGCCGTATAATTGATGAAAACTCAAAAATGAGGGACTGGTTTGCAAGAGACTACTACTTGACGTGGTCCGATATGTGCCTATATAGAATATTTTGCAAGAATTGACGTAATATATACCAAATGTGGTACCAACAAAATGTACATACAATAACTTTAGAAGGGGGCAGATTAGTATGAGGACTACCCCTTATAGTGGGCTGGGCATGTTCATTTAATACTACGAATCATAAGAGGGAGAAGGAGAGTCTAAATATACAAACTTGGAGCCTGTATTTCTCATAGTCTCTACAATGTCTATAACGGCACGTCCTCCGATGCTGTTCAAGAGTATACACAGTCTATAGGTTCTGCCACGCTTCCTTCCGCCTGTTACATATATTTGCACAAATTTAATATACATTTTATCCCATGGGTACAGGGTAGAACAAGAGAAAACGTTAACTTCGGTGGAACAGAAAAGAATTCTTCGCACTTGCCTTTTGGTCGGCAAAGCTGGAAAATACTTCCGTTCTTAAAATTTAGAAAAGTTTTTTTCTCAATTAAATAAAATATATTCATATATATGTGATAGTTCAGATCAACAGATAACATATGTGTTCTTACGTCATTTGTCGTTTTACCGTTTCTGAGATATAACGGGTGATTCACTTAGAGGCTTTTAAATTTTAAATAAAACGCTTAAAATAGAATTGGAGTTCGGAATCTTTATTATGATCCGAAAGAACAATCTCTGAGATTTACTTTTTAAAGATAATTTCATTAAAATGATGGCCACGACTACACAATTTCCACTCTTTCCTCTCTTTCCAGAATTGCTGTCGGTATCTCACGAATAACGAGAGTTATGTTGGCTTTCAAGTCTTGAATCGTAGCTGGCTTATCGACGAAATCTTTTGACTTCACAAAACTCCAAAGAAAAAAAATCCAGAGGCGTTATATCCAGAGGCGATCTTGGCAGCCAGTTGACAGGTCCGAATCGCGAAATTATGTGTTCACCAAAATGATTTCTCAATAAAGCCATTGTTTTGCATGTCTTGCTGAAACCAAATGTCGCCGACATCAAGGGCTTAAATTTCAGGTAACAAAAAGTCCGTTATCATGGTTCGGTAGCGCTCGCCATTGACGGTTATATTCTATACGGCCTCATTTTTAAAGAAATATGATAAGTATGCAGTCGCAGGCTGAATTGACAAATTTTAAGTAATGTAAATGTTTGCAAAAAACCTAGTCTATTAATAATGCGAACACAGACGGACGGAAGATCATTGCTAGATCAACTCTCTTCGTCCGACTAATTAAAATATATTTATTAGATTTCTGCCAGTTTGTAGTGTTACAAACTTAAAGACGAAATGAATATACTTAAAAGCACAAAGCGTGCTGTGACAAATTTTAGACAAGGCAAGTTTCTTTGCGTTCTTGAAAATTCCAATATCTGGTTTTGTTGACTCTAGTACACTAGACTTACTAATTGTTTGAAGTACGCAAATAGGATTTCACAGCAATTACGAGACAGGTATGTATGAGAGCATTCAAAATAAAGTAAAAATGACATAAATTCTAAAGTCGAGCGGAGTCGGAAGTTCCAACTCGGTAGGCATTTTTAATCCATTTAATCAGCAAATGAAACGACAAATAACAACTAAAGTTCACTCGGCGATGATGATGCAAAATTGTGTATTATTTTATAGTTTTGTAGACAGACGAGACGTCGGACACAGAGCTTGCAGTGCGAAAGAGATAGAAGGTCGGTAGCGGTGGCAATTTGAAGAAAAAGAAACAACCGTTGTTATGCATTTGCGCATGCGCGTTGCATATGAACGATTTAAATTTCCGAAACCGAAAATCCAATCAATTTATCGATGGACAAGTGGACAGATTATACAAATGAATTGCACGTTTGCATTTTGAGCTGAGTATTATTTTGGTTGACCAGGCCAGGCCACGTCTGCAGCCGGCGTAGCTGTCGCTGTCTCCGCCTCTGCTCAGCTGTTGGTGAGATTCGTTGGCAATATTAATTTTCCATTGCGCTACACTATTAAATTGCATCAAGAAGGTATTACGCTCATTGCTTTTGTCACTTGTATGGGTTAGCCTTGGAAAATGTGCTTGGGCTGGCTAACTGGCCAGCAGTTGGCGACCCTCTCTGCCGACGACCCCACCCCACCGCTGACCCACCAACATGGCGCATGCGTCGCTGTTGCTTCTGGGGACGGCTCCGTCACGGTGGACAAATAAAGAAGCGTTGTGGCTGTTTGTATTATTGCCGTCGTTTTATGACGCAAATTAACGCGTTGAATTTTCAATTTCGGGCATTTCAGTAAATTTGTATATAAACCCCACTTGGACGGCGTTCAAATCAGTTCAAAACCAAGTTCGGTATTTAGAGCAACCAAACAACAAATCAAACTTAAAAAGAAAAATGGCATTCAAAGTAAGGATACGCAGTGAAAATAAGGATAATCTTCAAAAAGATCAAAAGTGTATTATAGTGAAATATGAATATTAAAAAAAAAAAACGAAAATTGTTGTATATCAAAGACTTTTGTCGAACGTAAAAGTGTTGCCTCAATATAAGAAGTGTTTACATCATTTTCTCTCCTCTCTCCGTTGCAGTTCATCGCTTTCTTCGCCGCTTGCATTGCTGTCGCTAGCGCAGGCATAATCCCGGCTGCTGCTCCTCTGGCTGCAGTTGCGCAGATCGAGGAATACGACCCACACCCACAGTACACCTATGGTTATGACGTTAAGGATGCGCTTTCCGGTGATTCTAAGACCCAGGTCGAGAGCCGCGACGGTGATGTTGTGCAGGGTCAGTACTCGTTGGTCGATGCCGATGGCTACCGTCGCATTGTAGACTACACCGCCGATCCCATCAACGGTTTCAACGCTGTTGTCCGCCGTGAACCCTTGGTTGCCGCTGTCGCTGCTGCTCCCATCGTGAAGGCTGCTCCGATTGTTGCCGCTGCTCCAGCTCCTCTCGTCGCTCCTGCGCCAGTTGTGAAAACTGTTGCCGCTCCTTTGACCTATGCCGCTGCACCAGCACCAATTGTTGCCGCCCCAGCTCAATATGTCAGCGGTCCAGCTGTCGTCAAGACAACTTTCGCATCGCCACTTATCTCTTACGCCTACTAGATAAGCTTGAACTGGATTCGATATTGCCGTTAGTTGTTATTGAATAAATGTGATGCAAAATGCTTGTGAACTGAAAAATTATTTGTTTCTTTTAATTGTTTTGTGTTTATAATTTTGAATCTGTAGTCAATTGCATGTTGAGTCTTTTTCAAGAAGTTTTTGGTGAAACAAAACATATTTTCCATTAATCACATGCTACTCAGATTGCCGCCTGCTGAGCGAAGAGATCTTAAAATGTATGTGGGGATTAGCCACAGATTATGACCACATACTAGTTTGTTTGTAAAGTAGGCGTAGTTCTTGACGAAAAGATGCTCTCTAAGCCGATTGAAACAGGTTTATTAAGAACTTTCTTAATCCCAGCTATTTAGATTGAGTCATCTTACATTTGAAACAAGTGAAAAGGATTATTTGTAACTTTCTTGGAGAAGTATGTGCAGACAACGAAGTCTTTGCAGTTTCAACACATTTTAGATACAATATTTTCCTAGTGTAGTTATAATCGATTATAAACCAGGTAGTAATTTATGGCTTAATAGTTAATTAATAGTGTATCAGCAAATATGCCAAATAAACAAAGAAAACTTTTGACAAACTTGTATACTATTTAAGAGATTTTTCTGTGAATTCGGAAAATTAATAAAAATCAGTATCGAAATAAGGCAAAACTTTTTTTTATTTAAAAGGGAAATTATGTAAAAACTCACTTTAATAGTCAATTATTGGACTACGTTCATACTTTGGCTAGTAAAGATAAAAAAATGTATAATTCAATTCAAATAAAAGGTGGGTCATCTTTATGTTGACTAGCAATGAGAACAAGAAAAATTTAATTTTCTTCAACGAATTTGGCTTTATTTGATACAATGTTTCTTCCAATTAAGTGTGGAAAATATTTTCATTGAAGTGGCTGGCTCCGCACTAATCTATCCTGAATCACTAATTTGCGGGCATTTTGTCAACAGTTGTTCGCTCTATTTGAGCAATTATCGTTCGAAGGTTTTGTTTCAAGTGGTCAATTGTTTGAAGATTATCCGCATAAACTTTATCATTCAATGAGCCCCGAAGAAATCTCCGAGGTGGCCAATTGACATCTCCGAAATGGCTAATTACACGTGGCAGTGTGGCAAGTTACAACGCCTTGTTGAACCCAGACCGAAGTAGATAACTTCAAATTCCTGCCACAAACAGTCAGTTATCATGACTCGATAGCGAACGTCATTGACCATAACGAGTTCAGCCTCATTTTGTGGAAAAATTCTCCAATCATATCGCCACTCCAAAATCTACATTACACAGTTGCTCCAACAGGTTGCATTTTCTGCTCCCCAAATTCTACAGTTTTTCTTGCTGACATAACTTCCGCGATGGAAATGCACTTGTGAAAGATGATTTTTCTTGCAAAATCAGGGTCAATGTTAAACAAGTAAATTTTAAGTAATTTAGGATGCTACATTACATAGACTTGTTTTTGGTGTGACATATTTCGACAATTGTCTGTTAGAAATACTATGTCGTGAAATCCTTTAGTATTTAAATTTGATAATTAAATTCATAAATTCCGCTTGTTAAATTGTTTGTACGTGCTTAGTAATGTCTTATAACGGTACCGTTTGTATAGTAACTTCTAGATGTCTACACAAAGTCCAAAAAACCAATTAACTTACATATTCCTCACCTGATACTGAAAGTATCGTATATGGGAATGTACGTACATGCCCCGCTTAATAAATAATAAACCGCAAAGAATTACGAGTTAGCGCGGACATTAAAAAACATTACTTGCACATAACTAACTCACTCTCGATTTCGGTGCGAATCAAGGTCGAAATACTCGTATGTGTACGGCAAATTAGGTTGGCATGTGTGAACTTCAGCGAACGAACGAGCGATCGACCAAATGAACGAACAATGGACTACTTTAGACCATTTTGGAAATTCTGACTTAATATAAAGCTACAATAACAACGAATGGCAACGAATGAAAAAAGAAAGGAAAACGTTAACTTTTTGATTAAACGGAAGCTTTTATACCCTACACATGTGCTCCCAAGTTTAAAAGTCTGTATTGGGTTTGGTAGTACTTATGGATTAGTAGGCCTACGAAACTTAATTTATTTATATAAAATTAAGGATACAGGAACTTCTTTTCATAAAAATACACATTATATGAAACAATGTACAATAGATCAATCATTTACATCATTTACATCATTTAAGTCATTTACATGTTGCAATATTTGAAATTATTTAATATCGAGTAGGGAGCTGTTCAATAATAAATTCTTGGACGATTACTTCAATGATTTGTAAAATTTTGTAAATTATCTAAAAAGTTTGAAGGGTATAAAAATGCGTTAAATAAAAAAAAAAAAAAAACGAAATGAAAATGTGAATCACACCAACGTGCGCAAAGCAATGCAGCTGTGAGCGATCGTCACACAAATTGATGGGGAGGGAGTAAGTGATCAGATACAAACATAAACAGGTACAAACGCCGGCAATGTAGATAAATTGTAATTGTTGATATATTGTAGATGTATTTGCATACGAGAGCAGATTAAAAAGTTTCGAACCTCTCAAGGAGACAATTATTTTATACAAAAATGTTTATGTCCGTCAAGAAATTTATAGCTTTGCGATGAAGGTAACGAGTATCGACGCAGGATGGACTTACTTTGATACATTTTAATGTGTAGTACTGATGTGTTCAATACATTTTTTCTAATTGACTAATTGACATAAGATTTTGGAAAACCTTGTAATATGAAACAAGTTTCACGGAAAAGCCTGTTCTTACTCTCCGGATGGTCGGGGACGACTGAGTGGACGCTTGTTCGTAACTTCCCCTCCACCCATATTAACTGCGTGTAAAGACGCACCACTTTCTAAGTAGTGACTTCAGAGTCATTGATTGCTTTAATATATGTGTGCAGGGAACATTGTGTCTATTGAACTGCCAAAAATGGATGTCCCATAACGTAGAAGAGGTTGGTGGCTCGATAAAATGCTTAAAAACACACATTAAAATATTTTTAGTTTTTTTATTTTTAATCTTGATTATTTTTTTTTCTGCAGATTCACCATTAATTTGAACACATTTCTTTAGTCTGTTAAAACAGCATTGATAATCGTCTTTTTCTAGCTTCATATCCAGAGAGTATGATGCTGGGCGAATTTCATCGATGCCATAAACTTTCTTTCAGCAGTATGAACTGACGCATTATCGTGATGTAAATAGCGACGCAGTTCCACTTTTTGCGGTTCCCACACATTTTCTAAAACTTTTGGTAAGCAGTCTTCAGTGTACCATTTTGCAGTTATTGTCTGACCATTATTCAGGAGAGTAGCAGCTGCAATGTTTTCTCTGGTGAAGTAAATATACATTATCAATATACATTATCTTGTTGATGACTTTTTTTTTTTTATATTAAAGTTGCTATGTTTTCCGTCTTTGAATTCAAATATTGGACAAAACGAATTCGAGCCTTGCACCTTATTTAAAATTCGTGGAGAGAAGTTTTTTTCTTGCACAGCAGTTCATTTTGGAATATTCTCGACACAGCCATGCATTTATAATTAGTTGGTCAGCAATCATTTCTTGTGCCGATCGATCTTCCTGAATTAAAAAAATTAAATGTCGTTAGACATTTCTACCAGTTTTGATTTTTTTGAAAACGAGTAAAATACCAACAGCTCAGTAAATTTTTTTAGTCTCCCCATATTTGCTATGATTGTCTTTCAGTCGCTCATTTCATCTGTCTGAGAAACTTTTTATTGGGAACAATAATAAATAGAGACTCCAAACTCAGAGTATGTTTTCGTTAGGTGTCATCATAGTACTAGTTAATCAAAAAAAAAAGTTAGTCTGAATATCACATATTTCGTTAAAATGTATAATACTATTCATACTTGATGAATGAACATGAAGATTATAAAAAGCTCCATCCACAATATATTTCAAGTCACTCTCGTTCATTTGTTGTTCGTCAAGCGCAGAAAGTGTGGCAGACCATCCGATGTAAGTACTTTGGCATTTACGCATATATTGTAATCGAGGTTTTATTAACGTCCGCCAAAGTCTGGTTTGCTTCTGGCCTACAAATGTCGTTCGAACATAAAAGCAAATGTTACGTTTTGTATTTTTCTTTTCGGCCTACACTAACATGACATTCAGGGAGCGAATTGGAATTTTGGAACGATGTACGATTAAATCACAACTTAAACAAACCAAGATGCATTGAACAACGGTAATTAACAATAAAACCTGACTTTGACCTTAACACCGACATTGGATTTTGTTTTGCTTTAAGGGGCTTTTTTCTCCTTTTTTCATTTAACAACTTCAGGTGATTACATCTTGCTTGCATGACATTCCTCTACACACAGATTCGTGTTGCATTCGCTTTTCAAATTTGTGGCGATTTGGGAATTCATGTACGAGTAGATACATGGACTGTCGATGTTGAACTAACCAGACAACTTCAACTGAGGTGAAAGCACCTGATCCAATCTCTCGGACCGAATGCTCTGCATTAAGTTGACCTTTGGTTGCCTTCTCTTCCGATTCAATTTGATTCAATTCCATTCGAATCGATTGGACGAATTGATTCAACGGATGTTTCGGCTATCGTGCTTCATGTAAATTACAGATATTAAATTCAATTAGCGTGCATATTTATTGAATTGTTTCGCTTTATTGACAGCCGCCTGCAATTTTTGTAGGTTTACTTGAACGTAATTTGAATTGAATTTCGGTGTATGGTGTAAATTGGAAAAGAACATAATCGCGGTCGTTTGTGATGCTTCTCTGCATAATGTGTATCTCATAATGAGAATGTGATATGTAATTTTATTTAACAATTTAGATCTTTCAAGGATAATTTAGTTCGAGTTGATTTTTTTGTTTTGTTTTGGATTTTGAAGCTTTTGAAAATAAGGAAACATTTACAATAACTCAGAAACTATCAGGTCAACTCCGACATAAACTTACTTTTGTGATTTATGATTTCGCTTTGCGATTTGTGTCAAATATATGTACTTTGCTTATTTTTATAAACAAATGAATCAATCTTACGACAGATATTTGCTTGCCTATTTTAATTCAAAGGTTTAATATTTAATTACATATTTTTTAGAATACGTTGGAATGATTATTAATGTGCTGATTACCTTTCATCGGATTTTACATATCATTTTATTTGTTTATTATTTACATAATTAAATTTTCCCAAATTTTAAATAATGGGTGACATTTTATGCACATCTCCATTATGCTTGATTTTCCAATAGGGACGGATATATGTTAACATTGGATAAAGCAAGTTTTGTGTGAGATATCAACGAATTTTTGTTTAAGCCCAATACTAAGATCGATGAAAATTTTTGATGATGATATTGTTAATTATTTATGCTATGTCAAACAAACGACAAACAGTGTTTCCAAATCGACATGAAATACTAAAATCAGATATTTATAAGGTGAAAAGTCCACACATTTTGATTTTTCTTTAGGTTTTTCTGACGGAGAAGCAAAAGGTCACACTGTTGTTACCTGTTTTTTTGAGTATATAAAGTGTTTTCGTCAGCAAACGTTTTTGTTATCTGAGTACTCGATGAAAAACAGTTCGTGCCGAAATTTTTTGATTGTTCTTTGACAACGTTTTTTTATATGAAGTTTTTTTGATATCAAAAATTTTCATCGATATATGTCTTTTGTAGAAAACAAGAAATAAAAACTTACCGCAATTTTTCCACTAGAAGTCATAGTTTCCATAGAAAACCTCTGTGGATTTATTTTGTTGTATTGAATATTTGAATTAAAGCAATTATTAATGTTAAATTAACAATTGTTTTTAAATTGGTCAACTACATACAAAAAGTGACTGCAATTAATAAAGCTGATATTGAAAAAACTCGAAATTTCTATCAGTAAATATTTGAGGACTCGATAGCTCGATAGCTTTACCGTGGTGCCTAACATTCCAGACGATTTAAATTAATTTCTCTAAATTTTAATTTATTTTTTTCTAATTATTTTTAATAGTTTCATGCGCAACAAAATTATCTACAACCCTATATCACATCATGAACTGTCAAAAGGCGAAAGGCATACACTAATATGAATAAATTTTACATATTTTATTAAAGTTTCTCAAATCTAAGTATCCATTAAAAAAAATTTAAAATCGGAAGAAAATACCAGCGTTGCCGGGCAAAAAGGGAGAGTGTGGAGAGTACTATAGCTTCGGTTCCACCGAAGTTAACTTTTCATCTTGTTTACTAAATGTGTTCAAACTTTTTTGAGTAATAGCTTAAAAATATGCAACAATTTATTGAGTAATAAAAAAGTTCAAATGATTTCACAAAATTTCGATAGTGCTTCTAATGAAGTTGATGATAGGCAACTGGTACAGGCACATCCTTAACATAGGTGGCCGGAGCTGCAGCGACGGTCTTTACAACCGTTTTCACGTGCTCCACGGGAACGCGGTTGACGACAGCGTTGAAACCGTTGACCGGATCGGAGGTGTACTGGACAGTGCGCTTGAATCCATCAGCATCGATCAGTGAGTATTCTCCATGAACGATATCTCCATCGCGCTCCTCTACCTGGCTCTTCGAGTCACCGGAGATAGCATCCTGGACATCATAACCGAACTTGTACTGTGGATGTGGATCGTACTCGTCATCGTGTTTGGCCAGAACGGGTTGCGCATGTGCCAATGCAACGGGAGCGTGAGCGTAACTAACCGGAGCGGCATAGGCAACAGGAGTCTTCACGACGGCGGTGGTGTGCAGCGGTGCGGCATGGTAGACCTGGGCCGTAGGCAAAACACCAGCGCTAGCAGCGGCGATGAGAGCAAGGAATGCGACGAACTAGAGTTCGGGATTAAGGAAGTGTGTTCAATAATTCAAAGCTGCTCAGAAGTGCGTTCGGAAGCTTACCTTGAATGCCATGGTATACAGTTTGGGTGATTGATGCTGAACAACTGAATGTCTTTTTACGAAGCTAGTGAAGTTGTGGAATGATTTCATCTCGCGCTGTGTCCGATATTTATACCATATCGCTGTCGATAAGCCTAATTGAACAACGTTTACGCAAGAAATATTGTCACTTTTATTCAATTGTAATTGATTTATGAAATTTTATAATTGCATTGTACGCAAAGCCAATTGAGTAACGATATTCACCCACTCAATACTACTTTCACGTGCTCGATCTCTCACCGGCTGAAGGCAGATTAGTGACGAATGCAAAATGGGTCCCTCGCTAAAAGTGTAATTGAATACCGTATCGAAATAAGAAATATTGGCTAACATAAACTGCCCCGAAGCTATTTTTTGAATACTTTCACTATTCTACCTTGGCGGATCGAAAAAAAAAAAACAAAAAAGTGTAATACATAATAAGAAAAGTAATTATGCAAAACCTGTTTGTAAATGATTTGCTGAAGTTTGACCTTTCATAGAAACTTCAGTAGCTAATTAAAAAAATGCCAATTAGATTTAATAAAACTCATATTTATTCATCTGTCCGTCGGTTTGGCATGACTCTACAAATGTCTGTAGGCTATAGCAGCGGGAGCGGCAGCGTAGTTCAGTGGTGATGTTCTCAGGATTGGAGCAGGTGCCGCGAGTGTAAGGGGGGCGGACTTGATGAGGGGAGCAGACACAACTGGTGCTGGAGCAGCAACAACTGCAGCGGGCGCTGCGGCCGCCTTAACAATGGGCTCGGCTACAACCAGCGGTTCGCGACGCACCACCGCATTGAATCCGTTGACTGGGTCGGCAGTGTAGGTCACAGTGCGTCTAAAACCATCAGCATCGATCAAAGAGTATTCACCACGAACAACGTCACCATTGCGTTCCTCGACATGGCCCTTGTTGTCGCCGGAGAGCGAGTCCTGTACATCATAGCCGTACTGGTACTGCGGATTCGGATCGTATTCCTCAATTTCAATCGCGGCACTTGGCGCGACTGCGAGTGGAGCGGCATTCCTAACCACAGGCGCCACAGACAACACGGCAGCCTGGCTAACTGCAGCAATGCATGCTAATGTGATGACGAACTGCAAATTGTAATAGATATCTCTAAATAAATAAATAGTTCGTGTTTTAAGTGAATATAAATGCTACCTTGTAGGCCATTGCAGCGATTTGTTATTTTTAGTTGATGCGTTCGAATGCTCGAAACTGAATGTCTTCCAGTGTGTGGTCACCACTATTATATACCATTGTTTGTGTCATTGATGACACTTAATTGATATTCATTTTCGGCGTTTTACTTGCCATTTATGGAGGTATGAGCCGCGCATGAGTAGCGTTTTAATAAACTGTTGCCAAGCTTTGTTCTTTGATGTAGCATTGGAAGTATTTTTTATTCAGTGTTACAGTCAAAATATAATAAAATGGCACAATGCAACAATAATTTACATAAATTGATCGATAAATGTACTGTTTTTTCTCATAAATGTTGGCTTTTTTAACCTTTTTTGACCAGGTTATCGGAAGTTTCCTAACGAAAATAATATATTTTGTTGTTGGTTTGCTGCTGAATTATTTCCGCTTAATTGATGACATTATATCGGAACCACTTGCATCTGGTTTCTTTTTTACTTTTTCTAAACTAGACTTATAAAAATTAATACCAGAATCTAGATGAGTGTGAGTGTATATAATATGGAAATAATGAATGTATGAATTTCTTAATAATTCAAACAAACGAGTAAGAGGAATTGACACTGCATAAATCTATATTAACTGCATATTCTATATTAAGAAAAGAAAATTTGAAGCAAATCAAGGTGTTATATAATACGACTAGAAACATGACTTCGCGAACGGAGTAAACCTACTTTCCACTGTGGCAGAACGAAGTAAGTAAGTGTAATTTTGAGGAAAGTATGTATAATATACTTCGTTTATATGGCAGATGTACAACAATGATGTCATTCATATCGTAAAATCGCTAGGTACCTGTTTATGTAATATTTGCAATATCATATGAGCACTAAATTTTTTATAGTGGTACACAAAGTTTGTGAAAATGTAAGTAGCAGGCACAATGCAAATCCTATAAAGTGTATCCATTTTTGATCATCATTAAAAGTCACGTTGATATAGACATGTCCGTTTGTTTGATAAACGAGATCTTAATGACTTTAAAAGTATATATATTCTTGATCAGCTCGACGACGCGAATCGAACTAGGCCTGTCCGCTTGTCTGTCCGCCTGTCTGTCTGTCTGTGTGAATCAAAAGTCTGTGTGAATCAAAAGTAGTCCCTCAGTTTTAAAGATATCATTTTGAAATCGGGTGTGATCCTAGGCTGAAAATATGTCACAACGGCCATGCCACACCCACTTTTTGGGGTAGCCTAATTCATAATGGTGATTTCGTATGATTTCTTCACATAGTTATTAATGGGTTTGTTTTATACCCTTTAAGAAATAGTTCACATAAAGACCAAGCGTTATTAAAGATAAAATTTGATTTTTTGAGCTAAACACCTTAAAGACGGAACGAAGGCGTACAATTATCACTTCAGCATTATAAGAAGAGTATTGAAACTTCAGCATTATAAGAAGAGTATTGAAAATTAAAATACGTCTCTGAGAACAAACAGAGGGACTGACGATCGAACATGGCTAGATCGGCTTGTGTGCCTTTTATGTGATTTAGAATAAATTTAAAAAATAGTTGTCTGAAAATTATTATATTTCATTTATTTATTATTTTTTTTTTAGTCATATTCTTCACATCCATGATACTTATAGGTTGCTCCTTAATGTGCTGGACAGCATCTATGAAAATAGTGGTTTCTGGGTATCCTGTCATAAAAGACATAATGCTTTGATCCAATCTCCATGGAAAAAGAAAGAAAAAATTGCGTTACGGAATACTTGAACGGCCAGTTATTACTTTTTAGGTTTTCTTCATTAAACTAGATTTAAATTACACGTGCGAATAAATTACGAGTAAATTTGTATACTATTCACACAGAGTTTGAATAATATTATCAGTTTGTCTGAAAGTTTGTAACGCATTAAAGCAGGCATCGTAGACCCCATAAAGTATATACTTATATTATTGATCATCTCGTTGAGACGAGTCGATCTTGCCATGTCCGTCTGTCTGTCCGCCTATATGTTGCTGCCCATTTTTTGGGGACCACTTTTTATGCTATCTAGTTGAAATTTTGCACATACAATTCTTTTTATGGCAGTTTAATTGATTATCAAGATTGACCCACCACGCCCACTTTTTGGGGTAGCCCCCATACAAACCCACCGTCCACCTTTAACTTTTTGTAGCTTTGGTAGCTTCTAGTGGACGGACGATTCACATATACATTAATGGCTAGGACCCGCTTACTATTTGGGGTAGTCCCCCATTCGAACCTACTGCCCGCTTTTGTGTTTTTGCATGAAAAACTTCTTTATTAAAGTCAATATTAAGATGAAATGCGATTTAGTGGACAGCCCCTTCATATACATATACAAATGGGCGTTTATCGCCGACTTTTTGAGGTACTTACATATAAACGTCAATATCAACTTGAAAATCGATTTGGTGGCATCTTATAGATAGTCGCTTCATACTAGAGTTGATCGATATTTCACTACCTGTGATTCAATCACGGCGACTGAAAAATCACGAATATCAGTTGATACTCGATATTGTAAATGTCAGTGTGAATATCATTTATTTCTTACTAGTGCCACTGTGATTCATGGCGTATGAGTAATATATCATGCATATCGTCAACTGATATTCAACTGATATTCGTGATTTTCAGTCGCCGTGATTGAATCACTGACTATCGCTCAACTGATATATTGTATCAATATCAAGTGGCAACTGATATCATTGGTAAAGAATTGTAACATGTTCGCATCCATGTCATTTCGTATATAATATCGCGACATGAACTCGAAAATTCTGGCATTAGGAAAGTTGAACAGTTTTGGATATATTGCTAAAATTCTTTAATTATTCTTTTAATTATGAAAAAAAATTTATTTTACTTAAATGTATATACATAAGTTTTATAGCTTGTTCTAATGAGTGGATTTCAAAGTTATTTTAATTAAAGCTGATTGAATTTTCTTTCGACCGCCCACACAGCGCTTTTCACTTCGATTATCGGCCGATCATCTAATTATGATTGTATCGTAAATTTTGTATGCATTTTAGAAAAATTTAGAATAGTATAATTGTTATTAGAGACCTATGATATATGAATTTTAGCTGGCTCAAGAGCAATGTGCGGCCAATCCATCATTTTTCTGTGAAATCAAAGAAAGTTGGTCATTATTCCCTTTTTCGCATTGAGGACATTTATATGTAAAAAAATATTTCCAATATAAAATGACCTTGAGCCAAAAGCTAAAATTCAACAAAATATGTGGGAAAATTGAGGAGTTTCAAGCATTTAAGAAAAAAAAAAAAAACGAAATTCAATGTTTATCCAATGTTAACTTAACGTTAATTGAATGTTAATTAGCATTATAGAAATTAGTAACCTAGTTATTATTGTATTAATATTCAAAGTATAAATTATTAATCAGCATCAAAAGTTGAATCGATATAATCGAATCCGTCTGACCGCGTGCTAGGACAAGGAAATCATGGAGCGTATTAGAGCTAGAGACTTAAAGTTTGAATATTCACACTCTACTAATTTCTTTTTCAGATCAAGTCTATTTAATGATCCTTTCAACCCCACTATAAGGGGTGGCCCCCATACAAACCTGTCCCTATTTTTGAGATTTGGTATGAACATTTTTTTGTTTTAGTTGTTAATACAGCCAGAAAATTTGTATGTATCATCCGTCAATTCTAATAATTTATCTTAGACAAGGTACAGGGTATTTCGAAGTCGAGCATACTCGACTGCAGGTTTTATTCCTATTTTAATTTCCCTCGGTTTATTTTATTAAAGGTTTATTTTGAAACTCCTAGATCTTCAAATAGGGAGATATTTTCTCGTTTTATACCAAGTTGGATTTTAATTTTTTGTTGTGTTTTTTGGGCTTTTTTTGGTCGTTTTTTGGTTTGTGGACCATTAAATGTAGCTTTTAATTTCCATTTTCTTTTATTTATTTTCAAGGAGTAAGATTGTATTTGTGAAACAAACATGAACAAAAAGCATATATAAACGTTATACACAAAAAGAAAATATATTCTTGATCAACTCGACGAAACAAGTTGATCTCTCCATGTCCTTCTGTTTGACCGTCTGTCTGGATGTGGTGCGCATTTTTTGAACACCAATATTTAAGATATCCGATTGTAAGTCAGCACATAGAAGTTACTGGAATAATGAAATATCAAAATTATGTAAAAAAAGCGGGTCATTAAATTAATTCTACTTTAAATGTCATATTTGCTGATTGATTGAACTGTGCTCTTTGACACCCCAACTGCACGCTCAGCCTATTGAAGATTTCGATCCCCAACCCGAATACAAATTCAACTATTTCGTCGATGATCTAGGAAGCGGTGATTTGCATAGCCACAAGGAAGAACGTAAAGATGATGTGGTCACTGGGGAGTACTATGCCGCCGATCCTGATGGTTTCAAGCGTACCATCCAATACTCTGTTGATGGCCGCAGCGGGATCAAATTGACCAATTTTAAACGAGAACCAATCACAAAAACAAATTTGTAACTTTTTTATTGACATTCAAGGAATCCATTGATATAGCTATTATGTGAATGATGGTATTATACTTTTTAATAAATTGTCTTTTGTAGGAAATATATGTAGATGTATATATATGTTATTGTGATTACACAGTTCATTTATATTTCTGAAGAGAAGAAATAATATTCTAACGTTGAAATTTTTCTTTAAACATAGGTCCAAGGAGGTGATTGGATACACTAAACCTTTAAAATATGTTATGACGGGGAGTGTCACCAAGCTTTTGCAGAGAAAGGTACCGCGTACAGAACAACTCTGCAGTAGGGAGATACGCGAGCTGTTGCGTATTTCTAGAACCACTAATTGATGATAGCTTTCTTGAAGAGCCACCGGACTATAAATAAGTTTACTCAGTAATTAAAACGCTGAAGAATAAAAAATCGGCATGATCTGATGAGCTGCCAGCTGAGTTATTCAAGACCGGTGGCGAAGAGTTTGTTAGGCGTAGTGTGGCTTCAGATCAAAGAAGACGACCAGTGACCAAATTTTCACTTCGAATAATCCTGGAGAAGATTCATGAGTACAAACAATCTCACACACCACCTATTTGTTGTTTGTAAGGCTGCTTTCGACACACCGATCGTTCGTCTTTGCATGATGACGCTATTACACACATAAAATGTAGTCAGAGTAGGTAAGAACATATCCGAGCCCTTTGTTATCAAGATAGGTTTCAGGCGATGATTTATCGAGGTGATGATTTATCGAGCGACTTTAAAAAAGTTGCACGATAAAGAGCATATTACGCAAATGCCCATACGTAGAACGGTCGGGCATGATCATCCATAAGGAAGAGATGCTGCTCGCATATGCTGAT
The DNA here is from genome assembly GCA_035044765.1 of Leucophenga montana. NCBI lineage: Eukaryota > Metazoa > Arthropoda > Insecta > Diptera > Drosophilidae > Leucophenga > Leucophenga montana. The sequence continues at coordinate 2,150,951 of JAWNNQ010001873.1, forward strand.
GACATTGACATCATCGGCACGAACGAACGGCGAGTTAGCAGGGCGTTCTCGGAGACAGAAACAGTAACGTCTCATGGGCTTAGCGGTGAACGAGAATAAGACGAAGTACTTGGTGTCTACTCGCAGACCATCAGAGCGCCATGGAAGCTCTGTGATTGTGGAGAATTTCAACTTCAGTATTGTACCCGAGCGCAGAGCCAACCAGCAAATACAACGCCAGCCTGGAGTTTAGAGGAAGAATCGCTGTGGCTTACTGCTGCATCTTTGGGCTCAGCAACCAAGATAATGCTGATAATCCCGGTCCTGTTGTATGGCAGAGAAGTATGGACCCTTAAACATCATATACAGTGTCTTTCGGAGTGTCCGAGTGAAATATTCTTCGTAAGATTTTTGGGCTTGTTAGAGCTGGCGACCAGTTTAGGATCCGTATGAAACACGAGCTGTATGTGCTGTATGATAATGTTGACATAGTCCAGTACATAAAATACAGGCGGCTGCACTGGGCATCCATTTTATTCGGATGAATGTCGAAGGTTCAGCGCGGAAAGTTTACATGGGGAACCTAAACTTAACTGGTGAACGATGTCAGAGAGGACGTCCGAGGTTACATTGGAGGAACCAGGTATGGGTCTTCTTTACCAAGCTTCGTATTTGCAACGACTGGAACTGGTGCGCAGAAAACTATAGAGCCTGGTGGGTCATGCCCGATATACGATTGTAGGGCCATATAATTTAGGGACTGTACTAAGTCAACTAAGCATTTGAAAGATATTTAAATTAAAATTTTAAAAATTCTTAACTTTTGTACAACTTGGTTCATTTTCTTGGAGTTATGCTCGTTGGACTTATCCCAGTGCTAAGAATAGTAAAAATATGTTTGATGGGTGAACCGTGATATCCTGACAATTTGAACGGTAAGAACTGTATAAGAAAATCGTTTGGTTGTTAAGAATTCACTTTTCAACGAAGTTAGTTGAATGCACTTATAATACGAGTACATGTTTTATTTTGTTACTGTTGCTAGCTTACCTGCGATTAATGTAAGTTTTTATGTTTTCACAAATTAAAATTCCTCAAAACCATGAAACTGGACTGGCTGATTGAAATAGTTTTGATGACAATACAATAGTAAAGTCCGGTAGCAATTTCAATGCTAACACTTTCGACACACCTTTAACTCAGCGGAGTTTTGCTTTAATAAAGTAATGAGCAGCATTAAGTTCAAATAAAACTCTACGCAATTGACTGGCAAAGCTCAACGAGAGAAAAAAGTGTAGCAAGCGCAAAAAATGGTATATAAACTCGGTGTGCTCTGCTGTACACAATATAGTTCAATTGCAATTCATTTGAGTAACTTCGTAGTCAAAAACCTAAATAAAACGAAATGGCATTCAAGGTACGCAATATCACGAACAATTAGAGAGGTAGTCTTCGGTTTCATTGGATATTTTCCTTTTTCTTGTAGTTCATCGCAATCTTCGCTCTTATCGCCGCGGCCAGCGCTGGCATCCTTCCGGCTGCTCAAGTCTACCATGCCGCTCCTGTTGTAGCTGCGCATGCGCCAGTCGCCCTTGCCCAACCGGTGCTGACCAAAGCAGCGGAGGAATACGACCCACATCCACAATACAAATACGCTTACGATGTGCAGGATGCGCTATCAGGCGACTCGAAGAGCCAGGTGGAGGAACGCGATGGTGATGTTGTCCGTGGTGAATACTCTTTGATCGACTCCGATGGCTTCAAGCGTACCGTCCAGTACACCGCTGATCCCATCAACGGCTTCAACGCTGTCGTCAACCGTGAACCCCTTGTCAAAGGTGTCGTTGCTGCCCCAGCTGTTGCCCACTACGCCGCTGCTCCCGCAGTAGCACACTATGCTGCTCCAGCTGTCCAAACTCATTATGCTGCTCCAGCTGTCGTCAAGACCGTCGCTCCAGTGGGCCACTACACTGCTCCAGTAGCTCACTATGCTGCCCCAGCCTACACCACCTATGCTGCCCCAGCCACCTATGTGGCCCATCACTAAATGACCATTTCGTTGAAAGCCATGACTCAGTACACTAATTAATTAAATAAATGTTAACTAAATATATAAATCACTAAAAAAAAGAACTACTTGCAACATATTTCTAATTTATTCAAATAGTCTTAAGCCCACATACTCATTTAGCTTTTCAGCTGATGAACTTGCTAGGCTGTGGAAAATTATGCAGACTCTTACAAGGAAGAGCCTACCTACGCGCCTCTCAAAAACAGACCTGAGAATCATTCAGAACTTTTTAGCAATTTTAGAATTAGCTTTAAGAGAAGCAGTTAGCTAGTCACCATTGAAACCTAACCGAACCTATGCGATCAATGAATTAATATTTCCAACTGTACCTCGAATCATATCAATGGAAGTGGTCCAAGCAGTTGTACTTACAAACCAGGAGAAAAGTAAAATAAAAATATGAAATTCCAATTTATTATAATTCAGAGTTAAAGATATTTCAATGAATCAAAATAAAAAATATGAGAAAATTTATTATAGATAAAGAAGAGAGACCAAAGTGAGTATTGGCAAGCACAATTTGTTGTACAATGAGGCAAGCTTCCAGTTAGATAGTTACGGCTGAAGAAAGGGAGAGTATTTAGAAATAAAAATCGAAGCGAGAAGGAAGAATCAATTTTACCACAGAGTATGTTATTCTTCATAAGATTAAGAACTTCAGAGAACATCGACCGCCGTGCAAACATGTTTGGAGTATCCATTAATTTCAAGCGATGGTGGGAGGCGTACATGAGGAGCTCTATTCATTTTCTGAGGGCACTTACTAAACACGATCTTGATGAGTAGCATAACCAAGATGCAAATACAAGTTGCATATTCTAAGATCGGACCAACAATCGGACCTTATATCAACGCTTTATCTATATAGCAAATTTATAATATCATTGCACACTATGTGTAAGTGGTATAACAAGTAAGAGTTACAATCGAGGTGCACGACTATATTATACCCTGTATACGCTATAATACAAGTCGGTAGTCCTTTTAATTTTTTGGTTTCGACCAATTTCTTTATCCATTTTCGTAGTTTTTCTATGGTTAATTTCTCTTATTAATTATTATTTAATTATAACTATATACGAGTAAACAAGTTTCTCGCGCGGATCAAAACTAATGAATTGACAAAAAATATACTATAATCGGTGATAAGAGTATTATCAGTTTGTCTGAAACCTTCTTATGATTTGAAGGAGAGATTGGAGACCCCATAAAGTATGTATACTCTTGATCAGCTTGTACAAACGGCCAAAAGTGGGAGTTTTCACGTGCTCGTCTGTCTGTCTGTATATCCGTCTGTCTATCCATTCGTGTGTACCTCAATTTTTAAGATATTTGCCTGAAACTCGGTAGGGAGGAGAAATTTTGATTATTTTTAATGGTATCCCTCGTTCGTACACATCGCCCGCTTTTGGGCCTTTGTACGAAAAATTGTCTTAAGGTCAATATAAACGTCATATTCGACATTTTTTATTATCGGTCGCTTCACATATATAGAAATGGATGTGTCCCGCTCACGTTTGAATCTAGCCCAATCCAAACATACCGCCATTTTAATGACAATATAAACTTCAAATTTGATAAAGTTACTTTTAATGGATGGTCGCTTACATACAAATCCATAATTTACTTTTAGATTTTGTGTGAAGTTTATTAAAGTAGTGGCTCCACCGGATTTAAGGAAAAAAATTTTTGTTTAATCTTTTTATCAAAGGAGCAGTAGAAAGAACAAGAGCGGATTGTTTGGGTCGGAGCGTAGTGACGCAATTTTAAAGATATCGTTATATAATAAGAATCGATATGGAGACTATCACTCTTGTTGGAATTCCACGCACACATGTGAGGTAGCCACATACAACCCAACAAAATGTTAAGATTAAATTAATTAACGATATAATGCATTTAAATTGTTTTCTTTAGATTTATTTATTTAGTTAACATTTATTTAATTAATTAGTGTACTCAGTCATGGCTTTCAACGAAATGATCATTTAGTGATGGGCGACATAGGTGGCTGGGGCGGCATAGGTGGTGTAGGCTGGGGCAACGGTCTTGACGACAGCTGGGGCAGCATAGTGAGCTACTGGAGCAGTGTAGTGGCCCACTGGAGCGACGGTCTTGACGACAGCTGGAGCAGCATAATGAGTTTGGACAGCTGGAGCAGCATAGTGTGCTACTGCGGGAGCAGCGGCGTAGTGGGCAACAGCTGGGGCAGCAACGACACCTTTGACGAGGGGTTCACGGTTGACGACAGCGTTGAAGCCGTTGATGGGATCAGCGGTGTATTGGACGGTACGCTTGAAGCCATCGGAGTCGATCAGAGAGTATTCACCACGAACAACATCACCATCGCGTTCCTCCACCTGGCTCTTGGAGTCGCCTGATAGCGCATCCTGAACATCGTAAGCGTATTTGTATTGTGGATGTGGGTCGTATTCCTCCGCGGCTTTGGTCAGCACCGGTTGGGCAAGGGCGACTGGCGCATGCGCAGCCACAACGGGAGCGGCATGGTAGACTTGAGCAGCCGGAAGGATGCCAGCGCTGGCCGCGGCGATAAGAGCGAAGATTGCGATGAACTACAAAAGAAATTTGTTGCATGAGTTTTTATCCATTTTGTGCTGAACAGGATCTTAGATCGTATACCTTAAATGCCATTTCGTTGAGATTGGTTAAATGACTGACTTGAATGGGAAGCGTGTGTTGCTGTATTAAGAGCTGACTGAGCTGTGATAAGAATTATTAGCACTCGTGTCTTTTTATACTGCTGAGGCTCATTCAACACATTTTACCGCCCAGATTTCTGTATATTGCTGAGTTATTATCTCGCCATGGTTGTATATCTTTATCAAATAAAAGCACTGACTGTAGCGAAAGGCTAACATTGGCTGGAGCAGTTTGGAAACAATGTATTAAATCATTGCATGAAATATTTGGAACATTACGTTGCCTTAGCATTGCTGCGATTCGCTACACATATCGACCGACAATACATATGTACGTGTACGAGTACATTCAATTACCGGACCTGGATTGAGTCAAGTTGAATTCGGTTGTCTTGAGTATGATTTCTACTCGCACCAAGTTCGAATTTAAGAAATGTAATAAAAATGCTTTAGGTAATTTGATATTCAGTGCGTGTGCGACATTTAGTTCGCAAAAAAAAAAAACGCTTTGTTGCTACCGGATACCTTTTCGTGTTGTTGTTGTTGTAGTTGTTGGGGTTTGACTACGTCTATTTCGGTGTAGAAACCGGTTTCTTTCAAAATTGTTAACATTCACAAACATTTATTTTTGCATAGTTACTAATAAATTGACGATTTTTTTATTAGCTGCATTTGACAAATCATTTTCACTCTGCAATTTGTGTCGTATTTTTTCTACGTCGTTAAAATGATTTAAATTGTATCAAAACACAAAATACGCAATAATTTATTTAGATTTTTGTGTAGCGCATAAGTCATTTTATTGGAATGGGTGTGATTCAGTTCTATATTATTAGGCATGAACTAGAGAAGCTTGAATAAAGCATCCAGTCGTGGCGTGGGTGTACTGTGCAATGGCTGAAGCTGGAGCTGAAACTGTTATCATTTTTGGAAATAGTAACAAATTAGCATACGATTGGACAATCGGTTAGCATTTAAAACCCAAAAGTTTAAAGTTTGGACAATACTATTTAGACGGTGTATTAGATGTACCAACTGTTGTTGGAAATGTGATGGGACCTTTTAACCAGATTATCTTCGGCACTAATCATTGGGCTTTCTAAGAAATTTTCACTATAGCTTAAATGCAAAAACCACTCAATAAAAGTTTAACAATGAAGAACGCTGCAATTATTTACAGTATGCATGTAAACTAAAAGAACTATGATTATTTTAAATTTTAAAGTGTCTCTTATTAAATATATATATATATATATATATATATATATATATATATATATATATATATATATATATATATATATATATATATATATATATATATATATATATATATATATATATATATATCTCTCTCTCTCTCTCTCTCTCTCTCTCTCTCTCTCTCTCTCTCTCTCTCTCTCATCATCATCATCATCATCATCATCATCATCATCATCATCATCATCATCATCATCATCATCATCATCATCATCATCATCATCATCATCATCATCATCATCATCATCATCATCATCATCTCTCTCTCTCTCTCTCTCTCTCTCTCTCTCTCTCTCTCTCTCTCTCTCTCTCTCTCTCTCATATATATATATATATATATATATATATATATATATATATATATATATATATATATATATATATATATATATATATATATATATATATATATATACATACCACAATATATTTATAACCTAGACGGCAGGCCAAGGGTATACATACTAAGTTTGTTGAAATGTATGTAATTGGCAGAAGATAGGGTGGCAGATCCCATGAAGTATTTATATTCTTCATCAGTATCAAGGGTCAAGTCGATAAAACTATATAGGTCTGTAGAACTACTGTCTGTCTGTCCATTTGTCTCTCCGTTTGTCTATCGTATGTAGGAACAACGAAATCTCGGAGGCTTTAAAAGGTAGAGTCTTCAAGTTTGCATATTTTCATACACATTATTCATGCGCAGATTAAATTTATAAAATTTTGAAGTGTCATGCTTTTTCTAATTAAAAAAATTTGGTGGAGCCAAACCCGGCTTTGCTGGAGTTTCTATTTCAGTTTTAATTATAATAATTATTATAAATAACTGTAAATTGTAGTTACTAAGTGCGAATTGGGAAACGGGCCATATAAGCAAAAATTGGAAACTATTCGTTAAATTGAAACAAATCTTATCTGATTTAAAACTAATATCATATTATTTTTGACTCAAAACCCTTAAGACCGATAAAGCTAACCTAAGAATTTACCCTTTTATAAAGCGGAACTCCTGCTTGAAAACTCAAAACAAAGTATATCTGTTCAGAAAGATTTTTCAAGTCATTATCTTTTATAGGCCCCAGCCTGGGCTGACATTGCTCGATGTCGTGTTAAAAAATTGCAGGTTATACAAAAAAAATTGTTAGAAATGATTTTTAGCGACTTTGGCACCACTACACTAGTGACTTGCACAGAATAACCAAAATTGAATAGTTAGTTCACCAACTTACCCGACTCTTCTATAACTTTAATGATAGGTGCAGATACTCTTCATCCTCACACATAAACAAAAATAGTTTTTAATATTAGTTTTTAGAAATTTAATCATTCTGTCGGTGCTGATAATTTTTTCTTCTGTTAGTTACAAAGTCAATGTTTATATTAATTGAGTTTGTAATTAACACTACCACCCTTCATATAACTAATTTGAAAAGAAGACATAAGAACTCTAGAAATTTAAAATTGTGTAAATAATCATTTGCAATGCAAAAGTTTAACAATAAATACAAACGATCCAAAAAAAAAAAAAAAAAAAGTACCAATTTTTCCTGCGTATGTATAAGGGGAGTCTAAATAGCTTCTCATATCTTCTTGTTAATACACACAGACCGTCAGACAGACGCACATTGCCCCGCTTGCGATGATCACGATTTTTTAAACCTTATATGATCTGCCACTCCTCATTGTGCCTGTTACATACATTCCCACAAACTTATTATACCCTTTCCAATTTGAGCAAAGGGTATAATTATATGCAGATCTTTTAGAATTAAGTCAGAAATTAATGTGAACCCTTTATCACAAATACAATATGGCAAATATTAAGTGAATATCATCAACTGATTCTTATCTATTTGTTTTTTGATTTGATTTGATTTTGAAAATATTTATTCAGGTCTCAGGGCCTCCAAATTTGTAGTTTTGTAGGACCGACCACTGTAGTTCATTGGACTAAGATTGAAGACATAATTTTTAGAAAAAACAAGTTTGTACTAGCTGATACCTCCGACATCTATCGAGTCTCACACGTTTATTTTTTAATGGTCAGTTTGGAGTATGGAGTTTTATGAGTTTAAGCCTTTTTTCGCTTTCAGATATTTTCTCATGGTAGTCCTTAAATTTTGATCAATTGATTTTCGTGGACGGCCACCTCCATGACCAAGTGGCTTAAATCGGCTAACGGCTCTGGAAACGTGAGAGCGGGATATGCGAAACTATCGAACAATCTAACAATTGCGTTTTCGAGCTCGTATGTAACTCTAAGGGCAAAAAATTAATTTGAAGAATGAGGTGGGCAATACGTGATCTAAAATATGACATACTTGTACAAAAAGAAAGTACTGTAAGAAGTTGCGTACTTAATATTTTACAAAGTTTGTAAACACAGTTATTTTTTGAGTTCCTGTACAAAATCGAATGAGCAGTGGTGAGCAACACAAAGTAGTAATGGTCATAAGTAGTGTTGCTCAGTTCAAATACAAAATAGTTTATGCAGATAAAGCAAGACTAACAAATCTACTGATTACACCAGCCTACAGCCAAAAAGTGCATTCGTTTCCATATTTTTTTTTTTTTATAAAATTTGGTCTGCTGAACTCGAAAGTAGCCTCAATCCTTGCTCTCAAGATACAGCTAAAATATAGAACCTGCCTTTTCTTGAAGCTATTTTCGAGTTGAGCAGGCCAAAGCTGGCATCGAATGTACATTTATTATTTTTTTTTTATTTTATAGACTAGTGTAATTAGCAGAATCGCTGTTTCAATATAAATTGGGTTAGTAAACTAATATACTCGTATAAACCTTTCAATTTATGAGGAGTGCTTCGAATGTGCACTAAATGAAAGAACTTAGAACACACAATAAAAACATGATCCGCTCCAAAACAAATTTTTCCCGGCAGAGCTGATTCGGAGTAATCGTTCAAAAAGTGGCTTGGTTTGGTTCAAAACCTGTTTCCATCCCAGACACACCTTCTACAGCTTTTGCTGTCTTACAAATCAATTATATCATTTATATGCTTTTATTTACAATGAATTGTCTACTACAATACTACATAACAATAGTTTATAAGAAGGAGATTTTCCTTTCTGCGCTAATGATAGATTCAAATGGGGGATGCAGCAATACTTTCAAAGTGACTTTTAGTGATGGTAGTAGTCGTGAGATTCATGGGGAGCCTCATAGGTGGCATAGGCAGCGTGTTCGTGTTCGTGATGTGCTGGCAGAGTAGCATATGTGGGAGGGGCGTATTGGACAGCAACTGGAGCCTTGACAATGGCAGCGGGTGCTGCGTGGTGATACTGCACTGGTGTAGCAGCGGCGACCACTTTGTGGTGTACGGTGTGCGTGAGTGGTTCGCGGTGTACGACAGCATTGAAACCATTAACGGAATCAGCGGTGTACTTAACAGTGCGACGGAAACCATCAGCATCGTCCAACGAGTATTCGCCCTGCACAATGTCACCGTCACGGCTTTCAATCTGACTCTTGGAATCGCCGGATACTGCATCATTTACGTCGTAGGCGAAGTTGTACTTGGGATGTGGATCATCGGGATATTGCTCATGAGCCAAATGGGGTTTCTGCAGCAGAACGTGTTGTGGCGCGGTGACATGATGCACTGGAGCGGATTGGTAGACTTGAGGAAGCTGCTGATGGTGTTCCAGTTCATGGTGTTCGATGGGAATGAGGCCAGCGGTGGCGGCAACAATGAAGCCGAACAATGCAAAGAACTGCAAATATAAATTTAAATGATCCTTTAAGTATTGAATTTACAATTGAAGATTTCAATTGATTTCACATCAATTCGAAAAATTCGCAACAGTGCGTTTGAATATTACGGCATGAGCTCACCTTGAAAGCCATTTTGCAGCTAGTAAATTATTTTTGTTGCAAATTTGTTTGAAAGAAAAAACTAAACCGAAGACGCTGTCCTCCTTCTGTGGCGTACTTGTTTTGAATACTAATGAACCAAACGTTGCATTCATATTTATAGATGGATTTTTGGTTCGAGGCGAATATGTTATGGCCTTTCTTTCACTTTTTTTCGTGTGTTTTAGCCGCGTCTGGCTCTTACAATAATTCGAATTTTAATTCATTTGAGTGCTATTGTTTAGATCAATTGTTGCTTTTCTTGTGTAATTTCATGTAGCGTGTATAATCTATTATGTGTGCGTTCCAGCAAGTGTGTCTTGTCTGCAAATGGATATATGATTTGCACCCACGAATCCACACCTATTTGCCGCAGCGAACAAAAAAAAAAAAAAAAAAAACAAAATTAAAAGGCAAATAAAAAAACAAAAGACTTAAGCGAGAAACTTGCTTTGATCTCTTAATTCGTTGTCCGCGTAGCATCGATTCCGGCATAAGTGCCCCCAGACATAAGTAACCCAATAGAAAACACCTTAACATGGCTCTCAATGCACTTGACACACACTCACTCATTGATTCATTCAGTTGGCTGCTTGCCCATCCCCCACAGTCCCCAAATGCAGTGACCTAAAAAACGAAATAGATGTGGTCATTCAGTAATACAACTTCAAACGCTACCTTAAAAAGCTCATTGTGAGTGCTCATCTGTGCCCATTAAATTACCGCACTTGAAGTTACTTCTGTCTTTGGTCGGCCGATAACTCACACCGATAAATTGAATTTTTTTCGAGCTTTTTAGCCAAAGCTTTTTTTCCCTTCTGCCAACCTGAAATTGCTCACTGACTTTGCTAGGTCACAAATGTCTTCAACTCATGCACGATGTAATTTCAATTATGCTTGTGCACTGAAATTAAACGATAATGGAACTTACTGAAAATATTTAAATTAACTAAATGAATTTGTATGCTCACTGATAAAGACTTAGGATATTTTGTTACATATATGTAAGGACTAGCAGGAATATAATTGGAAACTAATTCTTGACAAAAATAAATCGCGAATTGCACAGGTTTACAATGTTTTCGACTGACGCAGGCGAAAGTGTTTCCTTAAGTAAATCGCTGAAATTAAATCTGTTGTACGTTTTTAAGAAAAAAATTAAAAAAAACCTATTTTTTAAAAATGACTCAGGCGGGATCACGAAACTTTTAAAATATGCAGGATTTCTCGACTATCCCGATATTCTCGCGGGTCCCGAAATTTTGCTCGGGACCCGAATTGCTCTCGGAGCTCCAAAATATAAAATTATTTTAATATGTATTTTAAGTAAATGAATGTGCATACACAATAACAAATAGCAGTGCTCGATAGCATACTACCTCCACAATGATCCCACCTGTGTACTAGATAACATCACTACTTCTAACTACAACAGAGTCTGAATGAATTATTTATGACAATCCTGCGGCTTAAAATGCCAAACTAAACAGCATTGTTAAGCTGAAGGACTGTAACAGTTAGCTTGATAAAACTTATATTACCTTGTGAAATGCATAAACCGATTGCGAATTATAAATTTCGATATTTTTAAAATGTAATAGTCATTTTAAAATTATTTTCCTCTTCTTTCTACCATTCGTACATACTGTGTCAACGGTATAATTAGATTGATCTGAAAGTTAGTAACGTATTGAAGGATGTTTAGCACAGCTAATAAAAAATATACATATATTCTTTATGAGGTCGAAACGAATAGATGCAGCTCTGTTGGTTGCTTTGTCAGATTGTTGCTATCACTTTGGTCGGTAGTCCACGCAAGTGATGAAAGCCCATCTCAGTGTGGCTGCTGCACGAGCACTATATTATACGCGCAATATCGAAGTTTTTACTTTTTAAACTAATTCTTGACAAAAATAAATCGCGAATTGCACAGGTTTACAATGTTTTCGACTGACGCAGGCGAAAGTGTTTTCTTAAGTAAATCGCTGAAATTAAATCTGTTGTACGTTTTTAAGAAAAAAATAAAAAAAAAACCTATTTTTTTAAAATGACTTTCAGGCGGGATCACGAAACTTTTAAAATATGCAGGATTTCTCGACTATCCCGATATTCTCGCGGGTCCCGAAATTTTGCTCGGGACCCGAATTGCTCTCGAAGCTCCAAAATATAAAATTATTTTAATATGTATTTTAAGTAAATGAATGTGCATACACAATAACAAATAGCAGTGCTCGATAGCATACTACCTCCACAATGATCCCACCTGTGTACTAGATGACATCACTACTTCTAACTACAACAGAGTCTGAATGAATTATTTATGACAATCCTGCGGCTTAAAATGCCAAACTAAACAGCATTGTTAAGCTGAAGGACTGTAACAGTTAGCTTGATAAAACTTATATTACCTTGTGAAATGCATAAACCGATTGCGAATTATAAATTTCGATATTTTTAAAATGTAATAGTCATTTTAAAATTATTTTCCTCTTCTTTCTACCATTCGTACATACTGTGTCAACGGTATAATTAGATTGATCTGAAAGTTAGTAACGTATTGAAGGATGTTTAGCACAGCTGATAAAAAATATACATATATTCTTTATGAGGTCGAAACGAATAGATGCAGCTCTGTTGTTTGCTTTGTCAGATTGTTGCTATCACTTTGGTCGGTAGTCCACGCAAGTGATGAAAGCCCATCTCAGTGTGGCTGCTGCACGAGCACTATATTATACGCGCAATATCGAAGTTTTTACTTTTTAAACTAATTCTTGACAAAAATAAATCGCGAATTGCACAGGTTTACAATGTTTTCGACTGACGCAGGCGAAAGTGTTTTCTTAAGTAAATCGCTGAAATTAAATCTGTTGTACGTTTTTAAGAAAAAAATAAAAAAAAAACCTATTTTTTTAAAATGACTTTCAGGCGGGATCACGAAACTTTTAAAATATGCAGGATTTCTCGACTATCCCGATATTCTCGCGGGTCCCGAAATTTTGCTCGGGACCCGAATTGCTCTCGGAGCTCCAAAATATAAAATTATTTTAATATGTATTTTAAGTAAATGAATGTGCATACACAATAACAAATAGCAGTGCTCGATAGCATACTACCTCCACAATGATCCCACCTGTGTACTAGATGACATCACTACTTCTAACTACAACAGAGTCTGAATGAATTATTTATGACAATCCTGCGGCTTAAAATGCCAAACTAAACAGCATTGTTAAGCTGAAGGACTGTAACAGTTAGCTTGATAAAACTTATATTACCTTGTGAAATGAATAAACCGATTGCGAATTATAAATTTCGATATTTTTAAAATGTAATAGTCATTTTAAAATTATTTTCCTCTTCTTTCTACCATTCCTACATACTGTGTCAACGGTATAATTAGATTGATCTGAAAGTTAGTAACGTATTGAAGGATGTTTAGCACAGCTAATGCAGCTCTGTTGTTTGCTTTGTCAGATTGTTGCTATCAATTTGGTCGGTAGTCCACGCAAGTGATGAAAGCCCATCTCAGTGTGGCTGCTGCACGAGCACTATATTATACGAACAATATCGAAGTTTTTACGGGTAAGTCCGATCGAAACGTGTTACATAAAATTTAAAAGTTTGTGTTTGTTTGTTTGAATCCTTTAGAAAACCAAAATTTTATTGATACAGGATTTTAGTACACAAAAAACTAAGAAACTTTTGTTCTACAACTTTTTTAAAAATGGCGGATTTTAGAGGGAAAATCTAAAAAAGCTTTAACTTCAATTGGTTACTGTGGCCAAATGGCTTAATATTTTTCAACGTGTCGTTCGAGAGGTCTTTTGAATACCTTCAAATAAATTCTAGCATGATGCTGTACAATACGTACTTAAAAAAATATAGGTCAAAATAAATTTTGAAAAGTACATTTTGCGATTTTGTCAAAATGAAATCGTGCTCATATTTGGAGTGATAAAACTTCCCGAGATTGCGCCAATTTTTTTATATTATTCTTTTCTGTGAAAATTCCGTGAGCCGAGATATAATTTCGCAAATATCAGAGTGTGCAAAATTAGTTATTTTTCCTAATGCGTCATACTAACCCCTGTTACTGTTAAGCTGCTGTTACTGTTAATCTGCTGGTACTGTTACTCAGCGTTAACTAAACCTGTAAATAAACCTGTTATACTCTTATACACTATTATTTTTGGATTGTTTTTGTATGTATTCATATGTATATAGATGTGCATGCAAGAAATAACATATATATGTATGTATAAATCGTCAATAAAAAAAATAGGTTATTTAATTTCGCATAATACCGGAACATCAGTTTGGGTTTAGGAGGATATAATTACAAGTGGATTCGAGAAGAAACTGTATTCTGCGGCAGTATTTCTAGATATACAACAAGCATTTGACAGAGTCTGGCATCCAGGCATGTTATATAAAATGAAAAAAACTGCTTCCTGCTCCATTTTTCCTCTTATTGAAATCGTATCTAAGCAATCGACACTTTTATGTTCAAATGGAAGGAAAAACATCGAAACTATATAGTATCCATGCTGGTGTTCCACAGGGCAGTGTTCTGGGACCTGTTCTTTACACAATATTCACTACCGATCTTCCTGTTGTCAGTGATGTTCAAGTAGCCACTTATGCTGATGATACAGCTATAATTGCATCTAAAGACACTGGGGCAGAAGTATCTCAAGATATTCAAAATGAAATAGTTGAAATAGAGCGATGGCTTAAGAAATGGAAAATAAAGGTTAATACTGAGAAGTCGAAACATGTCACATTTGCTCTGAGAAGAGGAGATTGTCTGCCAGTGTTTTTAAATAATTCACAAATTCCTCATAGTGACTCCGCAAATTATCTTGGACTCGATATAAATCGGAGAGTAACTTGGAAAAGTCATATTAAAGGCAAGACAAAGAAACTCAACATAAAAACAAAAAAAAAATGTATTGGCTGCTTGGGAGAAAATCGCAGCTTAGTTTGGAGAACAAAGTTCGGCTTTACAAGGCTATTTTAAAGCCTGTGTGGACATATGCTATCCAATTATGGAGAACTGCAAGCCAATCAAATATTGAAATTCTTCAACGATATCAGTCCAAAACGCTTGGACTTATTGTTGACGCCCCCTGGTTTGTGGCTAATGACCAAATTCACAAAGATTTAAATATTCCATACATAAAAGATGAAATACGTAGAATAAACACAAGGTATGTTGAGAGACTACATGATCATTAAAATGTTTTGGCAATAGGCCTACTAGATAAAAGCGATACAGCTCGAAGACTTAAAAGAAATCATGTGTTAGCTTTACCTTTTAGAGATTAAATTTTGTATATATTGTAAATAAACTCTTAATTATAGAATTTTGAATATAATAGCTGTTCTCACTGGAGTACAGCTATTTCTGTTATATTATGAACTTTCAAATAATTTACTTATTGTCTTATTGCTAGATTGTAAATTAATAATAATAAAAAAAAAAATAAAAAAAATAAAAAAAAAATAAAAAAAAATTTAATCTCGCAGAGTTATTGACATAAATTGGTATGTATTTATTATACAAAATCAAAATGTCTATTTTTTATACCCGGTACCATAAGGTAAAAGAGAATATTAATTATGTGGAAATCTATTTAATAGGCAGAATGAGAAGTGGTAGAACCCGTTATGTGTGTATATATATTTTTCATCAGATTGCGAAGACAAGTTTGTATAGTCCTGTCCGTCTGTCCGTCCGACAGTCTCCTTGATCGAAAGTAGTATCTCATAGACTATAAGATATAAAGACTTCAAGTATAAATATTTAGACTCTCCTTTTCAATCTACAGATAAAGTGTAATAAAAGAACATTTTAAGGGGCTGCCGCTGTACATTAAGTTTTGAAATGAAAATTTATTGTTTTTTTTTTTTTAAATGAATTTATTGTAATTTTTTATTCAATTCAATTGAAATGTCTCACATAGAAGGTACAACTTAAAAATGTAGCCCCACGCAAATCTATGGTTCATATAAGAAGCCTTAAGCAAGGTTTATATTTCATATAAAGTTTTATCCAATCACTTTATTTATCTTCTCTATTACTGATATAAATTTTGTGACGATATATTTATATTTTTCATTTGTATGTTTGGAGTCGATTGTAATATGTAGATGAGCGTTCGTCATGTTGCTAAACTTTTTAAACTATAAAATACAGCTCTTTTACTAGGACATCAATTTATTTCTCTACTCAAGAATATTCTTGAAAATTCACCACTACTTCGCAACATGACGAACGCTTAATTACATATTACAATCGATTCGAACCATACAAATGAAAGATATAAATATATCGTCTAAAAATTTATATCAGTAGTTTTGTGTGTTCCAGGTATGCTTTCGTCACTTGACTTTTACCTCGTCAAGATGTTTTAGTTTAAGGTCTAGGTCTTTTAGTTTAAGCGTTATTAAGGTTGAAATAGAAAAGTTTGCCTACCATTTGTCAATTAAAGTGCATTCTTTTATTAATCTATTTCAAAGAAAATAAGCGGTCTGCGGTCAATAGCGGTGAAAAACATTTAATAATTATTAACACTTTAGTAAAACATGCCAGGGTGTTTTGAGAAATAAAATAATTATTTTTAGTATTTTTATCAAAAACTTCTTTCCCTACTATATATGGAAAATTACTTAAAAATGAATAGTGAAGTGCACTGGAACATTGTCTTTTATTCTTATTTGGCTTCGTTTTACATACAAGTGGCCCATAGAAATCGCTAAGCTAGCCTTGATACCAGAAAATATTGTATTTTCTCTCGATTGACTGCAAACCTCATTCTCCTTGCTCTTCGCTAGTTTCGTCTAAGTTGAGCGGGAGGAAATTCAGATGGAAATGAAGCAAATGGATTTTTAATGACATCCGGCCACCCATTGGTAGTTCTCTAAGTTTGGCAACAATTTGTTGTAGTCGATGCTCTTCGTATTACCAAGGATGTTTAGAACAAGACTCTTAAATGATTTGATCAGAGACTTACCACTCTCGAAACAGAAAAGCAGAATTGCAGACATCGCGTATTTAACAATGGATTTAGAAGAACTATGAGGCGAAATTTACAGAAGAGGGGATGAAGTTTTGACGCGGTTTATTTGAAGCAACCCAGACTTGCAATTATTCGAGAGAAATTGGGTTGGAGGCATGCTAAGCGATTACACTATTGTAGTTTTTTTAAATTTATTTTTGTAGGAGTTCATGAGTTCTATTTTACTTAATTTGGGTACGCTGAATTCAGTGGTGATAACTTTTTTACAAGGTTAGCAGAGATACGGAAAATACACCCATATACAAAATAAAAGCAAATTCAATTTGCAATTTGGCAATTGAATGGAATCACTTGAAAGCCGTTATTAATGGTCTCCTCGGTATTAATCGCGAGGATGGATGGCGACTTTTGGTCGAAAACATGCTGCAATCCTTCGATGACATTGGAAAATTGAATTTACTTTAATTTCGTCCATA
Source organism: Leucophenga montana (assembly GCA_035044765.1). Classification (NCBI taxonomy): domain Eukaryota; kingdom Metazoa; phylum Arthropoda; class Insecta; order Diptera; family Drosophilidae; genus Leucophenga; species Leucophenga montana. Next base: position 2,168,289 of record JAWNNQ010001873.1, read on the forward strand.
TGGGTACATTTTCCGTATCTCTACTAGTTTCGGAGAAGCAGGCCGAAATGTAAAAAATGTTTTTTTGAGCTTTTTTTTGAGCAACACGCCCTATATCCTTTTAGCTTACAAATTTAATTTACTTTAATTTTGTACATGTGTATATTTTCTTATCTCTGCTGGTTTCGGAATGTTAAAAATTTTCGGTTTTTGGCCAAAAACTTTCAAATTAAAATTTAGTTTGGAGACATCCGCCAACCCAGCCAAAATGTTACCGCCATTGGCCACTTATACGTGACTCGAACAAAAATAAGAATGATAGAGAGAATACAAATTTGGCTTTGTGATTGGTTCGCGTTTGAAATTGGTCAACCTGAAACAGCTGCGGCTATTGACAGAGTATTGGATGGTGCGCTTGAATCCATCTGGATCGGTACATAGTACTCCCCCGTGACGACATCACCATTGCGTTCTTCCTTGTGGCTGTGCAAATCACCACTTCCGAAATCATCGACGAGATGATTGAATTTATTTTCGGGTTGCGGATCGAAGTCTTCAATAGGCTCAATGTGCAGAACAGAAAGTGGCACTTGGTGTGCCGGAGCCTGATGGTAGACAGGAGCGTGTTGGTAAATCGGAGCCGTGTATGAAATTGGAGCTGCCTGGTAGTAATGGGAAGGTGGTATGTAGCCTGCACTGGCCACTGCAACAAAAGCCAGAACGATGACAACCTGTGGATAGGATATATTTAATCAATTACTTATATATCTTGAGTTTCGATATTCGAACCTTGAAAGCCATTTCTGTGCCCAATTGTGTTCAATCTGTGAGAAACTCTCCAACTCCCAAGCTAAAAAGTTAGTGTTTTTTAGTAAAATGTTTGTCCGTTAATTCGTTAATTTGAATATTCAAGAAAAGAAAATTAAGTTTACAAATTTATTAATGTGAGCTTTAAACAAATCAATAAATGTGCTAATCGAATTAATTTTTGTTTTATTCAAAAATAATTGGATATAATTAGTTTGTCTTGTCTTTAATAGTTAGTTTTATAAATAGCCAATTAGTTTATTACAGCGCATTTTAAAAGCGCTCTCCACAGATTTTATCTGAACGAATTTAAATTTGCCAAATAAATTATCTATTGATTACTCTTTAAATAGTTTTTCTTTAAGCAGATTACTGTTAAAATATATAATACCCTTTATATAATATATCAAGCGGTATTTATGTCTACCAACATTTTTTTTATTCAGAGAAGAAGACAATTGAAACCCTCTCTAGGTGCGGCTGATACAGTGGTTCCTCTAGTTGTTCGTATCCTCACATAAAAAATAGACTTTCAACAAATGAGTTCTCTAGATTTTATAGTTTGTGCAGATATTGTTTGAACCAGTTTAGCAATATTCAAACCTTCGAAACGTAAAATTCGTAAAAGGGTAAGTCAAACCTGGTTGAAACGCGTTGTGCACGTAACGATAAATAGGCAAAAAAATCGAAAAATACACAAATATGAGGTAGAAATATGTCGTATTTTTATCTTTTTACAATTATGTGATGATCCTTGAAAAGGCGCCTTTTGCTTCTTTACTTAAGAAGGGTATGAAACTTTCGGCGATAGCGAAAAAATTTTGTGTTTTTTGCTTCGTACAGTTTATACAAACAATTAAAAATATATTAATTTGCTTTAATTAAATCGATTAAAATGATTATATAGTCGCTTCTTTGGCTGTGTTATTTAGTATAAAACTGATATTTTGTTCGAGTTAGTTATTCATTCAAGTTATTTTTTTTATTCAAACAGCATAGTTCCACCACTCTGCAAATATGACATTCAAAGTAGTATTAAATTAATGAACTATTTCGCTTCAAATCAATTAACTATTTAAATAATATTATTTCTCAGGAAGTGGTGACTTGCATAGCCACAAGGAATAACGTAAAGGTGATGTGGTCACTGGGGAGTACTATGTGGCCGATCCAGACGGCTTCAAGCGCACCATCCAGTACACTGTGAATGGCCATAACACCTGTCCACTATACCCGAAACACTCACCGCTACTTTAAAGGTTTTTGAATAGGATGCAACCAATTTTAACTTGACATTCAGTATATAGGCTTATTATGACCGGAAGATTTTATTTGAATGGGAAAACGCTTCTGGCATTTACTTGTTAATGCACGAATCAATTTACATTCCAATATGGAGTGTTTGTAGGAAAGTAGTATGTTTATTTATTTAAATTACTGGTATGGGTCCTACCATATAGTAATGTGCGAGTTCACATTTTTTGATATCTGGATCTATGGATCTGAATCTTAAAGGATATAGTATTATAGCACGAAGCCGAAGAAAGAAAAAAAACTAGCTAACACTTCATTTCACCAAATTATGAAACAATTCTATCATCCTTTCTTTATTTATAGTTTTTTTCAAGTTTTTTCTTTACGATTTAGAAAAGGCTTAGATAACGATTCAACAATTATATATTTTCAATAAATATGTAATATATAATTTATCTTAAAAAATCTAACTTAACTTTTTAAATTTTATATTTGATCAGTCGCAGGGTGAAATTTTTTTGTGAACAATTGTGTTCGTTCATGATTGCCTTTATTCTGTTCGAGTCTAGATTCGAGCAACGATACGTGTACTCGAGTTCAAATGTTGTATTCGGATTTGGATTTAAGTCTAGATCCGGAACCGCGGATTCATAGATTCGGAATCGAACTATTCATGTCCGTCTTTCCCCTGTCTGTGTGAATCAAAATTAGTACCTCAGTTTTTAAAATATCGATCCTTAATCGGGTATGGAGGCTTCCTGTATTCCTACGCTGATCATATGACACACTGACCATGCCACACCTACTTTTATTGGTGGACCCCCATATAAACATATATCCCACATTTCGGGATTCATATGGAAAACTTTTTTTATTAAGGTCTTACTTACTTTTAGGGCTAGCCCTCATACAAACTTATCGGCGAATATTTTATATTTCAAATGAAAATCTTTTTCACTACAGTCAATATCAACTTGCAATTCGATATGGTAACTTCATATTTACATAGTCTTCATAAACACCAACAGTCTACTTTGTGGTTTTTATAAATAATGTTATTATTTTTCGAACTAACCACCATACATGGAATGAAGGCATAGAATTATAACTAGAGCATTAAAACACTCGATAGTAATTTGTCAGATGGGGTGGGTGGGTTTTTTTTTTGTATGGGGCTACCCCAAAAAGCGGGGATCGCACCTGTTGATATATATGTGAAGTGTCCGTCCATAAGAAACCACCATGCCAAATTGTAAGTTGATATTGACTGCAATGAAAATGTTGTTCATACAAAAACAAAAGAGAGGATAGGTTGTTTGTATGGACTCTACCCTAAATAGTGGGCGGATCACAAGTATTGATACATATATGAGCTATCCGTCCATAAGAAACTATAATGTCATTTTTTAAGTTGATATTGACTATGTTAATCATATAAAAAATCAAAAGTGGGCTAGTGGTTTGTAAGGGGTTTACCCAATGGCCTGTCGATATGGATATTCTATTTGACTGCAACAAAAAAGTCTAAATGCCGGTTTACAGCCGGATATTTTAAAAATTTATCCAAAGAAAATGCGCAACAACTATCTTGGCTAGATCGACGCGTCTCGTCGAGCTGATCAAGAATATATATACGAGTACTTTATGGAGTCTTCGATGTCTCCTTTAATTAAGGAATTAAGGATCGATATTTTAATAACTGAGGTACTAATTTTGATTCACACAGACAGGGGACAGACTATGAATCCGCGGTTCCGGATCTAGACTTAAATCCAAATCCGAATACAACATTTGAACTCGAGTACACGTATCGTTACAAACCTTTTGACAAAACTGATTTTACTCGTATCATTTCACACAATGTGTGAGTGGTATAAAAAAATTTGTCTTGAAATACATATACCTATACTGCCAATCAGCTAGTTGATAGAAGTGCTGGTGGAGTTGCTGTTTTAATGTTATAAATTATTTATTTATATAAATTTTACAACTACATATATAAAACAGTCGCTTTATACAATATAAAAAGGGAAAAAAGTTTTAAGTTAGTTTCGTTAAAGTTTATACTTTAACTAAACTAACTTTAAGCTAGAAGAAATAAGTTGCAGACACTCAGACCCATTGTAGGAATTTTTGTTTGGCACGCCAGGTTGACCAATTTGGCAGTGGTCCAAGCAAAAATAAAGAAAATAGAAGTTGCTAAATGAAATTTACAAATTTATTGAATAGTGATTTGTTAGTACAGAGTTTTTTTACATAGTTTAAGGAAGAGTTACAAGAAAAATAGGGTGAAAACTTATTGTAGATAGAATCAAGAGCTCGTAGTGAATTATTGAGAGCGTAATTTGTCGAACAAAAAGGAAATTTTATTGGCACGAGTTGGCCGAATGGGGACATTTAGTAATATGGACTGAAGTAAGTAGGGAGAATCAATCTCCCCAATAAGAATTTTATGAATAAAGCAATAAAGATCATAGAAAGGCGAGAAAAGAGGGTTGGGAGATCAATTAATTTTAACCTGTCATGATAGGGTGAAAGATTTATTTCGGGATCCCAATTGAGACTCCTAAGAGCAAACAGAAGAAACTGTTTCTGAACTGACTCAATACGATCCTCGTGAATAGCATAATATGTGTTCCAAATACAGCCAAATTCTAAAGTAGGACGAACAAGAGAAGTATAGAGGAGTTTAGTGGTATAAGGGTCATTAAATTCCTTATAGCATTATGACACACGAATAATAATCAGCAAATTGTTTTTCCCTTCGTTGCTCTGGTATTTTAAACACGAAAGGGATAGCTATATACATACAGCAACATTTTTCACATTGAGTCGTATATGTCACACTTGACTTTTGTTTATGTTTCTATTAAAATATACAAAATTAATAGAGGAAACCACTTTAAAAATGCATGCATTGAGTATATTCACCATTTGCGCATTACATGCCAAAATAATTTTCTTTGCATTATTCATTGTTGCTCTTTTTTCTAGTTTTATTGTGCACTAATTATTATTTTATGTAAAGAGTGACCAAATGAACAAATAATCCAAAACACCATAAAAATATAAATAAATACACTATTTCTGCCGAACTTTTGGTACTTTGTCATTTTTGAGTACAGCGTTGCGTTATCTTTCGCACAGATTTTCATTTTCATTTTTGCTGTTTGTTTTCCTGTTTGGTTTTCGTTTCACTTTTTAATGAAACTATATTTCAACCTCTTGCACCTGTACAATTTTTGTTTCGTCTAATCTGCTCTAACAGCAATGAAGGGGAAACAATTTGCTGATTGTATTCGTGTGTCATATGGCCATTAGCTTGCTAAAAAGATTACAATGCTGTAAATAAAGTATTGTTTATCTATTTGTCAAAAACAACACTTTTTTTAAATTACGTATTTTGGAGGGGAATGCCAAAAAAACTCAGATTTTATTTGGCTACTGTGTCCAAATGGCTTTATATTTTTTAACATGTAATATGTCGTTCGAAAGCTCTCTTAAATAGTTTTGAAACGAATTTTTAGATATAGGTCAATTGATATTTTCAAAAGTACATTTTGATGATATTCCGATAAATGGGACCATCGTAAAATCGATGTACATTGCTGGGTGGTTGTGATTCGGCAAGTCTATATTGTGGGTGCCTTTTAGTCGAAGTAGGTAAGATGATGACAATTTTCACTACAGTAACTGTGTAATTTTCTTAAAATATCACTTAAAAAAAGAAAATAAATCAAAAATCACTAGAGGTTAAAGAGGGCTAAAATTAAGAAATCCAGGTTTTGAACTTGTACTTCCCTTAAGAAATGTTATGGATCAATCTATAAACGGAAACTTCGATTTGTTTATCACTGTAGAGATCTTAGCTTATCTTTTTATACCATTCACACATAGTGTGAAATGGTATTATCAGTTTTTCTGAAAATTTGTAACGCATTAAAGGATGCATCGTAGACCCTATAAAGTATGTATATATATTCTTGATCAGCTCAACGAGACGAGTCGATCTAGCCATGTCCGTCTGTCTGTCTGTCCATCTGTCCGTCTGTATGTTGTTGCGCATTTTATGGGAACCAATTTTTACACATACACTTCTTTGTATTGCAGGTTAATAGAGTGTCAAGATTGACCCGCCACGCCCACTTTTTGGGATAGCCCCCATACAAACCCAGCGCACACTTTTGTTTTTTTTTTTTATGAAAAACTGTTTTATTGTAGTCAATATCAACTTAATAATTGATATGGTAACTTCTAGTCAACTTATGCTTGACATATACATTAATGGGATAGATATAATTAATATCTATCCCATTAATTAGAGTGGGATAGATATGGTTACCATAGATAGATATGGTTATCCCGCCCACTGTTTGGGATAGCTCCCATACAAACCTACTTCCGACTTTTGACTTTTTATATGAAAACTTCTTTATTAAAGTCAATATTAGGTTGAAATCAACATAAATTAAATACGCATAAACATTTTAACTTTTAAATAAATCAATAGCTTATTCGTTAGTCATTGTTATTGATTAACTTATGCTAATGCATATTTTAATGTTTGTAGATTAAATAATTTAATGTGTTTGTTTTCTTACAATCGAAAATAGGAATTAACAGACGAAAGTTTTGTATAAAACAGTTTGAATTTTTGGATTAGGCCATCATTCGAAAGTTTCTACAGATTTACCACAATTGAAAAACTGAAATGGCTTCTAAGGTATGTTGACCGAATTTAAACTTATAGATATACTGAGTTTTTCTTTTTCTACAGGCTCTCATCTCTCTGTTGCTGTGGCCTCTGCAGGCTACAAAGCACGTTCCCAGATCTACCAGCCAGCTCCAATATCATACACAGCTCCGGTTTACCATCAGGTTCCTGTCTACAACCAAGCTCCAGTGCAACAATTGGTCCATCCCGTTCATATGTCTGAGCCACCTCAACTGTACGCTCAGTCTGTTGAAGATTTCGATCCCCAACCCGAATACAAATTCAACTATTTCGTCGATGATCTAGGAAGCGGCGATTTGCATAGTCACAAGGAGGAACGTAAAGGTTATGTGTTCACTGAAGAGTACTATGTCGCCGATCCTGATGACTTGAAACGCACCATCGAATACTCTGTCGATAGTCGCAGCGGTTTCAAATTGACCAACTTCAAGCACGAGCCAATCACAAAGCCAAATTTGTAAATTATGTAGTTAAATTTTTTAGTAAAATCTTGCAAAAAATATAATTGTGGTTTTAATTACAACATAATTGAGATTTCGACCATTATTCATTTGAGTATAAAAGCAAAGAAAAGAGATAACATTTAACATCCATTAATGACTCTTGGCACTGGCTGCTTTCCCATTACACACTCATGCAAATAAATAGTTAAGTAGCATTCCCTAATCCGGAACTTGAATCCTGGTTAAATAATGGACAACGATAGCCCGGAAAATGTATAACTTTGGTGGAGTCGAAGCTTTTAGACGCATTACACGCACCTTAAAACTGACAGTTAGTGTCGGTGTCTAATGCTATAATGTTATGGATTCAAACAAAGAATTTTGGTTGTTCTTCATACTTCCAATATTGTGGGAGTTACAAAACATTCATCTTTGTGAGGAAATAAATTTTGTGATAATCTTCTTTTACAGCGGCACGGCACCTTTACAGTCTATACGCCACTTTTGGTATTTCAACTTCTAATTTTTTTAGTCCTTGAAAAAACTATGTTCATATATCGTATACTCATTTATTTATTTCTAAATTTTATATATATATATATATATATATATATGTATATATATTTATATAGGAATGGTACATGGTTAAGAACAGCAACTCCACCAGCACTTCTATCAAGTAGCTGATTGGCAGTATAGGTATATGTATTTCAGGACAAATTTTTTTATACCATTCACACATTGTGTGGACGGATAGCTCATATATGTATCAATACTTGTGATCCGCCCACTATTTAGGGTAGAGTCCATACAAACAACCTATCCTCTCTTTTGTTTTTGTATGAACAACATTTTCATTGCAGTCAATATCAACTTACAATTTGGCATGGTGGTTTCTTATGGACGGACACTTCACATATATATCAACAGGTGCGATCCCCGCTTTTTGGGGTAGCCCCATACAAAAAAAAAACCCACCCACCCCATCTGACAAATTACTATCGAGTGTTTTAATGCTCTAGTTATAATTCTATGCCTTCATTCCATGTATGGTGGTTAGTTCGAAAAATAATAACATTATTTATAAAAACCACAAAGTAGACTGTTGGTGTTTATGAAGACTATGTAAATATGAAGTTACCATATCGAATTGCAAGTTGATATTGACTGTAGTGAAAAAGATTTTCATTTGAAATATAAAATATTCGCCGATAAGTTTGTATGAGGGCTAGCCCTAAAAGTAAGTAAGACCTTAATAAAAAAGTTTTCCATATGAATCCCGAAATGTGGGATATATGTTTATATGGGGGTCCACCAATAACAGTAGGTGTGGCATGGTCAGTGTGTCATATGATCAGCGTAGGAATACAGGAAGCCTCCATACCCGCTTAAGGATCGATATTTTAAAAACTGAGGTACTAATTTTGATTCACACAGACAGGGGACAGACGGACATGAATAGTTCGATTCCGAATCTATGAATCCGCGGTTCCGGATCTAGACTTAAATCCAAATCCGAATACCACATTTGAACTCGAGTACACGTATCGTATGCTCGAATCTAGACTCGAACAGAATAAAGACAATCATGAACGAACACAATTGTTCGCAAAAAAATATCACCCTGCGACTGATCAAATATAAAATTTAAAAAGTTAAGTTAGATTTTTTAAGATAAATTATATATTACATATTTATTGAAAATATATAATTGTTGAATCGTTATCTAAGCCTTTTCTAAATCGTAAAGAAAAAACTTGAAAAAAACTATAAATAAAGAAAGGATGATAGAATTGTTTCATAATTTGGTGAAATGAAGTGTTAGCTAGTTTTTTTTCTTTCTTCGGCTTCGTGCTATAATACTATATCCTTTAAGATTCAGATCCATAGATCCAGATATCAAAAAATGTGAACTCGCACATTACTATATGGTAGGACCCATACCAGTAATTTAAATAAATAAACATACTACTTTCCTACAAAGACTCTATATTGGAATGTAAATTGATTCGTGCATTAACAAGTGAATGCCAGAAGCGTTTTCTCATTCAAATAAAATTAATCTTCCGGTCATAATAAGCCTATATACTGAATGTCAAGTTAAAATTGGTTGCATCCTGTTCAAAAACCTTTAAAGTAGCGGTGAGTGTTTCGGGTATAGTGGACAGGACTCAAGTGTTATGGCCATTCACAGTGTACTGGATGGTGCGCTTGAAGCCGTCTGGATCGGCCACATAGTACTCCCCAGTGACCACATCACCTTTACGTTATTCCTTGTGGCTATGCAAGTCACCACTTCCTGAGAAATAATATTATTTAAATAGTTAATTGATTTGAAGCGAAATAGTTCATTAATTTAATACTACTTTGAATGTCATATTTGCAGAGTGGTGGAACTATGCTGTTTGAATAAAAAAAATAACTTGAATGAATAACTAACTCGAACAAAATATCAGTTTTATACTAAATAACACAGCCAAAGAAGCGACTGTATAATCATTTTAATCGATTTAATTAAAGCAAATTAATATATTTTTAATTGTTTGTATAAACTGTACGAAGCAAAAAACACAAAATTTTTTCGCTATCGCCGAAAGTTTCATACCCTTCTTAAGTAAAGAAGCAAAAGGCGCCTTTTCAAGGATCATCACATAATTGTAGATGATAAAAATACGACATATTTCTACCTAATATTTGTGTATTTTTGGATTTTTTTGACTATTTATCGACACGTGCACAACGCGTTTCAACCAGGTTTGACTTACCCTTTTACGAATTTTACGTTTCAAAGGTTTGAATATTGCTAAACTGGTTCAAACAATATCTGCACAAACTATAAAATCTAAAGAACTCATTTGTTGAAAGTCTATTTTTTATGTGAGGATACGAACAACTAGATGAACCACTGTATCAGCCGCACCTGGAGAGGGTTTCAATTGTCTTCTTCTCTGAATAAAAAAAAATGTTGGTAGACATAAATACCGCTTGTTATATTATATAAAGGGTATTATATATTTTAACAGTATTCTGCTTAAAGAAAAACTATTTAAAGAGTAATCAATAGATAATTTATTTGGCAAATTTAAATTCGTTCAGATAAAATCTGTGGAGAGCGCTTTTAAAATGTGCTGTAATAAACTAATTGGCTATTTATAAAACTAACTATTAAAGACAAGACAAACTAATTATATCCAATTATTTTTGAATAAAACAAAAATTAATTCGATTAGCACATTTATTGATTTGCATTAATAAATTTGTAAATTTTTTTTTTTTTTTATTATTATTATTAATTTACAATGTATCAATAAGACAATAAGTAAGTTAGTTGAAAGTTCATAATATAACAGAAATAGCTGTACTCCAGTGAGAACAGCTATTATATTCAAAATTCTATAATTAAGAGTTTATTTACAATATATACAAAATTTAATCTCTAAAAGGTAATTTGTAAACTTAATTTTCTTTTCTTGAATATTCAAATTAACGAATTAACGGACAAACATTTTACTAAAAAACACTTTAACTTTTTAGCTTGGGAGTTGGAGAGTTTCTCACAGATTGAACACAATTGGGCACAGAAATGGCTTTCAAGGTTCGAATATCGAAACTCAAGTTATATAAGTAATTGATTAAATATATCCTATCCACAGGCTGTCATCGTTCTGGCGTTTGTTGCAGTGGCCAGTGCAGGCTACATACCATCTTCCCATTACTACCAGGCAGCTCATTTCATCCTGTGTACCATCAGGCTCCGGCACACCAAGTGCCACTTTCTGTTCTGCACATTGAGCCTATTGAAGACTTCGATCCGCAACCCGAATATAAATTAAATTATCTCGTCGATGATTTAGGAAGTGGTGATTTGCACAGCGACAAGGAAGAACACAGAGGTGATGTCGTCACGAGGGAGTACTATGTAGCCGATCCTCTGTCAATACCGCAGCGGTTTCAAGTTGACCAATTTCAAACGCGAACCAATCACAAAGCCAAATTTGTAAATTATGTAGTTAAGATTTTTTAGTATAGACTTGCAAAAAAAATATAATTACTACATAATTGATTGAAATAAAATTACAACTTAAATATCGAAGGCAGAAGCATAATACTATCCCTGTGAGATTTTATCATATTCCCGAAAGTAATTTTAGCATTTCGAGGAAGTCTCAACTCAATATGGAATTATAAGTTGATATTGGTTGAAATAAAAATATTTTCATAAAAAAAAGGAGGATTTGTTTTTGCAGGTACACATACCGCGGCATACCAACTTGTTTTTTTTCCAGTCACACTTGCACACGCATTTTTAGATAAAACAAGAAAAAACGCTTAATTCCGTTTAATCGAAGCTCTAATACTATTCACATAAAATTTTAAATTGCATTGTATAAGATAAACGTAGGCTGAGTGGGCTAAGGGCCCCTAAAAGTGGGGGAATCACATCAATTGATGTATATTTTAAACGTCCGACCATTAGAAACCCCATATAAACTATTAAGGTGACATTGATTACAATGCAATCAAATTTTTTTAATTGTTTGTATTTGTATGGGGGATTCCCCACAAATAGGGCGTGGCGGGTCTATATGAATACTGTACTTTACTGCAATAAAAACAAATCTAATTGCCAATTTACAACCGGATATCCTAAAATTTGGTTCCCAAAAAATGCGCAGCAACATCGACACCGACAGACAGACGGACATAGCTAAATCGACTCATCTTTTCGAGCTGATCACGAATATATAAACTTTATGGGGTCTAAGATGTCTCTTTTAATGCGCTACAAACTTTCTGACAAACTGACAATATCATTTCACACTATGTGTAATGGTTATGTGGTTATGGTTATGGTATGTGGTTATGGTTATGTGAAAATCGTATAAAAACGGTCGAATTAATATATACACCCAATTCGTAAATATAAGCTGCTCATTGACCCTTGCTTATCATAATATTAATCGGATTGAGAAGGGCTTTTTAATTGATTTCCAATTACTTATAAATGTATTTACTTGCGCAGATATCAAACACATAGAAGATTATGACGTCGCAGAACAGGTTCTGCCCAACAATAATTATCTTAGTCATGTTCGAGCGATTGAATGCGGTAACAAGGGGTCAACACAAATCGGATAATAAAAATTTCGCAGATCGTAGACAACTCCAAAATTTCAACCGGAAATATGCAGACCACGTGCTGCGCGTATCGTTCGATTCTTGTTTTGATTTTCAGTCATTTTACTCAATCGGCGTGTTCTATTAGATTATGATTTGATTATAGCGCTTTTGGATTATTTTACAATTTTTATGTAGGTACTTTATGCGATAGTAATCGAATTCAAACGCAACATATACTTTATATTTTTTTTTGGAAATACCATTTTGGCGCGGAATTTCAATGTCGCACTCGTTTCGTTCGACTGGATTGATTTTGTTTCGATTGGCAACGCAAACTATTTGTATCGGAAATATTGTGCCGGTAATAAAGCGTGGGTATAATCGGTTAATGCTTTTCATACGCAGACCAGATGACGGGGAGTAAGATGGCTAATGAGATAGCCAATTGACCTGACTCGAAATAATATTAAAATTTGTTGCGGTAGCTTTTTATATCCGTCTATGACCAGTTCAATGGTTCTTTGAGATATATCCTGAATCTTTTGAATTGAAAAATTAATTCTAATCGATGCGCTGGTTACAAAAGCATTTAAAGTAAAAGCAAGTAGGAATGCTGCAGTCCTGAGTTCACGAGTTTTTTTAAATTTAGTATAAGTTCCACGATACGCCATATAGTAGATGACGCCAATATTGAAAAGTATGCAATTAGGAGAAGAATTGTGGGCGTTATATGCATGACTTAATTTTGTTCTAACCTTAATTGGGAGAATCTAAAACTTCAAGGTATTAAGGTTGTTCTTAATTAAGCAATGCATGCCAAGTTTTGATTACATTATGTTAGTTCTCATAAAATATCCCACATAATTTCAAGTCGCCTATATAAGGCGTAGCCCCATACAAACCTGCCGCCTCATTTTTAGTATTTTGTATGAAAATTTTTTGTTTTTGTTGTTAATTAGCTAGATATGCCAACTTTGGTTTATCTTACACCAATCCTTACAAAATATTTCTAATAGGCTCAGATCGGACCACTTTATGGAGTAGCCCCATACAAACTTGTTCCCATTTTTTGACATTTTGTATAAACAGTTTTTTATATTTTATCACACAGAGTTTGAATAGTATTATCAGTATATATATTCTTGATCTGCTCGACGAGACGAGTCGTCCGTTTGGATGTTTTTGCGCATTTTTTGGGCACCAATTTTTAAGATATCCGGTGTTAAGTCAGTATATAGAGTATTAAAATTGATACGTAACCCCACTTTCAAAATTTATATGGTGGCTTCTTATGAATGGCATTTCGAAGTCGATCACATTCGAATGCAGCGTTATTTCTTATTTAAATAATTATTTTTATCAGGACTTGTTTTGTGTGTGTTTTTTCTTTTTATCCAAAGCCGACGGCTGCTCGGTTCTACGGTAGCTTCTTCCCGCTAATTCTCGTTGTCAATAAAATAAAAATTGTGAAGTTCTTAAAATTGTAAGGAACAATATTTTAATGGTTGCTTTTTTTTAACATTTTTTCCTAATTTAACAATCTATAAATATTTAATGATGATAAGCAACAGCTGGGGCGGCGTAGCTGGTGTAGTGAGCAGCTGGAGCAGCGTAGGTCACATGGGTAGCTGGAGCGGCATAGTGGGCTTGGACAGCTGGAGCAGCATAATGAGCCACAGGAGCAACAGTCTTGACCACAGTTGGAGCAGCATAGTGGGCTTGGACAGCAGGTGCAGCGTAGTGAGCGACTGCAGGAGCGGCGGCGTAGTGGGCAACAGCTGGAGCAGCGATGGTCTTTACGACTGGGGCAACAGCGACAGCCTTGACGAGAGGATCACGGTTGACGACAGCGTTGAAGCCGTTGATGGGATCAGCGGTGTATTGGACGGTGCGCTTGTAGCCATCGGCGTCGATCAGAGAGTATTCACCACGAACAACATCACCATCGCGTTCCTCTACCTGGCTCTTGGAATCGCCGGTGAGTTTATCATCAACACCGTACGAGAAGCGATACTGAGGATGAGGATCGTATTCCTCGCTCTTCACCAAGACCTTATGAGCAACAGCCACGGGAGCAGCGTGCACGGCAAGTGGAGCAGCTGCGTGGTAGACCTGGGGTGCGATTGGCGCATAACCGGCGCTGGCCACGGCGATGAAAGCGAGAGCGAAAACGAACTGAAATATTTATTGAAATGTAATTCATCAAATTGGATTGGCTAATTGAATTCGGTACTTGTATCTTGTTGTTTGGTTTGGTTTGCATTGTTAACGCTGAACTTACCTTGAATGCCATTTCGAATAGATTTGATTGTTTGGTTCTTTACAGATATGAGCTGAGTTATCGAATGATACAATTTCTCGGTCTGTCTCAGCTTTTATACTAAAAAGTATGAATTTTCGTCTGTCGAAAATTGTTTTGAATTTGTCTGCGTAAGGTGCTTAACTTTGGCCTTCTGCATTTCTTGTACGATATATACATATGGACGAATTACTGCGCCGTCACCACATGATAATCAAAGAGATTGTCGTCCACATTCGTAGCAAACGCAACTGCATTAACAACAACAATAACAACAACGATTTAAACGTTAATGAGAGCAAAAATTGACGAAATCTGTACGAATGAAATAATGAGTGAGAGAGATACTAATTATTTAGAAAGGATTTAGTTTTGCATAAGAGCAATCTAGAAAAAAGATACATTCAGCGGCCAAAAACAGGTTTATCACCAAATTAGTCTACTTGTACTGTATAGAGCAATAACTTTCGAATTTAATTATGCGTAAATGAATTCTTAATGCTATAAGTAAAACGTGCTAGAATAGAATTCGGAATCATTCTTAGATAAGTTTAGGGTGGAGTGGCAAATATAAATATATAATTTTACAAATCAAGGGACTTAGATTTCTATAACGATGGAACACATTATTAATGCAAAGCTTAAAATATTTTAAACTCCGCGATCGGCTTTAATTTTATTATAAGCTTCACAAAATCATTTGTGAGCAGGATTTACCTACGGATAATGTGTTTAATGAATGTACCATAGCGAGGGAGATACCGTAGACCCCATATATATTCTTTCTCAGCCGATTCTCAGAGACTTGAGATTTAGAAACACCAAAGTCAAAGTATAAACTCTCTAAGGGAGGCAGCAGAAAAAGTCTGCAATAAATTTCTTCGCAATTACATTTTGGTCAGCTTCAGCGACATTGACATCCGATTTCTAAAGAAGAAGTTTATTGAAAGTATTTGGATAACATATCGCTTATGCCCTGTTCAGATGATCACTTATATGCGACAAAGATTCGGAATCTTAACCAATTTTCGTATTCATATCACTTCTACTAGAAATTTATGGAGTTTTAACATTATTTTCAATACAATATGCGAAATGTGTCGCCGTCTGAACTGGGCATTAGTAATGTCATTAATTAATTATTTATACTATTCACACATAGTGCGAATAGTATTTTAAATAAGTCCCAATTTTGCAACGCCTTATAGAAAGGTCATTCATGTTCCGCTGTCTGTCTGTCTGTCTGTCTGTCTGTCTGTCTGTCTGGTGTATATATGCTCTTCCAGATAATGGTTTGAAAGTTGGTTTGGAGACTTTTTATAACTATACTAATTAGGCAAATAGGAATATATAGTGAAAATATCTGTGATGTGGCCACTAGAATGTATAGCTCCCATACATGTACACTTTACAATTTATTTTAGTATGTTGAAAATGTTTTAATCTAAACAACTATGTTTGAAATATTATCCTTTTAAAAATATTTTCTACATACAAACGAGAATCCAAGTAAGTTTGATATAAGGTGTAATTAAAAATTTATTAACAAATATTTTCAATGATTTGATACTTACAAAACAACTTATACTTTATGAGGTCTCAGACGTCTCTTTTTGGATGTTCCAATCATTGTATCAAATTTATGTTCATATTTAAAAAGAAATTCACCGGCCACTTTCTTATATAGAATTGTGTGAATTCAGCATACTCTTATGCATAATTAAAATAATATCAAAAATAAAAATATAAATTAAAAAAAAAAAAAAAATTCCAAAAAAATATAAAAAATGAAATTTTTTTTCCGGCTGCATTGTAATTATTTACATAAATATTTAAGACCGGTGGCTTCATCTTTTATAGTTTCTGAGATCTAGGTGATCGGACGGACGGACGTAAAGATGAATATAGCAATATCGACTCGACTATTGATCTTGATGTTGATCAAATATATATGCATATACAATACATATAAACTTAGTAAAGCCATTGAATGCAGGATATTAAAATATGCATAGACAGCGAAGCATATTAAACGTCTACTTCTTTATAGTAAATTATTATTTTTTTTTTCCAAAATATTATATTCATAAGAATTAATTTACTTTCGCATCCATGGTAAAAGACATTTCTATAGTATAGTATAGTAATTATCAAATTAGGCAGAATCCAATGCGAATAAATTTTTTTACAATTAAATATTAATGAAATATTGGCAGTATGGTAGTCCCTCTAAAGCCCAAAGAAGACTGAATCTCACGGTATGTCACATAACTAGTCACGTGTGTTACCCATTATTGACTTATCACACTGTATGCTATCATGCAACACAACAACATCGTTTTAAAGTATCTAATAATTTTTAGATTTGGCAAACTTCATTGCATTACTATATTTACCATACCTAAATTACCTAAATCATATCGGTTTTTTAGAATTTTAGAAGTTTCCAATGTTTGCAATTCTTAACAAACCAAAAATAAAATAATAATCCGAATTACTCCCACTATCATTTCTATTTCTTTAACAGGAAGTATCTAAACAATGAATGCTCGAAATGCGAAATTGAACTGTCACTACAATAACAACGATCATTAACTTGATCGCGCGCTCTTTAAGGCAGAGCCAAGCCAAGCCAAGCTAAACCAAACCAAAAAGAAGTAGAGCGTTTTGCTATAAAAGTTGACGCTAAGCCCAAGAAATGTATCATTCGTACTTCGAGTTCACTTCTGTAAAGAACGAAACAATCAAAAATCACCAAATCAAAATGGCATTCAAGGTGAGTTGAGCTTAAGAAAATGCTCAGATATACAAAAAAAAAAAACTCGATTAAATAAGTGAAACAATTTGATGAATTACATTTCAATAAATATTCCACAGTTCGTTTTCGCTCTCGCTTTCGTCGCCGTGGCCAGCGCCGGTTATGCGCCAATCGCACCCCAGGTCTACCACGCAGCTGCTCCAGTAGCGGTGCACTCTGCTCCCGTGGCTGTGGCCCAAAACGTCTTGGTTAAGAGCGAGGAATACGATCCTCATCCACAGTACCGTTTTGCCTATGGCGTTGACGATAAGTATTCTGGAGATTCTAAGAGCCAGGTGGAAGAACGCGATGGTGATGTTGTTCGCGGCGAATACTCTCTGATCGATGCCGATGGCTACAAGCGCACCGTCCAGTACACCGCTGACCCCATCAACGGCTTCAACGCTGTCGTCAACCGTGAACCTCTCGTCAAGACTGTTGCCGTTGCCCCAGTAGTGAAGACCATCGCTGCTCCAGCTGTTGCCCACTACGCCGCCGCTCCCGCAGTCGCTCACTACGCTGCCCCTGCTGTCCAAGCCCACTATGCTGCTCCAGCTGTTGTCAAGACAGTTGCCCCAGTGGCTCATTATGCTGCTCCAGCTGTTCAAGCCCACTACACCGCTCCAGCTGCTCACTACGCCAGCTATGCCGCCCCAGCAGTTGCCTATCATCATTAAGTATTCGACCAAACGATTTTATATATTGTAAATAGACACAATTGTTAAACATTTTTCACAATATTTATTGATTTGATTAATAAAATGTGCGAAGTATTGTATTTGAAATAACTATAACGAAGAAAACAATTTTTTTTGTTTGCTGTTGCGCTATGAAAAGTTTTACGTGACATCCATTTAAAACTGGAACCTTAGCGTAAATATTTAAATTTAATAACTTTTTCCATTTTGTTTCTTAAAGGTGTATTAGTCAATATAATATTTTTCTCTGGATGTATTGGGTTTAAACCATGATTCAATAACGAAATGATGCTACGCAAAGAAATACACATTTTTTAATCTCTTTGCTCTCCTAAGTCCCTAGATATGGAGCTTTGAAAAAACATATTTTGGAGGTGGGCTATTCAAATAAGCGAGAGTGTATATACTTAATTCGGTCTCCAAAGCTTCTTTTAATGATTCGCAAATTCCGTTTCAAAATAATAATATTCAAGTCTGAAAAAGAAAAAAACCAAAAAGAGTGTTTTGCCAAAAAACCCAAAAAATTTATCATATAAGGTCTATGCAAAAATCAAAAACACTTTCCACTTTGCGCAGAATTGTTAAACAAAAAAAAAAAAACAATATTTATAATAGAATTGATGTTTTTATGTCCATGTGTAGCCAACAAAATCATTTATACAGATGCATTACTTCTTGAATGCAATCAGAGCAATGATTTTTTTATACCAATGTGCATAAAAGGTAAAAATAATTCGAGGTGAATTCAACGGGGGTTTTCCAATGTCCTCATTTTCGAACATTTGAATTCCAAATTTTATTTAAAAGTCCCACAGTTTTTACATATAACATTTTAGTGACAACAGATGTAATATTGATATGAAGAGTGTAAGTTAGACTTTAGATATTTCTTTCTAAGAAGACCAAGATCAAAGCAATCGTTCGAGTAGTTCGAGAAATATTGCATTGGATAGATATTCGAAGTAGCGATGTTAGTAGCCATAGGTGAGGATACTACAAACACAAAACAAAGAGTTTGGAAAAGAGCTGTACTAGTAAAAATAACATTGGAAAACTTGTTCGTCCTTAGATAAATAGAAATATACGTATATGATACACAGTGTGTTTTTCATAAGAAGGATGATATAAGTAGCAATACTTTGCAATTTCCGGCCAGTGGACTGATGAGTAAGACGTGTTTATGCCAACCAAGCACTGCAATAACGTTCAGAAACTCAAATGTGCGATTTCTGAATGGGAGGCATTGCAGCCTTCAATTTTTCATAATTTAATATCCTCTATGGATGAAAGAATATTTAAATGTATTCAAAATAAAGGGGGACTAATTAAATAAAATCAATTTGGATTTATATGCTTTTCAAATGGTTATTCAAAGGCTATTCAAATTACAGAAAAACAGCTTGTTTTGCTTGTTGTTCTATAATTATGAAACGCAATAACAAGCGCATTTCTCGACCACAATTGAATTTGATAGTAGTAAATAGAATAGAAAGGCAAAACATGTGCAATTATAGAACAAAACCCAAAAATAATTTAACAAATAAACATTTTTGCATTAAAAGAGTAATCATTTAGTGAGCAGAATTGAAATTGTAGAGTAATTATTCAAACGTATCTACTTGTGCTATAGTTCTGAAACGCACATTTGACGCCTTACATAAATAACAAGCGGCTTGTCCCTTACACTTTTAGAGATATTCTTCACACAACCCACCATCCACTTTTGCGATTTTGTATGAACAACTTTTTTATCACAGACTAAATCAACTTGAAATATGTACTGATGGCTACTTAAAGACAGAAGATTCACATAAATAATAAGAGGCGTGGCTACCCCACTTTTTGGGGTAGCCGCATAGAAACGCTACTGCCACTGAATTTGATATAGTGGCATCTTATGGACGGAGACTTTAAATACATATATAGGCGACCACAACTATAACAGGATAAATTGGCATACCGTCAAAGCTCTGCCACGAACGGGCGGCTACTATAATACGTACAATATATGAAAAATATTTATTGAATATTTAAAAGAGTTGCCGCCAATTTCTTACGAATGTGTTAAGGCAAAAGATATACAACTGATTGCATCTGGATATTTTTTCCTTTGTACTAGTGAAACTACACAATAGAATTTCAGTATCTCCCTTTAGTATTTATTTATAATGTGCAATGTGAAATAATTCAAAATATATTTTATTCGTTGCTGTTTTTTTCGTTGCCATTTTTATAATGGGGAGAAGAACTTGTTCCAAATAGAACTGAAGGATGCGAAAGGACTCGATCCCGACAAAGTTCATGTACATAAAAGGATATGTAAGAGATCTTCGTTGCATCCGTCTGTCCATCTGGTCGGCTGTCTGTGCGCTTCGCCGTGGTCTGCCTGTAATTTTCAATTTGAAAATGCACTTTATGAATTAAATGCGCATACCCCGTTGTGAGCGATTCTGTTCATTTCGAGATATCAAAGGTATAACAATACAAATTCTATTTATTTCACAAAGTGCAATGACCGACGTTGCCCTGCTTAGCAGTCAACAGAGTTGAGACGAGTTCATCTCCTTTGAATTTGCGTTGGGCTGAAGTTTGTTGTGTCTGGCATGATCTCAAATTGAGAATTATCAGCGGCGATAGTCACACAGACAAATGGTCAGTTTGTATTCGATTGAAGTAGTATATACATATAAATATATAATTTCCATATGAATGAAATATACATATTTTAATGTCTTATTCACTCCTGTCTATGCGTGTTGAAAAGAAAAGATTTGTGTTGAAATTGAAATTGAAATTATGGGGTCATGAGTTATTACAGCGCTTTATACAAACGTTTCAAATGCAACAAATAGCGATTTTAAGCTTCTTTAACTTTGTTTATTAACAGCAATAGGGCAAAAACCTTTTTGAAGGTGACTCCTCTTGCTTTGCTATTTTATTTGTCTTTTGTATTTTATTGTCAGATTTTTGTGCTTGATAATGTTGCTGACTGACTGGACGAATATATTTGTCTACTGCCATGGAGTCTATCGAAACACCTGTTCTTCTTTACCAAGAATTATTCTAAAGGGTTCTCGGTCTAGTCAAGGTCATGTCAGAAGAGAACCCTTCAAGAAATTTTACAATACTTACACGTGTAATTGGATCTCACCAACTGTTCGATATGTTACAAGATCCTATATACATACTAGCATAAATATATGCTCTGCTCTGCGGCTTACACCTGGTCATGTGATCTGCTGTGATTTTAGTACGAAATTTTGCTAAATGACGCCTTAAATGCGATACAGACTATTTCAAGCAATTTCTTGTTCAACCAGACTAATCAAATGGAAGATATTCGTTTACTTTTTTTTCGATTTCTGAGTTGATTTCATTCCAAAAACAAAGTAAAAGAAAATAATTGGTTGGATGAATCCGAAGCTTTTGTACGCTTTCTATGATGTATCTATGTTTTTATACTATTCATACTTAGTGTAAATAGTATTATAATTTTATCAAGGATTTCGATTTTTTTATTGGGATATTGTGTGTCTATTGTCTGTCTGTTTGACTGACTGTTCCCTCTGCGTGAATCAAAACTAGTCGCTCACTTTAAGGGGTAGCCCCCACACAAACTCACGTTCCAATTGCCAGATTTTGTATGAAAAACTTTTTCGTTACAATAAATTCAAAGCTGGATTAATGAATGGAAGCTTCACTTATTTATGAGCTAACCACATTAAAAATGGAATGAAGACGTGTAAAGTGTATTTCCACAGAAGTTGAAACTTTTTCTTGTTTTATATAAGCTTCAACAATAAATAATTTAATATCTAATATATTTAATATCTATATATAATATCTAATTAATTTCCCTTAATTGAAGTCCTAAACTTCTAACTAAGAATAACCAGCTATAATAAAGTTTCCTGTGCAAAGACATTTACCTATAATTATTAAGTTTGCTTGGAAACTTAAATCTCAGATATTTTTAGGTTGAATATATGATTTTCGCTTTTTAATGATATAGTTTATAGATTATCGACAATTAAAAAAATGCATAGTTCCTTAGTTAGTTCACTAAAAAGAAGGAGGATATGGTTGGATTATGGTGTTCATTTTTAGTTTTCGAGTACATGTATTGTTTGTTTTCACAACGTTACAAATTTTCTACAAAATTACTAATACCCATTTTTATATTATGTATAAAGTGTACAAAAAGATGCTCGGGTAACAAACCCTTTTCAACGTGATCGTTCTGGACAACAAAAACAAAACAATGCACACAACAAGAGACAAACAAGTCCTCAGCGCAGTTTGAAAAGCAACAAACCTGATCAAGTAAGTTCAGATTTTCAAAGAAAACAAAAAAAAAAAAAAAAACAAAGTAAAATCGAGGGATAAAAAAATTATACTTTATATATACAAAAGCTTTGTGTCTGATTCATCTCCTGTTTGCTGAGTGCAGTCCATGCCCGTCTTTGACTATATATATGAGTGTGCATATCCTTGCACATCATTCAGTGTTTTGTGTTGAGTCCAAGAAGTTGGGAGCAGCTCGCGATTGTGCACTACCGAATCAACTTATAAATTTTAAATGGATTTTTGGATTTTATTTCTAATTGATGCATAGAGAGCATGAAATGGATTTAACAAATTGCTGAGATATTTTAAAGTGAGTGAATATTTTTAAAAAGTGAATAAATAAAACCGTATTATAAATGATTAATTTTATTATTAATTAACCTTACTTTAAATTTAATTTAACACTGGTATAATATATCTATTTCAGCTATCTTTTTGACCAATATTCTCGGCTATGCGCAACTACAAAAAAGTGATTAATCTGGAACGAGTAAAAATTTAACGCCTTCTATCGTCTTCCCTTTCGGATAAATATATTCATGTGTAATTCCAACACAGTATTCAGCCACAGCAGAGGACATCTTCGCCTGTTTGATACCCTTCTTGGCACTCTTCACGAAACATTGAATCGCACGCACTCGTTGGACGACCCCAAACGTTGTTTCGGCCCTTGAACAAAATTAATGATTTGTGCTTAAGTTTAGGTGTAACCCAATAAAAAACTACAATAGGCTATATTTGTGTGTTTCAATCGATTTCAGTTAAATCTACAATGAAATTCCGCTCTAAAGTGTTGATTAGTATTAGAAACGAATGAAAATATTTAAGAATAACTGAACTGATTATTTCTTGCTAGTGATTGACAGTGAAAATCGTTATTGCTACTTTTGAATATCTTTGTTATTTTGAACTGCTTTTGCGATTTCAGATAAATAATATTTGCATTCAAATGTATTAAATCGTAGGATCTCGGTGGCCAATTGACTGGTCCATTTCGAGAAAAACCGCATTCGCCAAATGTTTCCTTCAGTAAGTCGATTGTTTGACGTGCTGTATGGCATGTGGCACCGTTCTGTTGGAAAATAATGTCATCAATAAACATACCACGAAATAATCGCTAATCATGGGTCTATAGCGCTCGCCGTTGATGGTAACATCGTTTTCAAAGAAATAAATTCATGTGAGTGATTTTTCTATGGATGTAACAGTACCCAGAGAATCTTGCGTCGATTTTATCCACTCCAAATGCGGCAATTCTGCTTATTGATATGCCAATTGAGACAAAAATTAAAATCATCATCACCGAACATAATATTCCGATAAAGTAGTGAGTTCACTACCAGTTAATTTTTAGCCCACTAAACGAAAGTACGGAGCAAACGATAGTCATTCAGTTTTAATTCTTGTACCAGCTGGATCTCATACGGTCGTAGCTGCGCTGGACAATTGCTCTGCTCTTCGGCGGATCGACCCATTTGGGTTCTCCTCAATACTACGCTCTACAGCAGTAATTGTTGCTTCGGTACGCACTATACGACGTCTTTGCGGATGCGTATTATCATTTAGTGTATAGGGGTGCGGAAAAGATCCATCGTTAATCGAATTAGTCGCTTGGGTGGAGGATTATGTCGACAGTGAAATGGATGTAGCGCATAGTAACATGGTTTGCGAACTGAACCTCGATTTTCGAAATAAATTTGCACAATTTGCAAGCGTTGTTCTGAAGTTAGTCTATTCAAGATAAAATGTCAAGCCAAACTAAGCTCAAATGACAATGGCGTTTACAGATCTGACCAATTTACGACAGTTTAATCCCTGTCGGAAAATGGATCCTCTAAAAAACACGCTGTATAAGAAAATTTGTTGCATATGGAACTCTGCGAGCCTTAAAGTTATTGTGTAGAACCCCCTACATCACCAAAGACTAATTGTTCGTCGAAAATAACAAAGAAGAAATTAAAAAATATCAACAAGATAATATTTGACTCTACTTAAGCGGTTGGGTGGTATCGGAGTTCACAGCATACTTACAAATATATGTTAATAGGTACATACATACAATATATATACCTTTGTACATAGGTTTATAGGTACATAGAAAACACAATTTTTTTACAAGTGCTTCAAATAAATTATATTCTTCATTTAACTTGGTTCTTAAAAAAATGTTGCAAACGAACCAAAAAAGTTCCAACAAGTTGTATCTTGAAGTAACTTGGTTCGATACGACTAATCGACCAAATGAATATACAAAGCGAATGGGCAAAGCAAACAGAGCAGTCTTTCGATTCGCTTACTATCCATTAGTTCTGCCAGCGAAATGTGACCACATGGTGGATTGCGAAAAGGGTAGTCAATCCATTTCTCAAGCTACCGGTGGTGCAAATTTACAATTAATAAGGCATCACATAATAAGCTATTTTAAGCATATGATTCGATTCGTGTAACGTTTTAAGATATTAAGCTAGTTAAACTTAAAAAAAAATTATGTTATTGAATATTAAATAAAATAAACGTTAGAACTACATTTTTTTTTAATTCACTTCTTGACAGCAAATGGTAAATCCTAATTCACTCGTTGTCTGCATAGCGGTCAGATCAATCCTTTTTTAAGACTCTCATAGTGAAATCCGCACCCCTAGACCCTGCCAATGCCTAGCCAACGTTAAAGGAGATGGTGAAACGGTGGATTGATAGGGGGTCTATTGTTGTCACCAATGGGCGTCCGCTACTCTGACCTGCAAGGTATTCAACATAACTAGCTCGTCCTTCACTTTCTCAATTTATGTTTGAAACCATAGCGTATCACGCCTAGCTGCTCTCTTTGTTGTTCCTTTCGGTTCTTTTATTTTCATTTATCTCTATCACTGCACACATTTGTATGTACATACATGTGCAACCGCGTCATTCACAGAGGCTAGAGCAAAAAAACATCAAAGGAGAAAGACACGGGCGAAAGAATCTGCTCAAGTTCCAAGAAATGAGAATAGCTCGAAAACAGTTCTTTAACAACAAAAAAAAAAATAGTGGGCATTTTTGGAATCTACGCTCTTCGCTAGCAGCTCTTTCAATGAGGCACAAATTAGTAAACTAGTGTAATCAAGTTTTTAATTAAGTGTCACCAATGTTATCTTACATCAAAGTTAAAATGTTCCACAGCTCTTTGTATTGTAGATATGATCTCTCCACGCATTCTGGACAATTTTAAATTAGTTCTATAAAAAATTTATTTTAAAGAACAATGAGTGGTTTTAATAACAATAATTTAATAGTAATAATGTTTATTAATTAACTTTCGCTTTCTACTTTTGTAGTTGAAAATTACTTTCAATTGAGTTCCACTTGAACAATGTACGACATCTCCAACTTTTCTCATTCGATTTTTTACAAGAAATGAGCATTTATATGCAGTAACTTCCTGAAAAATGTGAACGGAACTGTAATACAATAAAAATTGTTAATTACATTTTTCTAAGCTATTTTAAAGCAGATCAATAGTCATTCCATTCTACTTATTATTTATTGACTGCGTTGACTTCATTAGTTGCACGAATTATTTTCGAACAATGCGCATTTGATTTCGAATTAAATTCTGCGCAAAATAATTGTATGAAATATTCATTAGACATAAAGTGTTTTAGTTTCACGATTTTGCGCAAATTCCAATTGCCCAACTAAGGTCAATGCTAAATTCCGCAAAAAGTATTTCAGTTTTCAACTACGCTGTGTACAATGAAAACTTAATTATTTCATGTACATAACGTAGGTCTGTATGTAATCACTCAAATCAAATTCGGTAGTTTATGGCACTACTATAGCCCAGTGGAAAAAAAAAGAAACAAGAGCAGCGATTAAGTGTTAAAGCCGCCCCTCGGGCTTTTACAAACAAACATTTTATGCCCTGACTCGGAGGAGCTATAAATCACAGGCTAATTTGTGGGACAGACGGCCCTTAAAGCCAAGCACCTGTCGAACAACTTAACCGTTTTCGTAATTTGGTTTTTAAATAAGTTTAATAGCTAAGCTGAAACTAGCTTCGGCTTCGGGGAATTCCAAAAATGCATTTACACCGAACAAAAGCAATTTGCACAGAGAAACATTAAATTGAATTACTCGCATTTTGAAGGGAATTCGAAATCAAGTGCAACATGTATCCAAAGCTGCAACAATAATAAATTTGGAGCAAAATCGGCAGAAAACCTAAGAGAGACGAAACCTGTTCGCTTCGCTTCGCTTTGAGCCAAGTTAGTACCGTCGCGACGGACAGCGGTCAGTGATCATTTGTTGGAAAGAGGGCAGGTAGATGGGCAGTGGAAGTAGGCCTTATATCGCATATGAGCAATTTTAACCTTGATACATTTAAGTTATTGTGCGCATATTTTATATTGTTACTACAGGCAGAATTGTAATCATATTAAAAAAAAAAAAAATAATAATAATAATAGTAATAACATATTGTATTTGTATCTAGATACATTGCTCGGTACATGAATACTCGCAATTACTGCCATTTATAATACTACATTGTATAACGAACGCACACATTTTAAATTGAGGAAAGACAAATCATGAAATATAAAATGACACCATTCGCTTTGACAAAAGCAAATTGTCTGCATACAAATATGTATCTCAAATTGAGACTAAGCAAGTTTGACAAGGACCCAAGCTAAAATTATTTCACTTTTAATGCCGAAATCATTAACTTTATAAGTTTATAAGTTAGCAAAAAACAAATATAACATTGTTTATTTTATTTGAGATTAAAATTTTGGTTTTTGTGTTATGCTATCGTACATAAGGTCCAAAACCAAATAAGTGTACAAAAAGAAATAATGATTAGTTATGGTTTTTATGGTTTACAAGATCATTTTTCATATTTGAGTTTTTGCTTTAATATTTTCGGCATTGATGATTTTTTTGTTTATCTTTAGAATAAAAATGGAACCTGCAAGAAAATAAAAAGAAGATAAAACAAAAAATAAAATATGAAAAGTTAGCATTAATTTAAATGTAATAAAATGTGCTCAACTATATTTTATCCTGCACACGACATATTTTTTTTGTTGAGTAAATATTACAAAACAGATTTTGAGGCAAATTAAAGAATCAAATACTAGCGTACGTGGCGTGTTTTTCCGTCACGCTACCTCTAGTTTTCTATTATATGGGGGCGTGGCTTATTTTCCCAATTATTCTTATTTTTTCTGGTGCCCTGTCCGATGTACCAAATCTTATCCATCTAGCATTCTCGCCATGCTTTTCTCTTATATGGTGGCGTGGCGCCTCCCATTTTCAAGTGAATCATATTTTTCATACTAGTGCTCTTTCCAAATGTAAATTCTTCGCCGAAAATGCTACGACTGGCAATTAAACTTGAGCATTCAGTTTTTAGTACGATAAATACCAATTCTCACTATCGACGTTAATTAGTTAAAGAGTTATGACGACTTTGATTTGTCTCTAAAATCGCGTCACTGTCCAATTTTGCAGTGAACTTTATTTTTTCTGGTTCCCTTTTCATATTCGCTAAATTCCATCCATCATAGTCAGTTAATTGCTGAGATTTAACGAATTTGTTTTTTATATTTCCATGGTGTGGGAGTTGAAATACACATTTTTCCCATGGATCATTTTTTCCAATGCCCTTTACATTTGTACAAAAATCCATCCATTTGCGTCAAATAGATTGTGAGATGTGACGAACTTGGTTTTTCTCTTATATGGAAGGTGGTTGTGGAGCGTGACATCACCCATTTTTCATTGGATCATATTTCTTCCGATGCTTTTTACATATGTATATAACGAATCTCATTCATGTGCGTCAATTAGTTGATAAAATATGACGACTTTAGTCTTTCTCTCCTAAGATCGATAGAAACATAAATTTCGCAGCGATCGATACAATAGTTTAGCCTATAAAGGATATACTGACAAACATACGAGGTGCATATACAAGATGTGTTAAAAAAATGTGACGTTTGTTTTTTTTTCAAAAAAATATTTTTTTATTCGTAAAATATATATTTGGTCCTCTTCAAAGTAAACCTCCTCAGATATAAATCACTTATGCCAGTGCTTCTACCAATCCTCGAAGCACTTCTGATAAGCGCTTTTTTATATCGCTTTGAAGGCTTCTAGCGATGCGTTTATTTCATCAATAATGACAAAACGCCGTCCTTTCATGGGTCTTTTCAGTTTTGGGGACAGGAAAAAGTCGCAGGGACCAAGTCCGTTGAATTTGTTTTTGGCAAAAAAAGAAGCAAAAAAAAACAGAAGAAGCTTCCACACGTTTCATTAACAAAACATCCGAAAACTGCCACGGGAGTTAACCAAATGATGTGCCGACATCCTCAGTAAACTTCTCTAATAGTGATTGAACGATTCTCCATAACAATTTTTATAACTGCTTCAACGTTTTCATCGGTTGTTGACGTGCTGGGGCGTCCAGGACGTGTATCGCCATTAACTTCTTGCCACAGTCAACATTTAAAGTGCGTTGGAGCACCTAATTTTAATTTTCATACAAAATTGAATACAGATTCTTTGATCCATTTTTTTCTATATCAAAAAATTATGTATAACCTTCATATCTGCGAAAAACAACTAAAAATGCAAAATAGTGTGTACCAACATAAAAAAAATTGAATTTACGTAGTCCGCGAAAAGTCACCTTTTTGCATATACCTATAGATATAAAAAAATGGGAACACTAAAAAAACTTCTTTGAAACAGAAATTTTAAGAAAAACGTGTAACAGTGCGCCACCTAGAGAGTCTATGCCGCGAGATTAGTTCCTCTAAGTCTTCAATAAGTCAGACGACTTTTCGCTCAGACAGACATACAGACAGACGGACTTGGCTAATTCGAGTTGTTAAGTCGGTCTGATTACGAATATATAAACTTCATGGGATCTCCAATGCTTTCTTATGCTCTTGTATATTGTACATTTTGTTATTCAACAAACCCAATCTACCCTGTTTACAAATAGTGTTCATACAATGTATATATATATATATATATATATATATATATATATATATATATATATATATATATATCTCTTTCGTACTTAACACAACACCTATTCCAACTACTTTAGTTAGTATTAAAGCTTCAATTTTGTTTGCTTAGAATTAAAATTGTTTTTACCACGTCACGGTTTTTTTTTTTTATCGAAATAGTATTGGGTGCCAATCATCGCAGGAAAATAAAGAATTCCATTTATTTATTTTCGTACCTTCGAGAAAATATTAAACATTTTTAGGTTTTAGCACACTAAACTCAGCATCAAATAAAACAGCGGCATTGAGCGCCGAGTAGAATCAATTTGGGTTAACGAACACTCAGTCGGGTGATCAATCTTAAATTTTCACCACTTCTGTCAGAAATACGCATCCAGTGTATGTGGGACGGACGCACGATTAGGAAAGGAGGGCCGGTGCTCAGCTGTCCCATCATCCTGGCCTAGCCGGCTGCTGTCAATTTGCGAGAGTCAATGTGTCGAAGCCAGTCAGCCAGTCAGTCTCCTTCTGTGTCCGAATACAAGTCGTTGACAGCGACAGAAGTGAGGGCGGTGAGGACGACTAAAATCGGCTACTTTGCACATACGTGGCATCCTGCTGGTTGGAGTGCCTTAGAAGCAGTCCTCTGGGATTTCAATGGTACAATACTTCACGAAGTGTTGAGCTGTCACACATTGGAAAATGCTTGTTGGTGTAAATAATTTCGTTTAATAATATTTTGCCTGCCAGCTTCTCATCAGCTACTTCAGCTCTTTAAATTTGTGAAAATTTTAGCAAGAAAAATTAAATAAAACATTTTTCTATGTTTGTTATTACAAGCGTTCGTTTTCTCTTCCAGAGATACGTTTAACAGCAATGGAATATGGAATTAGTTCCGTTTACAAGCGCTGAGATCATCCATCATTCAACTGTCAGATGAAATTTTAGGTAACAACACAATCTCATTTTTTCTCTTCTTAGTGAAATATTTAATAAATAAATTCAAGGAGGAGAGCAGAGCACCACGCGAAGCATTTTTTAAACATCACTTTTGTGTGTTGAAATTTAGATACATTTTTTGGTATGTTCATTTGCTCAAAAATAATAATTCGAAATTCAATTAAATTGTCATATTTATTATTTACTTACTTATCGTAGTTTTTAATCGCTTACAAAGAAGTGCATCAATTTTTTTTTTGTTTTTTTCAATTACATTACATAAATTCTGCAATAATTATGCTGTATTTTATTTATGGTCTATCTGTTAGATTAATTAATTAATTCAAATTTTTTGAGAACAACATGGAAACATTTAATATTCTTAGTTTAAATTTTACAGTTCTAAGTATTACAAATTTGATTTTAGGATAATCATAGAAAATGCACTTGAATCGGAACGGATTCAAATTTTGATTACTTTTATTTTCTTACAATATTTTATATACCTATATACAAATATATTCATATATAGCCACTTTATGTTTTTTTTTTTTTTTATAGTTCAGAAAGTCATTTTCCAATTTATGATTAGAAAAGTAAAGATTTTGTATGTTTTAAAGTTTTTTTTTTTGTATTAAAAATAAAAAATGGGACCGTTTAAAGTACACGATGATACTACCAAGATGTTACTAAGTGGAGTTTTTACTCATAATATCAGATATTATATATAGATCAGATAGCTTCAGAATGAATGACGTATTATGTCCAATATAAAATTGTTATTATTTATTAATTTGTTTAGAGGGCGCACCTTATAGATCTCTCATTTCTAACATGAAGAAGTGAACTGGTAGTTGAAGAGTACAAATTATTATGCTGCAGATGTTGTCATCGGATACTACATATACGGAGGGACTAATTGGTTTAAAAAAAATTCATAAATGGTAGACGCTTCACAATTGTCTTGCGAAATTTCATTTTTTTACTTCATGCCGATCGAGCTCATGATGCCATGCCACTACCAAAACAGTAATTTTTAATGAATGCCAAACTGCACATGAAACAAATACACCATCTCAGAGTATTCCAGACTGAAAATGTTAAGAGGACGAGCCTCGAGAAGCTCGACCAAAATCTTCAGCATGCGAATGTGGGCCTGGTAAACGCTTAACTTGACGAAGATCCACGATTGTCAGAACAAAAGATTTTTTCTGAGTAACTGGAATTGAAGTCAATGTTTGAAAACCCACAGCCAGCTTACTCTGCAGGTAGAACTAGTAACTTTATTGCGGTCTCTGGCATTGAAGAAATTTGCCCAACACCTTGTTCTGGGCATCTGTCGCTTTTTTAATTTCTGGTTGTTTTCCAAAAAAAAAAAAAAAAAAATTTAGGCAATTAATTAAGAAATTTCAAAACTTCAATTTTGGTCAACGCAAACAATCATCTGCTGGAAGTATTAGTGTTCTGTTTTGCTATAAAGGGGAATGCATTGATTGGGTTGTGCATCAAATACTTGTGAAATTTGAGTCAAACATGCTTCAATTTTAAGACCTCTTCAATATGGTTTTCACGATCCAATGAACGTGAAAGTGCGCAAATAAAATTTGAACTTAAGAAAATGAATGCAGTGCTCAATGAAGATCCACTTAGGATGTTGTCCAATTTCTTTAATTTTTTCAATATTATTAAAACTGCTCATAAATCATATATATTCGTAATCAGCATGATGAGTCAATTTATAAATTTCTGTCCGACTGTCTGACTGACCATTCCTGTCCGTCCTGTTCCCGCAGTCGTTGTAATATTTGTTTGATAGTTGGTATAGAGACTTTTTAACCAGAAGCTGCACACGTTCAAAATGACCGCGATTTAGGAAATAGAAGGTATATATCCCATATAAAAATACTTTGTATTTCGTTGATGTCTTAATGACAATTATTTTAAAAATAATAATTTTTTTTTTAAATTGGTCAACTACATAGACGTATCCAATCCAATTAATAACAGCAGATATTGTATAATTAGTATATTTAATTCAGTAAATATGTGATTCACATCGATAGCACAGCTGTCTAGCGTGTGAAGACTATTTTACGTCGGTTCCAGCGAAGTTAACGTTTTTTCTTGATTATTTTAATGAAATCAAGACCCAATAATTGACTAATTTTGATATAGACCCATGTATGTAAAGCCCAATACTGAGATCGATGAACATTTTTGTTACCAAAATTGTAAATTATTACTACTATGTCAAACAAACAAAAAAACGGTGTTCCGAAATCAACAGTGTTTATTTTATGGAAATGCAAAAGGTTACACTCTTTGTAAACTGTTTTTTGAGTATATGAAGTATTTTCGGCAGCGAAAATTTTTGTTATCTGAGTACTCGATAAAAACAGTTCATGAAGAACATTTTTAATTGTTCTTTGACAACGTTTTTTTTTATATGAAGTTTTTTCGGTAATAAAAATTTTCATCGATCTCAGTATTGAGCTTAGAACATATTAAAGTTAATATTCAAAAAATATTGTTTAAATATTGACTACAAAATGTACACACAAAGACTCTTTACTCTTCTTATCATAAAAGTTTCAGAAACGTTTGATATTTATAACGAAAGTTTAACTATTTTCTTATTTGTGAGAATAGTATTGGCCACGTCCTTCCGCCTGTCAGTTCGTCATCTGTCTGGCAGAGAGTTATTCGCAGAGACTTAGAAAAACCAAACTAGAGGTATAGACTCTCTAGTTGCCGCAGCGGTAAATTATATACAAAACCCAAAATATTTTAGAGATGGTAAGGTCTAATTTGGATTGTTAGAAAGCTCTCATACTCGTATTTCAAACATAAAATGGGCATTTTGAGCAGCTCACTAGGTACAGCGATATAGGCATCCGAAGTTTTAAAAAGTTGTTGAATAAAGATGTAAGGTTTTCAAATAAAAAATACTACCTCTCGCACTAAATCGCTGATTTATTCTCGTTGACCGATTTATTTTTAACCATGTCATATATCAGTTTTGTTATAAAAAATATATAAAGAGCTTCTACGGAGAATTGAACTATATATTTAGTTAAACGAAATTTATTATCATAGACAACTATAAAAATGTGAATGTGCCAGTGCCAGAGAAGTAAGGACACATTGGTGACCTACTAATAACGCGACAATTTGAACTAACCTTGTACCTTGTCAACCGGTTCTTTAGTATAGCTATCAAACCTCCACTAGAAAACTTCCGATATAGGTTAAAATGACTTTTGTTTGAACCAATTTTTTATTGAAGTTATCGTAAGTGCAAACAAAAGTTTACATTATTTCAATCATACAATATTTAAAATACATTCAATATACACCTATTTATATTTATATATATAGATACACAGACACACATACCTACACACACATGTATGTACTAAACAATTTAGCAAATTTTACTTAATTAGCTCTTAGCTATTTTCGCCACCACACGATTTTGATAATTCTATAATAAAATATTCCGATAGAAATTAGTTTCTTCAATAAAATTAGCCTAACACTTACCACAATATGTACACAAATTGTTTAATTTTCTAGATAACTAAGCCGACTACGAGTACTAGGCTGCTTATATAAACTAACTCAATTGATAATATTCGGGGGCAAAATCGTTTGCCAGATTGCTAAGGAAATTGAAATCGGATGAGCTGTTCGAGTTCTCCATGCCGGTGATGCCGCCGGTGGTTGCGCCTGGATTATTGTTGGCGACTTGCATTGCGAACGCTTGTGCCTGTGCGGCTGGTGATCCATTGAAGTTAGCGTTGGCCGTGCTGCCGACACTGCCGGAGATGTGTATATGAGAGGGCGGTGGTGGTGGGGCGACTTGAGGCGTGGCATTGTGGTGAGCAACGGCGGCAGCGGGATGTACTTGCATCTGTGCCTGTACGTGATGATGATGATGAGGCGTAAGGTGAGGGGCATGTTGTGCGTGCGATGCGGGTGGGGGAGGTTGTTCATAGTAGCCGCCAAAGTTGTTGTACCCATCACAGTTTTCCATTTGAAGGCCAAGCGCATTGTAAGCTTCACTGGCGCCGACGTGGTGAAGGTGTCTGCAAACAAAATTTTTCGATTAATTATGCAAATAAAAAAAAGAGAAATTATTTTCTACATTAATTAATGCGAGTATGAATCTGGGATGAAGTTCAATATCTTATAAACATATGTATATATAGATGGAATAATTAGGTATCACTGTCATTTTAACTATTCAATAAATAGTCTTTTCTAAATTCAGAATACCGATTTTCAAATCGGTATATAGTAAAGAGGAATTTAGTATTACTTATAATAAAATTGAATACTGCCTGGTACAGTTTTTATATGACTACCTAAACTACATCTCAAGTACCAGCTCTGAGATGAATATGCATAGTAAATTTTCTTCATTTATTCAATTTTCTTTAAATAGGTATAAATATTAAAAAAGGACTAATTAAGTGTAAAATATTTTATTAGATTTTTGAGGCAAATCGTGGCATACTACGTATAAAATTATAACAAACATTTCGAAAACACTACACTTACAGCAGTCTAGCAGCAGTCTATACCTTTAGCTTGGTTTGTCTAAATCTTCTCTAGACAGACGTACTGACGAACGAACAGACAGATGGATATGGCTAGATCGACTCGTCTTGAATACATACACTTTATGGGGTCTCCGATGCTTTTTTCGTAATGTTACATACATTTTAATTTTTTTTACAGTTGACAGTTCTTAGAAATATCCGCATCCACATATCCGCAGATTTGGAAATAAAACACACGCATTCTCCTCCGTCGCCGAAAATCAGAATCAGAATCGCATACGCATTTCAACATCCATCCTAACCCTAGCCCTAAGTATCTACATATGTACCCACGTTTGTGTATATGCTATGAACTCCGAAACAACCCAGCGATTAAGCTGAAACTTTTATTCAATCTTCGGTGTTGGTCAGGCCAGAGAGAGTTTCTGTAAAATTCTTTATGCCTCAACTTGCCTCAATAAAAAAATTTTACTTTTGAAGTTAAGTAGTTAAAGTTTAAAACTAAAACAAAAGTCAGTTTTGCGAAATAAACGCAGTTAGTTTTTTACGCTATGGTTCAATCAAAGTGCGTAGCTTTCAAGGAAGATAATTGAAAATTCCCGACACGCCGCAACAATGCGGAGATCGATTAGCGGAGGAAACGCTAAATGAACATTCGACAAATTAGAATCGGTTGAAATCGTTATCGAGAGGATTATGC
Organism: Leucophenga montana; assembly: GCA_035044765.1. Taxonomy (NCBI): domain Eukaryota; kingdom Metazoa; phylum Arthropoda; class Insecta; order Diptera; family Drosophilidae; genus Leucophenga; species Leucophenga montana. The sequence continues at coordinate 2,203,977 of JAWNNQ010001873.1, forward strand.
GCTACATATAATTTGACGGATGAATGATTTGCCCAACTTTGGCCTACTTTTCTAAAAATGTTATAAAGTCCATCTACCGTTAGTATTTTAAAAGATTCGATCCTATGTAGAATATTCAATCGGAAATGCCTTCAATTAGTTATCTTCTAGCTTAAAGCGCAGTTTCAGTTTAAGTAGTTTTAATTTAAACTAAGTTTAATTTATTCTGTGTATCTAATCTGTTTTTGATACCGTGCTCGTGGAAAGACTAGGTTTGTGTAAATGTACCTCTGGAACGAAATTGACCCGGACTGGTGGATTTAAACCGAACCGGTGAACCGAATCGGTTAGGTGCTTCTCCTTAAGTTGACTGTCACTTTCATTGACATGCATGCCAAGTTTGAGCGGGATGCGATAATTAGTATCTGCTTGTTTATGGCGATTTTTAACATGGAAAAAAATTGAACGAGTTTGCTTGAAATTTTGTGTTTCCAATGGAATAACGGCAACGGAATCATTCAAAATGCTACAAAATTGCTTTGAGGACTCGAGAACGCAAGTATTTGAGTGGCATAAAGCATTCTTTAATTCGTCCATCCACCTCTGTTAACAACAAAAACCTCGAAAAAGTGATGGAAAGATAGCAGAGATACTCCACATCTCTTATGGATAGACTCAACATATTTTGGTTGATGTTTTGGGTATGAAACGCGTCGCCGCCAGACTCGTACCAAAAGACCTGAATTTTTTACACTTTTTGCACATTCCAGCTTGATTGTGTCGGAGTTTTTAGTCAAACATGAAAACAAAAGTCGTCGCACAAACACCGTATTCACCAGATTTGGCACCCTGTGATTTTTTTCTGTTTCCGAAACTTTAATATCCGCCCGTATTGTGACCATACAGCGCCATCTACTGGACGTAAGAAAGCACATGTAATATTTGCTTCTAGCGCCATCTAGTTAGTTTCATTATGGTTTGGAAAATGGATTATCCCATGGGCGCACAAATATCCCACATTTATTGCATGCATACTCCTTTCTTATGTTATGCAATGCACCTGGCAAACTTTTATTTACCAGTGGTTTTTATACTTACTGTTGGTGATTCTCTTGAAAAGCCGGTTGGTGGTGATTTGCTTGTGTTTGTTGTTGTTGAAAGCTCATGTTGTCGTAGTACGGTGCAGCACCAGCGGTTTGCGTCTTTGGATCATAGTAGTTGCCTGCAGCACCGAGTGGTGGCGCTTCGAATTCACCAATGTGATGATGGTGTTGGTGTGGTTGTTGTTGTTGCTGCTGCTGTTGTTGTTGGTGATGGTTCATGTAAGCGGTGCTATTATTTCCAATGCCGTTCACACCAACATGCTCATTGTAGTAGAACGATTGTTGATGTTCGTATTGGTGTTGTTGTTGTGGATTGTGGAAATTATTGTGCAGCTGTTGTTGGTGGAAATTATTGCCAGCTGCCGGTTTAGGACTGACAATAAAAAAGAATTGATAGTTCAATATTATTGTTGTTGGTGGTTTGAGTCTTTGTGATTCAATGCATAGCGTTTATCTCGCTTGCACTTATTAAATTTTGTATGTTATTTTACTCTGCCTAATTCTTCCGCTAAGAAGCATCTGTGCGAGAGGAATGGTAGTATATCAATTTTTATTACTGAGAAGTCCGAGAAGTGCTACATTAAAAAGGTCTTGAAAAGTACATTCAGGAAAAATTAATATATATAAAACCTTACCACCCCAGTTTGAAATATGTAATTAAGCTGAAAACGAATTCGATGTGGTAATGAATTTGAAAGTAATTGCATAAAAAAATTCTCAAAATGAAGATGGATCAATAGCATGTTACAATGAATACCAAGAATACAAATGTAAAATACAAATAATTCACCACAAAAATGATTTCATAAGGTTTGTGAGTTGGTTTTTGTGTCAATTGATTTTTACCTCTTTAATACGTTTTTATTTAATAGAACATTAAAATGAATTCAAGTGCTTATATAACGGTATTGACTTTATTGGAAAGAAATTTGTATGCAATTCTTATTTAAATTCATTATGGCTTGAAAAATCGTAATTTGGAACTCTAATTTTGTATATTTACCATAGTGATCGCTTTATACTTTATCTGAAGAACTATATAAATAAATCTAGCTATATTCGTCAGGCTTCCAGTCTTATTGACTAAATATTGTAGAATTTAAGTGTTAGAGATTTTGATGTAAACTTTTTTCTTTTTAATTTAATTTGACGAGAAATAATAGGTAACTTCATATAATACGTGTTCGAATTAAGCCAGATATGAAAGAAACCAAAAAATGTAATAGATAGACTCAAAATGTTCAGTTGAAGACGTTTTATATTTTACATACATATTTCTAAAACGTTTCTTCTTGTAAATGTTCGCAAAACTAAAAGGAACGTGCAAGTCCATCGGTTAATTATAACCTGCCCTCAAGGACTGATGGTACACTAAGTTTGTGCAAAAATATATTGCAGCCAAAAGGCAGATCCCAGAATTGTGAGAAAAGTCGATATAGTAATTTCTGTCTACCCTTCCGTCTATCTGTCTGTCTGTCTGTGAGAATGAACAGCGAGCTTATAGAGTCCTTAAAAGAATAAGCCACCAAACTTGGATATTTAGACTCCCCATATATATAAGCAGATTATGGATTTTTTGTTTGGTGGACGTTCAGAAGAAACCATGTTACACCGAAGCAATGTCACCGGATTAAAAAAAAAAAAAAACCAACACGGTGGATATTCTTGACATACAGCAATCATTCGTCAGAGTTCGGCATCCCGGTATTATATACAATATAAAATTATGATTTCTATTAACTAGATCTCAATTTAAAACTTAATCGAATTGATATGCCACATAGCAAATCTGTTAAGTACTTGTGGGTACATCTTGACCGTATATGGTATAGTTGAGCATGTAAAACAAAATTCTCTTGTTCAAATTTGTGAATGTATGGCATGCAACTTTGGGACAGTACAAGCAACTCAAACACAGAAATACTTCAACGGTATCAAAACAAATTCCTTCGAAGTGTTGTCAATGCTCCTTGATATGTGACCAATTATACCATACAAAGAGTCCTCAAAAACCTTTTGTCATTGAAGAAATAGTCAGGTAACAACAAAATATTTACAGTACCTTAGCATATTGTTAGACTCAATCTGTAAATCTACTGTTTATAATACTGATTGCATGTATAGTCGGTTGGTAAGACTGTTTACTGTAGTATTGCTGTAAAACGTAAAAAACAGCTTTTTAGCTGCAAACAGGTTGGAGTACTTTTTTACATCATCGTAGAAAAGTTTTTGCATCATTTCATGACAGAGAATGCAACATGAATCCAAAGCAAAACAAGCATTAATGATTGCTCAGAATTTGACAGTGCCTTCTGATGTCAGATCGAGAACTTTTTTGGACTAACCTCGTATGTATATGTAATTTTGTGGTTTAAGAAGTAAACGTAAATAAATCCAGAGTCGTTTTTATTGACGCCTCCAGACTATAGTCGCCTCCTTCAATTATTTGACTATTTTCAGAGCCCCAAATGCGACATTTTAGCTTATTTACTTCACCACTGAGTAAGATATGGACCCCATCGCGGAAGGAAATGTTATTCGTAGTGCTTAGGCGATCCATTATCGCAAATTTCAGATAATAAACTAATAAAATCTTGGAATGACAGCTATGTTTCACAGATTACGCATGACAGTCCTACGGGTTTGAAACCACGAAAAAGATAACCCTATGATAGAATTCTCGCAAATTAGATTTAGATGCTCAGTAAAATATAATATTGGATGTGTCTATTTGGGATTAATATATGTATTTGAGTGTGAAAAGAAACCTGCAACCGAAGCTTTTCGAAAGATGTGAAGAAAAAACTGATAGCGCCGAATCATTCTCTATAATGACAATTCGAGCGTACACAGACAGTTACGAATTTATTGGTCATCCGTCATAAAATCCTGATTCGGCATCTAATTACTACTTTTTTAACTAAACTGAGCACGCGAAAAATGATTTTTATCGCTGGAAGGCTATCGAAGCATTTTACACAGAGTTGGGCTCGGCTGCCCGCCGAGGTCGAACACTCTGCGTGTACCCACACGGACATGGATTGCTGCTGGACGTAGTCAGCACAAGAGAAAGAAGAAAAAGAAAAATTTAAATAAGTGTGCAAAATTCTTTCAACGACGTTCCGATCTTCACGTCACTATGGATTTGCTCTACAGACATACATGCAGAGCACACACATACCCTTTTTCTCAGTGCGCCTATATCTGAATTAAAATACATGTTTTCAAGATTCCTGATTCGATTAGATAAAAGGGCTTTCAAAATTGATTTTTGTGTCTCTAGCCACAATACATAACGATAAAGCATATACTTGTACGTATGTATCTCGTAGTTTTATTGAAACGAATATGAACTTTTTCAGCAGTAACGCTGCATTAAAGCTTTGGAGAAAGGTGACCTTTTAACAAACTATTCCAGGATGTAGACAGTGTGGTAATTCGACAAAGTGTAAGTGGATCGAATTTAACATACTTATATGGAAATATAGAACTCATTTTTATACTCTTCACACTTAGTGTTAACGGTACTATAATTTTGTCACACAGTTTGTAACGCATTGAAGGAGGCATGGGAGGTCCCACAAAGTATATATGTTGTTGATCAGCCCTTTCTGCCTGTCTATCTGTCTGCCTGACCGTACGTCTGTCCGCTGTCTGTGTGAGCCAAAACTGGTTTTCAAGATATCGATCTGAAATCCGGTATGGAGACTTCTTATGTTCCTAGGCTAAACATAAATCACAATGAACATGCCACGTTCACTTCTCTGGTAAGCCCCCATATAAATCAAACGCCGATTTTTCGGTTTTTGTATGAAAAATTGTTTAGTGCAGTCAATAGCAACTTGAAATTCGCTATGATGCTTTGTTATGGACGGAAACTTCAGATATTTATCAAAGTGCATATCCCACCCACTTTTAGGGATAGACCCCACACAAAGCGGCCGCCCACTTTTCGGTTTTTTAGTGTATTACAGTCAATATAAACTTAAAATTCGATATAGTGGCTTCTATTGGATAGAAGCTTCACATGGACATGTCGCGCTTACTTATAGAAGTAGTCTTCTAAAATGCCAACTGCTCACTTTGTGATTTTTGTTCGTAAAATGTTTATATTTTTCGAGTTAAACACCTTTAAAAATGAAATGAAGCCTTCAAACTATGACTGTAGCATTAAAAGAGTGTATCATGTTAGATGCCTGTGAAGAGTATTATTGATTCGGTTCTACCAAAGTAAACGTTTTCTTTTGTTTAATTTTAGCAAACCAGAATATTTCTTAAGAGGTAAAAATTTTGAATAATTTAAAAATGCAAACACGAAAAATAAAAATTGTTTTCTTTACCTGGGACTAAGATAGTCTGCCGTGCCGCCGCCGTGCATGTTGCTTTGCAGTTGTTGTTGCTGTGTTAATTGTTGTTGCTTTTGATAGTAACCAGGGAAATAGGCTGTTCCCCCTACGCCGCTTCCATTATCGGACAATTGTGTCGCGTTTGCGTTTGTTGCTTGGTAACGCTTTTTACTGCCGACGCCGCCATTATTTTTTACGCCGCCAGCCGCATTCGCCGCAATGGCTGTCACTTGGCTGTGATGTGACGAGGCGTCGGAGTCGCGTCGATAGCTGACGACGCCGCCGCCGCCGCTGCCGTCGCTGCTCAGCGCACCTGTCAATGCCGTCGGCGTTTCGTAGCCAAACGGCGAAGCTTTTGACGATGTGGAAACGGCCTCCTTTTTGATAACCTGTCAAAAGAAGAGTTATAGTTAATTTTATAGATCTTCGGTACTTGCTTCAAGACTACTCACCTGACTTTCATCTTTTTTCCTCACCTTTATAGGACTCTCTTCGAGCTCTTCGTCCAGACTGACGCTGGATGCGACGCTGGAATCGGCGCTGATCACATTTGAGGCGGAGACGGTGTTGCTGCCGAGCAGATTTGATGATATTCCCGTTTCTAGCGAAGAATTGGGTGTCACTGCAGATAAATAAATACAAATTGTGTTATAAGTTGCACACATATCCACACAACATCTTCTCCAATGAATATTTCACTTACGACTTCCTGCGCTTGGATTGTTGTTTGTTGCACTGGGCGTATTGTTGTTGTGTCCTCGAGAGTTCGACGTCGAGTCCGGTATATCATCTGAAGGCAGCTCGCAGCCTTGACACGATTTCTTCGAATTGGAATCTGTTTAACAGGCAACAAATAGTGAAACACATTAAATTTGCTGATGTTGATGCTGATGTTGGTTGGGCTTATTTTAGACATGCGAAAATCAAAAGTTGAAACGCTTCGTGGAAAAGGGGTGAAGTTTAACAAAAGCAAAACCTCCGAAAAAAAACAAAACCTGGCTAAGATGCGCTACTATTTGACAGTGATTGATCAGTACAAGTTTTTCTTACTTTGCGCTTAAGTAAAAGTTGTTAAAAGTAAAAGTGGTTCCATTCGCTGATGGATTTACTTGTACCTTGGGATTTGAATCAAAGTTTAACATTTACCACTTAAATGCAAGAAAATTTAAAAGAAAGTGTTAAATAAAAAGTGCAATAGAGATATTCTATTTTTATTCTTATTTTGTTTTATTGTAAATCCTTTTCTTTAAATTGTAAATCCTTCGATTGCATAGCATCTGACTCAAACTCATTGTCTTGAATTGACTATAAAGGAAAGCAAGCATGCCTAGGCAACAGCTAAAAGAATACGTTACATCATGGGAAGCTATATTATTTTTAGTTCTATAAAATCACAATATAAAAATGTTCTATGGTTGAATGTGGCGTACCAATTTCTAATGAACCAACTTAGTTCAATAAGTGATTAAAGGTTATAAAATGTTCTATCATTTGTTTGTATCAGTCGATTTAATAACACTAGTCTACAAAAAAAAAAAAAAATTAAAAGTGCATTCGACGTAAAAAATATTTTTCTATAGATTTTGCTGAACTGTAAAATAGCAACAAAAAATCATCTTACGACTTAAACAAATTAAGATTATAAAGATATTGAAAACTAGGTTTCTGTTTTTAAATTCGGTCGATCAGTTTGAAAGTTATGAGCTGAAATATTTAAAAAAAATATAGGTTTATTTAATAAAAATGAGGGCAATAAATTGACTTTAAAAATGGACTGAAATAAATGTAATTACATCCTAAAAAAAAATAAAAACTGATGCCGCGATAATCCAAAATCAGACCAAACTCTAGTCGATTTACTCTATAAAATGTACTATCAAATGCACTTTTTGGCTGTAGACTAGTGTAATTTAAAGCTTCAAAACAAGAAGAAACGCTGCAGTCTAAGATTCATAGATTTGTTTAGGGGCTATACACTATATTGCGGGTTATTTTATCGGTATTGGCATTAGGTCTATCAACGCCGATTTTTTTGTTTCTAATTTAAGTAACCAAAAAGTTATCAAGGTTTGGTGGATTTGTTTTTGTAGTATGCATGACATGTCATGATCAACTTGGCTTTTGATGTTGATAAAAAACATACTATGGGGTCGTCCGCTTATCATTTTTGGCTGTTACATTCATTTGTAAAATATGGATACTGGAAATAAGAAATTAAAACCACGATTTTCTCTCAATTATCTTAACTTCGGTATTTATATATCGTTTTTTATGGGATACAGCTTAATTTCTCTGTAAAAGTACCATCTATCGTTTTAAAAACAAAATGTCTTGATGGTTAATTTTTTTAAGAACACAAAATACTTAAATCTGTTTATCGTATCGTTGTATCGTTGATACAACTGTTTATGTATAAATGATACCAAAACTGTCAGATATTCTGTCAGATGGTTTGTGCGCAATAACTTGGTAAAGAATTTAGTGTTTGGTGCCTTTTGCAAAATTTTTTTTTTTTGTTTTTGCGAAATTCATCTAAAATTGTGTTGCCAAGAAAATTTCATGAAGCTTTCAAAATTAAAAAAAAAACCTACGGAGAGTCGACAACACCAAAAACACAGATATACGAGTGGCACAAAGAATTAAAATCGGGCCGCAGTGTGGTTGATGATTTGCCTCGTTCTGGGCGTTTCTTCACCTCTTCGAAGATTGGAAGAAGCGTTGGAATATGTGTATTTAATCAAATGGGAATTACTTTGAAGGAGACAAAATTAATAGCAAAGGAACAGTTTTCACTTCATTAACAAATTTCATGGGATTTTTTATCAGAAATTATTTTCGATTATTCTACTGATTAAGAATTTATAGGGACTTGAAAGCCAATTAGAGTGCATTTAGATTTACTTAGAAATGCAGCTAAACGTTAATGCTTCTTACCAAACAAAATAAAGAAATGACTCTGCACTGATTTTTATAAGGTGAACTGAAATTTAAAATAATATAAATATGTACACTTACTACTATCAGATTGATCATCATCACCTTTTAAGCTGTCTTTGTTGTCTTCGTCGTCAGTTTTTGAGAGCGTTTGACGTTTGTGTTTCATGCGGCGATTTTGAAACCAAACTTTTACCTGTGAAGAGAACAAACTATTAAAGTAAATCTATAAGATACTCTGCGATCTTTGCTGCACTGCGTGTTGCTTAGGTGATTTTGCAATTATAGGTATACAAAGAAAACGAAGCTTGGCGAAGAACTGTCAACCTTTGCGAAATGCAATTTGTCAGAAATAATGAAATTCAGTTGCATTTAAAATAAGTGACAGACTACCACTACTTCACCAACTTGAATGAATTTATCTGCGCTATTAAAGTATGCAGAAAAAGAAACCGGAAGTAGAAATGTTTAATACATATATTTCAGAAAGTAAACTCACCTGTCGCTCCGTCAGATCCAAGCTGGCTGCAATTTCAATTCTCCTTGGGCGGCATAAATATTTATTGAAATGGAATTCCTTCTCCAGCTCGAGCAGTTGCGTGTTCGTGTACGCGGTGCGCAAACGTCGGGGCAGGCCATTTTCTGGAACGAATTCAGCTGCAATTGAAAATTGCAATTCTCGGTGTTTGAGTGAATGCGATTTTGAACAAGGTACTCCCTCACCCAGCCAGGAGCCGTACACCGGGAGCTATGGGTTGGGCGGCTGTGTCGGCATTGGCACGAGCGAGCACCTTTGTGTGTTGCACTGAAATATTGCATTCGTTTGGTGGGCGGCATAAATTTACCTAGACTATCTCACGGAAACATTTTTTTATTTATTTTATTGCGTTATTGCGACTACTTAAAGTGTTGCATCTGGCGCTGGAATGCGTTAGTCGTGTAACCGATCCATCAGCGTGTCACTGAGCAGAACTAATTTCAACGGATTCCCTCAAAAAATTGAAAACAACTAAATATTCCTCAGCACTTTTTAGAAGGGGGATTTACTTTCGCGCTCTGCAGCTGATGCTGAGACGAAAAGTATCTTGTAAGTATTTTGCGTTCGCTTCTATGCGCATCTCATCACGCAAGTTGTGAAATCCTCAAGCGTTAAGTAATTAACAGAATTCTAATCAATCAATCAATCACAGACAGACACACATAAAGCGTCGCACAAAAAATCAACGTACGGTGTGCTACTGTCTCTCAACATGTATTTCAGTAACTTTCTTTTAGAGTTTGAGTTTGGCATAGGTACTCGTATTGGAAAATTGCTTCATAACACTGAATTGACTACCGCATTACTAACTGTCACTGGACGAGCCTTTGACCAATTTCTCCTGATACAGTTGGTATGTGCATCGAAATCCATTGTTCAAAGTATCTCAGCTAAAACTGCTAACAGAAGTTGCCGCGATGGATGTTTTAAAGGTAGTGGTATAAGGTATAAATTCAATTTAGTCCTTTTCGAAAATGATGACTTTCATAAAACCGGAGGTTTACTGCACAGATAACATGAAAGAACTGAAATGTATATATAAAAAAAAGTAAAAATATAAATTGTACATATATTGTATGTATTCTAGATTGGAAGATGCTAGCTTACAAAAGTTAAATAATGCAATACTTATTTTACATCAGCCATAGTTCGAATGGAAACTGTACGCAGACTGCTTTACATCCGACTTAGTGCAAATGCCAATTGTACGCAGTGTGAAACTGTAGAGATATAACTACTGCGTGATGAACGTATTCAAACTGATCTGGTTGTGGTACACAAAATTTGTGTACGCCAATATATTTGCAGCCCTTTCACACAAAAAAAAAAATTTGCACGGTGCTTTTGGTTTCAACAGGACTGCGCCACATGCCATACTTCTGCAGCAATCATTTACACAATCAGAGTTTCACGACCATTCCATTCCTTTATGCGGAAGATCATCTGATCTGACACCGCTTGACAACTTTCTGTAGGGATACTTGAAATCGTTAATCTCTGCGGACAAGCCAGCATATATTGGGAGCTAATATTGTGTGCACTATTCGTGAGATAATTTCTCAAATGATGGATAAAGTGGTGGTGGTGATGATGCAGTGGTGGCCATTTGACCGAAATCATTTTCCATCATTAATGCTATAAAATTATATAGCGAACAAGCAACAAAAATTGGCTCGTTCCATTTATTTGTGTTATATTTAAATTTAAAGTGCTCTTAAGAAACACGCTGTCGATTACTTATACTTATGTAATTTTTTCATTTAAATTATAATCAATTGACACTTTTTAAGAGTTTGTAAAGCAATTTCGCAGAATTTATGAAATATTTAAATAGAAATTCTTGGAAAGAAATGTTGGCAACTTTATATTCAACCATAACTAAAAGCTATCAAACTATAAATAGTGAAAAAAAATTGCGTATATTTTATGACCTCTCGCTTTATTTGCCATCAAAAGTATATCGAGATTCGATTCGCGTTTGAAAGAAAATGTTCGCAAAAATTTGCACAAATTTCCACTTGAACGAGTTGTAAGCACGGCAACGCAAAGAGACAGAGTTAGACTTGGGTTCGGCAGCGACGCCAAATGGCAAGCAGACATCATAGACACTGATTGAATTACAGATTTGAGTTGCTTTCCTTCATCAATACTCCAAGCAGAAGCAGAAGCAGAAGCAGCAACAGCCAAAGCGGATGCCATAAACACCACCTGGTCGGGTTGCAAATGTGACCCAACCCACAAATGAACACACATACTCGCTTGAACACCTTTCAGATACAATTGTTTGTGTGTGTGTGTATTTGTGCATGTGGATGTGGGCACGTCGTATATTTCCAAGTGGCAGATACGGAACGAAAGCATAAATTTCGCACAAAAGTTGCAACAAAACTGTTTACGAGCAAAGCGTCGACGAGGACGACGAGGGCGACGACGACGTCAACTGGAACTGAAACTGAAAAGTAAAGTGCACAAAAGCAGAAAATATGATTTCCTTTTTGGCGACGACAAGCAAAAAGATAATTTTCTAAACCAAATGGCAAGTTTGGCTTGGTTCTGGCTCGTTCGTTCGTTGCGGTTTGGCCTGTGCGACGAATGGGCTTGGTCCTCGAGATCTCGGTGTACGGGAGACGGTATGTGGGCGCGGTTAGGTTCGATTGTAGGAAGTCGAAATGAAAGGCGCAGTTTGGGCGGCTTACGTACATTTCCCGAGCGATAGTAAAAGATTTACAAAATAAAACAAGGAGCAGAGCAACGAGGAGTAAAACGGCTGCTGCTGCTCCGATTGCACTATACAAATCCAATAGAACTACTGTCTGCCTTCGATGTTGAACTTGTTGGTTCGAGAAAATTACAAAATGAATTTTGTTTGTCATCGCAAACATTGAGAATGTCATCATCGTCGGATGAAATGCCGGAAAAGTCAAACGAAGCAACTGTTTGAAACTTATCAGCAGTTGTAGTAGTATTCTGAACAAGCGAGAAGAAGTCTGAGGTCCTTCGTAAGCGGCATCGTGCAGAAGCAATGTAGAAATTTGAATGCATTACTAGAGTCGATGATAGTCAATGTTGCATTGAGATGCAATCATATACTTTCAAAAAACAAACCATTATTTATTTGGCTCATATTTAAATTTTAACAAACCATATTCACAATTTAGTGCGGAACCTTGTTTTTGATTTACGAGGCTCGAAGTACTTATTAACGTTTCTCTTACAACATAATTTACATGTTAACACTTAAATACACTCGTGCTGCGTCCGAGTGGTCAAAGACCTTTTTGTAAACTTTTTTGTTGGTCTGGGTTTAAAATTGTTTTTCCTCATAAAGCTGCTGTAATATGGGTGTGCCAAATTTATGGAGCGTGCCCAAGAAAAATGAAAAGAAAGGAGCACATTTAGCGACTTGTCTGCTGCAAATTAAAATAAGCGTAAATTTTGCAACAATTGCAAAAAAACTTTTTTTTATTTGGAGAAATATTTCTTTTCATATTAATACACTTTGCAAAAATTTACAATTTATCAAACCATAAACTGAAAACTCTCGATTTATGTCATAGATCTACAATAGTAAAATTTAACATATAAATATGTCGTAAATAGATAAGAGAGTTTTAGAAAAAACCGACTCTTTTAAGGAAAAAGAGTAGTTTAGGCTATGGGAATATAGAATTATTCATAATCCAAATTGTCTACTCTCTAGATATCTGAAGGCCTAAACTCATTCAACACATCAATCTCCATTCATTAGAGCCTATTAAATATGTTGAAATTTTTTTTAATACTACTGCTAAATATGACAACCGCACTACAAAAGCAACGCCAAACCTAGTGTTCGACAAGAAGTTCAAGGTTTATATAAATGACAAAAATCTTGTATATGGATGAATCAAAACTGGAAAATGGAGAACCAGGAGCTAGGACCATTGGATCTAGATTTTAAAAAACTTTGAATCCATTCTATAGAAATCGGTTGCAAATATACAATACGATACTACATATTAGATAATCAAGTTATTCACACCGCATTTCAATTAACGACGATAGACTCTAAGCTAAGAATTATTTTATCATATAACGAATCGTTTGAAAGTATAATTTTATATAAATTTTTAAGCTTGTGCAGAAAAATTTCCACCTTCGTGAGTTAAAAGTGCATCCATGCAAAATTTAGAACCTTAAACACAACATGGTGCTCAACATTATCAAAAGTCGATTAAAACTGTAACAATCACGAACAGTAAGTACAATTGCAGTGAGTAGTGATATAATATGAGTAGTAAAAAACAATTTAAGGACACTATTATTTGGGAATAGATGTAACCCTCTCTTAACCCTTTTGTAAACAATTCCCTCACAATAGAACTAGTATCGAAATGTGTGGCAACTCGCCTATATAAATTTTACTTACAAGAGTCTTATCCACAAGCTAAACAACATTCCTCAATTTTAATTAATTCATAGAAACAGATATTTGTTCGACATAATTGATGATACACAACGCATATATATTCTTAAAATCACGTTTTTCAAGGTTAACCTCCCGAATTTGTTTTTTCCATTCCATTCCTGCAAGACAACCATATTTACAGCAAAAAGGTCACAAGAGCTATTCATATTCCATAGTTATACCATTCACACGTAATGTGAAATGGTATTATCAGTTTGCCTGAAAGTTTTTACCGCATTAAAGGAGGCATCGTAGACCCCATAAAGTATATATATTCTTGATCTATCCATGTCCGTCTATCTATCTGTCTGTCCGTTTTCCGTCTGTCTGTCTGTATGTTGTTGCGCACTTTTTGCGGACCAATTTTTAAGCTATCCTGTTGAAATTTTGCAAATACACTTCTTTTTTTGGCAGTTTAATAGAGCATCAAGATTGACCCGCCATGCCCACTTTTTGGTGTAGTCCCTATACAAACCTACCGCACACTTGTGACTTTTTGTATGAAAAACTTTTTTATTTAAGTCAATATCAGATTGAAATGCGATATGGTGCCTTTTTATGGTCAGCCGCTTAACATATATAGTCTAACGGGCGTGGCTCGCCCACTTTTTGGGCTAGCCGCCATACAAACCCACAGTGCAATTTTGTGTTTTTTGAAAAAAAATCTTCATTTAAATCAATATTAACTTGAAATTTGATTTGGTGGATTTTAGGGGGCAACCTCTTCATATACATATACAAATGGGCGCTACACGCCCACTTTTTGAGGTAGTTTCATATATACCCACAGCTCCCTTTAACAACTTGAAATTCGGTACGTCGGCATCTTACACATCTACTACATCGCTTCGTACACATCTACTAGTGGACGTGTACCGCCCACTTTTTGGGGTTGCCCCTATTTAAACCACCACTTTTATGTTTAACAATACTATATAAAATTTCGTGTGAATGGTATTAGAGCTTCGGTGCAACTGAAGTCAACGTTTTTTTCGTGTTTTTTTATTTTATATGTTTGTTTTCTATTTATAAATTAAAAAATAATAAAATTTTTTATTTAAAAAAAAAAATGTTTACACAAAAAAAAACAATTCTTTTTTATGTAAAAAGAACCCAAATTTATTATTTTTTAGTGCTTAAATACGGCACGAAATTTCGAAGTCGTGAACTCACAACTGATCGATTCGTTTTTGTTTTTTTCTTAAAAAAAAATAAAAAATGGAAATGGAAATGAAAAATAAAAAAACAATTTTATAAAAATAAGTAAAAAAAAGTAGAAAAAATTATGAAAACAAAACTTAGTTATGGCTGGGCGTCCTCGTTCTTATAAGAGACAAACAGCCGTATAATGGGCGTGGCATCCACAAGCTCTGCGTGTATATAATGGAACTCTAAACATCCCAGGTTGCTTTTCTACTTATAGACTCTGAGATCATTTTGGTTATACACTCAAACAGAAGAACGAACGGACGAACACATAAGCATGTTTATAATGACTCAGCTTTCAATGCAGATCAAGAATATTTAAACTGTATACTCCTTCTGCATGTTATATATCGGGTGATTCATTTTAAGGTTTTTTTTTTCACAGATCACAACGTCTCAAAATTGATCAGCTGTATTACGAAAATCAGCGTTTTGTGAAAAATATTTTTCGAGCACTTCGTGCAACATATAGTGTCCACCATCGATCTTCCGAGCCTCCTATTGCCAATACTATCCGCTAAGTTGAGTCTCAGTGTACGTAATTGGATGATACGCAACCGAATATACCACAACCAGCCTGTAGTGTGGAGAATGTTGCGGTTCTAGCGGAGAGTGTAACTGAAGGCCTCTTGTATGGAACAAATTTACGAAGTTTGCGCCAGGATCTTAGTTAAGAGGCTTAAAACATCCAACTCGTTCAAGAATTGAACCCGCCAGATTTAAATTTACGCTTTAATTTGAGTGGGCTCTGCAACAGTTTAACGAATACATCCACAAAAATGCAGTTTCTGGTGTGTTTTATGGGCTGGAGGAATCATCGATCCGCATTTCTTTAAAAATGACGCCGAACAGAAAATAACCGTCAATGTCGAGCGCTACCGCACCATGATAACGGACTTTGCCTGAAATTGAAGCCCGTGATGTCGGCGACATTTGGTTTCAGCAAGATGGCTCAGCAGCGCGCGAAACAATGGCTTTAGTCATTTTTGTGAGCATCTAATTTTGCATTTCGGACCTGTCAACTGGTCACCTAGATAGTGTGAAGTCAAAAGTCTTCGTCGATAAGTCAGCTACGATTCAAAACGTTGAAACCAACATTACTCCTGTAATTCGCGAGATACCGGTAGTAATGCTGGAAAGAGTGATCGAAAATTGGACCTTCCGAATGGCCCACTTACATCGAAGTCGCGGTCAACATATGAATGAAACTATCTCAAAAAAATATCAGCGATTGTTCTTTCGGGTCATAATAAAGAATCCGACATCCAATTATGTTTTAAGGGTTTTATTTAAAATTTACAAAAAAATCCTCTAAAAAAAATCCTCTAAGTAAATTGTTATACCTTTGTTCCAGTGGATACTGCGTATATTTAGTAGAAGACGAGCCACACAAAAATATCAAAAACCAAAATAAATAAACATTCATTTATTAATCGTATGTTAAAAATTCTCATATACCTAATAACATTTCAAACAGTCCAAAAATAAAGTCCGTAAAAGGATCTTAGACCTAGCATATTATTTTCATATAATCCGACTGCACGAAATCGAAATTTCTATCAAGATTTAGATGAACAATGTTAAATATTTTACAACAAATTTCCAACTACATTAAAGTATACCAATATTACTATTGCCTGGCGTTAGTACTATACAGAGAACCGGGCTTTTTATATTAATTTTATCTTTAACTGTCTAAAGGCTTATGCATTTTTTTATATGTAAACACAATTAGGTGTTCACGATGGTGGCGAAGTGCAAACTTGCAAGACCTGCTTCTAGAACAACCATGTGCAAAAAAAGTTTGTGCAGTTTTGTCCAAACAGCTGTTCACCATTTTTGACTGGCATTTTGCCTAATTTGATTTATAGTTCTGTGACACAAAATACCTTTTAAACGTATAAAAGTTAAACTTATATTTATTATTTATTGCAGAGCTTGCATTTTTACACCGATACATAACATCCTGAACACCTCAAATGTTATAATATTATTATAATTGTATTATACAATACTATGTAAATCTACTTTTATATCAGGATAAATTGAAATTTGTATTGTTCTTTATTCACATCAAAAATATGTTTACATTAGGATCTTCGAGTAACGAAATCATTTACACAGAATAATTTATTCAGTGTAAAATTTTGCTCCAACGACTGCAGTTGTTTTTTCATTCTTATATCTCAAAATTTTTAGTGACCCAAGTAATTCAAACTTTGAGGTATGAGGATGACTTTGCACATTAAGGACATGTGTGGAATTTGTGCACTAAATGAGACAGTCAGCGGTCAAGCGAGGTACATAATGTGGACATTCTGCAGTTGAATGGTGTCACAACCCGAAAAAGATAGATAGAGAGAGAGAGAGAGAGAGAGAGAGAGATAAACCTAAAGACTCGCACCTTGGAGCAATGTAAAGCACAACCACCACAGCCAAAAAAAAGATACAATAGCAGTGCCAACTAAGCAGAAGAGATGCAAGCCAGCAAATGACCTTAATTTATCTTCTATTTTATCCAAAAAGCTAAAGAGAGAGAAAACAAGTAAAATAGAGGATTGAACAAATTTTGACTTAAATTACTTGTGTAGATTCGTATTTTGCCTCATTGTGTGCAGCATTATTTGAAGGCTTTAAGAATATAAGTACAAATATGTACGAGCTTATACATACAATATTATAAAATTTAATGCTTAACAGAGCTATTTACATATTTCTTATTCCTGAATTGTCGTTTTTTTTTTTTTTTTTTTTTGTATAAAACGATTGATCAAAAATATTGAAATCAATTCCAACTGCAGCAGTTGGAGGCGTCAACATCAAGTGCACAAAACAAATTCAATCAAAAAAGTATCTGTAGGAAAAAGTATCGCAACAGCGGTGACACGACACAATCAAAAACCTCGAAGCGAACGGATGTGCATGGCTTAGAGCAAAGTTTTTCCAGATCAGAGCTGTTGTTTTTGTTGCTGTTTTTGCTACTGTTTTGTACCATTTGCTGTCAACGACAACAACAACAACAACATCAACAACAATAAAGCATTCGTTGCAGTAAAATGTTGAACTAGGACTAACAAACATTCAAATGAATGAAACGAGAAAAAAACGCAGATACAACTACACTCAGATACATATGCAGAGATACACAGACAATGACAACGACGAGGTTTGAACGAACAAAATAATCATTAATCATTCGCCCTCAAGAAAAAGTCAATTTCTCATGAAAATATTTTGTGCGCGCCAAGTGTATCTTTTTGATATGCGCGATTCGACAGACAGAAAAATGAAAACGCATCAAATCGGATTTAAAATAAGCTGCTAAAAAAATATATGGTATACTTAAATAAGAGTTGCAGCAAAAAAAAAAAAAAAAAAAATAAAATAAATGAAATAATACGAAACTTGAATTTAAAGTCTAAACTGATATCTTTTTATGCAAAAACAAAAACAAAAGACACACAGCTTGAAGTCTCATTTTAGCCCTTTAATTAGCAGTGTTCTGCCATCTGTCTTTGTCTTATGATTCCTAACACTGAAAATCCTTTAAAGTGTTGATAAACCACATCAACTCATCTCGTCTACAATGTCTTCAATCATTCAATCCTGCGCTTGATTGACATTTATGTGAAAAGTATTTTGTGGCTTGGAAACATTTGCTCTGGATTAGTTTTAATTAGCAGGGCGTGGAAAACTTAAGTGCCAATGAGGCAGACGGGTCGAGCAGAGTTTTCTGCACAATAAAGGGTTGAACTGGCATAGAATTGGCTGCCACGACGCTGTCCAATAGTTGCAAAGTAACAAACTAAAGTGAAATGACACTTTATGTCGATGAAATTGACAAACATAAATTTTATATAACAAAAATATATTTAATGACTTTTCGTGACCGGCAAATGCCAACACACCAACAATGAAACAAATACAGACAAATGGAAGCTTTTTTATACACGTAATACTATTCGTTCTACTAGATGAAATTTCATAAATACAAAATCGCTGTGCAAAGAACTGTCGCAAATGCTTTTGTCTGTAAGCGTGTACAATTTTGATTAATGCTTTTGGACTAAAAATGTTTCTTAAAAATTGTTTTATTTAATTTACATGTACGAGTATATACATGTATAAGTTTTCTTTTATATGTAAGAATATTCATGGATTTTCATTTAAATAAATTATAAATTATACATGTTTCCAACATTGGAATTAAGATATTTTTTCTTGTTCTTTTCTTATACCATTCACACATTGTATGAAATGGTAGTATTAGTTTTTCCAAAAGTTTGTAATGCTTAAAAGAAGTTGTGTAGTCCACATAAAGAATAGAATATATGTATATACATATATGTCTGTCTCTCTGGCATTTTCTGATATCCGGTGGTAAGTCTGCATAAAGACTTACTATTATTGCAGTTTAATAGAGTAACTCTTTTTAGGAGCTAAACTACCCTGGGACTAACCGCCCAACTGGCATGTCTCTTCTTATGAAAGGACTCTTCACATATATATATATATATATATATATATATATATATATATATATATATATATATATATATCAATGGGTGTGATCTCCTCACTTTTAAATCCACCATCAGCCCACTTTTGCACTTTTTTATGCAAAACGTCAATGTTGCAGTCAATATCAAAGTGAATTTTGACAAGACGGCTTATAATGAACGGATGCTTCACATAAATATCAAGGAGCGTATCCCACGGGGTAGCCCCCATTGAAACGTACGGCCCACTTATTGGATTGTGTATGATAACTTTGTTATTACAGCAAATATCAACTTAAAATTTAATATAGTGGCTGGTTATGCACGGACGCTTCCCATATAAAGAAATAGATGCGATTCTCCTTCATTTTAGGGCTAGCCCCCATATAAACCCACCATCCACTTTTGGAGTTTTTCATGAAATAGCAAAGTGAACACGACATTTGACATAGTGGTTTCGTATGGACGGATGCTGGGCATAATTATGAAGAGGCGTGTCCCACCCACTTCTAGGTGTTGGATCCAACAAATTTACATTCCACGTTTAGGTTGCTAGATTTTACAATAATTTTTCCTTTACATCCGCTAAGTGCATAGCTTGAAACTTCATGTGAATGGTATTAAAGCTTCGGTTCCACCGAAGATAACTTTTTTTCTGGTTTTTAATTAATGTTTAAAATATGAATAGCCTACTCTTAAATCAGGGGTGAATTCAGTACACTCTCTTAAAAAACAGTGAAAAAACATTGAAAAATACCAATTTTATATGTTAGTTTTTTTGTTAGTTGTAAATTTTTGTTTTCTATTATTTTATGAAAATGAAGCGAAAAAGATTATTTTTGTACTGCACGTTAGACGGGATGGGTGGTATGTTCGCCAGTTCCTTCCCCTGGATTCGACATTGCTTATATTGTGGAAAACATGTTTCATTTAAGTCCGAGCGTTTCGACAAATATGTTTTTGAAATATTAACTACTGAATATTTGTACATTCCTCAGAAATGATCAAGAATATGGCTTTAATATAATCTAAATTAGAGTATTTAATGACATTAGAAGTAAGCAGTAAGCAGTAAATGTAAATGCAAATAACAATTGTTTTACGTATTAATTAAATTAATTAAAACAAGAGAAACTACGAATTAGTCTATGTTTGACAGCGGCTTGATTACGAATCGAAAAGTTTGTATGGCGATTTTTAACATGGAAAATTTAACGAGTGCATGCAATTTTGTGTTTCCAATGGAACGGAATTATTCAAAATGTTTCAAAAGTGTTATGAGGACTCATGAACGCAAGTATTTAAGTGGCATAAAGCATTCAGTGAGCGTCGTGAAGTCGTAGAAAACTTGCCGTATGAAAGACGTCCATCCACCTCTGTTAACGACATAATCATCGAAAAAGTGATGGAAATTGTGCTCGAAATTCGTCGTGTTGGCATTAGAAAGATAGCAGAGATACTCAACAACTTTTATGGATCGACTCACCACATTTTAGTTGATGTTTTGGGTATGAAACGCGTCGCCGCCAGACTCGTGCCAAAAGACCTGAATTTTTGGCATTTTTTGCACATTCCAGCTTGATTGTGGCGGAGTTTTGGCCAAACATGAAACAAAAGTCATCGCACAACCACCGTATTCACCAGATTTGGCACCCTGTGACTTTTTTCTGTTTCCGAAACTTAAATACCCGCTCCGCTAAAACAAATTCGCTAAAGGAACTAAAGTCTATCCCAGCCAAAGCGTATAACAAGGGTATGGAAAATTGGATTAACAGTTGGTATGCTTGTATTGACTTAAAAGGAGCCTATTTTGAAGGCGATAATAAAGATTAGTATTAAAATGCATAAATATGTTTTTTTTTTTAAACCAGTATGGGTCAATTTTGATCCATGTACAGTGAAAACTGTCTTCATTGGACATTGTTTACATTCGACACTGTCTACATTGGCCACTTTACTAAAAACCCAAAAATATTCATACAATTTAGAATTTTTCTTTCTGTGAACATGATAAACTTAATAAAAAGTAAAAAAAAATTTTGTTTTAAAACCCCACTTCTCTCTACAATGGACACAAACAGTCGAACCAACTATTTCCAGTATACACGTAGACAACAGTTCTCACAGTATTTGGAATGAATTTCGCCGTTTTGCTTGTTTGGATATTGTTTTTAAAATAATTACTTGAAAAATGTTCGTGTAGGCTAAATCGACTCGACTCTTCGTCCTTATTAGGACTATATACTTTTTGGGTCTCCGATGCTTCTTTTAAGGCATTGCAAAAATTTCTACAATATACGCGTTGCCACCATTCATATTGTATTAATAAAGTCCTGCTTCAATTCAAAACCAATATTAGTATTACGATATTCTCTATAAAATATTTGATACTAGGTAATCCAGGCATGCGCTACAACGGTTGTGTTTTATTTACTGAATATGATTATACAAGTATATTAATTAATTATTTTTGTTTGAAAATCTGTCGAACTATTTGATTGCTTTTTTCAGTTGTTTCTTCTGGCGTCCTTCATATTCATATGAACTAAAAAAATCCCTTCTCCCTTAAATCGTTCCTAAGAATTATAGACTTATTTTTTTCAACTTATTACTCCTGGTGATAAGAAACGACGTATTTGGGCGCGACAAATTCATATTTTTCGGAATGAAATAATCCTAAAAACCTTACTCGTCATATTAATAACTTATAATGGAAATATGATTTTAATTAGTCCAGTGGTTTCTCAGTGATGCTGTCTTTTACTGACACACTGACACAAATCGATTTAGCCATCTCCATCTGTCTGTCGATTCATTTTAGCGCCTATTATTTGATGACTGTAAAAGCTGTAGACAAATTGGTTAAATGAATGAGAATTTTGTCAGCTTAGAAAAGATAATCCTGTTTTTTTAAACATGATCAGCTCGATATGACGAGTCGATCCATTTCTGTCTGTCCGTTCCTAAGTGCTGCAGTGGAACATTATCTTAAAATGTATTTCGTTCCAACTGTTTTATAACAATAATCAATTATCTATGTATATCTCCCACAATATTGAAGGTAAGCTATACCAACTTGAATATTCGAAAATTATAATTCGTACCTTTCGAAAGCAAAAAAAAAATATCAGTCATCTCATTATCTGCAGTTATATATGAGTCCAATTAAAAAAAAAAAAAAAACACCATATAGGTATACTCCCCCACGCAGGATATAGTTGTATACCTCAACGATACATGTGTAGCTCTTTCCTGTTTAAATAATTTAATTCAACAAATTAAAAATATTCCCGAAATTTACATTTTTTCCGTATTAAACAACAAAATACAAGAGTTTTTTTTTCCATTTTCATTTCTCCATAATTTTATCAAAATGTCATTAAGAGGGCATTTCCAAATGGAAAAGCCTGCTCCCACCTTAATATGGCGTTATTTATATTTTCTTTATTCTTCGACGTTTCATTTTGTATTAAAAAGTAAACAAAAAGAAATTTTCCCAGCGTCAGAAAACATGCGCTTAGCCCCAAAACTCAGAGTGGAGCGAAATACTTTAAAGCGGTTCAAATTGAAAAACTTTCAACTTGGCTCAATGTGAAATTCAGGGAATCAGATACTCGCACACTGGGAACATAAATACAATTTATGTACATCTATCTACTTATATATAGAGTATGTATGTGTAGATTTATATTGTATATAATGTTGTCTGCCATAGAAATCCGAAAGCTATTTAATAAGCACTTTATACATAAGCCGGCAGCGCAGCAACTGCGCCTGTCTTCAATGTGGCAGATTCGAACTGAGCCAAGCCGTACCGGGCCGAGCCAAGTTGAGCTGCCTGGCTGTCATTTTGGAATGACGTTCATCCTGATATGCGCACAAATATGAAATCCATCAGGGATGCTAAGAACTGTCAATCAAAATCAGCGAGGGAAACTTTTTTCCATTTTGCAAATAAAGAGAATTTACATTTTTTGTTAATATTTTCATATTTTTTCTCTTATATGTATTTGTATGGGGTGAATTATGTAGTATTGCACTTTACTCATTTTAACGAGATTGAATACGAATTAAACGTATGAATTGGAGGAAAATATATTTTTTATAAGAAAAAAACGAAGCAAATTACGCCATACTTATATTGGTTTAAATTAGAATGTACATATTTGTTAAAAAAGAAACAAGTAAGCGAGTTCACGACTTCGAAATACCCTACCGTACTTCATTTTCTAATGCAATAATCAGCCTCGTCGAACTGATCAAGAATGTGCATATACTTTATGGGGTCTCCGATGCATCATTTAATGCAATACAAATCTATGACAAAAATATTATACATGTAGTGTGAATAGTATTATAATTTTCGATGAGGTATATGTATTTTGGATCAATTCGACGTGTCGAATCGAACTTGCTATGTCCGTCTATCTGTGTGAATTAAAACTAGTCCCTCAGTTTTTAAGATGCTGGTCTGAATTCGGCTGTGGAGCCTTTCTATATTTCTAACCTAACCACGCCCACTATTGAGTGTAGCACCCTTAAAAACTCATCGCTCTCATTTCGGTTTTTGTATGTAAAACTATTTATTAGTCAATATTAACTTGAAATTCGATATGATGACTTCTCATGGACGGAAGCTTCACATAGTTATTAATGGACGTATTCTGTCCACTTTTGGAGGTAGTCCCCATAAAGACCAATCGCTTATTTTATGCTTATTATAGGTGCAGTTTCATTATTTTTCGAGCTTAGGAATGGAATGAAATTATCAAATTATCACTAGATCAACAAAAGTTTTAGTAATTTGTAAGATCCTTGTAAAGAGGTTCGGTTCTACCAAAGTTTAAGGTTTTGGTTTTTTTTTTTTTTTTTTTTTGGTTTTTTTGTAGTAGGCCATCATTTGGTTCCATATTTTGATTTCTACAAATTATTGTATATTGCAAATTGAACCTATATGTCCCAATGGTCGTCAAGGGTACGGTGACTTATTACCGTTGACTTCCATTGGGTAGGTGGATCGTGTACGTGGTCGAAGGGGACTACAAATTTTTTTTTTATTTTTTTTTTTTAGTTGGAACGAGGAAGGTTCTCCGCCGCTTCTCCAAAAAAAAAACTTTGCACCTGTAGCTCGCCCCACCTCCAAAATATTGTAGCAAGAATAAGATAGATAAATTATTTTTCGACTTTGGGGTGATCTGGTTGGCAAAAGGATGAATCTGTCCTTGAAAAATATATAAATTTGAGGAAAATCGAATCAATAGTTTTTTCAGGATAAATTCGATGGTAAAATACTCACCGTCACCAGTGGTCGTCAAAGGGTTATGTAGGCTACATCATTTTGCCATCCTATTAAAATATAACAACTCTACCTATAAAGAGGAGAAGGGAAACAGTTCGCTACCATTTTATCTGACTTAAATACAACTTATTCGCATGATTTTTTATTTATTTCCTTTTTTTTTTTGTTGGAAATGTTGTGCACAATTTATATTTTTTTTTTTTCATAGTCGGTTGAATATTTTGGAATTTAAACACTTTATCCTATTTGCACTTTATGTATTTGAGTATTATGAGTAGAGAAAAATCGATGAAATGTGTGCTTTAAATAAATTTCTTTAATTTTAAGAACTGAGATTAAAGCGTTCACTAACAAGGATAAGCATAAAAAGCAGCCTACGAAGAAATGTCTCATGCGTTCCATAGGCAGAATATGGAATAAAATAGTACCAGTTTAAGATTTTTTAAATTATCTTTTGTTATAAAGATAAATAATAATTACGTAAAATAAATAAACAACAATAAAAATTATAGATGGCACGATGTATACCACAATAGAAAATAGTTTACCTCAAATTTAATGATCCTAACAGAAAATGGTATTCGTAGTTTTTAAATTCATACTAGTATATTTTCTACGTCACAGATCCGACAAAGAGAAAAATGGTATGTATGTGCTAAAGTCCATGGTCGTTATTATTGAAAATGTTTGACACGCGTCTTAAACCAAAAATGAAACTCCCCACTGAGCATTTTCAAAAGTGACAAGTGGCCTTTATAAATATTGTAGTTTTTTTTTCTGCTGACATTTTTGTAAAGATTCCAATACATTTAAGCAGAACCAATTCATAAAACGTTAATGTATCAAGCCACTGACGGTTGACAACAATTCTCAACGCTTGCCATAAATTATGCGACTTTGATTTCAATGCTTCAATGCGATTACAACAATTCGAAGAAACGCGACTTCAAATGCGGTTGACTTGAGGAACAAGTTGCACCGCTTGGAGAAAAACCATCTCATTTGGCGATTTCAAAAGAAAGCCACTAACCAATGGAGCCAGCCGAACAATGAGCATGCGCGCAGATAAAACATGGCGCAAACAATCGTTTGAAATTGTAACCGCCGTTTGAGTAATTACTGCAGATTTTAAAGAAGCCGCCGCCGCCACGGAAGAAGGCAGCTTAAAAATTATTTGAGTGATTCAATGCTTTCGAGGCTTTTCTGAGCCTTTTTTTTGACACCTTTCGGCAGCCAGTACAGCTTGAACAATGAGCGAATGGTCTGAAGGCATGCCTTCTCAATAGTACGAGTACTTCAATGCTTATGATTAATCAATATTTTGTTTGAAATTTCAAATGCAACAAAAGCTGCTCATGTCGCGCATTTCAGTTGCGGCTGCCGTTGGCTGACTGGGCGACTGGTTGAATCTTCTGGTTGAATCTTTCTGCCTGTCCGTCTGTCTGTCTTACTGTCTGACTGTATTTGCAGCTAAAGTAGCTCAGTTTACAGCAGTTCGTCTTCTTCGACGTCGCGACGTCTCTTCGACATCTTTTCAAAGTTTGACAGATCAACGCGCGCTGACAGCTTTGTGCGGCTTGAGAAACTCTGAGCATTATTAATGGTTTTGCTTTGAATTGGACTCTCTAATATTCCAACTCGTTCAGTTTGGCAGTCAAAGTCGGAATTGTCTGAACGTAGTCAGTGTTGGCTGAGTTATGATCGGATTGATTTCACGCTTCATTGTCCGCCGTGTTTGCGTATCGAGCTTACTTCATTCGCAGGTAACTACCACAGGTATTTGTTCGTTCACACCATACGACAATGGCGATTTGCATTTTTTTGGTAGCGTTTTTAATCGAGAATGACGAAATCGTGCTGACATTTGTTTTCATTCAACTGATCTAGCTACTGTGTAGTTTCAAGGTGCACGCCAACATTTGAAATGTTTATTTATTGAGGAGCTGCAATATATCTGATTTAGCTCATTTATCTAAATAACATTTTCAATAGGAGATGGTTTTAAAAATATACGCTTAGAAAAGAGGGGTAGTAAAATTACATATGTATATCGTACAACGGCGTTCGCAATCTCCGTTATGATAGGTGCTCCAGACGATTGGAAAATTTTATTTTTGGATTCAGACTGATGACCGAACAAACAGTTTTTCATATTAGTTTGTGTAGTAGTTTTCGGTCCAATATTGTTATATTTCAAATAAATTAATCACCGTTTATAGGTTTAAACGGACATGAACCACATTTCAAAAAATATTTTGATTCAAAATGTAATTACATAAGAGATTTTTTCATTAGTATAGTGTTTCTGTTATAATAAGTCTCCATACCAACTTTCAAAACAATGTATCAAAGAATATTAAATTAAATTGGAATATTATTAGTGCAATACAATGTTTGCTATGTCTGTCGGTGGGTATGTATGCTACCTATGCTCTCAATCTTTGAGATATTGTTTTGAAAGTTGGTTTTTAAGTTGGTATGTTTTTATTTTATTTTTATATTAAACAGACATATTAATTAAAATCTATTTTTGTACACATATGTATGTTACCCTTAGGTAGAATATCATAAGCAAAATATCAGTTTCGCCACTTAAAATGAATACTAATTAAATGAGAAGAAGTTTAAACGACGATACCGAACTGAGTGTGCTCGAATTCACTTGAATTCGCGTATATTATATTTTGTGCGCTTCATGCTTTATTTCAAACATTCAAGTATTGGTTGATATTTGGCGCACATTTATTTCCTGTGCGTGGAATAAACTTGAAATTTCAATACCGTTTCTTGGTACCGAAATGAAAGTTTCGACGAGGTATTTATTCTTTTTTGGTCTTTTAATAAAAACTGCTTTAAAATCAATATTGACTTGAATATTAATATGTATTTATAAACATTCGCATCCAATTTTTCTCTTTTGGAAATCTGAATTCAAGCAATACAAAAATCAAATTTGACTCTATGTGTGAAAAGTAGGGCACACTAAACGGCGTCAGCAACCAATTCTTTTAGATAAATGTTCTCATACAGGCAACTTGTAATTGCACTAATACCAGTTTTCGTGTGTAAGAGAATATACATACATGTAAGTATGTAGATAATCTATACGAGTATGTGAGAAAATATAACAAGAAAAAGTTATCTTCGGTTGAACCGAAGCTGTAATACCATGCACACGAAATTTTAAATCGTATTGTAAAACATGAACGTAAGGAGATTAAATAAGGGCTACGCCAAAAAGGGGGCAGCACACGTCCGTTAGTATATGTGTATGACCGACCATCCATAAGTATCGACTATATCGAATTTCAAGCTGATATTGACTTAAAGAAGTTTTTCATACAAAAGTGGGCAGAGGGTTTGTATAGAGGCTACCCCAAAAAGATTTGCATACAAAACGTCAAAAGTGGGTGGGGGTTTATATGGGGGCTTACCCCAAAAAGTGGGCGTGGAGAGCCAATATTGATATTTTATTTGACCGCAATAAAAAGAACTCTATGTGCCAATTTGCAACTGTATACCATATAGAATAGCAGGCAGTTAAATTTTAACCAAACATTGAAAAACTCACCGTTAACTTAAGCAAATACACATTGGGATTTAGTATATTTACGATACATGCTATGTTTAAATAGTGGAACTCAATTCGGATCTTCTTCACCTTATCTGATTGAGCTGCAATTAAACATGCAATAAACCAACTTCATAGACAGGCAACATCTAACAGCACCACTTGTAATTAAATTTTTCTTCCAGATTGGCATTTTGATAAACAAGAAGTGAACAGAAAAATGCATATCTACTTGGGTCTTGGTCACAGGGCTGTACGTTGTAAAAAAAAACGGTGTATTATCTACAACTGACACAGGTGTGATTGAAAATAAAAGAAGTGTGGATTAATATCTGCGAAATTTGTACAAATACTTGTAAATATTAAGACCATCAAGCTATGCCTAATCGAGAAACCTATTCCATATACATTTGGACTACGTGTATCTTCTGTGTGCCCAGAAATAGAATTATTATATTGCTGTTTTTATTTTCTATTTATTTTTATTCATTCGTAAAATTTATTTTTCTGCTCGATTACGTTTTCATTAAATAAGTTTTTAAAACGCAAGTAATATTAAGGAAAAAAAATAATGCTACATTGCTTGTAAAAATCAGATCTCCAGCGAGGATAACGAAAAAATCGCGAAGTCACGTTAAGCTTCGCTTTCGCAGTCTGCCACTCACGAAGGATACAGGAAAGCGACCCCAAATAGAAATGTTAGCTCCACCGGCGTCTTTGATGGCGGTGGCGGCGGCTACGGCGCCGGCCAAAAGGAAATAGCCACATTCCACGCAAAGTCGCACAGCCGTCATCGACCTGCGGCCAGGCCAGGCCAGCGCAGAGTTTCTGCGCCCGCAGCGAGCCAACAAAAAAATGAAAAAAATACGAGTAATATGAAATAAAATACAACATGAGGAGTAAAGAAACTTCTACATGGACAAGAAACAAGAGACGACAATGAGATTGGCAGAGAGTTGAGCGGTGGTAGTGAGGCAATGAAGGCTAACTTCACTTGAAACAACGAAATAATGTTTCATTTTTTCTTATCGCGGCAATAAAGCAAAATAAACGCATCATTTCCATTTGTCTCGCAAGAAAATCGCCCTCAGACGTTTCGTTTGCATGTGCACCGAGCTCGGAACGTCCGTTGTATACACAGATAGATGAATGGATGTGTGCGGTGGATGGAATGCACAGCAATGGGATGGGATGGGACGATTTTTCACCGTGTTGCTCGGCTCAACTTCCAAGTTCGCAACGTCACTTGACGTCAAAAAGCAGCATAGAGCGGGAGGAACAGTGCTAGGATCGGAGAGACGTGGTATGGGCCACCCAAAGTGGACGTCCTAAGCACAAAATGGACGCCCAGAATTGAAGCAGCAGCTGAAGTGGAGGAAAGAGCTCTTTACATGGCGTACAGAATAAAAATAAATAAAAAACTTAACTATTTCTTTTGCATAATTCTACTTCTTTTCTATTTTCCTTTATCGCTTCAAGACATTTTTTTATCGCAAGTTTTATTTTAACTACGAGTTCCACTTTTTAGTTGGTTTTGTGTTAGTGAGTGTGTGTATCTATGTGAGTGTGGGGAAATATTTATGGTAGAAAAAGCAAGAGTCACTTCCGGTCCGGTAAAAAAAAATTAAAACCAGCGGTAATAACAAAAAAAGGTTGAAATTCACTTCGCCTTCTACATCCTATTAGAGAGAAAAAAGTTAAACGCAACGTTTTAGCATGCAAATCCAAGATGGAAGCTGTTAAACGAATTTTAGTTAGATAAAAACCTTGAATCTATAATTAAATATTAGCCTTCCTTTTGAAAGCTGTGTGAGAAAAATTTGTTTATATCAGTATGACGCAATTCGAAAATTTATTTGCTAAACTCAGCCGGCGGTTCTCAGGCTCTCAGGAAACTAATACAAATAATTTCAAAATAGTTTTAAGATAGTCACTCACTATGTATGTTAGAATAAGTAAGATCTATAGTTGAGATGCCCGAATATTTCTATAATGTACTCTATACAAAGATTAGTAGTACAATATATTTAGGAAAAGTGATTAGAGATGAGCATTGTTATATTATTTATAGAAATTAGTACTTTGAAAAATATATAAACTTTTCCGTATATTTGATTTCGAGAAAATCTGGATATAACCCGACACTTACTAAGTATATACATAAGGTGTGGAATCGCTATATCTGGTAGTCTCTAAGAAAGTTAGAAGTTAGATGGGCTTATCTTGTCAAGCTTTTAATAATAATACATATACGAGGTGCATAACAAAAGTCCGCTGAGTAGCTAAGTAGTAAAAGAAAACAGACAAAAATACTTATATTTTATTTTTATTTTTAATCTTCATTATTTTTATACCCTATACCCATAGTATAGTACTAAGTTTGTGCAAATCCTTCTGAATCCTTGTCAACTGTAGTAAAGGCTACAAGGGACACATTTTTATGGTCGTCCGAAGATTTTATCCACCCTTTTTGAGGCTCGTCCTCTGCCGAAAAATACTCAGTCTGGAATAATCAAAACCAATTGGAAATAGTTTTAAGAGATGGTGTATTTGTTTCATATGCAGTTTGACATTCATTGACAATTTATACCGGTTAAAGTTCATGCCGAAAGCCGCAAAGAATTGCATAACGAATTTCTTAGGCTCTTGGTGGTGGCATTTCTTTCGACGTTGGATCAGTAATTTTAAGTTTTCTTGTCTTAAATGCCGATGGGAGTTACAATCGGACTGTCAAAGTGCAAAGTCGTATGGCATTGCGATCAAACGACACATTACTATTTATTTTGCAAAAAAAAAAAAACAACAACAACATAAATAAAAACAAACTTCCGTTATCAGTTCGCCTGCACCTGCTGCATCTGTGCTATAAATAGCATCATGAGTACAGGCGGCGGTATTGAAGCAGCTATGGATTGGCAAAGAATTGAGACAACAAAATCAAACAAACGGTCAATCTGCAGCTCGCCAAACGTTTCGAAGAAAAATCTGCTGTTAGACCCAACACATACTACATCTAAAAGCACAAACCGTTTTGCTGAACTCGAGATTCTTGATAGCAGTGAGGAGACTGAGGAGGATAAAGAGGAAACTGGAAATGCTGAAGCGAAAATAGGAAAAAACAAAGAGGAATCAACTGAGCGAAATACTACTCCGAAGCCTCCGCCAATAATACTGGCTAATGTTAATGACATAAATGGTATGATAAATTATATTACCAAAACTCTTTCGAAATAAGATTTTACCTATAAGTCCCAACGAAACGGTCAAATAAGCGTTATGGTTAAATTTGTGGATAGTTATAGAAAGTTTATAACAACACTTAAGAGAGATAAGGTTTTGTTTCACACTTACCAGTTAAAACAAGAGCGTTCTTGTAGAGTTGTAGTTAAAAATCTACATTTTCTACACCAATTGACTCAATTAAAAATGAAATTGAAGAGTTAGGTCATTGCGTAAGGAATATAAGCAATGTTAGGAGTCGTATTACCAAGCATTCATTGAACATATTCTTTATTGACCTGGAACCGAACAACAAAAATGCAGAAATTTATGACCTGAAATACCTAAGCAATGCAGTAATTAAAGTAGAGCCTCCCAGGAAAGTAACTGACATTGTACAATGCTTTCGATGCCAAGAGTTTGGACATACCAAGACGTATTGTACAAAAACATTTAGATGCGTTAAGTGTTCAATGTGCCATCCTACTTCAGAGTGTCAGAAAGACAAGGATTTGCCTGCCAAATGTGTTAACTGCTTTCAAGATCCCGCTGCCAGCTACAAGGGATGCAAAATTTATCAAGAATTAGTTGCAAAGCAGAAGCCTAATAACCATTCTTCTCGTCAGCATTCAAGCAAACCACCTCAGGAGCATAGCTTTTCATCTTCGCACAGACCAAATGAGTTTAATACTAGCGGAAACCGCCCATCTTATGCGCAAGTACTACGAGAAAACAGAAGTTCAAATGACGAAGACCCTTTCCAAAGAATCGAAGGTTTATTAGCCAAACAGTTTGAATTAACAAACAACCTCCTCAACATAGAACCTCCTCAAGTAGATCTTCAAATTGCTATATGGAATGCAAATGGGCTTTCCAACCACACAGAAGAAGTAAAACTTTTCCTTAAATCTAATTACATTTATATCCTCTTGGTTTCAGAAACTCATTTTACCAACAGGACACACTTTAAAATTCATGGATACGATCTAATAGTTGCAAATCATCCAGATAATAGAGCTCATGGCGGCTCTGCAATATTAATTAAAAGAGGGCTTAAATATAATATCATGGAAATAGTTAAAGAAAATGCTATACGTGCTGCTTGCATTAATGTTGAATGCATGTCATTTGATACTACAGTTTGTGCAGTGTATTTTCCACCACGATTTTGCTTTAAAGAACAAGATTATTGTAACTTTTTTAAAAAACTTGGTTGTAAATTTATTGTTGGTGGAGATTATAATGCCAAACACCCTTGGTGGGGATCAATGTTAGCAAATCCCAAAGGAAAGAGCTATATAAATGCATAAATACCAATAATTTTTCAACACTGTCTACGGGAAAACCAACGTATTGGCCATCAGACCCCCGCAAAATACCGGATGTTTTGGATTTTGCAGTTTATTTTGGAATACCACGGCATCATCTGGAAATTTCGGACAACTATGACCTAAGTTCAGACCATTCGCCAATTATAATTACATATGGCACTGCTCTTCCAGCACTATCAAATAAATATAAAATTGTCACATCTAGGACAGATATTTTAGCATTTCAAGATTGGATAGATGCGAAACTAAATACTAATATATCTCTCAAAACTGGTTTAGAAGTGGATACGGCTGTGGAATCATTTACAAACATTATACATGAAGCAGGTCTGTTGTGTACTGCACCAGCCAAAAGTTCTATAGCGAATACTGTTTTTATATCAGCTGAGCTTAGGAACCTTATAAATAATAAGCGAAAGCTTCGGAAAAATTGGCAAACCAGTAGATGTCCACCAGATAAAACTAGGTACAATACAGCATCATTCCAACTTTAAAAACGCTTGCACGAAGTAAGAAATGAAGCAACTGCAGAGTTTTTCAAAAGTCTGGATCCTAACACGAAAGACTATGAATACAGCCTTTGGAGAGCTACCAAATATTTAAAACGACCTGCAAAACGAAATGTTGCTATACGTAATCATAATGGAGAATGGTGTAAAACCGCCAAAGCTAAGGTTGAGGTATTTGCACAACATTTACACTCAACATTTCAACCAAATTCAAATCTTGCACCTGAAGATACTGAAATAATAGAGTTTTTGGATGTACCTTGTTAAATGTGCATGCCAATTCGTAGAATTACTGTGTCTGAAATCAAAGAAGAATTCGCAAAACTGAATCAAAAAATGTCACCAGGCTATAATAAAATAGACGGAAGAGTTACGAAAATGCTCTCTCAAAAGTGTATTCAATTTTTAGCACTAATTTACAATGCGATTTTGAGGCTGGATCACTTTCCTACACAATGGAAATGTGCGGAGATGATAATGATTCCAAAACCAAACAAGCCTGAAAGTGTTCTGGGACCTGTCCTTTACAAAATATTCACTGCCGATCTTCCTGTTGTCAGTGTTCAAGTAGCCACTTATGCTGATGATACAGCTATAATTGCATCTAAAGACACTGCGGCAGAAGTATCTCAAGATATTCAAAATGAAATAGTTGAAATAGAGCGATGGCTTAAGAAATGGAAAATAAAGTTTAATACTCAGAAGTCGACACATGTCATATTTGCTCTGAGAAGAGGAGATTGTCCGTCAGTATTTTTAAATAATTCACAAATTCCTCATAGTGACTCCGCAAATTATCTTGGACTCGATATAAATCGGAGAGTAACTTGGAAAAGTCATATTAAAGGCAAGACAAAGAAACTTAACATAAAAACAAAAAAAATGTATTGGCTGCTTGGGAGAAAATCGCAGCTTAGTTTGGAGAACAAAGTTCGGCTTTACAAGGCTATTTTAAAGCCTGTGTGGACATATGCTATCCAATTATGGGGAACTGCAAACATTGAAATTATTCAACGATATCAGTCCACAACGCTTAGACTTATTGTTGATGCCCCCTGGTTTGTGGCTAATGACCAAATTCACAAAGATTTAAATATTCCATACATTAAAGATGAAATACGTAGAATAAGCACAAGGTATGTTGAGAGACTACATGATCATTTAAATGTTTTGGCAATAGGCCTACTAGATAATAGCGATACAACGCGAAGACTTAAAAGAAATCATGTGTTAGATTTACGTTTTAAAGATTAAATTTTGTATATATTGTAAATAAACTCTTAATTATAGAATTTTGAATATAATAGCTGTTCTCACTGGAGTACAGCTATTTCTGTTATATTATGAACTTTCAACTAATTAGTCCATCTGTATATGTATATAGAGGGTAAGTTGATGGAGTATCTTCTCCTTTTAAACAAGAGATTCTACAAACACAATAGATTTTCTTGTCATATATTTACAAGTGTGACGGGACAAAGATTGATTACTGGAGCACTGATGCCTGCAAAATGATAAATGCAATACCTGAATACATTCTTCGGGTATCTAGGCCTATTAAAAGAAAGTATTCTTTGTTATTTTAATGGAGTATTGAAATTTTAATCACAATATGGTGTTTAAACTCGTTTTGTTTTCCCAGTTCTTGAGAAATGATCATTGGCGTTAGAATATTAACCATAAAATTTTAAAGTTTCTGGTTCTTAGCCAAACACTTCTTTTGTCAAACTTCTTTCGACACAGATTAATGTACATACACGTACAATATATTTCAATATTGTTTCAATCCATCGGTTTTTTTCATCAAGAAATCTGCATTCTGCAAATGCGAACTATCGAAATATACTGGTATATAGTGTGACTATTTTCAGATGTAACCATTTCGCATCCGAATCTACTATTGTACTTGTAGTGACTCTGCATTTTAGAAAGAATCCCTGTGTTCTATTAATTTTTGTTATGCCATTTTTTAAGACTATTAAATAAATGTTTAGACTTTCTGCTGCAACACACAATTTCTACCAATAAATAGCGCTTGCAAACAAGTCTAATAAATTACAATTTTCTACATACTCTGATACATGCTGTAGCACGATTCTGGAGTTGGGGCACTTGGAATTTATGTATGTATGTATGTATGTAGATTCATATGCGACACTCAACATATGTCGTCACCTGTATGTAATGCAAATGACATGCTCGACACTAGCCAACTTACACAAGCAAACTCACTCGCACTCCAGCCGGGCCAAAAACCCTCAAAGGATCTCCATCATAAAATGCAAAAGTTTTTGCAAAAACTGGCTCAAGAAAATCCAAAAGGAAAATCCTATGTGAAACAGTTGGTAAGTAGCGATTTATTTAATGTCTTCGGTGAATGTTGCAGAGTTCAGGTCTGGTCTCGGTGCAGATTGGAAAGAGGGTGGTATTGCAAGTGTTTCAGAAGAGACGCACGCAAAGACTTGTTCGTTCGTTGGCTTGTACGGCGTAAAGCAGATGCATGTTTAAGTGATTTAAATGATTTATGTCTGAAGACTCTGACTCGGGGGTTAATATCGGCGGCACTAGAGACAACGATATACCTATGAACGAGAACAACGCTCGGAGAGCTTATTCGGTCATGTTTCGGGGACAAATTTTGCGCGCTGTAAACATGAACAATTTCTGTTTTGCGGTATTGCGTTGTGGCAATAAGTCAAACCGGAGCAGCAAAGACGGCTCCAAGTTGAAGGAGCGGTACGTCTGAAATTCAATTACGATACAAGTAGCTGCCGCCGACGAGAGCTTGCAGCTGGCGGTTGAGGCGGGACTGCTTTTTGTAGCGCCATGCAACACGCATACGCAATGTTGCACGCATACGAGTATCTGCATATGTGCCACGGCAGCAATTAAATTTACCTCTGCGGCGGACGTTAATTAATTTGCATTTATGCATTCGAAACTTGTTGATGATCGCAATGTTGAAGTTTAGTTAGAAAACGCTTGAAATATTGTATTTAGTAGTACATGCTAATAATCGTAGTTGTTTTATTCGACAACTTCAACCTAGTAAGTATTATATATACTGTTGCGGTTACGCTGTCGATAGTCGCACGTTGATATCTATGGATGAATGTATTCGAAAGATTTATCGCATTTTTAAATAGTTTTCGTCTGTAGTTAATAGCTTTCGCGTACTCCGCACTAGGCTAAGTCTGCCTGACTATTCGACTGCTTGTCTGTCTATCTGTATGTTAGTTTCAGACATTTGTTGAAAGCTGATAACTTTATTTATTACAAATCATTTTTTATTTTGTTGTTTCGCGGTTTGACCGGTTTTTGTGGTTAAAAACAAGTTTTGTGCCAACAAATATGTCAGGCGTGATGCTTATTACGATGCATTATTAAATTCTAAATTGCTTCTACAGTCTTCTTTTCATGTACAGTTTTCTAAATAACTTTTATTTATCGTATTTAAAAATGACAAATATCAAAATAATAAGCAAGTATCTACAATACGTTTGCATAGCGCAGTTTTTATCAGATTCAGTATTCATATTTCTATGTAAAATATTTAACTAGATTTTTGTAGATAATAAATTTTTAACTTATACGATAATTTTTCGATAAAAAAAATAAATTTAATTTAATAAATTAATTAATTACTGTTTAATTCGTATATAACATATATTTAAGACTTCAAGCGTCCGTGCTCTTATTTAAAATTTGCATCTACAAATAAATACTCTTTAAGTTAACCCATTTTGGACAGGTACTCTTCAAACATATTGGCTTTATATTATAATATTGACAAAGAATATGTAAATTATTCATTGAAGCATCGGATACCCTATAAAATGTATATATTCTTGATCAGACGAATCGATTCAACTATTGTTCGTCTGTCTCTCTGTCTGTCTGTGTCGATGCAAACTTATCCTCAGTTTTTTATGATATCCATCTAAAATTAGCTATTGGGATTTATTATAATTCAAAGCTATTCATACGAAGGTAGTCCCAGATAAAGAAAACACAAAAATTCTGGGAAAAGAATAACTGGGCACAGATAAACCCAATCACAGCCTACGCGGACGCAATTATGGTCACGAAAGTACCCAGTCTAATATATCCATAAAAAATAGGTCATAGTTATGTGATATAATACTTTCATTATGAAGATTTCAATCCAATCAATAACAAAGCGGAGCTTTATTCTACTCTGAGCATATTGAGATATTGGGTGGCAGAGTTTAAACGAGTCGAACGAGCTGCCATGATAAACATCGCACTGGTTGATCAATTGAGGTGGCTATGACAGAAATGGTTAAGGAAATGCATATAATGCCATTGAGTGACCGTCAATTGAAAGTGCGCGATCTTGCAGATAAGTTAGGCATTTCAAAAAGGGCAGTACATCGCATACTGACTAATAAAATTGTTTTTCTCAATTTTTATACTCTTCACACATACTGTGAATATCTATATATAAATAATAACATTCACACCCTTTTTAACCCCCTTAAATATAAATGCTTGAGAGTTGGGATGAATGTAATTTTTTTTCTAAAATATTACATAAGGTAAGTAAAAACTAACCAACCCCTTCGGCCAAACACAAAAAACTGAGCACTCCTCCTCTCTCAGCTCACTCAATTTTCTAAAAAATTACAACGAATAAGCATCAGACGAAAGTGTGTTGTTATGGTTTGGCGCCGCTGTATACACACAATGAAAAAGAGGAGTTTGATTTGTCCATTCTCTTCTTATTTGCATCTTTGTATGCACATTAACGATCATGATTGAATAATATGAAGTAGCGTATTCCCCATAGTTTCTCTCTTTTTTTGGTTCCTTTCGATTCCTTTGTTTTCAGTTGGTAGAATATAGAAAAAAATATAAAATATAAAAATATAAATATTCTCTATATTCTCTTAAGGACGATTCACATTTTAGAGCACGTTGCTCGACCTGCTCGATGTTAGACTTGAAATTGTTGTGGGCGCAATTACCACTTGGCGAGCATCAGTCGAGTGAGTTTTTGATAGAGTTTTTGTTGGTAAATTGTTAAAAGAAGAGGAATCAAATAAATATTTAAAAAAAAAAATCGAAAACGCTTCAGACTTAAAGTCTTATGAATGAAATTTGGACACACAAAATTGGCCATTCATCCATATCACGTGCGTATCAACATTCAGAAACCTCGACACGAGCTGAGAAACTGTAAAACTATAACATAAAAAGAGGAGCCGTACACATCACAAAGATACACGCTCACTTATTGCCGCGCTGTTTCTGGGCGGCCCTGATTTAGAGGCGAAAGTATTTTGAAAAATTTAAAATCTAAAGTAAAACACCACCATTGGCGAGCATATTGGCGAGCATAAAGAGTATTAAAGCCTCGGTTTTGTGTTTACTCTTGTCATAACCCTCGTACCAAATAATTACCATGCCTTCAAATAATAATTACAACCCCACAGGTATCTTTTACGTTCTGGTTATTTTTTATGTTTTCATAGTTGTCATTCGATTGCATTTGTGGGTAGTTTCGTCACTTATCTGCTTTCTGCTTTTAGTCTGATGTATGGTTCATTACAGAAACAAACTTGTTTAAAACTACGATAACGATTTCTTACATTTTGAAAGCACTGACCATGCCCTCCATTTTCCGATTTACAAACTCTTCTTATGTCGAACTGGTCCCACCACGCCCACTATAAAAAGTAGTGCCCTTATAATTCAAAATTATTTAGAACAATCGATATGAGCCTCCCACGTTCATTACAAAACCACCGCCTACTTCTTGGTTATTCGTTGAGAATTCCATAAAACATATTTCTCACTGTTCTAATTTTCGATCCGAATAATTTGCGATTTGATTTTATTGGAAATTGGTACTATGAAGTTCATACTCTCAAGAAGTATAATCAAATTCATTTTAATCAATTCATCCATTTTAACGAAATCGATTCCGATCAAATTATTAAGATCGAGATAAGCAATAGGGATATTATAAAGGCTTTAATTAAAATCCTTAAGTATCGAAATATTAATTGTACGACACAAACAATGTTGAAAAAATATCGAATACAAAACTACTGAGGCATTCAAAACCATAAATTGTATCCAAGGCTCGCTTTTATCGATTTTAGCGTTATCTCATTTATTTTGGCTAACTTTAAAATTCAAATCTTTTTAAATAACAAATTTGTAGCCGCAAAGCGCGTTTGCAATGTATAAAATTTAAAGCTGAAAACCCATTTGTCCTTGTATCAGAAAAACGCTGCTACTAAATCTGGGTTGACTTATATACTTCCGCTTCCGGTATATCGGCAAAAGCATCGCAAAACCCGACATATTTTTTCTTTCAAAGCTTAACAGTAAACTCGCTGAAGCAGTTTTCATCTTCGGCTGTGAATGGAAACAGAATTTTATGCAAATATTCTCTAATCAAATACACATTTCGAAGTTCAACTGCTTTAGCCAATCTGTAGAGCGGTTAACAGAAGCGAGAAAGTTTTTACCTTCTCCGGGAAAAGGCGAAGACTACAGCGACGCGTGTTTCTGAAGCACAATGTTGGCATTGGCATCGGCGGCTGCAGCGGTATAAAGATTTAAATCGTACCACCCATTTTTAATTTATTCTCACTTAAAAATAGCATAGAGCAACGAAAGAAATGAAAAAGTTGAGCTGAGTGAAAGCAAAAAATTGTTTTTTTGTAGATGAAAAAGAAGGAAATACTGCAGAGATTCAAGCGCACGCACACTCCAACAGAGTCACATCCGGTGCGGTGTGTGCATCCTGTGGGTGGTGTTATCAAAACAGGAGCAGTTCAAGAGACACAAGAGACACGTTCGTTGTCACTTTCTATCACTCGTTCAAACGTCTTCATAGGGGAGTGGTTTCATTTTACTACATTGCCCCATGTTCTCACTTTAAGCAGGCATAGAAATCTCTGCTTCGTTCAACTAATCATCCAACTCCTGGTCTTGCTTATTTCCATATTAAAAACTTAAATCTCCATGTCGAAAGCGATTAAACAGTTACCGCCACCGCTTCTGCTACTGTTCCCGGTTTTTCTTTTTTTTTTGTTTTTTTTTTTCCTAAACCGCAAACTCCGCGGCGTTCTGAAGCGGCCTCGTGGTTTTTCTTGCATCCGCATCCACAGCCTCTTAATTTCATTTAGATTGGACTCTTCATTTGTTCGAAATTAAAACAAAGCTGCGAAAGGATAAAAATTAGTCACTGCGGTGACAGTAATTTCAACTTTAGCTTCTTCAGTTTCTGCATTTTAATGCAGTCTGCCAGATTGTGGCACAAGTATGGAAACGGATATGTGAGTTATCGCGCATTGGGGTGCGCTTTTTTGGTTTGGTTGCTCTGCAGTTTCTCATTCACATTCCTTGGAAGTGAATTCGATGCGGCATTCAGCCACAACTGCGCAGCATTCACAGTTCGCAGTTGGGTGATTAATTGCAATTTAAACGGTTTCAATTACTGCAGAACGTTGAAAAGTGCATAATTTTTTTAATATTAAAAATGTATGGCTATACTGAATATATTGATGATGAGTATTATATTATTGAAAGAATATACCACGCAGTTCTACATATTTCATTAATTTCTCAAAAAATGGAATTAAATTTTGAAAGAAATTGTCTGGTAGATTTTCGCCTCTCGTTACTCTTGTGTAGTGCAGAAGTTTTCTACATTTTAGTGATGTTAAACAAAATTGAGATTTTTAAAAAAATTAAATACAATACTATTTGGAAAAATTTTAACCTAATGCAAAAGAAATATTTTTGGCATTACTCTCAATCTTACAATCTCTCAATGTACAATTATAATTCGCACCACCATTAGGATTCACTCATAATTCACATCTGTCGAACCAAAAAAACAAATTTTCCAACATGCTCCTGCATGCAAATTTGAATTGAAATCAATAGTTGAAATTCCGAAACTCGTTTTTTTATTTTCAGGTATGTACGTAGTTATATTTACAAATAGCTTACCCGGCGAGCGTTGCTCTTGCTTTTATATTATATTGTCGCTTGCTTTTATATTATTTTTCGCAGTATCGTTACTAACTCTCATCCATTTGCGTTAAAAGTTGCTGAGATATAACGAATTTGATACTTCTCTTATATGAGGCAGTGTCACAATCCACTTTTTCAGTGGATTTTATTTCTATCGGTGCCCTTTTCATGCATATGTATCAAATTCCACCAAGCTGCGTTCAATAGTTTCTGAGATATAAACAAATTTTGTTCCTTTCTCTTCAGTGTACCATATTTATACCAGTATACCTCAACCTTCCCTCCTCGGGAAACTGCCTGGCTGTTTGTGAAACCAATTGAAAATCCCCGCAGTAGTTTCTAAGATTGGAGGTAACATACAGATATGATGGAGGGAACATACAATTTTGTATGTATAGATACAAATTTTTTTTAAATCAATTGTAAAAAATCAAGAAGAAGAACATAGACAAACCAACAAAAACAAAATTTGTTTACATTTATTCAATTTGCTTTAAAGTTTTTTTTTTAAATTCAATTTTTTTGACATTTAAAGCAAACTAAAATCAAGTAAAATGTCAAATTTAGAACATTTTCCGCTGCAAGTCGACCTTTTCAAAAAACTCAATACTAACAATTTAAAGTCGACACAATGTCGATTTTCATACTAATAAACATTTAGTATTGACTTTTTCGAAAAATTCGATTTTAAATTTAATGATAGCCGTATGACATACGAATACAATCAGCACAATGTTTTCCCCTTCATTTCAGTTAGAGCAGATCAGAAAATAGACAAAGCAAAAATTCTACAGGTGCGAGAGGTTGAAACATAGTTTAATCAAAAAGGGAAACGAAAACCAACAGGAAAATAAACAGGAAAAATACCACATTAATATGAAAAACTATGTGAAAGATGTGACAACTCTGGACTCAAAAATGGCAAAGTAATAAAAGTTCGGCAGAAATAGTGTAATAACAATGTTTTGGATTATTTCTTCACTCGGTCACTCTTTACACAAAAAGTGTGCTAGTGCACAATAAAACAAGAGAAAAGAGCAATAATGAATAATGCAAAGACAATTACTGATTCTGTATATTTTAATAGAATACGAGTCGATGTGAAAAATGTTGATGTATGTTTATAGCTATCCCTTTCGCAAGGTCTCTGTCGTGTTTAAAATCCCAGAACAATGAAGGGGAAAACAATTTGATGATTGTATTCGTGTGTCATACGGCCATAAGGCAGCCTTTACACATTCATGAGTTCTCAGCTGAGTTGCTGTCGAAAACATCAGATGAGACGCAATCATAAATTTAGAATGTGCTTCTTTATCTCATATTAGTGTTGAAACTGATATCAGGTGAAATAGAATACAATATATTTGACATGAGATGTGCTCTCTACTCAGCCCGTCAATTTTCATGTCAGTTTGAAGTGTGGCCGTGAAACAAATTTTATGAACTTTTTTTTTGATAATTTTTAGTATGAAACTTACGACTCTTGAAGAAGAAGCTGCAGAACTTAGTGTCATACATTTGAAGTCATTTAAATATCGACTCGGCTGATATGATTTCATCTCATCTGACATTTTTACAGCAACTCAGCTGAGAACTCATGAATGTGTAAAAGGTTGCTTAATGAGTGAAATCGACTGCTAAAATTTAGAAGCGGAAAATATACCAAATTTGATCTTTTATTTGATTTTGATTTGATATAATTGTCAAGAAGATATGTGACAAAAAAAAAAAAAAATTGTAGAAAATTGAATAAAATTGGAAATGTTAGACTACCAGCACTTTGCCTTTTTGTTTTTGTTGATTCGTTTATGTTTTTCTTCTCGATTTTTTACAATTCATTTAAAAAAAAAATTGGAATTCAGATACATTTTAGTATATTCAAAATGATGCACACGATTAGAGCAAAGTCTACATAAAAATCCCAATCTTTTTAGTAGCAGCTACAAAATGGGTATATTGGTACGAAATGAATTTAGTGTCGACTCTAAAGTTGCATCTGATACTAACAAAATTCTTTTGATTATTATTAAGATTCTAAATGTTTATTAGTACGAAAAATTGATTTGGTATCGACTTTTGAGATACAGTCGACTATTTAATATTATAGTTAGGCTCTATGGATAATAATAAAAAAATATGGAAATATGCCTATCTTGTCAAGAAAAAAAGAGTGCGTAAAGAGTATTTAAGGTGTTCTACCATCGACGTTTTTTCTTGCTCTAACATTTTAGAGCAAACCTAGTATACGAGTATATACTAGGCATATTTTGTTAACAGTCATGGTCAAAGCGACCAATTTGTTTTATCTCGACAAGGAGTACAAGGATTAATTTCTAATTTTGTCTAATGCACCACAGCAACAACAACAACAACAATAACAGCAAAAGTGTTTGTGCTTATGTTCATTTCAATGTTTACATTTTTTCTCGTGTTTCGAATTTTTACCCCGAGTTTCCCTTGGTTGCTTCTTATCGATTGCGGTCTACTAATTTACCTTGATAAAATGCTCCCTTTCCCATGCAGCAGACCACTGCCCTACCCCCGAGGCTGACGGACAAGACAATCCGAGTCACAGAGCAGAAAGGAAGGCAAGTTGTGCGACCAGACCGGGCCGACGAAACCGTCCAGACCGTCAATGCGCCTGCCCCGCCCCCGCCACCGCCCCGACCACTCGCGT
Organism: Leucophenga montana; assembly: GCA_035044765.1. Classification (NCBI taxonomy): domain Eukaryota; kingdom Metazoa; phylum Arthropoda; class Insecta; order Diptera; family Drosophilidae; genus Leucophenga; species Leucophenga montana. The sequence continues at coordinate 2,247,651 of JAWNNQ010001873.1, forward strand.
GAGTATAGCCAGTGCTCGAGCCCACATGTTTGCATCATTAATCATGACGTTTCAGCTCTGACACATTTGTCCGAACAGCTCAACAGCGACAGTGGCAACGACGGTGATGGTGTCGGAGATGACGGAGACGGTAACGCAGCGGCAACGCATCATTGTATTGTAATGAAAACGTTTTCAAAACGCTCAGACAGATAGACGGATAGCCATCAGAGCAGACAAAACGAAAGATAGACAAGCGCAGGGACAAATGAGTGAAGCGTCGGAAAGACAAAGATACACCCAGACAGACAGTAGTCAAGTGAGCAATTTAAAGACAAATGCTTTCGCAATGGAACTCGCATATTAGCGCATTGTTTGCTAAAACTATTAAATATTATTTAAGAAAAGATGGTAAAGAATATGTTGGGCGGTATTACTCGGTTCATAAATATAACTCAGCTATAGAGGCTGGCATTGCTTATATTTCTTTGAACAGAACATACAAGTATTAAATTAAACAGAAAACATTGAAATATTTAAAGAATGTTCGATTTCTTTAATCAGATGAATTATTACAATGCTTAAGATACAATCGCACCTACAATAGTTTTTTATATAATTCTGTTTATTTTGCAAAAAGAGAAAAAGGCAATATATACGCTTAAATTATAGGAACTAAAAAATCTCTAGTAATTTTAAAATATAAAATATATCGTAAAGGTGGAGGATTGTTTAATTTTATTAGTTTATCTTTCACATTTGAAATGTGTGAGAGAGCCCGGACCCAGCAAACCAACAAACTCGGTTGTTTCTATCCCGGAAGACAAGCATCATCCGACATTTGAATTGCACTTGACAGCACTTAATTTTGACTGCAAGTCTCCCCTCTCTGTATGAATCAGAACTAGTCGTTCAATTTTTAAGGTGTTGATCTGAAATCGGGTATGGGGACTTCCTATAATCCTAGGATGAACATATAGCGCAACGACCATGCCACGCCCGTTTTTAGGAGTAGACACCATACAAACCCCATTTTTTTGAATTTTGTATCAAAAAGTTTTTATTACCATCAATATTAACTTGAAAATAGACATTGTGGCTTCTCATAGCTATAAGGTTGTTAGTTTCGTGTTTCAATAACTGCAAGTATACAAAATATTTCTAACAGACATGACACATCTGTATATTTGTATTTTAAGAAAGCTTATGGTCAGACTTCTTTCCCAAGGTACTATCAATTTAAACACCAAATAAAGGGTAAGTTGCCTTTTCGCCACTCATATCTGATGCCTTCCAAGACGATATGTACGGAACCGTAGAAAATCGACTTAAGTGAATTTAAAAGCTTCATCTACCGATCGATTTCTCTTGCCGAACTGATCATGAATGTGTTACAATAATGGAGTCGAGTTTCCCTGACTACACAATACTCGAAAATGTCCACAACATCTCTAAATTAAGCGACTCTATTAAAATATATATTTTTTTAAGTCGAAATCAATACTTAATGCTAAAGTCTGAAAAGCACATCATTTAAACTGTTGACTACATCAGAAATTCATGAACCAGATTTGTTAATGAAACTAGCTTATTTGTACAATATATTTGACAAATTGAATACCTTGAATCTGTCTCTGCAAGACAATAATATTACCATCCCTTTGCAATATTCTATGGAGCCCAAGCCGGATTTTCAGTTGCAATAAATGTCAAATATCACTCAGAAATCAAAGCAAGAAGTGAGAGTAACAATATCAAGCCTAATTATGCAATTTTCAAAAAAATGTGTGAAGATCAGCGAACGAACGCATCATATTGACTAACTTGTTATTGAAGGTTTTCACCAGTTATTACGGAATTTTCATATTTTTCTATCAATTATAATAAATATAAAGAATTTTGGAAGCCTTGAACTATTGATAAATAGGAGACTATGGGAAATAGGGGATCCCCCCGCTGTTATACATTTCGATCCGAATAATATTATCAGAATCGATTTCATTAAAATTCCAATTTGACTTCACTTCATGATGAGAACATGAATTTCATAATATCTTTTTTTAAATGAAATCAATTCGCAAAATCAAACTGAAAGTGACAACACGGACCATTTTGTTGCGACATAGATTCCGATCAAATTATTCGGATCGAAATCTAGAATAGGGGTATTATGTGTTTAACTATGCTACATAAAATTTGAAATTCTGGGTATAAACACATTAGAAAGAAGTTGTACTTATATTTCTATCCATCATACCTTACGAAACTGTAGTTACGTTCACACATACATACATATATAAATTTAGATGGTTCTGAGCAAGTTCTCGTTGAAGTACAATATTTTTTTTTTGGTTTAAGGTTTCTTTACGACTGCTGTAGACTTACAGTAAACAACCGATTTTTATAAAAAGAAAGTATATCATTTGAAATTTATTCAATTGTAGATGTGCACAATTTTTATTTAATCAAAATCGGTTTAATATTTTAAGCGTAAAACAAAGACTTGAAATACGAGTTTATAATACTCGGTAGAACATTACGTGTTTTACTTTGTATGCGCTTCGGTATTATTTTGGTGACTGCTTCTCTGTTTGTAGTTGTGTTGTCACTGGCGAATAAGCACAAAAACAATCTATGTTTTTATAGAATCTTTATGTAGATGTTTGATTTTATTAAAGACTGTTAAAAATTCGAGCTGGAGAATCTCAGTACCAGTTTCTATAACGATGTTTATAAAAATGTGGAACTAGTAGCGTGGTTCCAACACAGACAGACGAACAGAACGACTCGTCTGATAAATGATAAACATATATGTATATTTATATTACATATATATTGTATGTATATGTACAAAAAAATTAACTTAATGAAGACTGTTACAAACTTGATGACAAAAGTGATATACTATTTCTCAGAGTATGAAATGTTAAAGATATTACAACCACAACAAAAAACAAGAAAATACATCAGCAAAAATTTTATTTTTTCTTTTTTTCTTTGTAAAAAAAGTTGCCATTCATTTATATATTTGCCGCTATGCGCATACTCATGCTCAGACTCACATACATGCATTCACTATGTATCTATGTATCTATCTAACTAAGTACAAAAGTATCTGCACTTTGAATGTCATGCAATGAACATACTCTACGACACACACACACACACACACTAACATACACAAGCAAATGGACATTGTATAAAAAATATGTATTTACAAAGGACGGTGACAGCCGACATGTTCTTTTAGTTTAGATCAACTTCAATGATTTCAGTGAGCCAAGAATTTCCTTATTCTTTGTGTGTTTGTGTATGTGTATCTATATGTTGTATATAGAAGTGTGTACAACAATCATATAATTATTTCCTCCTCAACTTCTGCAACAGCAACAACAATGTATGCACACACTCGGACTTGTATACATACATATCATATGTAGTCACAAGTGGCGTTAGTAAGGGAGAGAGTGTGATAGAGAGACCACTTGATTTGTTTCATTTCGACATGTTTCTTTTCGGTTGATTTATTTCTTTTTTTTTTTTTTTTGAAGAAGTTCTCCTCATTCTCTTTTTATTTCATTTTTTAGCCGCTTTGCAAATAAAAGCTTAAAAAACTGAAATAAAAAGTGAAGAATAGAAAACATGCAACGGTCGTCACGACAACAACTAAAATAACAACAAAAGCGGCGGAAAAAAAACCTTTCGTGTTCGGTTGCTTAATATAATTCAGGTAAAAAACAAAAAAAAAACGTATATAAGTAGTATTGTATAAAAAAATGGATCGCTGGCGGCTTTGAGTTTAGTCACGAACATGAAAAAGAGTTAAATTTCCGTAGAAATGCTTGATTGGTTTAAGTTGTTCTTTAGAAGCGTTTCAAAATGGCTGCAAGATTAATAAAAGTGAACTATTTCGAAGTATCGTAATAAACATTTGCATGCTATTAAGTTAGGAAATGCTGAAGTTAATAGATTCTATATTCGCTCAATAGTGCTCTTATAATTAAGTGAAAACCTATGCATCTACCTATGATAAATGTTATCAAGACAATGCTAGAGGAATATTTTAATAAACAAAACCATTCAAACCATTCTTTTGTCACGTAGTTTATAACGCATAAAGGAGCCTTCGGGACCCCAAAAGCTACATACATTCTGAATCAGTCGACGAGACGAAACGAACTACCCATGTCCGTCTTGTCTGTGTGAATCACAACTAGTTCCTGAGTTTTTAAGATATCGATCTGATATCGGGTATGAAGACTTCTTCAGTTCCTAGGCAGAACATAAGTTACAATGACCGTTTGTGTGTAGCCCCTCTACAGACTCAATTTTAAGTTTTTGTATAAAAAACTTTTTCATTTCAGTCAATATCAACTTGAAATTCGACACTCTAGCTTATTACGGACGAAAACTTTAATGGGCGTGCCTCGTCCACTTTTAGGGATAACTCCCATACAAGCCCACTTTTCGGTTTTTGTAAGAAACACTTTTTTATTTCAGTAAATATCCACTTAAAATTCGATATAATGGCTCCTTATGGACGGAAACCTCTGATATATCAACTAGTACTAAATGAACATGCCAGCCCCACTTTAAGGGGTAGCCCCTATATAAATCGACCTCCATTTTTATGTTTTTATATGATTTTTTTTTTTATGTGCATTACGCTAAAAACGACAAATTTGGTCTATCTATCGTAAATCATAATAAAATATACCGCATCGGCCCAGATCGGACTAATTTAAGGGTCCGATCTTTGTAGCTCTACATAAACTTGACTTCCTTTTTTTTTTGTATGTATTCTATATTCCATAAAGGCCAAGATTGAACTATTTTAATGGTTAGCGCCTTGCAAACCTTTTCTCATTTTTGAGTTTTTGTATGAACAATTTTCGTTTTTATTTTTAATTAATTCTAATAAAATATCCTCATATGTCTAGATCGGGCCACTAAAGAATATAATCTACGGTTCACATAAGGAGTCTTAAAAAGTTACAAGGTGATCTCATTGTTCAAACAGACGGTCATGTCTATATTGACTCATCTTCCGATGTTGATCAAAAATAAATATTTTATAAGGTCTGCCACGCCTCCTTCTGGTTGTTAAATATAAACTTTTACCACTACTGTAAAAAAATTATGAGAGTTACGCCGCCCACTTTTAGGTGTAGCGCCTATAAAAACCCACCACATACTCTTGGGGTTTTATATGATAAATTTATTTATTATACCCAATATAAACTTTAAATTCGATGATGCTCCCTTTACGAACGTTTCACATAGAAACAAAGGGATGTGTTCTTTCTTAAAAGGGGCACATTTAAAAATTTAAAAATTTGATATGGACGTTCTCCTAATTCACATAATTATCAGGGGGCATGTCCAGCCGACTTTTAGTGTTAGTCTCCAACAAACCTCCCGCCAATAGGTTGTTACAATTTACACATATTTTTTATTCCAATATACTCTGTTCACATTTTTTTTTTGTGCAGGGTATGATAGTGTGGGTAACATTCATTTAAAAAACTTGTCATTTATTCCATGTAGCTGAGATCGATTTTTCTACTTATGTACAGGTACACGCAACTTTGTTCAAATACAACCAATCACAAAACGTACCAAATTTGTGACCTTCTCAAAAAGCAAATACCTATTATAAGAAACATAACCGTTAATTAGCCGGAAATTTAATATTTATATACGATAAAACGGAAGTCACCAAAAGACGCAGTTGAAGAAATTAACTGCGTCTGAATACATTTTTTTTCCACAAATATGGGAGTTATTCTTTGCTTTTTCTTAATACTTTTATCGTAATTTAGCAGATATTTTTCGTATGCCTCAGGGTTAACTTATTAAAACAAAAGCGAAAAAAGAAAACTAAAAACAACAAAAAAATATCATCTATGAAAATCTTTGAACCAAAATTAAATAAGCGCTTGCATTTTTCACGCAAATTATGGAAAGAGAAATTCATGTTGGGGAATAATTCAAACTGCCCCACTGATTTTGCTTGTTGAGTAATGTGAATTTCACCATTGTCAATTACTTTGAGTATTCAAATTATCTCTTACCGCCGTTTTTATCTCAATCTGCTTTCCCAAATGAATGCAATATTTTAGTTTGAGCCAATAATAATTTTGATGATTTGCTATAATAATCCATATAAAATTACTTACTTATGGAATTATCACCTGAAAAACAAACAAAGAAAATTTAATTAAACATTTTGAAGTTGTAAAATCTTACTGATTATTATTTTAAGCAAAATTTATAATTAGAATTATTTAAATGAAATCATTTATATTTTTATATGCGCTGCACCATGGCTTCATATAATCGGTTTTCGAAAAAATTGATTTGAAAATTCGATTAGACAGTTTTCTTGCTTACAGAAGTAATACATTTTTCGGTTTCAAATCAATTGGCTTTGAGCTTTTGAATTCAAAAGTAAATACATTTTTTCAAGATTTACTTGTGCATTTAGATTATATTTTATTAAATAGAGTGTATATAAATAATAAATAGTTTTAGAAGCAACCCATCAATTATAGTGGAACAATCATAACAGCCAAATCAAAGCTTTCGGTAAAGCTGTTTCAGTTTCACTTTTGTGCGAAACGATGGAAATGAATTTGGTACATTTGTGTTTATATAAAACAGAATGAATAAAATATTTTGAAACCAGAGTATAGATCCGGACACTAAACCGGAACCGTTAACTGAAATTAACCGATTCAAATTCAGAACCGAAACCGGAATCAGAACCGTTATTTTATTTTTTAAACCGGAAATCAAATAAAACGAATAAACAGTACCGTTTCTCACTTTTATTTTTTCTAATTAGAAATATTAACTTATGCATAGTGTACTTATGCGGTAATGTTCAAAGGAAAACAAACCCCAGCTGGTGTCATAGATATATGGTTAGAAAATTCCACAAATTTCCCAGAACTATTCAAATTGTCAACTGTTACTCTCGCAGCTGCGGAAGTAAGTGTAGAGCGTATGTTGGCAGGCGTCAAGTTTATTATATAAATCCGCTTAGGAATCGGTTGGACGTAACATTTCACACATAACTCGAAAATTGGGCGGTGGATTTGTATGGGTGGCTACCCCTAAAAGTGGGCATTCCATGAAAGTTGTGACATATGTTCCAGATTTATATCTTACAAACTAATAAACGTATAAACGTTTCAAAACCGGAACCAAAACCAAAATACTTTTCGGTTTCATTCCCTGGTTGGAACACATTTTGAACTTTGCGTTTTGTATTTTATATATTAAATAATGTTTAACAAATAATGCATTGCTTAGAAATCGTACATTGTGTGGCAACAGCCAATTCTGCTTTCATGAAATTCTACGTCATAATACCTACAGTATACTGGTGTCCACAAATTAAAATAGAATATTTTGAAAAATCATCTATCATAATGCTCTTGTATAAGGCACTCTAACTACAATAAATTTACAAAATGTTTTGTGAATATTATTATTTCTATTCCGGTAATTCGCACTATATAACTTTAATGCTCATCAAATCACTATAGGTATAGTATATATTTATTTATATGTCAAAAATACAGTTAAATTTCCTCTAAAAATATTGAGGGTGCTGATTTTACGGAAATTGAGGACAGGCTTCGATTCGACTAATTTTGATGTTATGAAACCTGAACCGGTTATTGGACCAAACCGATTCCGGTTACGAAATTTAATCAATATTGTGCGTGTTTAAATGACTTTACCCACTGTATACAGTTTAGAGTCATCATTTCAATATTTAATATGTGTACATGAATGTATGGTCTACAAAAACTGATTTCAGTTCATTTTAATCTTCGTATGAAACGGAACATACTTATAAGTAGAAATGTTTGGACGCATCAAAAAATTCTTATACTTTCATATATCGGTTCTTATAATAATGATTGGTGCATTTTATTTCTTTCTTGTACAAATGGATTTATACAAGTTGGCGACAAGTGCGTTTTTGTAAGAAATACAGCTGAGGTATGTAAATCAATTTCAATCGGTGAACTTATTAAAAATAAAATTTTTTTTCGATTTGCAGCTCGATTGGTTTGAAGCTAACAGACGTTGCCAAAATTTAAATGCTCAACTTATAACAATAAATGATAGTTCTGAATTAAAGCAACTATATCGTCTTTTAAGCGAGTATGAATATATCAAATCGACGGGAAAAGTATCTTTCTGGACGGCAGGGGAGGCTCCAATAATTTCTTATGGGTCACTTCTGGCAAAGAACTATCTGAAAATGCACGCTGGTTCTGGGTGGAAGCCAAATTTCAAAGACCCTGATAAACAATGTGTGACACTCTGGTACAAAAATGTTAACCAATACTTGAATGTAGGCTTTGGGCATTCGTGTTCAAAGAAATTTGGTTATATTTGCCAAAAATAAATTCATCTTAATATATTCTGCTAAACTTTGTTATCAGAGCTCAAATGATTATCGTAAATTTATAAAAGTTTATAAAATATTCTTTAAAATTGTTCTCATCTTTCATTTTATTTTTTTGTTTTTTTTGTTGCAATATATCCCAACTTTGAGTTCAAGGTGCTAAAAAGATACAAGAAAATCGAATTTCCGTTGGCTTCCTGTCGTTTTTACGAAACGCCTTTCCTGACGGAAGTTTCACGGTTTTGAGCTCAGTCATAAATATTGAAACTGCGTGAAAGAGAGGGGTGAGCTGGAGGCAAAAGTTACCTTGTGATAAGCATATACGCTCTTTCAAATGTCAATATTCTATATATTTAAGCTAAATATAGAAAGTCTTTGAAACGAGCTAAACTTCAAGTTTCTACTAAAGATTTGGTTTCATACGAAAACTGAAAAGTGGAAAATAATTAACCCCAAAGTTGACACCGGATGTGGCGAGCAACAACTGGTCAAGAAAATGTTTCGGACACTTCGTTTTTATTTACGTGAAAGTTGAAGAACTTTCATAAAGAGAGGCATGCAAGTTTCGATATTTGATAACAAAAAAGTTGAACTTAAACAACTCGAGTCGAAGTTAATGCAGTCTGCACACGAAGGTACGAGAAACTGACATACAGACGGACAGATATGCCGGAAGGAAGTTGGGAGGCACAAGTGCCACTTGTCTGCGAGTTTATTATTTCGGCGGAAGCGCCCAAGCGAAATATCAGAAGTAATCTTCTACTTACAAAGAAAAACATTGCCAAAGCCATTGGGATGTAGCTGAGTGAAGTTAAGCTGAAGTGAGTATGAAGATATTTGGTAGTAAGTTAGGCAAATAATAAAATCATGCTGACGGAAATAATAGTGTCTGCGTGTCTGGCTAACTTGCACCCACTCCGTACTAGATTCGAGCTATGGCTCCACATTCCAGATTATATATATTATGCACGTTCATAACTAAAATTGATATTTGAATAAGCAGCGAAAGAAAAATCATCTATTACATGATTAGCAAATTAATTGTGAAATGTTGAGAGTGGGTGAACATGATTGTTCATTATCGATGCTGCAGTTGCAAAAACACAAACAATTTATCGTAAGAAATACATTTATAGCAATATGATAAACTTTAAGTAGCAACAAATACTTCAAACAAAAATTCCTACATTCTATTGTTCTGTGATAATTGTATGAAATAATTTCTAAACAAATTGTATTAAAAGTATATTAAATAAATCGTGAAAGCTACAGCTTATGTATCACACTTGTATATACATAAGTGATATGGAATGTCGGTCTAGATATGTCCGTCTGTCTGTTTGTCTGCGTCTCATTCCGCCAATCTTTGAAATATTTTTTTATGAAAGTAGGTATGGAGACTTCTTATACCCAGAAGCAACACAAGTTCAACCGTGACAGCGATTCACTATCCACTAGAATGTATAGCTCCCATACAAAACCACTTTGTACTTATTTTGCTGCATCGAACGTGTTTGAATATAAACAATTTTATTTTTTAAATAATAATAGTTTCTAAATTGAACAACTACATACAGAAGGCGATTTCAATTGATAATATCACATATTGTGTCAGTACAAGATGAGGCCCAACTGTCCATCGTGCGGTCTAGCATTCCAGGCGACCCGAGTTCAACCCCCGCTCGATCCAAAATATCTTTAAATGTTAATTGAATTCTTTTTAATTGTTACTAATAATTTCATGTGCAACAAAATCTATCCTATTTACAATCGTCAAAAATACGAAATTCAAGACATTTTCAGGAAAAAAATTATATTTAAACATTTTAAATCTTAGCTAAAACTCGCATCCCTCTCATGTACGCGCTCAATAGACGTCAAATACAAATTTAATGACGCATATTGTTTAAAATTGGAGATTAGTCTAATGATGCGTGGTACTTATCAAAAATAGACTTGTTTTAAAGTTGGTAAGAATGCTACAGTCGCTATTATTATGTCGACTTATGTAGATTCTGCGTGTTCTAATGAAATTGGTAATAAAAAAATTTAAAAAAAAAATGTTTTTTTACGATAATTAAAACCGAATCGTATATAAATTCTCAATAAATAATAAAATAAATAACTAAAAAAGAAAACATATTACCATCGGTTGAACCGAAGCTCTAAAAAAATTCACACGAAATTTCAAATCGTATTGTAATACATACACCTAATAATATGGATACTCTATTCGACTGCAGCAATAAGCCAAGGTGCTGGGTTACAGCTGGATATCTTAAAAATTGGTACCCAAGAAATGCGTTACAACTACCTGTCAGGCAGATGGACAGACAAACAGATGGAAAGAAAGTTGGACAGACGGACATGGATATGTCGACTCGTCTTGTCGCGCTGATCACCAATATATATATATATATATATATATATATATATATACTTTTTGGGGACTCAGATGATTGCGTCGCTATATTACATACATTATGACTGCTCAACGAACCCAATATACCCAATGTTACAGGATATGGAATTAATTGTTTTTTATTTCGGCTAGGCGTCCTTGACAAATGTTCAAGGACGCCTAGATCTGCAAATAGTTCCAATTTTAGTGAGTCTATCTCTTAAAGTATACAAAATATCAAACTTTCCAAAATAATTTATAGGGTATACCACGCCTACTTCAGCATATTACATACATTTGCACAAACCAAGTATATCCTAGCACTCCAGGGCAGGATATTACCAACGCGCCATTCGATATCAGTTATGGCATTTCTGCGATTACCTTTGTATTTATTGGTTATACAAGTATTTCTCCGATAACATACACTTTTTAAATTTCATTAATTTGCGTGCAGATTAATCTGTAAATCATTTGTTTTGAAAAAATTCATAGATGACACTCACATCATACTTCGTTAAATGGAACACTGTAGAAGTAATAAACCACTTACGAATAAGCTGATAAAAATGCTTTACATATGTTCAAAAGAGGCATTAGAGACAAAAAATACAAATGAGTATATTCGATGTCCGCTATGTCCGCTATGTCCGCCCGTTTGTGTGATTGCGATAACTAGTCTTTCAGCTTCCATCGAATCGGTCTTAAAAACTATTTTTGTTTCAGAATTCACAAATCAGTACGGCACGCCCACTTTTAAGAATAGTCCTCATACAAACCCATCGTCCACTTTTGGGTTTTGTACGAAAAGCCCATCAGTTTTTATTTAATTTATTTAAAAATCGGTATTTAAGCTTTCTGGGAGAAATACTTTTGGGTCTTAGAACCTTTGTCTCAATCGTCAATATTTGTCGGAAAGTCACAATGAAGACTTTTATGGACCCAGGCTTCACATTGGCTAAATGGACATGCCGTCTAAACTTTACTGAGAGGTCCCACCGCCCACGGTTTTAGTAGGTAAAAATCTCACATTTGTTGAACATGCCATTTAAAATTTGGAATGAAAGCTTTAAATAGACTTTATATTTAGGTGTTTGTGTGTGAGTATGAAAGAAGAGTGTGAAAGTAGAGTTCGGGAACAGCTCATCCATCTGGCTGAGTGACTATTTCTCAGAGACTCTATTAATATACTTAGTATAATAATTCTTTAGGCATACTCGGGATATAGACTCTCAATTTTTATTCCAATGTGAATGAAAAAACTACTAACTGAAGACTTCTAAAATCTAATGTGTTGTCTTACAAAATCTAATGAATTAAGATGGCAGCTCTTATTCAGTTTCATACTTACTCACTACGATATATGTACTTGTAAATAGTTGCGCACCTCAACTAAAGCCTTTACTTCAAGTTGCTTACAGGTACTTATTTTAGCATTGATTTTTTGTTTATTATACATAGTAACTACAATACTTACTTGTATGTACTTTCTTTGCAAGTTCATATTGTATCGCATTTAAAATGAAACATTTTTCCGTAGAGAATATAAGTAGACGGGAAACCAGTTTGAATTGTATGCGTTGCTGGTTGAGGTGAATATGAACCGCGAGCAAATATGCGAGTCCATTGCCTTGGACTGACAGTAGGTGTGACCACTCTACTCACTCATTCTGACAGTTTTCCCACCCACTCTCGCGCAAACACAATTTGTTGGATTGTAGGTTGTGCCCTCTAAACATGAAAGGTAAAAGTTTGTCTGGTGTTGCGTTGTAGTTCTTGTTGTTGAAGGTACTGTATCTAAGCTCCCCGACCGCTTTTGCACGTTCGAAACGAATGCCGGACTAGTGGCGCCAAAAGCAATTTTCCCTTGGAATAAAAAAAAAAAACAAGAATAGAAACACCTCTCTCTTTCTTCCTGTTTGTGAGTGTTATTATTAATTTTTCTTTTTTTTTTCAACAAATATTTTGCGTTCTAGTTAAACTTAAAGCATTCAAAACTGCATTCCAAAGACACCTACATACTCGAAGAATATATTCAAAGCATCGAATATATATTGAAAAATATTTTCTCCGCGCTTGGGCATCTTATTAAAAACAAAAGTGCGATAAAATTGAATTTGCATTCGAAAGACATTAACCGCAGCAGTTGTTCAGAATGTCCTCCCTGCAATTCGACTGCCATTGCTCCTGGTTCGCCTTGTTCGTTATCCTTGCTCAAGTGGAAAAAAGCTGCAGAAATTAAAATTGAACGGTGTGGAAAAAAATGAAATTGCCACAGCAGGCAAATGGAATGAAGTATCTTAACTTCAGTCAATGGGAGAGCAAAATTCGTGCATTAGATCGAACAGAAATTACACTTATATTTTATTTTCTTTGGCTTTAATGCCTTGACAAATTATATTTCAATGTAAATTTGTAAATTCAGACTGACTGACAGAGAGTTGGACTATTTTTAACCACGACTTTAAATTATATAGAATAGAGTCTGCTCAGAATGGAATTCATTTTCGTCATTTATATTTCGCACGTTTCGCAAACAATCTGTTGCCAATAAAAATTCATGCATTTATTTTCCCATATTTTACAGATAAAATGTTCGTATTTAAAATAAACGTAATTATTTGCTTTGTGCGTTTTCGGAATATTAAAAATTCTATAATCGTCGCCATTGGGGCAAAACCGCACAAACATAAAACAAAAACAAACAAAAAATAAACGTAAGCGATTCCATTTTCAAATAAATTTAACAATAATTGCATATCAATTTCACGCTTTTTAGCGCAGCAAAAAAGTTCAACACTGTTTTGTAGTTCGTATTTTGTATTTTTTGCTGCAATTATCCAAAAACCATTTGTCCAATGAGCTGAATGACACGTTCGCCGATCCATCTATACACAATTTACAATAACTACATATACTACCTAAGCTCCCTGCCCCTTTCCCATTCCAATTGGGAGTTAAATATGCGTCTGAGTTATATCCATGGGAATTATAGTTAAACGCCTCCAATTATGAAATGCAGGCAACCATGTAACCGATACGAAGCCATTGGACTCCAATTGGGCCTACCGCCTCTCCCAACCGCTCAACGTCGCTAAACCTCAATGTGTTCATAAATGCCCCATTTATAATAGTTATTATACTTTTTTTTTGTCTATTTTTTTTTTTTTTTTTTTTTAGTTTTTTATATAGTCAGTCTCTCACTTGTTTCAGCCATTGAATTGTTATCGCATATCTATTAGATAGATAAACAATAAATAACTGCTGTCGGTGGAGTTAAGTTGTAATTATTTTTTGAACTGAACTATTTTATCATTGGCTAATCTATGGCTTCATTATTGGTAAAATATTTTTTACAGGTATGTACAATAGATATATTGGTACACATTTACAATAGTTATGTGTAAAAATGTAGCATTCATTCAACTGTGTGCATTGTTTAATTATTTGCCATTAAATAACATTTTAAATAGTTTCATTGAAATATTTTGGATGTTTATTAAATAAAATCATAAGCGATACAGTCTAACAATAACATTATTTAAAAACAGTTTTTATATCACAACAGATTCAAATATAGTTTTTAAACTTGTCGTTTGACAGATGTTAAATTTACGAACGAGAAATCAATGCAAAAAGTGTTTTTCGTCACAAAATTGATATCAGACAAAATTGATATGGTCGTCAATCGGTCTCTCCCTCTGTCCGTCTGTATGTTTTTTGTTGCGCATTTTGTGGGGACATATTTTTATGATTTCCAGTTGAAAATTAGCACGTACACTTCATTTTATTGCAGTTCAATACAGTATTAAGATTAGCGCGCCACGCCCGCTTTTTGAGGTACAAATGCGCCGTCTCATCGGTCGACACTTCTCACCAAAAATGGCATTTTAACCATCAACCATTCACCGTTCATTTGCCGATGAAAGGACACCACTATGAGGACATTGAGTGAGAATTATGAATAAGAGTCATTTTTTGACCGATCCCCAAAATTAAACGGGGCTTTGTTGGTAGCTACACCAAACATTTTAAACTGGTATCTGAAATTTTGATCGATTAGTTTATAATAGTTTATACAGCAGACCAGCAGATGAAGATTGCTAGAACGCCTCGTCTAGAAGTACTAATCATAAATATTCGATAAATAAAAACACCAATAATTACTCTAAAGCAGGGAATAAAACCGAAATGAATTTTTGTTTTGGTTCTGCTTTTGGTACATAACGAAGCCTGTTCATGTTTTTTTTTCTCAGAGATTTATTTAAGATTTTTCTTCTTATTTCAAATCGAATTTTGTATGAAATGTTTATGCGCGCAGCCGATTCCTCAGCGCATTCATAATAAAATTGACGCCTGAAAACAAACGATCTACGCTCTTGCGTAGCTGGAACTGCGAGAGTAACTATTGATAATTTGAATAGATCTAGGAAATAGTATGTGGAATTTTTTAACCTATGGTATCAGCTGTTTTTTATTTTTCTTTGAACATTATGCATAAGTACACTACACATAAGTAAATATTTTTGTTAGAAAAATATAAAAGTGAAAAATAAATAATTTGGTTCCGGTACGGTTCCTTCATATTATTTTATTTTGGTAAAAGGTTGCGGTTTTCTTTTTAAATTAAAATATCGGTTCTGGTTCCGGTTCCGGTTCTGGTTCGGTTCTCAATTTGAATCGGTTAATTTTGGTTTATGGTTAACGGTTCCGGTTCCAGTTTAATAACCTGCCTTAAAGCGTTGGAAACTCAGTGGAAAAATTATCATATTATACTATTCACATTATGTGTGAAGAGTATAATAGTTTATTTTTGGAAAGCACTAACATAACATATCCTAATATATATTACAACAACTGCTTAATAAATAATTCACCTTCAAACTGTTACCCATCGATCAATGCTCATAAAGAGATTCGATTGACATAATTATTGCTAAATAAAAAAATAAATACGACAAGGTCCAAAATCAATTCAATCACAGAGAAATCAGTCCTGTAACATTTCTGTATTATGTATGGTGGTTAGCAGCGACAAGGTCGACGCTGTCGTTCTCAACGACATCGTCATCGACATTTGATGTATTGTCTCGATTTCAACAGACGCAATGAAATTTTTGCAAACACGATGAACACTTTATAAATGACAAATTCATTTTTAACATGACAAAAGTAAAATCTCAACGCAGAAAATCTGTGCAACGCAACTTTCGAATCAAATCCGAATTCGTATCGCAGATGAGCAATGCAACATTGAGCGGAACGAGAGAAAAATACGTTCTACTTTGCACTAAAATGACATTTAGCTGTCATCGGCAAATTCATTTGCAGTCCAAAAAAATGGTGTGTGTGTGTGTGTATCTATGAGTTTATATGTTCGACTTTATCCTCAACATGTGTAAAAAGCTTTGAACTCCTGCATAGTCTATATTCTAATATATATAAATACCTACAGCACATTCTGCAGCTCATCTGCATCATCATCTCTTTATCATTTTCATCATCATCATCATCCACAGCATCAGTGTCATGTGAGAGATAAAAATACAAAATTAAAGATTCTTACACTAAACGGAAGCTTAGAAAAAAGGTCAAGTCCAAAATGATGGATGATCCAATGACATTCTTTCTCTAGCAGCAGACATCGAAAGCCGACTGATTGAAGAGATGGATGGATGGATGGATGAATGGATGAGTGACATTTTGGGCTGTGCCTGTAAGTGATACTTTTTGGGGTGGTGGTTGTTTTGTTTCTTGTTTTTTTTTCCTTTTTACAGAAGTATCTAAAAATGAAGTCGTAAAAGTTGAACGCGCCACCTTTGAACAATTTCCGTTACATGTATGCAAAAATGTCATCGGCCGTTGATGCTCTATAAAACGCATAAAATTTTCAAATCATAATTTTTATCACTCGTCGCATAAATAATTCTGTTAAACTTTCAACAGGCCATACAAATTAAAACTATAGAGCTCACTAAAAAAAAAAATCGCTGAAAATTTACGAGCATCGGAATCACGTGTCAACCACGCGATTCACCCTGAGCACATTGCTTCCTGGAACGCTGATACGATACGAATATGATGCATGACTCGACGGAAAAGCCAAACGAAAGGAACACACGCACACACACACACTCGACGACTGTTCAAATCCTTAAGGATTCAACATATTCAGACCTTGTTTGACGCGGCACACGCTTAGATTTCGCCGCATTCAAATCTGTTTGTGCATTTGAATGCAAAATCCTTTTTGCGGTGCGGCATTTGAATATAAAATAGTTAGGTGGCAGGCTTTGTAGCCGCACGTTTCACTCTTTCCGCTCCTTAACGCACGTCTGCTCCTGTGTGAAATATAAACCACACACTCAAACATACACACACACACACTCTCTACCACACGTTGTCCTTGGTAACTCTCGATGACAAACAGAAAATCCGTTTCCATTATTTAAAATACACAAACAGAAAAAAAAAACAAGAAAAACATTATGTTCGGTTAAACCGAATCATTTATACCCTATCTTACGTGCTCCAAAATATGTAACCCAATTTATCAAATCTCTGGGATCTATATTATTAACCGTGAAAGAATTAGAAGCAATATCGTTGTTTTTGCAGCGATGAATATAAAACATATTTTAGCTTTGTTAGTTGATATTAGGAAACCCCTGTATAAATCGATGGTTTGGTCTGGTCTGCACCAATATCTGTAATATGATGGGGATAAACTCAGTACAGCGGAAATCAACAGCGGAAATCAACAGCGGAAATCAACAGCGGAAATTACTTAAATAAAGTATTTATTCCCCGTGCTCCGGTTTTAGAATTCAAGTAAATTGTTTAGATTCGGTTTTGTTAAAATTGTCCGTATTTCACTTTCAGAAGAATTTAACGATTTAAATTCATTTGGAATTGGATAAAACTCAGGTTCTTTAAGATCGGTAAATTTAAATAGCGAAATTCCCCTGAAAGTGAAATTGGGATTATTTTAACAAAACCGACTACGAACAAATTTTCCGGAGCACGGGGGTATATGTCAGAGTTCTAAAACAATGATTCATTTTTAATTTACAAAGAATGATTTATTATTTCATCATTCCTTTTGAAAAAAAAATAATTGTGAATTGTACATTTTGAATCACTGTTTTTTCAAAACTTGTAAAAAACAATAAATCGAAGAGAATGGAAATTTGAATCATTCAGCCAGTATGCCTGAAAGTTTGTAACGCATTAAAGGAGGCATCGTAGGCCCCATAAAGTATATTCTTAGTCGAGACGAGTTGATTTAGCTATGTACGTTTGTCCGTCTGTCCGTCTGATAGCACTGGCCTACATGAGTTTTGCGAATAAGATGGGGCCTAGCGTTTCCGAATGGATTTTTCGTGCTAAACACGAATCATTCCATCACGTCACGTTTTGAAGAAAATAGGGGTTGAAAATCTAAAAACGGCGTTTTTGGCAGTTTTTGAAAAATCGTGGGGAAAAATCCTGACTTGATATAAACTTCGCTGTTATCAGAAATTAAAGGCTGAAACAAGCCCTTTTAAATAAGCCCTATGCCAATTTAATCGAATGCGCCCTTTTAATGGGGGGGTGTGTTTTTGTCAAAGGTTTTCATTAATTATGTTGTTCGCTAATCTCTGAGAATAATTCATTCGCTGAGAGCAAAACACATTTTCGGATGTGCCGAGTTTATTGACCATAACTTTGGCAAATATTATTCGATCATTTTGAAATTTTTACCAAATTAAAGGTGAGGCTCATGACTTTTGATGATGTTGAAATGAAAATTGTGCATTTTACAATGAAATGATTTTGACAAAATGTATCAAGTATTTTTTTTTCGTATTTATATCTATTTATGGAGGCTCCATTATCGTTGAGATTAATTATTTTCTTCAATGTTGATGAAAAATTGAAATTTTTAAACTTTTGCAACCGTAAAATATGCAAATGGTGCAATATCTCGCAAACAAGAGCCATTTGGATTCAGCGGCCTAAAATTACCCTAGAAAAACGATTGTACGATTGCTAAGCTATGTCACATTATTTTACTTTTCGCAATATAAAAATATATGTACACCTAAAATATTTTTGTTTTTTAGTAAGTACTGAATGTGTTGAACATTATTTAATACATAAAATACCAAACGCAAGGTTAGAAACGTATTTTAAAAAATATTATTCGTTCTTTTATATACACACAACCCTTCTAAATTTCATTTCCGTTGTTTCGCAAAAAAATTAAGCCGGAACAGCTGTACAAACAAATTCGATTTGGTTGTTATAATTATTCAGCAAAAAGCGATGTTCTGCTTAAAAAGCTCTAAAAACATGATAGAATGATATGATACTAAAATAATTTCGAACCATTATTCGTCCATATTTACTTGAAAAAAAAAATGGCTAGCCAAGTGATTTGAAACCGAAAATGTGTTCGTTTTGTAACCAGTATAGCACGGCACATAGGCTTCGTCAATATATGTGTAATAACAAACTTTCCCAATAAATTGTAATAGCATTTTTCATATATGTGCGTAGGGTATAATAACACACCCCATTTGAATTTGCTCGGATTCGGATTCGGTGTCACAGATGAACATGTGTTTGTTTGCCGTTTGACTTTTCACGCTCTTTTAAACGCCGATAAATGTTTTCAAGTAGTTCTTTAAACGATTCAAATCATTTTGGGCATTCATGAGTAGCATGAGCTGTTTAAATTCCTTGGCAAATATTACGTAATTTAAGCCTTGGAGTTGAAATTGTTTGTTTTTATAAAACTGTTCAGGTAAGAAGGTGTATTTTGTGAATGCAATATTTTTAACATAAAGTTGAATGTGTAATTCTTAGGTGTGTCATTATTCTCGTTTATAAAATGGCTTTTTTTCATGAAAACGTTTCATGAAGACGTTTAAGTCAAAAAAATATGCCGAGAAACGCTTTTTCATGAGAAATGTAAATTATCACACAAAATTTTCATTAATATTTTTCTATTTCATGATCTCTCGTTCATTGGCAGGTTGTAATTTTTATGTTGCGTGCATTTGCTTTATTTTGGCTTTTTCTTCGTTTTATATTAGTTTTTGATATATATTTATTTTGTTTTATATATTTAAAATGTACTTTTGGTGATACGCATTGCCAAATCACTTCACATATCTGGCTGCTTGCATCTCATTTCATAAACAGGGGTTTTAAGATATCATAAAATGTATCGTATAAACTAAATAATAGCAAAGAAAAAGTCGGAGATCCTAAAAATTAAAATAATTAGAGGATTGATGGGCTTTTTTTCTGTAGTAGTTTAAAATGTAGTAAAACGGCTTTGTTAAACTCAAATGGCATGCTTTCCTGTGGACTGTAGCCGCTTTATGATCTGCCGCTATGACTTTTTTCAAGTTCCTTTCCAGTTCTCTGTATATAAACGTGCTATAGACAGTTTGCTAATAGTGAATCTACAGATTTGATTAACATACTCTATCACGTATGTACATTAAGTTATTATATTTATATATTTTAAATTTACCTAACAGCATGGAATATCACTTCCGCATTATACTTCAAACGTAACTGATTTGTATTTTACTTACATATAAAATAAATTGAAGTCTATCAATCTGGCAGCCAGCCATTTAACTAGATTTGTTCAGAACGCGTTTAATAAGTAGCTTTTTTATGCAAAATTGAATACTGTATTCTAATAAACTATTATTACTATTGAGTTGTAGGACTGTTGTACCCTCTAATTGAATACATTTTGCTGCATATACTTTATTATTACCAATAATAAGTAATATGTAAAGTTATTTGTCGTGTAATGCAAGTTAATGGATGAGTTTATTATGGTTTTTAGTTGAAACCTGAATCTATAAAAATCCGAAAACAATGCCGCTAACAAGCGTTTTTACGACCGAAAATCCAATTGAAATGTTTACAAATCGTTTAAACTTAAGTAATGCGACTTGACGATGCTGAATAAAGAATTTTGCTCCAGAAAAAGCGGATGAAATTTAGCTGGGAACGAGAAAGAAAGACATAAAAGTAAATCGCGTACAAATTGAAAATAATTTCGGATTTGATTTTCTTTTTTACGATTATTATGTAAACGCGATGCACACTCCGCAATCCAGCAAGCTAAACTGAAGTCCATTGGTTGCTACTCATAATGAAAGTGGACCGAATACTGATTTTATTTTTCGTCCTATTAGAATTTAAATAAACTGTCGAGGGTTACTTACTCAAACAAAGCAAAGAAAAAAGAACTTTTTTTTTCTAGCAACGACGAAAAAAGAACATTTTATCGTCGCGGTTTTTACGGAATGTGATCCGTGGCGATTAAGTGCGGTTTTCGTGTCATTCTCGTGGGTGTGGGGTGGTAGAAGGGGGTAGTTAGTCGCCTGCAACTGCCGCCATCTCAACACCCACACTCAAAAACCGACATTTCCAGCTGAGCAATGAGCACTTTATTTACTTTCGCGAGTCACCATTCCCCCCAAAAGTGGAGAAACACGCCGAACAAGATATAGAAGCCAACTGCAGCAGCAGCACTTGGCACTAAAATATTCAAATTTTCAAAGGCGAGGCCACAACCGCACTCATTTTATGAAAGCATTTTTTGGTTTTTTTTTTTTCAAAATTTAATCGTGGACAAATATTTTCATTTCGCAATTCGCCCCCGCTGGAATGTTTTTTGTTCATTCTTTTTTTTACGCTTTTAGTTAAATGAGTGGAAATAAAATTAAATCGATATTTGCGTCCTTCAGATTAATTTTATCGTTATAAGTTTTTTATTTTTCTCTATTTATTTCGATCGCTTTCGGACCAAATGAAATTGGGCGCGTCGTTAATGAAGATACGTATTTGTCACATTTGCGAACAATGAATAGTTCACTTATAAAATAATTCACTCAAGAAAGTTCCGGCTCAATAATTATTATTTATCCAAATTTACTGTATTGATTTCAAAGTAGGCTCCTTCCGAAATAATACACATATGCCAATGAATAATCCAATCAAAACATTTCTTAAGTCCATTTTTCGGAAGCGATTTCAGTTTTCGCCTCAAATTGTCTTTTATGTGTTCTATCGACTGAAGACGGGTGCTTCGAAGTGGTAACATTTGGAACAGTTTTGGAAAGAAAAAAAAATGAAAACGGTGATTGTTTGTTGGTATATTTCGTATATTTGGCGAATTTTTGGTCAGAAGTTCGTTCAGAATGATAGCTTTGGGAGATGTGAGTTATCGTTTTGAAAATCCAAAAATTTTCTTTTCACGCCGCAGATAATATTCTTAATTTACCGTCTGACCGTGCGGCAAGAATTTCGAGTGCACATCACCGTGATAATCAAAGAAAACAGTCAACATTTGACGTGGTTTCTTCGGTTTCGGCTCAGCTGGAAGGCTTCATCCCGAAGCTTGTTGACTGGTTTGCATGTTAAACTCTTAAATCAATGTCTCATCACAAGTTACAATGCGATTTATGAATGTGGAGTCGGAATTGACTCGTTCTACCATGTCTTCAGTGACCTTTCGCGATTGAGTTTTTGAAGATAGTTCGTAAAACTTCGTAAAAATCGCAAAACACAACTGAGAGACACACTAAAAGACAAACTAAAAGACAACTGTCGCTCAAACTCCACGTCAGTATAAAAGACAGTTTCGCCAATTTAATGACAAAACAAATCTTGACAATGCCCTTAAACGGTTTTATTAAATTATCAATTCCCGGTAATTTTTGACAGAATGTAAATCTAATTTATATTTTGTTATAAATTTTTTATATAGGAGTTCGATTTTTTTAATTTTTCGTTGGTTTGCTGAAGAAACAAATATTATTGTTTATACTTCTCAAAACAAGTGCAAGACAATAACAGTGTGCTAAGATGCTACACTTATGTACAATTCATCCGGGATCCATTCTTCATTTACTGTCAAATTTGTTTATGGTTACACGAGGCAACGCTACTATCCAAGCAATCTGACACGTAAATATAAGGTCGTCTGGCCAGGCCTTAAAGAAAATTTTAAATTTACATAATTGTTCTTAAATATACGAGTATGTGTGTATGATTCGGCAACACAAGCGGTTATTTACATTCTTATAATTGCAGTGTGTATAATACAATAATTCAGTCACAATATTTGCAACGCTTTAAAGCCAGCATCGGAGACCCCACAAAATGAAAATATTCTTCATCAGCACGACAAAATGATTCGATCTAACCATGCCCAATTGTCTATGTGTGTGTGTGTGTGTGTGTGTGTGTGTGTGTGTGTGTGTGTGTGTGTGTGTGTGTGTGTGTGTGTGTGTGTGTGTGTGTGTGTGTGTGTGTGTGTGTGTGTGTGTGTGTGTGTGTGTGTGTGTGTGTGTGTGTGTGTGTGTGTGTGTGTATTTATGCGTACTTTTCCTCCTAATTTTTGAGATATTGGTTTGGTTGCTGTGGAGACTTTTTGTAACAAGAAGCAACATACCAGAGAAAATAGTCTCGCCCGTTTTAATGTAGGCAATTATTCTACACCTCTAAGACAAAAGGAGGCGTGATTGACCACGTAAAGTGTAGATATTCTTTATCAGCATCGTAACCTTAGTCGATACATCCGTCTGTAAGCCCATCCGTCTGCCCGTCCGGATAGGGCCACCAAATTTGAATTATATTTGATTATATTTGCCCAAATTGAAATAGTGACATCGATATTGGACGGCCACTTTTTTTTATATATATATATCGATGGATATGATCCATGGACACCCTCCGCCCACTTTCATGCTTTTATATGAAAAACATTTTTGTTACCGTCAATTTCAACTTTCCTTCCTATGGACAGACGCTTCCCATATATCTATGGGTGTGTTACTTGAGTAATTAATTAAATAATAAAGATTCGGGTCCAGCGAAATTTTCTCTTGTTTTCCTAAAAC
Organism: Leucophenga montana; assembly: GCA_035044765.1. NCBI lineage: Eukaryota > Metazoa > Arthropoda > Insecta > Diptera > Drosophilidae > Leucophenga > Leucophenga montana. The sequence goes on from JAWNNQ010001873.1 coordinate 2,271,379, forward strand.
GTACACTAAATGTGTGCCATTTTTTTTTTTTTTTTTTGGTTCAACTGGAACTATTTAATCCTAATAAAATTTCTTTCAATGGGTATGTTTACTTGATTGCACTTTTGTGGCCCCGTCTTGAATGTATCCAAAAGCTCTTGAGTAGCTTCTAGATAAACTTTTGCTACAACAAAATATACCCACATAATTTAAACACACAAAAATCATTCACAAACTGTACCCAAAAGATAAACATTTATTTTCATAATTATTTTCTAATTCTTTGATAAAGACTAATTTTTTAAATATGCGCTTTAAAATAATGACAAATCACTTTGCAGATAAAGTAAAGCTAAAATATACTTTACTTTTTAAAAAGCTAATAAAGAAAAGAAAAAAAAAGCTGGCGGGCTCTAAGCAAAACTAATTGGAGCAGATTTGTCCATAGTCACGGTTAAACAAAAAAAAAAAAAAAAATTACCAAACTTAATGGCGACAAAAAAATATTAAACCCTTAACGGCAGACGGCCAGACAGAATGACGCCACGGTTGACTATGCCTTTCTCCATCTGTTCATCTATCGGTCTGGGTCTGCCTGGGTCTGTGTGAGTGCCTTGCGAAGTCTTAGAAATCTCGCGGTCTGCCAATTAGATCCTTTTGTTCGCAAACAGCGACCGCAAGATGCTTTTCGATGCACTTATCTCCATAATAAAGCCGTAACAATTAATTGTGCGACCTTTCCGTTCATTCATTCATTCGTTCAGTAACTCGCTCAATATACTTTCGACTTTATTTTTTAAAATTTTTCATTGGTTTTATTATTTCTTTTTTTGTTAAATAATTTTTTGCGCTCAGTTTACTTAATTCTTGTCGGCTATCACCTTGAGCGAATTTTTTCTTGAATCGTTGGTTGGCCGTGTTCACTCCTTGAATTTGAAATATGTCATTTTTTAACTTTTCTGTGGTTTCTAGTACACTTTTTAAGGCATTTTCTTTCGGTTTGTTCAGCGTTGTTTTACGTAATTAGTAATAAAAAATTATTTGACGAGCTCAATTAATTTAATGTACTGCGACACGATATTTTGGGCAAATTTCAGGTTCATCTTAATGTTCTGTGGTTAGCTTTATGTGATTTTACTTTGAGTTGGGCTTTGAAGTGTTGAAAATGGGTAAAGCAAAGCTTTAGCAAAGTTCATTCAGTTCTTCGCTCAGTTTATGATGTTGTACCTACTGTTTTCTGTTTGATTTTTGAATGAATTCAACTGTAAAGGTTAAAATTATGAATGTGCAAATGACTCATCATAAATAAAATTATTAAAAGGCGAAAAGGCTTCATTGAGAAAAAGTACACCGCATCAACATAAATATTATGATGATAAATGGTTTGTTATAATCATAATCCGCATGGGGTAAGTTTCGAGCGATACTGCCAGTCCCACACCATTGCTGTGCGCGTTCCGTGCTTCCCATGATTTTTTCTGTGGCGGCGTTTTAAAAAAAAAAGAGACAATTCTCAGCAAGGATATAAAAAATACTACAGCAAAACGTGCAAGGGAAAGTCTGTTGAACATATGCTCAGTGGGAGGATAATATATACAATATATACTGATGGCTCTTTACTATGGCCGAAGTATCGAATTCGAATTGTTGTATTTCAATAAAGCCAGCAAATTGCTTTTCATTGATATCGATAGCTGCTAACCAAAGGGATTTACAATAGCACATACCGAGCAGCACGTACATACTTGCACATACGATACTACTATATGCCGGTATTGAATTGAAATATGTATTTCATACACAATTATTTCTTTAAAGTGTATTCAAACACACAAATTTATTGCCTCACTGCCATGTTACTTGGGTATGCTACAGTAATTGTGCCGAAATTTAACGATTTACAGTCAACATTACATAATAATGTACAAAACCCACGAAAACTTCGTACGCAATTTCATGCAGATACTTTACAACTTTGTAGATACTTAGCTACCGTTTGTACACATTTGGTGTTCTTAATGTTGTACGGCGGTGAGCGCATATTGTGCGGCAATAAACGCGTTATAACTTTATATATGAGTTCATTACAAGACCAAGTTTACGCTTAATTAACACTTGATTCAGTGTGAATTCCATTGTTTCAATTGCACTTAAATTATGAGATAATGTTCAAGGAACTTGAGATAAAAGGAAAAAATTTTCCAACATTTAACCCTAAATTGTATTTCTTATATAGCGAAATACCACACACGTTGTATTTTCAGGCAATTTAGTCCTACAAACAGGTACTTGGTTGGGTTTATGACGACTTTTAACAATACCCAGAAGCAGCTGCCATGGAATTTTAGCATGCGACACCTATTCGCTTTGTCGAAGACAATGCACGAACTATATGCTTTCCATGGAATTTAAGAATTCGCAGAATCCGCAGTCATGGGATTTTAGAAAAGGTGCGTGCGACTCAAATTCGCGATCTTGAACACTACCTCGTTCTCGAAACTAATAATATGCTTTCCATGAAATTCATTTTTGTTCTTTTTTTTGCAATATACAAAATGTTGCTTAAGATGCTTTTTTCCAAATTTTTTTTTTTTTTTTACCAATAAGTCATAAACTAAATAAATCAATCAGTCTTCAGAAGCATCAGGAAAATAAAGAAAGAAACAATTTTAGCTTTTTAGTTGCTCACATACAAATATTTCGAATAGGCCTGTTTACAATATTCCTTAAACCATTCAAACCGCCTACAGGCCTGTTCTGGTTTTCACTGCCACGAAGATTTTGTGGAAGTGAATTCGATTAAATGATACATTTTTTACATTTGGAATGGTTTCGCAATTTGAAACGGCTTACCCCTAAAATTTTCGACTTGATAGTAGCACAGAATCCTCTGATTCTCAATAATCGGATTTGTTTGCTACTTTCTTTCAATATAAGTATACTAATTTCCCTTCTAACTGTAATGCACTTTATCCCTGCAGCATTCTATCTTATGACTTTATATCAACTCTTGTAATCTGCATGTCGAATGTGTAAACATGTTTTAAATCTATAAAATTTTCATTTCTACCCGGTCCTGATAGTATTCCGAGTTGTATACTAAAACAATGTGTCATCTGTGCTCGCTTTTTTTTCTTCCTAAACTCTCTATACAACAAATGCCATTACACAAGAGAGGTAGTAAATATGATATCTCGAATTAAGGGGTATTGCTTAACTAATCCGAAACTGTTTAAAAAAATTATTACTGATCAGTTGCAACGATCGCCTAAATGAGTTTTTTATTCCTTTTCAACATGGATTTGTTAAAGGTAGATCCATTTGTACTAAACTTCTACAGTTTTCTACTATCGTCTATAAAGGTTTTATATCTGGCTGGCAGACTGATGACATACAAGGTCTGTCGCAAAAGAAACAGGACTTTTTGAAAATAGCTGCGCCATCTTGGAAACGTTTGAACCACTCGGGATAGATAATTGTCATTAAACTTGTTTCATCATTTGGAACATTTCGGTGAATGTTTTTCTAAGTTTAAAACAGAACTTAATCTTTGCTCTTTGTTCGAGATTCATTTTTAGACCGATGCCCAAAAGATACTGTCACTTTTAGCGCGATAACTTCGCTTGTAGTGGTCCGATTGTCATAAAATTTGTACAAGATGTCAGTGAAAGATGAAGGACCATAGGTGGAGCCACCAAAAAAAGCGATTTTTAAAAAGTCCTGTTTCTTTTGCGATTTTAGTAAAGCTTTTGACAGTATTTGTCATAATTGAATACTATCATACCTCGTAGGCAGATCTCAAATAGTTTTATTTAATAATTGTTTATCTAAAACTATTTTTCCGTTTTTCCACAAGGTAGTCATCTTGGCACCAGTGACAAACTCCACGCAAAGCCAGACAGACCTACGCTGCAGCCGATCTTCGAAGAGGATTGAAATATATTGAATGAAATATAATAAAATAAAACAAACATTGTTTTTTATTTCAAGGTCGCAAGAACTATTCAAATAACATTTCATTTATCCTTTAGTACAATAGTTTAATACCGAGTAAATAAAAAACTGCGATTCATTTGCTATACCCCATGGGTATGGCCTCTGCAATTGATCCGCTGGCTGCAGCTATTGCAATTCAACCAGATGACCTTATAAAAAGTCATGTTTCTTACATAGACTCTTGACAACGCAATTCACTTGTCATTAATTAAACAGATACAAAAGCAAAAGTCATTGATCACTTAACAGTTATTTTATTTTCGGGAACAAAAAGAAATTACACGGGGCTAAATCAGGTGAGTACGGTGGTTGATCGATGGCATTTGGTGCATTGTTTACCTATCATTCGATATTGTTTCTGTAGAAAATTCGAGGCGTTTGGAGCAGTGGAGAGGCGACGCATCTCGTGCTCTTATTGGTTTGGGTATAGGTTTGTACCCCAAAAAGTGGGCGGTACACTCCCATTAGTTTATGTATGTTAAGCGGCTGTCCGAAAAAAGCCTCCACATCGAAATTCAACATAATATTGACTTTAATAAAAAAGTTTTTCAAACAAAAACACAAAAATGAGTGGTATGTTTGTACGGCGGTTAACCCAAAAGCGGGTCGCCAATTTTCAACTGGATAACATAAAAATGTATACCCAAAAATATGCGCAACAACATCCGGGCGGACAGACAGTCAGACATAGCTAGATATGCGTTACAAACTTTCAGACAAACTGTTAGTACCATTTCACACTGTGAGTGGTATAAATAAAACTTGAAAAAACAAGAGGCTATACCTTACATACCAATTTAATCTGCTTTTATCATCGGTAAAAACTGTGTACTGTTTTCATTCAAGTATGTTCTTCGTTGTAGTTCACTCAAAATAAAATTTATTTAAATGGCTACGAAAACATTTTGTAAGTTCAATTTCCATTGCTTTTCGTACTTACAATGTACGATTTTCTCGTACAGTGCACGAATCTTTCTTAACGAAAATCAAATTTTTAGAACCTTATCGTACATACAATGAAAGCACTTTCGTACTCTAATTTTGAGCAATTTTTTAGTTGATTGTTCGATATATTTCATACATTCAAAAAATTCAATTGAAGTGTCTTAAATCAGGCCATATTTCTAAATTAAAAAAAAAAAATAAATATATTTTTGTATTTTGTATTTGCCTATCATCCTTTATTTAATCCGGTCCGGTAAACCACATTAGTTATGAAGGCTTTGTGTACCATTATGTTCGAATAGAGAACATATGGATTAATTTAATCAGTGGTAGACGGCTTTATTCGCATCATCCTACAACATGTCCAACGACAATTTCCATAAAGAGCAACAGGACACATTAAATTCCGAAACACAATTGAGGCATACGAACCGCATCCGCGTCCGATTGAATAACCCAACAAATCGCGCACATTAAAATTCAGGATGCGAATTGTGCCAATCTCAGCAAGTGTGTGAGTGCTACGTGTGCATGTGTGTGTGTATCTGTGTGCATAGAGTGCGCCGCAGCTTGTCCTTTTTCACAGGAAAATTTGCTAGTTAAGCGGCGTCAAATGGATTATGCCACAATTACTTGGAAACTGCTTAAGTAACTTAAAAGGTTGAGGATGAAGACAAATTTCCCTTTTACTCTGGCTCTACTATACATATGTACATGCTCATATATTTCTATGACAATGAATTAATTTGACAATATTAACAAATTAAACTGCTAAACGCTGAACAAATGTTGTTCCATACTTCTGTAAGACCGAATGCCACATCGAGAGCGGGAATAACAACGTGAAACCAACATTAACAACATCATTTGTAATCCATACTCTGCTCAGCATGAAGCCGCCACGGACGATTATTCAACGCACTCACCTCACATCGAATTCAACCTTAGAATGTGAGCTATGAATGCATGTGTGTGTGTGTATGTATACCGAGCTGTGTTTGTATGGATGCTGCTAAGCAAGATATATTGACCCTTCAACAGATTTGGTTAACTCTGGCAGCTTGGAGTGCGTCTTCACGCTATTTATTGGCTCACTTTCACTTCGACGTATGTACTGCTTCCACCTCCATCTGTATTGGCATTCTTCGAGGGCCTTTGTGTTAGTTCACTGGGGAATTTTGAAATATGTGCCGAGTGTCCACTTGATTTGAGGTTAGTTGTGAATTAGTTGTAGTTATTTGTCAACAGATGTGAGATATTTTATTTTGAAATAAGAGTAACTTATGTCAATACGAGGGCGAAGTGATAAGTATTGAAATGAAGATATATAGAAGAAGCGAATGAAATGATGTCCCATCCTTCGATAAGTATCAAAATTTTTCAAAAAATAAAACTTTTAGATTCCTTTCATCATTCATTATGGAAAAACCGAAAAATTGAATAAAAGGTGCTCCAAAGCGTTAATAATTAATAACGTGCCTAAATTTTTCATTTCGTACTTTAAGTGCCCAGCTCAATAAATACGATAGTTTTATCTGGAACAACCATATAGTGGGTGGTCAGTTTGTATGGGGGCTATTCCAGTTTCTGTATCTGAAAAAAAAATTACCGAATTCATTTCGTTGTATTCTTTACTATAGGAATGAACTCGCGATTCAAATTAACTTGGAATTGGGAATATAAATTTCACACTACCTATTCTATATGAATCTAATTCGCGACATTCTTCTGAAAGTGAAAAAAAATCAATTTTAACGAATTCACTTTGGAACAATTTTTAGGTATTTGAAAATCGGAACAGGGGAAACATTGTTAGTTATGTATATGTATATATTTATTTTTCTATTATTTATTTACTATTTATTTATTTAAGCATAACATGCTTTTTCGAATTTAACACTTATAATTTAAAATTTGTATGCCATACACACGTAGCATGAAATGGGTTATCAGTTAGTTAGGAATTGTCAAATAGTAACGCATTAAAGAATACATCATAGATCCCATAAAGTATATATGTATATTTGACAAGATGAGATCGATTAGTCGATCTGATTTGATATGGAGGGTTCTTAAGAACGGATGCCATACAGACGAATGCCACTCCGACCATTTGAAACTTTTAAAATGGAAAATTAAATTATTACAGCTAATATAACCTTAAAGCTTCGTGTGATGGCTTCCAACATGTTCTGCACATTTTTAGGAATAGCCCCCATACAAACTTACCACCCACTATATGGTTGTTCTAGATAAAACTCTCGTATTTATTGAGCTGGGCACTTAAAGTACGAAATGAAAAATTTAGCCACGTTATTAATTATTAACGCTTTGGTTTTATAGAAGTTAAGGTGTTTTCTTGTTAAATTTTTCATAAAGAGTGTGAATAGTAATAGTAATTAGAAGCAACGGAGACGCCATAAAGTGGGTATATAGTTCTAGGCATGTCCGTTTGTATGTGTCTTTATTTTAGAGCCTTGCACAATAGCACTCCTGTCATAAATCGAATGCCATCGTGCAAGACTGAAACATGTATGTATCTCTTTCTTTTACACTAATAATCTACTCCGGGACGATCCAATCTTAAGAATGTCTTATTCGTAATTTATTTTAAATGATTCATGCGAGGCTCTAGTACGGACGCTCCCAATTTCCCCAATTTCTAAGATGTTGGTTTGAAAATTGGCATGTACTCGTCTTATAGCCAGAATAGTTTCACAAGGTATATATTTTAGAAGGTATAGCTACATTACAAAGTCACTGCGAAATTTATTTAATTGTAGGTGTCAAAATTTCTTATCTGTCTAGCATGCTTGCTAACATCTAAGAGAACTAGGTTTCAAATCTCACTTATTCGTAATTTTGTGTAATTAATTACCTATTATTTTTAATTTTGCATACCTAAAAATTATCTCCAACACTATATTCTATCCAATATTGACACTCAATATTCACACTCAGAGCACTGAATAGCCCCTTAAAAACCAATGCTGTCTGCCTGTGCCATAGAAATGGGAAGGTCTGGTACAATCAATATCATTATTATCAATACTACAACACACTTAGTGATATTGTTAAGACTGTCGAAAAAGCAAAAGTGTGGAGTTAGGACCTCTTAATGATTGCTAATATCCTTTAAGCCCCGTTCATGTATATGTGACAAAGATTCGGAATTTGATCCATTTTTTGTTGAATTAACTGTCGCTTCTAGTTGAAATTCGTAAAACTTTGAAACGGGTTTCAATGCAATATGAGAAATGTGTTACATACACTCTTCGCCACTTGAATATGACAATGCTTAAATATGTTTTCTATCGCTCTCAGCAGGCTAGAGACTTCATTTTTTTTTAAATTAAAGTTCATTTAATTGTTATAATTAATTTTGAGCCACTTGAATATAACATCTAGTTTGACCATTAATTTCGATTATTTAATTTAAAAAAAAAACCTTAAACAGGTCCAGAAAAGCTATAACCGAGTCGTAAAAAGGATAAAACAAACCTTATAAAGACGCTGGCCTATATTTTGTTAAAATAGCTATGAAAATCAAGAGGAGCCCACATTTTAAATCCATACTTTTAAGTAATTTTTAAGTAAATATGCTTATTAAAGTGGAAAAAAATTAATTACATTTAGAAAAAGGTCAAATGCCCACGACTCTGCCAAAAATCTGGGAAAAACGTAGTATCAATGCAATTCTCACAACTATGCGACGTTTTATTTAAAATGCTAAACATATAAAGAGACTAAAAATCAAGAAGAAGTCACCCCATAATCTGATTCACTTTTTGTCACGCACATGTTACTTAGACTTCGGAGTAGGATCGAGTTGTCTTTTGAAATGAAAAAGAAATTAATTTAGAAGTCCCCGATAGCTATAGCTACTATTTCCACTACTCCCGTAAAGAAACTCATCATTTGTTGGCTGCATAGCAGAGTTGAAGGTGTGAGGGTGTGGGGTGCCATTTCGTATTATGACAACTGTAAATTACCTCATAACCTTTTTAGACCTCAGCCGTGGATTTATCAACATGATAGTGCGCCAAAACATACAGTACGGGATGTTAAATCGTATATAAAATTGTATATAAAATCGTATAAAAAAATGTGGACCACCGTACTCACCGGATTTGACTATCATCGAAATTGTTTTGGGGATGGTTGATACGTCAAGTATATGGATCAAGACAACAATAGTCGAGTATACCCAAATTAACCCAAGCTATCGAATGAGCTTAGAGCTCGATTTCGCTAAAAGCGGAAACATGGCTCAACACACTATTCAATTTTTTTTTAATCTAAAATACTCCGATTACTTTAAATTTTACTTAAATTTGAGGTTTTTGTTAAAAGAATCAGGATTCTCTAAAATGTTTTATTTTCCTGTCTTATTCAAGTAGCGTAAAATTATTAACCCTCATTTTGCAGGTTTTCGATTAATACAATTTTTTTTGTTAATACTTAAAGCTTTAGCATTAAATCTTCCTTCTGGTAAAATTACAACTATTAAATGGAGTTTAATTTAAAACAAAAATAAAGTCTCTAGCATGCTTGGTTTGGGAGCAGTGGGCGATAGAAAACAGACTATAAATTTATTTGTTTAATTTGTTTTTTTAACTGATAACTAGTCCTCGGATTTTGCATATTTTTGAAGATTAAGATAGGTAAATTCTGATGACACCAAAAGTCGTTTTATTGAAAATAGAGTTAAAAACGATACGCATATTTTAAAACTTTTTGCATATTTGCATAAAATGCATATGCATAACATATACAAAAATATGCAAACTATGCAAAAAATATGGAAAATATGCAAAAATTTCCTATGTTAAACAAATCAAAAATTAATATTAAATCGATTCAGAGGGTATACATATTGAAATTTTATTAATTATTGTCAGATATTAAAGTAGAGCACATAATACTTAATACATACGATATTTTGTAGGTTTAAAAATTATTCAAGATAGTTGGTATTACAATATACAACAATAATTTTCTCTAAACTAAACAGGTCAACATGGTTTAGTTGTTGGAAAACTAAGGATCATTTCCGTAGTAATTTGCTGCATAGAATCCGAATCCGGGATCAGAATTGGCCGATCACAACAGAATTTTGAGATATTTGAAGCTATGTACCCGAATGACGTCGAATGGATATGTTTCGTAATTTCGAATAGCCATAACTTGCAAAAAATCGTATTTGATCTCTTGAACTCTTAAAATAAAGGGTAAGAGTGGTACTAAATGATGTAATTGGAGAGACAGACCACACAATGTTTTTGCACCCTGTACATAACCTCAAAAGAAGGAAAAATTGCCGTTTTTCGGATACATAACTTCAAATATCTCAAAGTCCTGACGGATTTGGATTCTACGCAGCAAATTACTTCGGAAATGATCCTCAGCTTTCCAAAAACTGACATGACCCCGGTATTTGTAGGCCTGTGTTATTAATTGAGAGGCTTTGACGTTTCTCTCCAAAAACCATTTTGTAAGCGGAAAATCTGCTTTCAACGTCACAGGAAGTAATTGGAGCAAATTTATATTTAATGATATTTTCATTTGTGACGGGTTCAAATCCAGAAAAATCTTCATCATTGAGATCTAAAATATTGTTTATTTTTGAAATGATATTAAGTTCTGGATTTCTTTTCAAAATGGCTTCAAATTTCTCTTTTAAATCCATTCCAAAATCACCAGTGATGTTATGAACAATATTTTCAGTTTCCTTAAATGAATTTATTGAATTTGCTAATGGCAGACCCTTCGCTTCCAAGGAAATTATGATTTCGGCAACTCTCTCGAAACCCGATTTTATATATTGGGATCTTGAATTAATAATGACCGTTTCACAGAAGAGGCCGCCACTAGTTGTATAAGAACCAAGATTCAAGTTTCCAATTTCTTGCCGCTAAAACCTATTGTCAATGAACTTCTTTGGCAGTTTGTGTCATTTGTTTGAAACGTAAACAACAATACTAAATATTGCCTCGAACATGTCGAATATATATAAAATCCCGATATAGTTGGGGACTTTTAATCAGCTCTTTTGCCAGCTTTATAGATTCAGCATCTTCTGGGTTCAGTGTTTCAAAAACCTAAAATGCAAATTTAGGATTTTTTTCTTTACCAAACTAAAGTAAATGAATATTGTCGTTGTCCAAAAATAATGGGTTATCGGATGTTCCATTATTTTGCAGGAGAGTGAGTCCTACACCACATTATGTGACAGAAAAAGCTTTTTCAAATGTATGGTTTGGAAAATTAAGTCAAAGGTAGATAACCATTTGCTTTGCGTAACAAGGTTAGCTGTGGTTTTAAGTCGGGCTTGCGATAAGAACAATACAACAATATATGGTAAAGCAATATATGGTAAAGGAATGGGAAACTTTAACGAGTGGAATTCAATTTTTCGATGAAATTCGTTTGCATATATTTTGCACATTTTGCATATTTTTTGCTTATGTTGCATATATTTTGCATATTTTTGGCATATTTTGTTGCATATTTTTTGCATATATTTTGCATATTTTCGATATGCATTTAAATTTGTTAAATTTGATCGATAAAAAGTCTAAATACAAAGTTTTGTACCAATCTGATGAAAAATATGCAAAATCCGAGGTCTACTAGGTCTACTGATAACCAACAAATTAAGAACAGAAAAATTATTGTGGGTAAGCAATTCTGGAGCATTTTCTTGTATGACATTTCAGTTTCTTTAGCGCTTCTTACGAAGTGCACTGAATTAAGAGCATAGTGGTGACTTGAGTATCTCATAGGGTCGAATCCGAAACAATCTTTAAGCAAGTTATTCAACGATTATTATTATTATTATTTAGATTACGTAATCAAGTATGGCGTCAAATCTTTAAATATGATTTTCTAATATGGTAAATTTTTTTTGCATCTTCAGCTAATTTTAATTTTGTCGGTCACTTGTGATTGTTATATTGTATCTAATTGCGAAATTATACAAAATTGAAAGTATTCTACGATGCATTAACCAAATTTAACATCAGAGACTAATAGAGCATCAGGGCCAGGGGCGAATTTACCGAACGACTGCACACAACTGAAAACCAGAACACATTCGAATTTCGGACTGGTAATAGTGATTAATTGATTTTTCGCAAGGGGCGATATGAATGGAATGGAAACAAACGACACAACGAACCAACATACAAAACGACGAACAACTGCTTCTAAAGAAGACTGAATGGAGAAAGAGCAGGTTAACAGGTAAACCTGGCAACAATACAACGAATTTAGTGCAAAAATTGCACAAATTTCCCGAGGATATGTGGAAAGAAACTGCAGAGCAGATACATGCAAGTTTAACTTCAGCTGCAACTGTGGCACACCAGCAAATGCAATTGTGGCACAGATCCCGAACTGAGTAGAAGAACTGCTGCCGTTCATTTCTGGCTTTCCGTTTTACTTATACTTTTTTTTAGTTTTTTTTTTCTGTAGGGGGATACGAAAAAAATATTTTGACAAATGAAGCCAAATAACAGGTTGCAATCGTCCCGACAGAGCTCAGACTTTCCCACTGAAACGCACTGAAAATGGATTCCGAAAACAGGAAAACGACGACGAACGTGTGGAAAGACAACCTTGATACCTAATTTATTATTATTTCTTGCATTGGTGCTGCTTCTTTTAGAAAATAGGGATCGACTTCGACCACTTTCGATGTGGTCGGCGGATACCAGCCGTGCACACAAATGTAATCGACACATATGACGAAAGAAATAAATGTGGAGATCGACACGTTTTCATCAAATGATGAGCATTCAGACAGAACCGACAGAAACCAGGGGAGTGAGCAAACCAAACGTTCAGCCACAACTGACGATTTCAAGTTGGTCTGACAGTCTTGAAGACTTCAGTTTCATATTGTTGCTGCACACGAAAATTGTTACAAATGATCGCAAATAAAAGATCTTTGCCGCATTTTTTCATATTGCGTTTTGACCATGCTCGGATCTGAGAATCGATGTACAAGCGGAGTCCATCAAAGGAACCGAACCCAAAACAAGAAGAGTGGATCTCGATAGCACTTCGGCGCCGATGTTTTCCTCAATCGTTCAGTCGTCGTTGCGTAAATTGCACTGATTTCTTGATTAATGACATTTTCGCATTCAGGTGCTGCTGTTGCTGCCGTTGGGCTAGAGACTGAGAAGCGGATGCGACTACATTGTGTGCGTCGTTCACTTGCTCTCATATAACTTTGATACAATATATATATAACTATTTAATGTACTTGTATTTCACATGCATATGCGTACTTACCTTGGTTGTTGTTGTTACTGTTGCTCTTGCGCGATGTTTTCTTCTCCTTCATCCATGGATACTCTGGCACTGAATCCATGCCATCCGGTGTCTGTGGTACTGCACCAACCGGATATCCGCCAACAACAGGTGTTCCGATTTTCGGACTCTCTGGACTCAAGTGGTTCAAAAATTCTGCCATTGAGGGCTGTGAATTGATGAAGCCGCCTTCGGAGGCCGCCATCCAGTAGGCCGTATCAGCCGCTCGTTTATCACAGTTGTTTGGTGTCATTTTGTTGACAAGCATCACCCCTGGCGGCGGACCCTGCGAAGGTGGTGGTGGCCCAGCGGAGAGGGGAAGCGGCACGGGCACAGATACAGGTACTACTGTCTGTCCGGTCTGCACATGCAGGGGGTTCAATGGCGGTTCAGATTTGATTTGTGCGCCCATCTGGGGGTCCAATGTGCTGCACACTTCTTGCATTTTATGCTGGCTACTTTTATGATATTCGTTTCAATTATTTAGCTACGGTTTGCAGCAAAATCTTTGCCGAAGTAGAAATGTTTGCTCTCAATTAGTAATGGCGCCGAGTCATCCGAGTGGCTGTTTCTATTCGTAATCGATTTGTTAACACTTGATTTTACACCTGTAAATGTGGATATAATTAATGAGCGTAAGCGTTAATTCAGTTGTGCTGTATATCCGCAAAAATTAATTAATAATTAATTTTTATCAAAAACACCAAGATGTAAATAATATCTTTTCTTCTGGCTTTAAAATGGTTTTAATGCTTAAACTATCTCAAAGTAACCCAAATTCTTTGCTTAATTATTACTAACTTAATTCAGATAATTTAATATATTTTCTATTAACACAAAATTTGATTTTGGTTTTCAATTTAGAAATGAATTTTATGTTTATAAAACATTGGTTAGCTAAGGACTCAATAACTCAATGTATGCAACAAGCGGAAGGAGACGCGTGTTGATCCCATAAAGTATACACATTCTTGATCAGCTTTAGTAACTTGTAACATTTAGCCATGTCCGTCTATCTTTCTGACCGTCCCGTCAGTTGTATGAAACAACATATCTCAGGAACTATAGGAGCTAGAGACTTTAAACTTGGATATTTAGATTATCTTAGAGTTTATTACATTTTGGTGATAACACGCTTACCGCGCCTACCGCGCCCACCGCCAATTGACCGATATATGTAAACTTTTCAAGACCGCATAGCGTGAAAACAGTTTGTCTTCTTCTTTTTTACATTTTTTTTTAAGTATTTTGAGTATTTTATTCATTTTTATTAATTCATTATTTTTTGTGATTTTGAATTTCAAAATCAGCATAGGGGTACATTAGTCAGGCTGTATTATACAACAACTTCATTCTTATTTGTTATTATAGGAGTTAGTTTTATGTTCTTCAAGAGTAGAAAATCTGAGTTTAAAATTGTTCTGTGCATGACTACGGCAGACAATTATACAAACGCGCGCTACAATTGACAAAACATCCTATTAAAGTTTCACGAATACATGCATATACCGAGAACGATTTATACTGATTACTTTATGTATGTTCCGTGTTTTTTTACTGTACAAATCATTGATTATCAGGAGAGTTACAGAAAACGCTTGCGCCTTAAAATCTTCAAATTTCATTCACTAAATTGAATTTTATAAACGAATTTTTTAGATTTTATAAAGCGTTTTCTGTGACACTTCCGTATGTGTCTGTTTTGAAACATTGAAAAACTCATTTGTCAATTTGTCAGTCAAACCGAATGATTTTTTGTCTAAACAGAGTTTTAATTTTTTACTTAAAACAAACGAAAACGTTAGCTTCGGTGGAACCAAAAATTAAATACACTTGCTTTTTTTTTTGTTTGAATTAAACAAAATATTTATACTCTTCACACAAAGTGTGAATAGTATTATAATTTAGTCTGAATGTTTGCAGCGCCTTAAAGGAAGCATCGGAAAACCCATATGGAAATTATATTCCTGATCAGCGCAACAATATAGGTCGATATACCCATGTCCGTCTGTTTGTCTGTGCGTTCTTCTCGGCCCTATTCCCTCAATGTTTTAAATATTTGTTTGAAAGTTGGTAAAGAGACTTTTTACAATCATAAGCAACTCAAGTTCAAACATGACCCCGATTTTTAAACTAGAAGTCGAAATTCATGCCAAGTATATACTTGCGCATTTTTTGCGCTATTGGGCGTATGATTTTATTTTGAAGCCTACAAAACACAACAAAAAATTAGAAACCAATTTTGCGTTGCAATTTTACAACTATTTTGATTGTACTTTCGGCTTCAAAAATTTCTAAAGATCAATTTTAGAAAGGTGGATACTTCCGATGGATTTGGTGGATTTAGTTCTTGAGTCAACTTGATCTTACATAATATAGTTTGAGCGATCATCAATACGGCCGCAATATACTCCTTGCAATTCTTTGTCTCACTGGCAACAGAACATTCATCAGCAAAAACATAGACTAAAATTTATGCACTAATTTAATTTTTAAAAAATGTTAACGTAAATAATTTTTAATGGTTTCTAAACGAGCTTTCGTTTACTGATCCATTATGAAACTGTACAGCAAAATAGCATTGCCAATTTAAAAAAAAAAAAATATTTATGGAGTGTTTTTACTATTTTAAAATCAAACAGTATTGTCCCTAATATGGATAAACATATAATCTCAACTGCAAAAAAATAATATTAAAAAAAATAAACAAATTACACTGCGAATTGCGTATTTAAAATTTTTCTGCCAAAACACATTAAAATAAAAATATGCAAATCGTTATTTGTCTTTCTTTATTTTTGTGCACGTCTCATTTATTACACCATTCGCACATAGTGTAAATGGTATTATCAGTTTGACTAAAAGTTTGTAACGTATTAAAGAAATCATCGCAGGCCCCATAAAGTATACAAATTATCGATAAGCTCGCCAAGATGATTCGATCTAGCTATGTCCGTTTGTCTGTCGGTCTGGTTGTCTGTCTGGATGTTGTTGCTTATTTGGTTGTTTTGTTTAAATTTTTTAGATATATGGCTGAGATCCGGTATTTATGTTTCTATTGGCGCTAAGTATCCATTAGTACACATTGGGAGATGGGTCGTTTGCAGAAGTACACATTTCTGGGGTAAGTTATTGTTTGCCATTCACTTGGGAATTGCTAAAAACGATTATTTTGCAAACGGTTCAGCAGTTTACAAACGTCAATTAGGACAAGTATACCCAGGGTATATAGTCTCAACTGAACATTCGTTCCGAAGTGAGAAAATTATTAGAGGGCAATCCCTCTTAATTAAGAGTTGGTGTGCTGGGTTTGGTTCCCGGCACCTCAAAAAATTTACAATATGCAGAGAAAACCTTGGAAATGAACCGCCTTTGATGAAAACATCCAAGTGGACGATCGAGCATGCGTTGGAAAGACCAAGTCTAGAACAACCTCAGAAAATGTATTACCAACAACTAGCACCAACACGCACTAGATTATAGTGGCTGATGAACGATGAACGGAAAGTAAGTAAGTTCACATTTTAAAACTTCGTATTAAGGCTTCGGTTCCACCGAAGTTAACAATTTTTATTGTTTTTGTTTTGAATTTAAATCGTTGTGTTGAAACATTTTCAAAAGACACTTTATCCGATACCGGGTATCGATATACTCGCAAAAATAGAAAGTTGCTCAATTTTTGACCATACGTATTTTTCTATGAATTCAATGTTTGTGGCTCCATAGAGATTCACGAGTTGAAAATTGATGCGATTGACTAATCGCAGTGTAATATGTTTAGGCCTTTAATAAGCGAAAAACAAATTATTAAGAAAAATTTTCGATTTAAATATACTAAAATCTTTAATTGTATGTGTTTTTTGTTCGGCACGATAGCTTTTAATTTTTTTTTTTTTTGATAAGAGCTATTCTTAAAAAAATGTTTTTACTTATTTATTATTTCCATTTTAGTCATCATCTTAATTTACACTTGTGATCCGATTCTATTACAAAAAAGTGATAGTAAAACAACTACGGCATAAAAGTCCATTTCATTTTCTACATTGACTCTTACATTGATTCGAGATAATGAATTAGCTAGTCAGATCTAGTTCTTTAAATCCTGCATCCATAATGTAAAAAGATATATTAAGAATGCAAATGTATGTAACAGCCAAAAGAAGACATATCAGTTCACACCACTTTATATTCATGTTCAACATCAAAACTCAAGTCAATACATATCCATCTGTATGTCCGACCGTATTTTTAAACGAGGAGATTTCGGAAACTATAAGAGATAGAGCCATCAAATTTAGGGCCATCAAATATAGATATTTAGACTATTATTTTATCTGTAAAGGGAATACCTTTACAGATAAAATTTACAGATAAATTTAATGTGTCAACACGACTATAAGGGGAAACCCCCATACTAACCTTCTCCCAACACCAATTTAAATTAGTTAAGTTGTCCGCCTATATGATATCCTGCATTGTACTTGATTGTATTTTAATTTTATTAAATTAATAGTCAGTACTCTAAGGCAAAAGCTTAAAGATGTATCACGTCGATTTTTTGAGATTATTTGCATCTAGATACATACCATGATCTATGAGTTACATTTTTGTTTGAAAAGTATAAAAGAAAATCCAATTATACCATTAATACCGTTAGAGTCGCAAACCAATATCATGAATTCTTTCTAGTTTTGTTCCATTAAACAACTTCATCTTTGATTCCTAGATACAAATACACAAGTATAACTTTTTTGTCAGATATACACATGCTATAATACATTTTAAATGTAAGATGGTTATGTTTTAAAATTTCGGGAGTTGTAGTGCAAACTTTGTTATCTTAAAAGGGAGAAGAAATCGAAGGCCAATCAAAAATTTTGATATCTAAAATTTTAAAGTCAATTTTAAAATCTGAAGTTCCGTTCAATTTCAGACCAACAATTAAGAATGGGTGAATATACATTTCAGTGACATGTTCCAAAATCAGATAGTTCATTAAGCTAACACATACCCTTTAGCACTAGAATTTTCAAACTACGCATGAAAGGTATTATCCAAATGATATTTTATGAAAGAAATGCTCAAAATTTGTACCCGCTATTTGATATTTGAAAAAAGTATCGAAAAATGACGCTATTATATGAGTCGATATTATCATAATAAATATAAAGAAAATTGATTTTTCAATATCCATACACAAAAATATAAAAATCAACACAAATTTGTACTTGGAACTACACTACAGAAATTTAGTACCTTACAACAAGTGTGACCAAAAGTGTGGACCGATATTTAACACCATGTAATCTTTTTCCGGCGACTGAAAAATCACTAGTACTAGTTGCTACTCGATATTGGAAATATTACTTATTGAGTAGAAGCTGCTTCTTACTACTGCAACTGTGTTTCACTGCGTATTAGTGATATTTCAAAACGGATTTAGGTAGAAGGGATACGAGGGCAATTTGATAAGTCAGTGACTTTTTGAAATTCGAATTACATTTATTTGAGGGTAGTCCTTTAAGTACTCAATCTGCATCATTAAGTTTGTGTTTGACAGTCATTGAAAACAGACATGAAAGGCAGACAGACGGACAGAAAACAGAAGGTTCCGTATTATAGTCTTTAGTGGTTCAATCTGGACATATACGGGATATTTTATTTTAATTGATGAAATATTATAATTAATTAAAAATAAAACCAAAAAATTTTCGTACAAAAACTCAAAAGGGTGGAGTTGGTTTGCAATGGACTACTGCTCAAAAAGTGGTCCGGTCTGGGCCTATATAGAATATTCTGTTAGGATTGACGTAAGATACGCCAAACAGAACCAAAAAATATTCTAATAAAACTTAAAAAAGGGTACAGATGGAGGCTGCCGCTTAAAGTAGGGTTAGCATGTTTATTTAATATTAGTTATTTGAAGTGTTAAAAGGAGAGTCTAAATATCAAAACTTGGATTCTTTATCTCCTAAAGTCTCTAAAATTTGTTCATTCAAACAGACGGACAGGCGGACATGTATATACCGACTTGTCTTTCGATGCGGATCAAGAATATATATATACTTTAAATGGTCTGCCCCGCCCGCTTCTGCCTGTTGCATGCATTTGCACAAACTCAATATACCATTTTACTTTATGTGTACAGGGTATAAAAAATGGGTTTTCCGTACTTGAACTGATCAGTAACGGTAGCAAAAGTATGGTCAGTACGGATTTTTTGCAATGTCGTA
The DNA here is from genome assembly GCA_035044765.1 of Leucophenga montana. NCBI lineage: Eukaryota > Metazoa > Arthropoda > Insecta > Diptera > Drosophilidae > Leucophenga > Leucophenga montana. The sequence continues at coordinate 2,290,848 of JAWNNQ010001873.1, forward strand.
CAAATTTCTTGGTTCTAGAACGGGTTTTCCAATACCGGAATTTTTAATTTTAGTTTCTGTTTCAGTTTGAGTAAGCTTGATTTTAAGTCTAAAAGGGGATTGATTCAAATACAAAATGTTCTTAAAAAAAATTTTTTTTTTATTAGTATTCTTATTTTCATTTTTATTCTTATTCGAACAATTTCTGTGCTAGATTTTGAAATCGATCCAGATTCTTACTATATTTATGCGTAATTGAGTGGCAATCGTACTTAAAAGTTTAGATACGCTTTCGGACAAAAATAAAAGTCTTAAACTTATATTTAGAAAGCCATTTGCTTTCGTGTATTCGGAGCTGCTAATCAGAATAACTCGATAACATCACACTTCTAGACTTGCAGATTTTTGTTTAAAATCGTCTATAATCAGCTAGTATTAACTTGTCAAGACAAAATAGTATTGAATAAATATGAATCTTTTGTGAATAGCTAGTTCTATCGAAGCATGAGAAAGTTTTAAATAGAAAAAAATGTACAATAAAAGTGCTACGTGCGATTTTTATTTCTAAACACGTGTTTAAGGAACCTACAGAAATTTCAGTTCCAACTAAATTAAATATTTCTTTTAGGTTTTTTTTATTCCCATCATAATTTTGTCGGTAGAGTCCTGTCTAAACTCAACAAAATAATACAAATGCGGCATAAGCAGATTTAATTTATATATTTCAACCATATATCATATCGATACTAACCATATGAGTTCCATCTAGTGTACATCCATTTTGAGCGCGGCTCTGTAGGTAAAGTGATTTTAGCAGTTTTGTTTTTTTTTTCTTTAGTGTTAAATCACTTTCTTCTATATTATTATTTAATTTATTCACATATTTACATATGTTATTTAATTTATTGCAACAATCAATATTCTCAGCTTTTCTTTAATTACATATATGTACATATATGTGTTTTTATTTTTAACATTTGTTTCGTTACTTCACATTTCACTGATCGTGTATTTTTTAATATTAAATTCAATATGGTGTTTGTACATATTTTTCTTATCGCACAAGGACAAAAATTGCCCAAGCAAATCGAGTTGTCAAAGACGTGACGCGACGCGTTTGAATGGCGGCGGTGACCGCGGCGGTTGGTTGACTTTGCTTGTTTGCTCAAGCGTGACAATTTCAATTCGTTCTTCGATGTCAAAGTGGCGGCTGCGAAAAGTACACAACAACTTTAGCACCCATGGCGACGCGACACAACTCAAATGCCAAAACACAAAAGGCGCGTTGACAACTTCAAACGCATACACACACAACCGCACTCACGCACTCATCGACCAACTTACACAGATACAAAAACAATAGTTGAGCTTTGCGTGCAAACTTGTTCAAGTGTAGAGATTCAATGCTGCAAAGCAACAAACGAACGTCGACCGAAGTGTAGCGCGACAAAGATACAAAACGTAGCACTGATCAGCAACAACAATGGCAGCCAACAACAATAAAAAACACACACAAAACACACACAGATACAGATACACTTGCCACTGGTGTGTTTGCGGTCGTTGTTGCTGTTGTTTTTGTTGCAATTTGTAGATACAAGTTACACTTTTCTACACACTTTCAGTCAATGATTGTCTATCTTGCTCACATTTTATGTTGTTCGTGTGTGTTCTCTTTCTGATTAACGCGTTGCAACGTATATTGGCAGTTAGAACCGGTTTTGAATGCTGCAATAATGGTGGTGCATATGCAGTTATTTCATTATTTTTATACCCTTCACATATAGTGCAGAGCAATGTATTCACACTATGTCAGAAAGTTTGTAACGTACTGATTGAGATGCCGGAAACTCTATAAAGAATATTTATTATTGATCTTGATCTTGATCTTGCTTGACAAGTCAAGATGGTTATATCCGTCAGTAGGTTTTTGTGTTATGCATACAATTCGTTTAGTATTGGATATATCAAATATGAAAGCTTCTTTTTTGTTCAGAACTTTTTGTGTCACTCCTATAATGACACATACACTGACCACCTGTTTTCGAGTTAATTTTGTTTTTGAAGATAGTGCGCTCAAATTTGTTATGGTGCATGATGGTTTACGTTATATAGTCATAAAGTAGTATATATAGCAGACAAAAGGAGTCATCGTAGACCCCATGAAGTGTACATATTATTGATCAACTCGACGAAAAACGTTAACCATATCTGTCTCTGCGTCCATATGTATGAAGACCAAGACTATAAAAGTTAGCGCCAACAAACTTGAATATTTGGATGCACTGATTCTCTGTGTACAAAAGTTATTATATACAGGGCTGATCCGGTTATATTTTCTATTGCTAAAATTTTGTGAAAGTAAATTCGAGAAAGGTTAAATTTTTCCAGTACAAGATGATTACGCGATTTGCCTTGAGTAATATAAATTGCGCTTGATTAATTCCAATGGAGCTCAAATCGCCAAATCGTTGCAATCGTGAAAAATTTACAATTTTATCGAAATTACTTTCGCAAAACTTCCCGAAGGTGACAACGAAACAGATCTATATATCGCATCATCTTGAAACTGAAAGCTTTTAGAATTTACATTTGCCACCGTTTTTACTTTTGAAACAGTTCTTGTATAGAATCCAATAAACATAACAGCGATTTATATGAAAGTCAGTATATATGTGGAGAACATGCTCAATTTGTATTATTTCTATACCCAAACATTTATTGACATTAATTTGAATAGGAAATGTTGGTTGCGAATTATGCATATGCGTAGGTTATAACAATTCGGTTAAACCGAACAGAATTTTTTTAAGTTTTTTTTCTTAATTTTTCTTACGAATTTAAATATTTTTATTGCACTTGGTGAAGAATTACATTTTGTTAATATCAAAGAACACAATTGTATCTTCCTGCGTTTTATGTTTAAATGTTATAAATTTTAATTTGTTCAATGTCAAGAAAAATATCACGCTCCGCTTAACAATTCAGTTAATTATTTATTTTATTCATATTTCGCACAAAGAATGTTTTATTCCAACGCAGAAATATCATTCGAAATTTACGTAAAAATCGAATTGGAAATTTATCTCGAGAATAAGCTGAAACACGAGATCGCCGACGATAACAATGACGAACCAAACTATCCAATAGCACCGAACGTACTGAAAAGTATCTGAAGTGTTTCGAGTGCTTTTTGCTCATTCGCCGTACAGACAAACAGGCGGACAGACGGAAAGACGGACAGACGGCAACACCGGCGCAGCTAATACCGAGGAGTGGCCTCCAGCAAAGTTGGCTACAATGTTGTTGTTGTTGTTGTTGTTGCTGCTGTTTCCGCTGCCACCATTTCATTTCATTCCATTTCATCCATTAAACCACTTCATGGCGGACATGCGCACTAAATGATGAGAAGAGGAAGAACGACAGCTTTGAATATGATTCGCAGATGTAGGTGGAGTCGTAGAGCGCACACATACACAACCAGCACACACTCAGACGCGCCACTACACGCACAACACGCAAGTCTCCGCAACGCTGATTGGTTGTGTAGAGATATGTCGTTGCTCTTTTGTTGTTTTGTCGCATGCGGCGCCATATCGTCACTCTTCCGCCGTACATGAGCATTTACTGCTGCCATTTCCGCTTTCAGAATTTTCTCTTTGCGCGTTTTTATTATAATTTTAATTATACGCTTCACACAGATTGTGAATAGTATTATAATTTAGTAACAATGTTTGCAACGCCCTAAAGAAAGCTTCGTAAACAACATAACGTATACATATACATATATGCCTGATCAGTTCGACAAGGCTTTGAGTTTTCATGCTTCCCAGAATCTTTGAATTATTGGTTTGAAAGCTTGTTTGTGGCAACATTTTATAGCCAGAAGTAAGCATCTTATGAAAATCGACGTGGCGTAGCCACCACAAGGCATAGCTCTAATACAAAAAAAATACTTTCCATTTATTTAATTTCAGCAATTTTTTTTTAAATCTATATAAAAATACGTAAACAAAAATTTTGTCGTACAATTTTAGGTTTTAACAAAAAAAAATTGTTAATATTTGTATACAGTGTTGTTGGAATTAATGAAAAGAATTGTATAAAATAAATTTGTTGGCCAATTTACGTTTATTTAAAAAACGTAGTTTATAACTTAATATTAAACTTCACTTAAAACTTAAAAGCACTTATAATACACAAATGGTTTGTTATTTTTGTTTGAAAATAAAGTAGCAAATAAATTTGGGGTTTTAGCAACGATATTGAAAAAATTGGTCGGCGCAGATGACAGAATTTTGACCGATAACGATCGATAAGTTTAACTAATAACTATTTTGAATTCAACCAACTGTGGGTACTCTATATTGTGATTCTATAGGTTTGCACTCGGTTAGAATTTTTCAACCTTTTATACTCATGGTTCAATAATTATTTACAAGTTTGTGAACAGCAACTGTGAACAGGATTTAAGCGTCGGTTCCACTGAATTTAATGTTTTCTCTTCATTTTTTTTTTCAGCTTTTTTGTTGTTTTGTACATGTTGCTCTTTTGCTCTGTGACGGAATTTATTTGCTTTTTTACATTTAATCATTTTTTTTTTTTTTTTATATTTTTATTGGTGTTATTTTGCTGCTTCTTTGGTGGTTTTTTCTATTTTTTGTTATTGTTCGTTTTTTCGCAGAGTCTTTTTGGCATTTTGCATTTTTGACATTTTGTTTTATGCTGCGCTTTCTTTTATTTTATTTTCTTGTTTCAACCCACGTCTTCGCTCGCCCGGCTATAGTATAGGGATCATTTGTTTGATTTTTCTATATTTTTCGTTGCTGTCGCTCTCTTGTCCATCATTCTGTCAATCTTGGTGGTATTTGTTTTTGTGTCTCTCTCACGTTTCCACTGTTTTTCATCACCGCCTTTATTGTATTTGTTCGTTTAGCATTGCTTTTTATTATTATTTATAACCACTTTCAATGTTTTTTTCTTGATTTTATTTTTCTTGGGCGCTTCTTCTATCTCGTTCATTTCCAGAGTTTGACTTGAGCGTTCAAGTTTTTTGCGCAAAAGCTAAAAAAGTTTGCAAAAAAATTATAAAATAGCACATTTAAAGTTTAAATTAAAATTCTTTGTAATAAAGTTAGTGCAACGTGCAAATAAAGTGAGTTAAACGAGTTCGAAAACTTTATCGAACTCAAAGCAACTTATTAAAAACTAATTTTATTTGTCTATAGCAAAATAACGAAGAGTGTAGCGCATCTTCAACAGGTCTTTGAAAGGCCTGCTGTTTGAAGCTTCTTTTGGAAGTGTTGATATTTTGCCACCGTTTTCAACTTGATTTTTGAAATGTTATTAATTTGAATGTTGTTTATGAACAACTTGTCCCTACTATATCAGGCACATATACATAAGTTTTTACATATGTGCTAGCTGGTCCAATACAATATTTACGCCAACTTCCAGCAAAAAAAAAAAATGCGAATGCTTATGAGGTCAGGACTTCAGGATCAAAATGTTTATATTATTTGTTATATTTTTTATTAATTGACATGATTGCATTAAAAAGTTCTTGCGAAAGTCTTACGGCCAAAACTATCGGTAACGGCAGTTGCCCATGAATCTTTTTCGAATATCATTTCCCACGAGAAGACATGCTGTTTGTGTCAGTCTAATATTCGTTCTCGATAGTTCTATAAAGATATCGTAACGTAACGTTCGTTTATGTGTCCGCTGGACTGACATTCTCATTTGTACATACATATATATTACGTTTTACAATTAAATATCTTCCATTTTTCGATTAAAATGTGAATGTTTGAACTAAATCGGTTGAAAAAAAACTGTGTGCATCAACTTTACGGAAAGTTTTAAGTAAAGATCTCGGCTTGGAAAGAGTTCCTAACTAATGTGGCGCTTCAACCGCCGCAGGTACTAAGACAGCTATAGTCTAGTCAACCTCACCATATAGCTCATACAGCTAGTGGTTCATACGGATCCGGAACTCTTCGCCAACTCTAATAGGACCAAGAATCATACGAATCATCTTTCTCTCGAACACTCCCAAAGACACTGTATCCAATATTGTCTAGGTCAACGATTCTGCATAATATTGCACAAAAGTACTGGGATTATCAAAGTCTTATAAATTATTATCTTCGTATTTGGAGAGAGGGCTCCATTTCTAATTTACTTGCTGAGGCCAAAATAGCATCGATACTTCGCCCGATCTCCATGTTGAAGTTGTGGTTGCTGAGTTTTTATAGCATTGAAGTTTAAATTCTTCGACCTCACAAACCGTCCAAAATGCGACGATGGTTTGCGAGTGGACACCAAGTGCTTCGTCTTGTCCTCGTTCACCGCTGGACCCATGAGCCGGAACTGTTTCTCATTCTCTTCGTTCGATCGTGCCGATGGTGTCAATGTAATCATAATCCTTATGAAAAATCGTACCCGACCATTCGCAGACTTATTCTACAATAGCTCACGCAGACAGGGAGTCTCCTTTCTTGAAGATAGAACAAAGAACATTGAGATTCCAATCGGTAGACACGCATACATCGTACCATATCTTGCATAAGAGTTGGTGCATACGCCTTACCAACTCTTCGTCATCGATCTTGAATAACTTAGTTGGCATCGGATCATTCCGTCGTGAAATTTATATATTCGTTATAGTCTACAAGAAAGAAAGCATCAATTAGTTGGTCTACAAATATTTCTTGTTTCTCCTCTCTCAGTTTCTCTCGATATCGCTCTCTAACAGCTCGGGTTACTGAGACTGCAGAGTTACTGAAAATGCTTTGGCGGTATGTTGTGAGAGCAGCTTTCCGACGTGTAGCTTTCGTTGGGTGTTGGGACGTACACCGTTGACCATGATGAGCCTAGTGCGTAAGTTGTTATACATACCGGAAATGGTCGCCAAGAGAATAACTAAAGTGTAAGTGTATGTGTGTGCTTTGCATTCCTGTGTGTATTACTAAAACAAAGCGATATAAACATATTCTACTGAAAACCTTTGGCAATTTTCCTTTATCTTCAGCGAATTTCGGCAAGCAGTAGTTCGTGTTCTTGTAAATACCCGAAAAGTATTCGGCCAAGGCGGGTTCCCATCTCTGAATTAGTTCATCTAGTTTTCAGAAAAGTTGACATTTACCAAAAATATGTTCATAAACATGTCTAGTTGAGTTCATATCAATTCGACTTTGGTAGTGATTAGTGCAGACTGAAATATAATGAATTTCATATTCATTATAATTTAATTTAATTTGCATTTAGAAATTCAGTCTTTGCAAACATCAAGACTTTTTTCCAAACCATTTGAAATTAAAAAAAAAAGTGTTAAAAAGCTTAAGAAAGTATATATTGTGATTAATTGTAAAACGGATTTTATACCATATAAATTTCTTAAATTGGGGGATATTTTGAAAACAGATGGACTAAATGCTGCATATTTCGCCATACGAATTATGAACATAGCTAGATCGACTTTTCTTGTTTAGCTTATTAAGAATATTTTTAATCTTCGATGTCTTCTTCTGTACGCGAGTTCCCTTGTATATTGTCGGCCTTGCCAACCCTAAGTGTTGTTAGCTACCAGCTGATATTTCCATTGGAAAGTTTGTCATTTTTTAGCATAAACGTAAGCAGAACTGTTTGATGTACAGACACTATTTGTGTTCTTTACAGTGACTCGTGAAAACTTTCGTACGATGATTTATTACGACTTTCGATGTGGAATATCAAGACAAGAGTGCATCGGTAAACTTATTTCCACTTTTGGTGATGAATCCCCATCTTCTGTCACTATGCAACGCTTATATAATGAGTCTTATCGAGGACGACCTAAAGATAACCATGTAACATACTGTGATATTCAGACATCCTTGGGCATTAGTGAGACCAGCATATATTGGATGTTACATGAACATTTGACCGTCAAGAAGATTTATTCGAGTTGGATACTGCATAGTTTAACAGTCGCCCAAAAAAGGCACCTCCATGGCCTTGCAATAGGTGATGAATCATGGATCTGAGAAAATGAGCCCGAAACAAAACAGCAATCGACTGTATGGCTGTTCAAAGACGAGCCAAATCCAACCAAAGTTGTTCGCGAACGATGCAATTCGCAGCAAATGGTCACCGGTATTTCGGAAAAACCGCTCATGTCTCAACTGTTTAACTGGAGCACCGTACTATGGTCAGTTCTGAATGGTACACTATTTGTTTGCCAGAAGTTTTCAGACACTTTTTTCTGAGAATCACAACATTGCGATTCACACAAGTTATTTTTTGTGCACTCAAAACATCGAAATGACGGGTCACCCGCCTTACAGTCGAGACTTAGCATCCAATGACTTCTTTTTATTCAAGATGTTGAAGCCTTTAAGCAGCTCGTTCTGGAGGTGGGTTATGCGTGGTAAAAGTGCTCCGAAAATTGGTATGGTCAAAGGCATGTTAAAGTGTATTGATCTTCACTGATAATATTTAAAAGAACAATAAATCCATTTTCAATGATAAGTTACTGTTTTTTTTTTTCATTATTATAATAATAGGCGCACAATATAATAGGCAACCCTTGTATAATATAAAGCTGAAGTCGCCTTTTCATTTCAAATATTTCATAACATTGAGATTTAAGCAACTTATTGAGATGTCATCTTAGAACTGTAAGAGTATTTGTTTCAAAACTTTAAAAAAAAACCAATGCAAGTGATCTAGTTAACGAACTCCTGGAAGGGATAATGTGGTTATGTCAATGAGTTTACTAAAAAAACTCGCTGTGCAAAGATGCAGAGCACCAAAAATAAATGGACACTATGATTCAGACGTGGGAATAGCGGAGCAGCGGTGGACAATTTAGAGTAAATTAATGCTGTTCTACCTAAAAGGCATAGTTTAACAAAGATGTGGGCGATATACCACGTCTTTTAAATAATATTATGCTTAAAATTATGCCTGGAATTCATAATAGATTAACTAAAGTTAGTCCTGATTGCTATTAAAACGCTTTACCGAATAGAAGATTCTTTTAAGTCTGTAACTAAATGTAAAATAATTATGGAACTCAACAATCATAATTACATTTTTGAATAATTAAAAATAAAATATTTAATTAAGATGATAGATGATTGGTGCAAGTTTCATTTAAATACGATTAGTTCCAAGCGCCAAAATATATTTGAATAAATATGTATTATTTAGTTATTTTCTTCAGTAGTTTACAATTTGTGAAATACTTAATTGAAAAGTGCTGCACAACCACAAAATTCAAAATTCGCAACAAAACGCGCACTGCGATTAGCCGTTAAAATTATAGATGCAATCTAATTAGAAATCTTGCGTTGGCGGTGACACTTATTTACGCCCGTGGCAAGTTCAGCTCAAGCGAAAAGGACACACAGGACACAGGAACAGTACAGAACTAATCGCAGTCACAGACGCGTTCCGCGAACGGATGAGACCAAACGAGCATCGAGTGAATATTTAATTTAATTAACAAGAAACCATTACAATTGCGGCCAGAACTGCTGCTTTTATTGTAGTTCTCGAACGAGTTCTCCGGATAGAGGATTGTTAGCGAAACATTTGGAATTTATTGTTATGACCGGATTGCTTAGCAAAAACTTATTCCATCTGCGTTGTCATCAACATTATTTTCCAGCTGATTCTCTGAATTAAACAAATATCGCTGAATAAATTTAAATCTAATAGTCTTTTGAGTAGTTTTTTCCCTAAACAAGGAACTAATTTAAATAAATATTACGAAAATATGTTGAATAGTTTCAGCTTGATTTTGAGTAAACATATTGAGGTTATTATTTCATACTGAAATAATTTCTTTTGCACAAATTTGATTGAGTATATTTATTGCGCGGCAATTATCCACACCCTTCAAACAAAAATCACATCTATATTCATTATTGTGTACATATGTGTATGTTTGGTGAAGCCTTTGAGATTCTTATACGACATTTCCAAGTGGGTGTAAAGACACTCCCATTCTCCCTCGAGTTCAGTCGTCCTTGCTCGCACTTGGTTTTTTTTTTCGGTTTATGTCCTCGACCAAAGACCACATGTTCGGAAATGTCAACAATCCGCATAAAAATTCCACAAACGCATAAACGATACACTTCTGGCCTTGTTGCACCCCTTTACCCTTAAACAAAGTCAAGTCAAGCATCGGTCTTTAGTACTACTTCCGCCCTCATTCCCTTCAGAGATGCCGCGCATCTAAACTCAACTGAATGTGTGCTTCCTCCCGGGGGAAACAATTTGCCACAAGAGCCACCACAGAAGTAGAGTGCAGCACACATTCCGTTTGACTCTCCTTCCTGTCCGCCGAATTCCTTCCTTTAGGGCAGAGCTGGGCGAAAGCATTTTCACGCTCCTTGTCCAAAGACGCTGCCGACCATAATAAGTGTCCGAACAAGTAGCAAGTAAATATTTGCGTGTGTGTGTGAGTGAGTGTATGTGCGGTTAAATATCCATAAATCAAATCGTCTGTTCTGGCTGGACCTGTTTCGCATTTCGTCGCTAAATATGGTCAAACATTTTTAAGATGACCCCGCTGCGCCGCTGTACGAAGCCAATGCAGTTGACAGTTTGCCTACTTCGCTCTCCAAATTAATAGATGTGCGTATTGCGGTCGAATGACCAAAGCTAAAAAGGATACTGTGCATCTTGTTAGCATCTCAATGGAATTTCTAAAGTTGACCTCAAACCGCAAAAGGACATTAAATGTTTACAACGAAAAATAACTAAATGTGTTTTTTGTTCCTTAAAAGTATTTAAAAGTATTTACTATGAAGCGAGAAGACTATAAAGAGTTGAAAAAACTAATGGAAAAAAATGAACAAAGAAGTTTGTATTGTGCTTATATTGTACGATTCCATTGGTATTGCAGAAATTTATAACTAATATTTAGCGCACCCCTTGATGTTTCGTAGACATGTTCACATTTTTAATAATTGGCATTTTATTTGTTGTGAATATTATTATAATTTTTTTACTGTGTCTTTGGAAACTTCTTAAATAAAGCGTCGGAGACCTCATAAGACACATACTGATATGTAAGTATGTAATTTCTTAATCTTCTCGGCATGTCCTTCTGTCTGTAATATTACAAGCTAGTCCCTTCAATATAGGTTTGTAACCAGAAGCATCATATATGTGAAAATTACTATGATATGGTAGATTAGAAGGTAAATATTTATAAGTAGTTCCCATGCAAAATCAAGTTCCAACATGTTCCAAATTATTTTATTGCATTAAATGCTTTCATAGCGTAGTTGTTTATGTGAACCTTGAACAGTAATTATAGAAAAGCGTTATAAAATGACAGATCAGTAACAAATTAATTAATCAGTAACAAAATAATGTTAAAGCTATTTGTGAATTAAAAGTGCTATTAAGTTTTAAGTAAAAGTTTATAGTTCACAGCATATGAAGCAAATAAAAATATACGAAGCGAAGCGAAATGCAAGCTTTTAAACACGATGATGAGGAAAGAAAGGAAAAATGAGGGTACAAGAACAAACACATACGAGTGACATTTGCATAATTCTCGATGGTGTATTTTTTCTTGCATTGCATATGCCTATTCAGTAGGCGAGCAGAGATAAGCATGCGTTGTTTTAGATTTTTTCGAGACATGATCGATGGTGAGGAGAGAAAGGGAATTAGAGGACAACATCATACATTGTCGTTTAACTAAAACGATTAAATCGTAGTATGTATGTATATAAATTGTGTTGTTTTCATATATTTACTCAAACTGAGAACGTTCTTAATGGTGAACCATGTATTGAAAGAGATTTTAAAAAAGCATAAATAACGAAAACGCTATTTCGGGATGTCCCGTGACACCTAAACTTTTATACTCTTAACACAGAGTGTAAATATAAATATAATTTTCTCAGAATTTTTGCAACACCATAAAAGAATCATCGTAGATCTCATAAAACATATATATTATTGATTAGATTGACTAGGTGAGTTGTGTCAGTCATGTCTCTCCATATGTCTGCTTCGCTGATGTCTGTAATACTTGTTACTATTCCCACAATTTTTTAAATATTGTTTTCAAAGTTTCCTTACAACTCCCAGTCGACCGAAGTTAAACTTCTTTCTTGTTATCTATAATTTAAGAAATTATTTTCAAATATTGCACTAAAAAATCTTCTATGATATGATGCACCACCAAAATATCAAAAAAAAAAAAAAAAAAAAAACGTTAACTTCAGCTGAACCGAAGCTCTAATACCATTCACACGAAATTTTAAATCGTATTGTAAAACATAAAAGTTTCGATTTAAATAGGGGATGTGTATGAAGCGACCATCTATAAGATCTATAAGATTTCAAATTGATATTATAGTGGGTTTCTTTGGGACTACCTCAAAAAGTGGACGGGACATGCCCACTAAAATCCACCAAATCAAATTTCAAGCTAATACTGATTTAATTAACGATTTTTTCCATAAAAAACACACGATGGGTTTGTATAGAGGCTATCCTAAAAAGTGGGCGGACCTCCCCCATTGGACTATGTATGTTAAGCGACTGTCTATACAAAGGCACCATATCGCATTTCAACCTAATATTGACTTTAAAAAAGAAGTTTTTCTTACAAAAACACAAAATTGGGCAATATGTTTGTATTGGGGCTACCCTAAAAAATGGGCGGGTCCCACCCATTAATGTATATGTGAAGCGTCCATCCACTAGAAGCTACCGTATCAATTATTAATTTGATATTGACTGCAATAAAAGAGTTTTTAATGCAAAAAGTCAAAAATGGGCGGTGGGTTTGTATGAGGGCTACCCCTTTACTGTATTAAACTGCAATAAAAAGATGTGTATGTGAAAAATTTCAACTGGATAGCATAAAGATTAGTCCCCAAAACCGCCGTAACAATATACAGACAGACCGACGGACGGACGGACAGAGACAAGGACAGACAGGCGGAGTTGGCTAGATCGACTCGGCAGACGGACGGACAGAGAGACGGACAGACAGATGAACTTGGCTAGATCGACTCGTTTCGTCGAGCTGATCAAGAATATATATATTTTATGGCAGCGGTGGGCACGACATTTTGAATCGGGAGCAGTACAACAACATGTACAACAAACAAAATTTTTTGAAAAAAATTAAAACTTTTATGAAGAAAATCGAGCCTTCGCTGTATTGTTGTTTTTTGGTTTATTAAAGTAAAAAAAATTCAACACTGAAAAAATTTTTGAAACCATTTAAATTCAATCACTTAGTAAATCACTTAGTAAATCACTTAGTTCAATCACTTAGTAAAAATCGTAACACATCAAAACCTACTTCGCTTTCTTACTCAGTGTACAAGACGTGGCAGAGGTTATAAATCATAGCAAAATTAACACTTTTATGACGGTCCGAAAATCGTGTGTAATTGTTGTTTCGTTTTCGGCTGTGCCGAAAGTTGTTGTTGTTGTCTCGTCGAAAATCGCAAGCATGCAAAAGTAACGGTTTTGAGCACTCAGAGCAACGTGAGCCAGGACTTTTCCACCGCTGCTTTATGGGCGTTACGTTCATACAAACTGATAATATCATTTCACCCTACGTGTGAATGGTATAACAAGAAAAAATCATTTTAATACCATTCACATTTCAAGCTGAAATAATTACAGGTGTAAAAAAAAATTATTTGTAAAATATAACAAACTAATCGAGGTAAGTTTGTTGGAGCCTACCCCTAAAAGTGGGCATGACACGCCCCTTGATATTTATGCGAGGAGTCCGTCCATATGAAGCCACCATGTTAAATATCAAGTTGATTTTGCCTGAAACAATAGTTTTGCATGAAAAGTCCCAAAAGTGGGTGGTGAGTGAGTATGACGCTGCCCCAAAAATGGAGAAATCGCATGTATTTCTCTACATGTAAGGCGTTCATATATAAGAAGCCAATAAATTAAATTTTAAGTTGACATTTACTATAATAATGGGGGCTACGCTTAAAAGTGCTACATTTTGATACTCAATTAAACTATCGGCCGACTTAGAACCGGATAACTTAAAAATTGGTGCCCGAAAAATGCGTAACACCATCCAGGCAGACAACATCAAGAATCTTTGTTATTCAGTGGGCAACGAAAAAGTGCAGCGTCGCATTTATTGCAAAATAGGTGTATCGAGCTAAAAGTAAATTATTTTTAAACATATAAAAAGAATTTAGCCTTTAGTACCTTTCGCACAGAAATATAGTTTGTCAAATGTATTAAACCTATTGACAAAGTTAGTATGAACCAACTATAGAGAATTTTATCAGCTCAGATTGCTCACTAAACTATATTAATTCAATACAGCTCCGTTTATGGAAAATAGCGTATCTTCAGATTGACACTACGGATAACATTCTTTGTGATTTACGTAACTAATTCACAAAAGCCAACTACCGTCCGCTTAATAGCATCAATGGTTCTGGTTAAGAGCTGATGTAGCAGTCAATCAGTTAGTTTATATGTTAGATACAATATAATGGATACAATTTGTAAACTAGTCGCAAATATTTTGTCAATAGTTTTAAAAAAGATATTTCTAATCGCTTTATATTTTAATATTATCTACCCAAATTAAGTTTGTCGTTAATAAGCTATAATGCCACAAGGCAGATTTGGTGAGAGTGTGTATGCAGCAAATGAAAATTGCTATGTAATGCACAAATTTTGCACATTATGAGTTGAATTCACATTTTCTAAATATCGTTTACACGGCAATATCCATATTATTTTTCATTCAATCTCATATAATTTCCAAGATAAAGAAACGCAGTCATGATTAGCTCAAAGGATCAATTATAGTCTATAAAATATAATGACGTCTAATAATAGAGCCGCAATCTGAGTGCTGAAAACGTACGAATACAAACGAGAACGTGTCTAAAAAGCTGCGCTGAGCGGACAGCAACGGGAGCCGGTAAACTGAACTGAACTGATGGCGATGCATGTCGCTCAACATTATTCCTTAGCTAAACCACTCCTCTGCCCGACATTATACTTCTATCCTAGCAACTATTAAGCAGAGCGGATATATGTAGTATGGTGTGTATCGTGTGTATATGCACTTAGTCAACAGAATGTGCAGATACTCGTATGTACACTACTAAAACTCTTACAAACACACACACACAAATGATGTGTTCATGTTGGTGCAATTGCTGTACTGCACGATGCCGGACATAGTTAAGCGCCATATTACTATGCGACTGCGATGCAACTCGATTCGATTCGATGCCACGCAAAGGAAATACAGGAATAAATAATTGCAGCTCAAAGTGAGCCGGTGAACTGGTTGTAGCACCATTCGGCCGCCTCAACGAATGAATTGGCATTACCCAGACTAGACACCGACCCGACCCGACACTGAACAGACCGACAGGCCAGAACTGAACCAGCACCAAATTGCTCACCTGACGCACCCTTTCGTCCGTTCCCGCGATGCAATATTTTAATATGGGACCTGGCCGTGTCCATATGACGTTCCGGCCGCCGTCATCAGTGTTGTACATAGATTGCCGCCGCTTTGAGTAATTGTTATAAATGGATTTCATGTAATTTAATTGTAGGTTTTGCTCAATGAAAAATATTCAAACATTGTGCCATAAGTTTTGAAGTTTTTGTGTGTGTACGTGTGTGCGTTTGTTGTTGCAGCTATGACAGATGAGAGTGTGTATCATCCGCTTAAAAATTGTTTTTAGAGTACACTACTTTTAGAGTACTTGACTTCTTATGAAAGAAAAATTTTTAAATCAAATACAATATATTGTAGAACACATTTATAAATATATACTTTTGTTTATTAGTTATCTAGCGGGTTTTGCTACACGCCATAAGATTTTTCTCATATGGTGGCGTGGCACCGACAATTTTTCCAGTTAAAATTATTTTCTCCGGTCCTTTTACATATTGTATAACGAATGTGATCCATTTGTGTCAAAGAGTACAATTCACCCCGTCAATTTTGCTGTGAATTTGTAGTGTTTATGGTATAAAGCTGCGTAAGACGTGATTCGAGTTGTTGTTCAGTTTCAGATGCTCTTGAGGTAGATGGATACCCAGCGTGCGTTGGTGCGGTTTACAAAAAAATATACATGGGCTTTTTTTTTTGATAACTCTACTACTAAAAGAAATATATATAACAATTTAAATGCTACGTTGTTAGTTTTTTTTAATTTTTTTAATATTCCAATCCAATACTGAGATCGATGAAAATTTTTGCTACCGAAGTTCTAAATTATCAGTGTCAAAGAAACAAAAAAACAGTATTCCCAAATCAACATGAAATACTAAAATCAGATATTTATTAGGGGAAAAGTCCACGTATATTGATTTTTCTTTGGTTTTTTCTGATGGAAATACAAAAGGTCACACTCTTTGTCTCCTGTTTTTTAAGTATATAAAGTAATTCGGTAGCAAACATTTTTGTTACTCGTTGAAAAACAGTTAAAGCAGAAATTTTTTGATTGTTGTTTGACAGCGTTTTTTTGCATGAAGTATTTTCGGTATCATAAATTTTCATCGATCTCAGTATTGGGCTTTATGAAAATTAAACAAAAAAAAGTAGTTTTGTACTGAAAAAAAATTTTGTGGGGGGGATCGTTCCCCAGTTCCCTCCACCTGTATCCGGCAATGTATAATATTACAACAGTTTTTTGATTGCTACTTTGTTTTATACTATGTATGGATATAGATTGATAGCAAGACCTCAAAATAGTTTAAAAACTTAACAAGCGTCATAGCCAAAAGTCATTGAGAGTTAGGCGTTAAACAGCCCAAATATTTTACTTGAACTTAGAACTATTTTTTTAATTATTTTATCGTACTTACAAATAACCACCATCTTGAAGCCAAGTTCTTAGAAATGGCACCGAATGTACAGATTGAAGTGTTTAGAGACACTGCTCTCAACTGTTGCGATAATTTAGTTGTGGTTTATAATTTTCTTCGCCTGTTTCAGTAGCAACCTCCCTATATAAACCAAAAGAAAAAGTTTTGTAATGGAAATGCTCTGGAACGCCTTTGCTTGGTAAGATTCACAGAATTCCATGACTTCTATAGGTATTAATATTTAATCATATAAGTAGTCCGATCATGGAATAAAAAAACAATAACTTGTTAAACCTAAAAGCAAGCAAATATATGTAAGCTAAAAGTGGGCCGGACAGACTCATTAATATTTGTACTTGTGAAGTCTCCATCCTTAAGAAGTTACCACATCTTTTGAAGTTGATATTAACTTTAATAAACAAGTTTTTCATACAAAAATAAAAAATTGGGCAGTGGGTTTGTATGGGCGCTACCTCTAAAGGTGGGCGGGACATCATATCATATGAACGTATCAACGATTTTTTTCTTTTACTATACGAAAAAGAAAAAAATCGTTGATATCTCGCACATAACCTGCTTAATTCAATTTTAACATATAATTGGCCCTTTATGAAAACCATTTATATCAACGTGTGTGTCTCTTTGGAGGTAACCCTCATACAAACTCACTTGAAAGTCATATCAATAACATTACATGTGAAACAAGACATTTAAAAAGCTGCCGCGGATACACTGGGTGGCGCGCATCCGAGAGGTATTTGAGCAATTGCACGGGTTATGTTGACCTTGATAGCACCGGACGGTTGCATATTATTGGCATAGAGCTGCAACTTAAAAAAACCTCATAAGAAAAAGTCTAATGGACTCAAATCGCACGATCTAGCTGGCCAGTTCACGTTGCCTCTGTCTGAGATAAGCATATTCTTAAATCACTTGTGCAGAATGTCTATCCTTTTCGAAGAAGTACGGACCGATGATGCCTCCGACTTACAATCCTCACCAAACACTGACTTTCTACGGAGGAGCGCGGACGAATATAATTTCGTTTCT
This sequence comes from Leucophenga montana, assembly GCA_035044765.1. NCBI lineage: Eukaryota > Metazoa > Arthropoda > Insecta > Diptera > Drosophilidae > Leucophenga > Leucophenga montana. Next base: position 2,308,728 of record JAWNNQ010001873.1, read on the forward strand.
AAAGTATAGCATCAAGCAGCCGACTTCAGCATGCATTCGTTCTTACGCGTTGATTTAGAGGCGAAAGCATTTTTTGTTTCATGGATATTTTTATTATTCGACCACTGCACTATGGGCAAAATGTCCGAAATTTGTGCATAGAGTTCATTTTTAAAGCTAGAGTCTTCAAATTTGGCACACAAATGTACCACGCCTTCAACCTCTCGGCCAACACCCAAGGAAAAAAAATGTTTTCAAGGTATTAATCTGAAGTTTTATTTGCCGATAGATTTATTCTTCTTCATCATCTAACACAATTTCTAATAGTTCATCAGAACCGTCAACAGAGTCCGAATCTACATTCTCTTTTTCTGATGTGATTGTTTGATAGTTCGGGAGAGATGGTGATTTATTACTTCTGCTGGCAGGGTTTTTTTTTTTTTTTTTTATTTCTTTTGGGTTTCACTTAAACATATACTGGATATTAATGGATCTGAAGAATCCATAGCTCGATAAAAACCATCAGCCATGTGGTTTAATCGGCTATTATTTCGGACATGTGATTTCCTATCGTTTTTATAGAACTTGTTCCTTGCTTCTGAAGCATTTTCTCCTAAACATCCAACCGGAGCTAAAGAGGAGTTCATTATTTGCCAGCTGTGAATTAATATTTTGTGGACCGTCGGTGACATTAGATACCAAGGATAAGTATTAATATATAAAAAAAATGTTTTCTCACAAAATGCCTTGAATTTTTCAATATCAACAGAATGCTCGCACGAAATAGTGACATACAAATTGTATTCAATATTTTGATCAAAGCTTGTAATTGATGAAAATAATTGGTAATTCGCAAATACTCTTCTAGCCGTGTTTCCATCATTACTACTCCCACTTCCGTTTGGTTTGGGAATGCTTATATGTAGACCCATTTTTGTCCACATCATTTCCTGAATTACCTTTTTCCGAGACATCACTTCGATTTTGGCAGTCTGCTTAATGTGCCACTTTTGAATTTTTAGCCTATAGGATACGTTCAATACAAACTCTAAAAATCTAATCCAGGCGTGCAATGGACTTGCACCATATTTTAGAGTCGCAGGCCTTGGCTTAAAACATTCGGAATGAAAATCAGTGGTATCCAGGAGTTTTTTAGGATTGACCCCACATATTAGGCAGCACTGAGGTGATGAGGTACCAGTTAAGGTGTTAAGTACTTTACCATCAATAAGTGTCGTTTGTGTTTCATATGTAATGACAACTTCTTTGCCTTCCGTTCTATATATAAAGTCCTTTAGACCGGCGACTTGCACATCCAAAGATTCCGTTTCTCATAATTTTTGTCATGGCTGTCCTTTGCATACTCAATTTTAAGTGGCCTGCAGAACCTTACAGATTGTGGAGCTCTGTTATTCCAAATAATTCGTTGATTTGCATCTATTAATTTTAAAGGTATCATAGTGCTGACAAAAAGGGATAGATCCAGGGAGCAGGTTCTTCTGATCGAAACTGCTATTAACGTGCAACGTGAAACATTTTCCATTTGAGCTATAAACTCTTTTTGCAGCATCAATATTCTTTCGGCTGTATGGTCCAAAATGTTTTGCATTGAAACCAGCGCCAGATTTTCCGAAATTTCTATTTAAGTTGGTCTGCAAATCATTTTGACTTCTTGAAGTGCTGAATATCGGGGAAAAATGTCACAGCCACGAACTTCGTTTAGACGATGAATGTTAATATACTGCTGTTTTCCATTTTCCAAAAAAAAAAAATGCCAATGCTTCTTCAGGGGTAAGAGGAATAATCACCTGAGGTTTCCGGCCTCCAGTCGAGTTTCCTGTGTGTTCTTCCCTGGCGACTTTGCACTAAACAAATCATCCTCTTTAGCTCTCTTCGCAGAAACAGAAGCCGCATGTTATAAGTGCTGCGTTGAAAAGTCTGCGTCCATTGCAAGATCACTTGCTAATTTTTGTTTCAAACGCATTCCAGCCTGTGTATAACCTAGTGTTGGCCTACCACTTTAGATGGAGATGGATCCGTAAGCTATTCATCTAAAGTTATAATAATCACCTGCGAAAGCCACCTTGAGTGCTGAACTTTAAACCTTGACAGCATACGGCTGCATTTAGGCAAATATTTCTTAATGTGTGATATAAAACTGCAAATTTTTTCCTCAATATGATTAACATGTGATAACGATGATATTCATTTTTTCCAACATCCACTTCTTTAAGGCAGATTTGTCTCGACCATTGTTGTCCCAAACCTCCAGCAGTGCTAAGCGGCGAAACTCATATTCGGCTGCAATATGTAATTTTTTTCGAAAACGGACAAAAACGGGCAAAGGAAATTATCAACACCGTAATCTACACATTTTTACGAAAAACATACAGGTTTCAGTTGCTCGCTGGTGCTTGCGGGAAATAAGTTACACTCCACGAAACACAATTACATTTGTTAAATTTTAGCTGTAAAAATACTCTAACAACAATTGAACAGACATAGCAAAACATACAGAACATATAGAAACTAATACGCTACGTTGAATCTACATACCTGTCCGATTATTTGCCATATTTACAAATTGTCATCACTTTAAAGAAAAAGCCACAAAAAACGCTCAAACTTTATTAATATTTACGGTTGTATTTCGATAACTAAAGCATGCATTCATCATAATCATAATCAGCTGACTTTAATTGCGCGCCAAATTCAAATGGCAGACGTTAAAAATATTTTAAAAATAGTTTTGTCTTATCTTAATTATTTACCCATTCAAATTTGAGTTTTTAAAATATAAAAAAAATTACTTTATGCACAAATTTCGGAGTTTTTGTTAGTTAAAACAAGAAAGGACTTTAGTCTAGGTGCTCGACTAACATAGTAGGCCTTGGTTTGCATCCAACTTTTCCTGCCTACAAACTATATTATAAAGTAAGCTAATAAATTTTTAAAATTATTACAAATATTTCGAAAAAGTTTACGACAGAATTTGCTTTTTTTTTGCCACTGCGGTAAAATGGTTGCGAGCTATTAAATTTCAATCACCATCTAAATTAAGTTATAAAATTTATTTTTCTTAATTATAATTCCATTCTAATTGTAATTTTGCTTTTAATTATAATGTTAGTTTAATATTTAATTAATTTTAAGCGACTGTAGGTTTATAAGTAATTGTAAATATCTATAAATAAGTAAATAAATAAAATATTGGTAAAATATCTACATTTTTTAGTTTAGATTTCTAAATACACTTGAAAATGTATTAAGGAAATCATTTAAAAATCCAGAGCTCCTATTGACCCAACGATTTAAATGCTTAATTGAAAATAAGGACCTTAGAAAATGGTATGGCCCAAACAAGAAAATGAAATATTACTTTAATGCGATATTATCAATGAATCTAACTTTTTCTATCCAGTTTGCTCACATTCACTCGGCATGTTCTCATGTTAATATTCGAATATTCCAGTCCGAAACATACTAGATACAAATAATCATTTATACTATAAGCCAATTCGATTATAATTTTAAATTTTTAATATATTGCATCCTATATACTTCAGTATCAATTTGAAAAGTATTATAGATATTTGAAAACTGTTATGCAACTTATAAATTTCTCAGTCTGAAGTTCAGTTTTAAAAATATACTGAGTAGAGTACGATAACATTATAATTAAAAATTTTGGAATATGTAGTACAACAAAACAGAGATTTTTCGTGGCACCAACTATTATTTCACAACTGCTTATATATATACCAAGTAGAGATCATCAATAAAGAAGTCAGAATGCCAAATCAACTAACGTCTTGATGGTTTTGCGATTGGTATCAATTTAATTTTATTTGTTCAATAAATTTAAATTTTATTTATTGATAACAAAAAAGTCAGATATTCAAATTGTGTCACACATCGTTTTAACCCCAAATTATATCTTGTGCACTGGTTCTCTTATGCCTTAGGTATTTATTTTCAAAATATGAAAAAATAATCCGACAGCAACAGATGCCAAAAACAACCTCATGAGCAACCCTCATGAGTGAAATTACAAAGTTAAAAAATAAGTGTGGAAACAAATCACTGCACGAAGTGTTCTGCACATGCAAAATACGGAGTAGGCAGATTACGGTACCATGCCAACGAGTTCGCCATGAACTAAAGAACAGCCAAGGACCAAGCAGGACTACGGCGGAAGTCGTCTCCGTTCATTGGCCCAATTGGCATTCATGCGTCGAAGCGTTTTTTTCCACGCGTTCATTTCATAAAGAACTGTTCTACAGAATACAAAATAGCCAAAAAAAAAAAAAGGAAAAAGTTTTCCCTTTGGTGTGGATTTGAAAGTGATGGCAGCGATTGAAACACGTGGAATTGTGCACGGACTGGAATTGAGAGCAGCCGTTGCAAACTATTTTTATTTTTCTCTTTTGAGGGAAGGTGGCAGTGTGTGTTCATATCCTTGCAGTAAGACAGGTGCTGCCCACTTTTGTAGCACGTCTATAAAATGTCATAACGTTTAAACGTGTCGAAATTTTTAATTTGTTCCAGAAAAGCCTTGCTTTGCATTTGAGGAAAAAAAAGTATTTTTGTCATGTGAGAAACACAAGTAAATATCAGAGCGCGTGCATTAATTTTCATATTTTCCAATAAACTCATTAAAAGTTTATTTAAAGTTGTTTCAATAGGAATTTATTCCAAAACAAATGTAAACACTCGATTCGAGACTGTGATTACATATATGAATGCCAGCGTTTTCTATGTACACACATATATATACATACAGACGAAATAGTTTGGGTAAGGGGTGTGGATTGGAGACGGCAGAACATGTCAACTCTTTCGCTTCTAATGCAATTCAATCGAAATCCACCCCGAAAGCAAACAATTCGATGGCGGTAATCAATCTTCTTCTACGCGCTGCGAACTGACAGCTCCGTGGTGTAGAGTCAAATTGCGATCTTTGTTCCGGACTCATGTATGCCAACCAGCCAGCCAAGCAGGCAGCCCGTCATCTGTCCTTCCGTCCGTATTCGTCCTGCTTTAGCTAGCATGATGTTACTTTGTGTGCTTTGCGATGACATTGGGTCGGGGGCCGTTTTGTATGATTCCTTGTTGACTGGCATGTGTGCCCCTGCACTGGATGAATATTGGTGTGTGTGTGTGTGTGTATTGGTCTCTGTCCCATTTATGCATATAAGAGGTTAAGCGCCACTTTCCACGTTGTGTGCGTATGAGTGTGTGTACTTGTGGTGTGAGCTACAGCATACATGATCCGAGGCGTTGGAGGTCTGCAAAAGCAACCCATAGCGACATCCGATACAAATGTTGTACTTGTCACGATTGTTGTTGCGGTACTTGAATCTTGTTCTTGCTCGATATGAACGAAATATGTAAGTTCGATTTTCTTCTTTGACGGTTTAAATGAAACGTGAAAGTTGTGAAATGCTAGAAATATGATGCGCTTATTAATATAATTTACTTTTCATATGAGGGATTAACACAAAACTATACTTTAGCTAGACTTCAAACATTCCACCTTAAAAAAAAAAGAAGTGTATCGACGTCCTGCCTGAAATAATTTTGCAGATTTGACGTTTTGCTTTGGGTACTTGATACCGCCAACTTTTCCAGGGGAATCTATTTTTCCTGGTTTATTCACCTGGTTTATTCACCTATACAGTGTTTTTTTTTAATAATACACATACAAATAAATGGATTGAGTAAATTTTTTTTTTTTTGGTTTTTAATATTACTGATAGAAAATTATTTTGGGAAAATAGCCGCCACGGCCACATCTGACGAACTGTATCCTGTAGGTGTAATTTTCCAACACTTTTTCAATTATTTTCGGTCGTATCTCACGAATAGTGCTCTCGATATTAGCTTCCAAAGCTGAAATCGATGCTGGCTGGTCCGTATAAAACAACGATTTTAAGTATCCCCAAAGTCTAGCGGTCAGATCACACGATTTTGCCAATGTGTCCATTTCTGGAGACTAAGTTGTTGTCAATATCTTCCCTCAATAAGTCGATGGCGGCTCCGGAAATATGGCATATGGTGCCACCCTGTTGAAAACAAGAACAAGAAATGGAGCAGCACTGTATTTGTCTCGTACCAAATGCGGAATTTTACATATTGGCAGAAATGAAAAAAATCTTACGGTGAAAAAGTGGATGAACTTCATAGATCAGCCTTAATAATTATAACGATAACTTTCTTATTGAATTTGTATCTCATATGAAATGTCTCCGGATTGAATCAAACTATTTAACTTCGGCTACACATTACACTTTGACTAAACTGTATTCGTATGAGATTAAACATTGTAAGATTGTCTATGGACTTGATGTATTCTCTGGTTGAAATGCCGCTGAATTTAACAAAATCAATTTGCTCTTCAAACAGCATTGCGAGATATTTCAATGCAAAAGGATGAAGAGAACACATATCTAAGTTTGTTCATCAAATGTTTAAATGTTCTTTTAGTAATCTTTTCCCTGCACTGAGTTTACCTTTTCGCGAGCTACAAAATAGCCTGAAATTATTTGACCAGCATTCAGTCGTCAAATTTTAAACAGCCCTTCACCCCTTATAGCCCATTGCTGGAATCATTTCCCCTTAACTCTAAGAATATTTAAGTGATACTTTGACGTATTTAAGGCCCACTTTCTTGCTCATGATGCGTGCAATTATTTATAGCCAAACCTATTTGTGATATTAGTTTCACTGTTTTATTGGTTTTACCTGTATATTCATATGATGTTATGTTAGGTTATGTTTGACGTGCATTTTGGAGTACGTTATTTATTTTTTTATTTATTTCAATTTGCTTAAATTTAAAATATGATAAAAAGCAATTACTTCGTCTATGTAATTACATAACTAATTATAATTATAATTTAGCAACTAACCTATATATGTAATAAAAATACTTAAAAAGAATTAATTATTAATTAGAATGAAATCTAACATTACCCACAGAATGTAAAGGAATGCCCGGAATAAAAAAAAAATTATAATTGGTTGTACACGAATGTAAGTAGAACATTGAATAGTTTCTCGTGATTCTGAGGGAAATCGAAAAATTTAATAGTTGTAATAAGTTGTAATTAGCAATCTATTAGACATGTTAATTATGTTTAATTTTGATTTAGAGAGGTTGAAAATATAATTAAAAAGTTTTAAATGAATTGATGGGATCATGGAGGAAGAGTTTTCATAATTAATCCAAGATACTCGTACCCTAGGTACATTAAAATTCTATATAACAACATCTAATACTGTTCATAATCTTGTAGATCGACCAAATTCCAAATATAATATTTAAAAACATACCAACAGATTTTACATTAGAATATTGTTCAATTTTTAATAATATATTAAATAACGCTTACTACCCCCAAACTTGGACGACGGCTAAGCTAGGGGAAATACCAAAGAAAAAGAAAGATAGGAACAACATAAATAATCTCCGACCCATAAGTCTACTTCCAAATATAAGCAAAGTATTTGAGGTCCTAGTAAATTCAAACATAAATAAAATATGTGACAAAAACAATCTCCATTTCCCTAATCAGTTTGGTTTTAAATACGGCCACTCAACCCTTCATGCTATGAATCTCTTAACATCTGAAATTAACTGGAATTGGAACAAAAAACATGTTGTGGGCTCTGGTTTTATCGACCTCGAAAAAGCATTTGACACGGTCTGGATTAGAGGACTAATTGCAAAGCTAATGAGCTACAAATTCCCTTTACACCTGCTGATTTCAATCTTCAATATGATCTCATCTCGTAAGTTCGTGGTTCATATAAATGGCTCGACAAGTACCTCTGAGTTTCACGTAATCAATGGTCTGCAGCAGGGTACTGTAAATGCACCAGCTTTATTTAACCTTTTTATCCACGACCTACTTACAAAAATTGATCATATTATAGCTTATGCTGATGATATCGTGATTTATAATGCAGACAGCACAATAGCCAATATTAACAGAAACCTACAAAAAAGTTTCAATACTCTAGAAGACTTTGCATTGAATTGGCACCTTTTTTTATTATTATTAATTTACAATCTATCAATAAGACAATAAGTAAATTAGTTGAAAGTTCATAATATAACAGAAATAGCTGTACTCCAGTGAGAATAGCTATTATATTCAAAATTCTATAATTAAGAGTTTATTTACAATATATACAAAATTTAATCTCTAAAAGGTAAATCTAACACATGATTTCTTCTAAGTATTCGACTTGTATCGCTATTATCTAGTAGGCCTATTGCCAAAACATTTAAATGATCATATAGTCTCTCAACATACCTTGTGCTTATTCTACGTATTTCATCTTTAATGTATGGAATATTTAAATCTTTGTGAATTTGGTCATTAGCCACAAACCAGGGGGCGTCAACAATAAGTCCAAGCGTTTTGGACTGATATCGTTGAAGAATTTCAATATTTGATTGGCTTGCAGTTCCCCATAATTGGATAGCATATGTCCACACAGGCTTTAAAATAGCCTTGTAAAGCCGAACTTTGTTCTCCAAACTAAGCTGCGATTTTCTCCTAAGCAGCCAATACATTTTTTTTGTTTTTAGTTGTTTTGAGTTTCTTTGTCTTGCCTTTAATATGACTTTTCCAAGTTACTCTCCGATTTATATCGAGTCCAAGATAATTTGCAGAATCGCTATGAGGAATTTGGGTATTATTTAAAAATACTGATGGACAATCTCCTCTTCTCAGAGCAAATGTGTCATGTTTCGACTTCTCAGTATTAACCTTTATTTTCCATTTCTTAAGCCAACGCTCTATTTCAACTATTTCATTTTGAATATCTTGAGATACTTCTGCCGCAGTGTCTTTAGATGCAATTATAGCTGTATCATCAGCATAAGTGGCTACTTGAACATCACTGACAACAGGAAGATCGGCTGTGAATATTGTGTAAAAATTAGCACCTTAAGATAAATAATAACAAATGCGAAAGTATCCTCTTTCGTCTCCCAGTTGTTAAATGCAATCACAATGTCAGGAAAAATTGGAGAGGATTCAAAACTTTTTCCAACATTTACAACGTTCCCATACACCTTGCTAATGAGGTCAAACACTTGGGGGTGCATTTTGATAAATTCCTATACTTCAACGACCACATAAATTTGCAAATTTCCAAGACGATGGCTGCCTATCAGATTTACAAAAAAGCATTCAGCTCCAAAATCTTAAATAGCAATGTGAAAGTATTATTATACCAATCAGTCATCAGACCAATAATTATATATGGTTCTTAATCTCCCCGTCATACATGGAGAGACTAAGACTATTGGAAAGAAGGATTCTAAGAGCCTGCACTTCATTGTACAGAACCCCAGACAGCAACTTCATAAAATACCATTCTAACAATAAACTATACAATGCAGCAAATATTATAAGAATAGATAACCAAGTCATAAATCTAACCAGAAGGCATATTTGCCGATGCCTAGATAGTCACAACAACTTTATTAAAGCTCCATTTTATTAAAGCGAACGAACGAGCAATTCTTAATGGATTTGTGCCCCCCGAAGCATTGCTCCATTTAGATAAAAGAGGTTACATATAAGACCCCAATGGCACTCCAATCATATACCACATTTTGAGGAGAGCGAATAAGAAGTTGATACAGTCAAATATATTGACGGTAGAAAACAAGCGATTTGATACCTCGATATCAAACAGAGATAAAAAAGCTCAACTATCATCAAGAAAGTATTTCTGGTGGCTTAGTAATATTGATGTTCAGTCTGAATAACCCTGTTCCCCTGTCCCTCTTACCTTTCTCAACCCTTTTTAATCTTAAATTTACACTTACTATCGATGCAAATTTTTTTGTTAACTTTTTCTCTTGCGAGATAATTTCTTGTTACTATACTTAGTATTTAGTACATAATAAAACATTTTTTTTTTTTTAAAGAAACCCTACCCATAAAATGTATTATTGCCCGAGAGCTCGATCAGAGACTAGCATAAGACCAAAACTGAATTTTACTTCTATTTATTAAGTCAACTAACAACCTAATTATCAAAATAAATAAATTTAAAAAAAAAAAATTCTATATAACAAGTAAATAATCACTTGCCTGTAATGAAATGAAAATGAATAGCAGAAGTATGCAACTGTTAAATACTAGCACCAAAAGATGGCGAAATGTAGGAACAAGTAATGAGTAATTTACACCTTTGAAGTCGGATAGCAACACATACGAATTCAATATCGATTGGAACAACTTCTTGATACTTTTCGAATATGAGACTAGACCTAACAGATATCAGAACTCCTCCTCTACAAAAGTAACGATCCTTACGGAATGTTTAAAAATTATCAGAAAATATTTATGATTTAAGATATGCGGTTTTAACCAAGTCTCAGAAAACATAATAATATCAGCATTTATGCCAGTACTTTTAAGACATAAATCGGCTAATTTGCTCTTCAGGCCTCTCACATTTTGAAAATTCGCAATAAGACGGCAATTTAATTTAAAAAAATTTACGAATTGGTGCAGCAGGTCCATAGTTAAACAAATTAATTTAGATTAGCACAAAGTAATATACATAGTAATATATAATCTAGTTTTATTTGGCCAAAACCGGCTTATAAATGAAATGATTTGAAATTCACCTGAAATTTGAAATCGTCTTGTAAAACATAAACATGGGTGGCGGGTTTGTACAGAGGCAACCCAAAAAAGTAGGTGTGACACGCCCATTAGTTTACGAGAATTTATGTGAAACGGCCTTCCATAAAAAGCCACCATATCGAATTCCAAGCTAGATTGACGTAACTAAAGAAGTTATTCTTACAAAATCACAAAAGTGGGCGGTGGGTTTGTATAGAGGCTATAGAAAAAAGTGGGCGTGACATATCAATATGATAACTCTATAAACTTAAGTACCGGCTTTCAGCTATCTCAGCTATCTAAAAAATTACCTACAATAGAATGCGCAGCATCTATCAGAAAATTGAGGGAATAGGGTTACACCGAACAGACATCTGGACATCGCTAGAACGGCTCGCCTTGTTTACGATACTCCGATCCTACATAGTCTATACAGTGAGTTTAGTTTCTCTAAGATTTCTCTGGTTAGATATTTTTTTTCTCCGACAAACGAACAGACGGACGAATAGACAGACATGGCTAGTTCGAGTCTACTTGTCGAGCTGATCAGGAATATATATATTTTATAAGGTGTCCGCTACTTCCTCCGCTATGTTACATACATATTGACAGTCTCTTCGCTATGGAACAAAGCATTTGATATACCCAATATACCCTATTACAAATATTTTTTATGCAATTTATAAAAAGTGAAAAATGAGTATAGCGCTAGCCTTAAAAGTGGCACATCATTGTGGATATTTGACTATTTGACTGCATTAAAAATTAATCGAGGTGCCGGATTACAGCTTATCTTAAAAACTGATCCCAAAGATCGACTTGTCTCGTTGAGCTGATCAAGAATATATGTATTTACTTTATGAGGTCCTTTGAACTTTCCGACAAAACGTTAAGTATTACGTTCAAGTATTACGAAACGTAAAAATAGGGAAGTGTGGGGATTCAATTTGTTACATAATATTCCTCAAGCTATTTTAATACTCGTAGTGATCATATATAAAAATATTTCAAATATTTAAAATTATATGATCTTTACGCAGGCCTGCGATTGGCCTGAGTAGTAATTTCGGTAAGTATAAAATATGAAAAACGAAAAAAAAAAATTGTTTAAATATTGTATCACGTCAATTTTCTGAGATATAATGGTATGTAGTGTATTTCGATTTATAATTTTACTTAAACCAGCGTTCAGAGTAAAAGAAATCTCAGTCTGACTGAGTTATATATTATTGAAAATATGATAAAATTGCGTGTCCAGCGGTACTCAATTCGTTTCGATCGAATGAAAAATGAGTAATGAACAACTGAAGAAAGTGCAAAATACCACCGGGTCTTAAATATCATTTATGTTGGAGACCAAATCAACAGATATAGTAGCAGGTATAACGACTGGTTGGAAAATCACCCAAACGTTTGGGCAAATAAACTAGGGACGCACCGACCCAGGTGGAGACTGAAGAGACTCTATCCAAATGTGATTCCAAGAAGATCAATCTAGATCTATTTTCTGTTATTATCCAGTATAAGTACTAGTTATTAAATAGATTTTTTTTTCAGTTATTGTTAATTATTTCAAATTGTTTTGTAAATTTACATCATGTTATTTAAGTCTATCATTGTACTGTCAAGCATAACAGATTATAGCTCTTCGATATATAGGGCTGATTATTGTTATTTTATTAATAAAAAAAAGGTCGAATACATAGAAACAGTGAATCCGGTTAATAATGCCATATATTCTATAAATTGTGTACTTATATCAGTAAGTGCATGAGGCATCGATAGATTAACTGTCTAGCGTGCGTCATAACATTCCAGACGACCTGGTACAAAATGTAGACTTGTATGGACCTAGGCTAAACATTTGTCGAAATAGGCTTCGACCGTGCAATTGAATTTGATATTGACTGTAATGAAACGTTTTTAGTACTACAATCCAAAAGTAGGAGCTGAATTTGTAAGGAGGCCTTATATACCACAATTACAGTGACCCATAGATAGGGGCGAGTCCCTCCAATATTTTTAATTATTGAACGGTGTTTTATAATATTCGTGCCGATTTTAGTAGCGACTTACCTTGACAACCCTTTCATATATCGAAAGAAATCAACGAGGATTGAACCAACAATTATCTGACGGATAATTTCACGACATCCGCGGCTCTTCTTACATTGCCCCAACCTGACACTCCAATTTGAAATGACCCTGTGGCACATTTCGGCTGGTATGCCAATAGCATCTGCTCGGATTTCGGCTTCGCTGTCATGCATAGTTCTGGGACCTTTGATGGTTGCTGTAAATAAGCGATGTACCGTAACATCAAAGAAAATAATCTAATGGTGCTAGAGGGAAACTTCTGGGAAGGGAAACTTCTGGAAATAAGCTATAACTGTTACCGCAATAAATCAATTTCATCGGGAGCTGCATTCTCGCCCCCATAGAATTCGGTGAAGAAAATATTCGATATAATGACAATAGCTGTGTACACTAAACAGCGTCTAGCCATCTTAATAAGAATGACACCCATGTCTTGCATAAAAAGCTGTTTAGGTTCGAAAACTCGAATTTTGATAATAAAGTTGGATAATTTCCAAACGATGTGGCAGCGTGAATTTACTGAACACAAAAAAAAAATAGATATTAAATATTGATAAACAAATATGAGCGCTAGAAGCCATCAAAGTTCGAACATCCCTATTGGCATTATCTACCCTAATGAACTTTCGACCTCAAAATTTAATTTCAAATTTTACCAAGTTTGGAAATCGGTAAACAGCATTAAATTAACCATTATCAAATTACGTCTCCTAGCTAATACCCTCCACTGTTCGAAAAACTAAAATATATCTATCTACAGTGACATTATTGTATGTATTGCGAGCACATTTATTAAATTGTGCGTCAAAAATTGATCGAAAACATTAAATTGTCATCCGTCAGTAATCAGCGCAATGACATTTACTTCTGTGCTTACAAGTTTGCCCTTATTATATCAAATTTATTTGTTATTTTTTCCAACACAATCAACTCATATACCTCGTTAAACCCGAACTCTTTTATTTTTGTTAATCACAAAAAAAAAAAAAATATTTTATCACTTTAATTTTTTCATACTTAATTGAGCAAAGTTTTCGCATCAATTCGCAAGAATAGAAAAATCATTGAAAAAGTTTATTAATAATGGAATTCAATACTTTTATATTATAATATTACGACAATAATAAAGCTTGTAATCCATTCCGAGGTACAACATCTGCGTATGAAATATTGTCCACTGGCTGAATACAATATCTGCATTCATATCCGGATCATCTCCAAAGGAAGCAGCTTCATTGCCTCTTTGATGACTGCTGTTGCACGAAATAAAGCTGCCACTTGCTGCGTATCTCTTGATGCTCTTCTGTATGCCGCTTGACTACGTTATGAGATAAATTTCAATATGTCGAAATTACTTTATGATGTGATGACATCAATTTATCAGCCTTTGCCCATATGAATGTTCTTTGCGTTGTTTTATATATCATATATTTTTGTGCATAGTATTAATAAGTATAATAGAAAAGTGTAGGATGATTCTCAATCCAATTCAGGGTTTCTATAAGCAACTGAAATGAGCTGTATCTGGTAGCATTTGCATATGATTTTTTACACGATACTTTTTGAATTATTTTAGAATTATGTGTAAAAGCATAGAATTACGACAACAAGTAGTATAGAAACAAGTACCAACGACCAAGTACCACGACTTCAAAATATTTTGTGCCCTTGCAGACTTTAAAATTTGAAAACAAGACAACAAATTACACTAGTTTAAAAAAAAAAATCATGTACATCTATTTTTTTCTAATGTATCATGGCACTCAAAAAACGAAAATCACAATAAAAAGAAGAAAAACCGTTAACTTCGGTTGAACAGAAGTTCTAATACCATTCATACGAAACTTTAAATAGTATTGTAATACATAAAAGTGGGGGTTTGAATAGGGGGCGGTACACGCTAACTAGTAGATGTGTATGAAGCGATGTAGTAGATGTGTAAGATGCCGCCGTATCGAATTGCACGTTGGGTTTGTATGGGGGCTACCTCAAAAAGTGAGCGGGCCACGCCCAATTGTCTATGTAAGTTTAGCGGCTGTCTCTTATCGTATTTCAACCTAATATTGACTTTAATAAAAAAGTTATTCTTACAAAAAGTCAAAAGTGGACCATAGGTTTGTATGGGAGCTACCCCAAATAGTAGGCGGGCCACGCCCGTTAGTCTATGCATTTCAACCTAATATAGACTTTAATAAAGAAGTTTTCTTACAAAAAGTCAAAAGTGGGCAGTAGGTTTGTATGGGAGCTACCCCAAATAGTTGGCGTGGCAGGTCAATCTTGATACTCTATTAAACTACAATAAAAAGAAGTATATGTGCAAAATTTCAACTGGATAGCAAAAAAATTGGTCCCCAAAAAATGCGCAACAACATACAGACGGACAGACCGACGGACAGACATACAGACGGACATGGCTAGATCGATTCGTCTCGTCGAGCTGATCAAGAATATATATACTTTATGGGGTCTACGATGGCTCCTTTAATGCGTTACAAACTTTCAGACAAACTGATAATACCATTTCACACTATGTGTGAATGGTATAAAAATGTCTATATATAGGTTTCCGAGATATATTTTTTTAATTTTCTTCTTATTTTTTCGGAGATAGTTTCACAATCGACAGTCAACAGTTCTGTTTTTTAACTCAGCCTCAAATAAATGATTGGCTGAGAGACTTAGATCTCTCATAAGAAAAAGCAGAATTAGATGCATCTCGGCTTAAGCAACAAAAGCTTCTGGCTCCAAATGTCAAAAAACGTACTACAGAGACCGTGATAAGCCTTACTAATGCAAATTTTTCATGCAAAATGGTCATATATACTATTGCATGGATATTCCTGGTTTGTTCAATTTCTCTTACGAACATCATGGATGGAATCTTTGACGGTCCACAGGTAAGAAAAGTGATCAAAGATGACAATTTCCTCACATTATTGCCACATAATGGGGCTACAGCCTGGGAGTCGTTCCAGTTGATTGTTTCTAATTTCTTGGAAACAATAAAAGCGCGAATTACAAGGAAATTATTGAAGGAAGGAAATTAATATATATTGATTTTATATATCTTTTTCCGTTTATAGTTTCCATGATTTTATTCATTCATTTATTCGTTAGTTTACAACATGAAATAATTTATATTTTAATTCAACAGGCGTAAGTATATATGTAGCTCAAACTTGGTTTTTTGCATTCCCACTTGGATTTATTCCCGGAGAATCTCGGTTACGTAAGTGACGAGCACGGTGAGAGTTTTCATCAAGAAATGGAAGCTATTGAGGAGTGCTACCATGGAGAGTATATTTGGTTCCACAGCAGAATACGAATCAAGGGACAAAATTAGTAATAATCTAATTCTATATTAAAATAAAAATAAAATAAAAGATCCATAGTCGAATTACATTTTGAATTGATTCAATGAAACACCATAATAGCTATAAATAGGGTAAAGTTACAAAACAGAGAAAAATTTGAATTTTGTTACCTTCAATTATATATATCATAGTTTTGGTATTAATCAATAGATTTTCCTCATCAATGTCTTGTTTTCTTCGTAAAAGTCTATACGTAAAAAATATTTGTAATTTTAAATTTTTAGCGTATTATTTTTTTGTCCCAAAAGATCTTTTTATTTTAAATAAACATTTCTTAAAAATATGTTTAATATACTGTCGTATATTTTATTATCTTTATTATGGCAATTTTGGCGACCTAAAAAAGAAGAAATTTAAAAAACTTATATTTCGGAAACATATACATATAATATATTTTTACTGTGACTTTCGAATTTAAGATAAAAATAGTGGCATCGAATGTCGAGAAGTTTGAAGGGACCGGTTCAACGCTGCAAAAACAAAATCCGGGCGTCCAAGGTCTTTGAAGATGGAAGAAGACGCACAGTTACATGAATTCAGAGCGTTATGTGGAGATGTTAGACGACTTCTTCGTGCCTGAACTGCAAAACTTTCCTGGTTATAACCAAAGAACGTGGTTCCAGCAGGACGGAGCAACTTCACACACGTCCAACAGGTCTCTACCACGAGTTCATTAAATTTTTCCTGGCAAATTGATCTCCAGGAGAGATGACATAAATTGGCCTCCACGAAGCCCCGATTTAACTCCTATGGACTTTTTCCTGTGGGGTTACGTCAAATCTAAATTTTGTGGCAACAAACCGACTTCCCTGGCCCAATTAAAAGGAAATATCCGTCACAAAATGGCAGCCATCACGGAGAATACCTACCGAGCCGGCATAAGAAAGTCGATTAAATGAATGCCGTGAACGCAACGGTTTACATTTGGACAATATCATTTTTAAGAAATAAATTCCCAAAGTGTGTATTTTAATATGTAATAAACAGTTTTTCAATAAACTACTTACTTTTTTTTTTTAAATGTGAACTTTCTTTTGAGACACCTTGTATATTCTTGATCAGCTCGTTGAGACGAGTCGATATAAAGGTGCGCGGCACGCCAACTTTTACGGGTAGGTTCCAATAAACTTACATTCCACATTTAGGTTGTTAGATTTTACAAATATTTTTTTTTTAAACGTGCCAAATGCACTGCACTGTCAATGGTAATAAAACTTCTATACCACCGAAATTAACGTTTTTTCTTGTTTTTTTTTCTTTTTTCGTTTGTTTTAATATGTTTTAACGATGTTATTCGAAAATAAAGATTGGCCCAAGATAACATTTATATTCTTGAGTAATATGTTAACGTTGACTTCCATGGAACCGAAGCTTTAATACCGTACACACCAAGTTTCAAATTGAATATAGAATTGTAAACCAAAGTACATACACTGGGTGGGACATGCCCATTAATACATAGTTGAGACTCTTCTATCCCTAAGAAACCACCAGTGACTTCATTTTATTTATTTTTCATACAACAACGAAAGGCGGTTTATGGGTTTTATATGGGAGCCATCCCTAAAAGTATACAGCGCACACCTGCTGATTTTTACGAGTATGATATAATAAATAAGTTTATCGTACAAAAAATCGAAAGTGTATGGCGGATATCCCAAAAACTGTCTGAGGACGTCTCTTGATACATGTGTCAAACATCCATACGAAAATTCAAGATAATATCAACTGTAATAAATCAGTTTTTCATACAAAAACAAAAAAAGGCTATCAAAAAGTGGGCGTGGCATGTCAATATGATAGCCCCATACAAACCAGCTGTTCAATTTTGCCTTTTTGTATTGTATGAAAAACTTTTTTTTTCCAGAAACATACGGTTCACATTTATATAAATAGGTGTGATACCCTCTGAAAATCTACTTCTTTCAGGCAATATCTACTTGAAATTTGATATAGTGCCTTTCTATGACCGAATGTTTTATATAATTATTACCCACGTTTAGGTTGTTAGGTTTTACAATTTAATTTTTTTTTTTTATATACTTAATTGGGTTTACGAAGGATCCATTAATGCGTTACAAACTTTCAAACACAGTGATAATGCCATATCATATCATGGTATAAAGTTCATCGATCTGCGTATGGATAAGGATTATCAAAATATTTAAGTTTACTGTCCTTTGCAATTATAGTCGCTGAGATCTGATGTTTCATACAACCAAACTGCGGGATGGAATCTCGGATATGCTACATCGACTCAGAATATACATATACGTGGGGTCCGCCACTCGGTTCTATACGGAATTGACTAGTGGGCAGATAGACACATCAAAAAATCGTCCTAGGGTTTATATTCCATTCCTGGGCTTTTACATCATCATATTTACGAATCACGAAAATAATATAGAAGGATTCTTAGCACACTTGAAATGATTTGAAATAAATTGACAACGAAGATAATAAATTCATCGATATATTTCCCCAAATCTGATTACAATTATGTATATAATTTTGCGCAGAGTTCGAAAAAAAATCTCATTCCCATCATGACAAAAGCTATATATAATATATATAATAAGTGGTAGCTTCCATACAAACATGCCCCCCGTTTTTTTTTTTTGTTTATGTAGATACATTCCTACATAAGTCCTTACAAAATAATCCATACAGGTCCAAATCAGACCTGCCCCAATTTAGAGTTTTGTGTATGAAAATTTTAAGTTTTTATTTTTAATTAATTCTAATTTTTCGCCAATTATATTTTAAAATAATTCATATTAAAACGGGCCACTAAAGAAAGGAACATAATAAATATTTATGGTTCATATAAGCAGCCTTAAACAAAGTACATAGTACAGAGACTGCAGCGTTCTTTCTTGTTTATTTTACATTGAGGCGTAACACTGCTCATTTTCCAATGGTGACCGTTGCATAAGTTCCAAATTTCACCCATCTACATCAAATAGATGCTGAGATGTGACGAATTTTCA
This sequence comes from Leucophenga montana, assembly GCA_035044765.1. Lineage (NCBI taxonomy): Eukaryota > Metazoa > Arthropoda > Insecta > Diptera > Drosophilidae > Leucophenga > Leucophenga montana. Next base: position 2,327,826 of record JAWNNQ010001873.1, read on the forward strand.
TTGTCTTGTATTAATTCGTCTGAAAAGTTCTCTTCGAAATGAAAGTCCGTTTCGGAGATTGTCAATAGACAGATAGAGAGACAAAATATTTTAAAACGCAGGTTTAAGCTAAAGAAAAATCGTTTATTTCGCAATTACGGACAGACACTTCAATTTTATTTATTTGTATAGATTAAAACTTTTTAACTGGTACAAAATAAATGCATTACATAAATTATAGTATATAAGAATTACAACATCTTTCTAATCTTTTTAATATAGATTTCCAACCAAACGAAACTAGATTACATAAGTATAACTCGTTCTTTTTATTTTTTGAAAATTTTTGACACAGAATATTTGACAATTAATGGATTTAGTGACAGTTAATGGACTTTACAATTAAGTATCGAATTGTAATTTATGAATCACATACAATTTTAAGAAACGTCAAAGTGGACATCCATGCGGTTATAGGTTATAACTCATTTTATATATGTTGGTACAAAATTTTGGACATAAAATGTTTGACAATTAATTGATTGAGTATAAGTATAGTTATAACTCATTCAATGTTTGACAGAAAATAATTAACAATTAGTTGAATTAGTGACTTCTTGGACAATACTGACATAGATTTCTAAAATATGATAAAAAAAAAAAAAATTAAGTGACCTAAAAGTCAACTTCCATCGGTTCGACGGTATTTTGAGAGTTACTACAGCCCCAATTATTAGGCATTACCGGATTACTACAGCCCCAATTATTAGGCATTACCGGATTAAAGCTCATTGGTTGGGTGATCGGTTGTTCAATAGGTGCAAATGGTGGAGCATCAAAATCCTTTTCAAAAAATGAACGTAGACACTCCAGTTCTTCCTCAGGTGTAGCAAAACTCTCCATTGCCGGAAAGTTAAGAAGATCATCAACTTTAAAATCTGCGAAATTAGTTTTGTTTTGGTCCACATAATTTTTGATAGCAAAATCTGATGAAGAAGCCTCGCAGTTAACTTCATCCAGTTCCTCAAAAAAAGTTGCATCGAATGCATCCAAAAAGCTTGCATCATTGATGTCCGTTTGATAGTCGAATTGCATATCAATCGGTTGATCGTTAGAACATTGTAGCAGATTCATCACAATGCTCTCACTATTGTTAAAAAGCTCCGCAATATCGCTCTCCTTATTCAGTGGTTCAGTAAACTGAACTGAATTTGAAGTCTCTAAAAATGTGCGAGATGGCCAGGTTTGTCTTAGGCACGGATTAGCCTTATTACGGGCCTGTCTTTCAGCATCCCTCTTCGACCTCATGCGTCGATTCTGGAACCAAACTTTTACTTGGTGCTCGTCCAGGTCCAACCGTAGTCCTACTTCAAAGCGACGTTGACGTGTTACGTACTTATTAGTTTGAAATTCGCGTTCCAACTGTACAATTTGAGCAGTTTTAAACGATGTGCGAGTACGCTTGGTCTTTGCCTTGGGTTTTGGAGGAGACGGATTATTGATTGGAACTGTGATTGGCGATGGAATGTTATTTTGGGCGTTATATTCGCTAGTTGGCATCAAAACGGTGATGGGTATATGTTGATTATCGGCCGTTATCTGATAATATAGTAAAGCCCAGAATATTTATAAATAAACTTATACAAGTTTCACAGTGTTTTTAAAAATATATACTTACAACCACATCGAGCATCACTGGGGTTAGTGACATCGTATTCTGCGGCATGTATTGCAAATTCTGTTGATTTTCTATGTTCTCCATGCTGTCAACAAGGATATTCCAAAACAAAATTTCCAAGTGTACTCTGTAAGTATATTATTTGCAGAAAATATCTGCGCACAATTAAAGATCTTTACTTTCTCGCGGTTTTCGCTACAATGAATACATTTCACTCGCGTCTCAGACCTTTTATAGCAATTTTGGCCTGAGCGCAAGTACCGGCTTAGTCTGACCTGTCGAACTTTTGCGCGACACCATCCACAAACTGCGAATCATATATCAGCTACAATATCAATGTCAACATATCCTCACGCTCTTTCGCATCGGACAGACTCAGTTTCGGTCAAGAATAGATTTTCGCCAAGTGTGATTGGTCGTTGCTTAGATGTCTGCATAATATGCAAATCTCTCTGTCTATCTCGTTTTAAGAATGCAAGATACAATTTACATTGCAATTGTCGTTTGCTTCAAATTTAAATAATGCATGTATGCGTGAATTAGCTACGGATGCTGTCGCAACAGACGCACTGTTCTTCTCTCTCTCGCACACATGACTCGGGATACCGCATTGTCTATCTATTTTTTTTTCCGCGAATTATCCGCCAACGTCTTTTGACATAAATAAGTGGAATTCTTTGATATACAGTGCTGCACTTTATTTTTTATTTAGCAGTCCTTATACAAAAATGTTCAAACAAAAGTTTGGAACAAAGTTAGTGAAGTCCAATAAACCTCTCTTATATAAAAAAAAATTGAAAAACATTCAGTGTTTTAAGTTTTTCAACATCAACTTAAACATTGAACAAAACTTTTATTCTTTAAGAAATAATCCAAAATATCTGACATTGAAATTTGAAGAAACCTGTAGTTAGTTTTTATTGTGAAAATCGAGTAGCAACTTATTTTTATTGGTTTTTGTAGATACTTCAAACTTTTAATGAGCAATAATAATACCACAAATTGAACGATTCTACATATCTTTGGAATACCCTTAAAATCATTGGTTTCACAGTTTTTGCGCAATTTAAAGATAACACATCGTTTAAATGTTTATACATAAGGTATAGAACCTTTAATTGAAATATAACATATAAAAATAATTAGAGAAACGAAGGGTGCATTACAGTTGCATCAACTTGGCTTCGACTCAGATATACCGTTTTATTTGAATGAACAGATCACTGCAGAAAACCAAAACATTTTTAAAAGAGGCTTTTAAACTTAAAAAGCAGAGAGTGCTCATTCTTCTCTAATCGTGGTATTGTATTGTGCTGTTGAAGAGAAGCGGGAGTGATGCCGTTATTTGGCTAAACAGTATGCAGAAGCTAAACCCAACTTCGATTATAAGTCCCAACAACAACCTGCCGATTATAATGATGCTTATCTTAATTCATTTCGCTCTTACACTTAATTTATTTATTGTTACTCCTTACAATATTATATTTATGTAAAGTTTTGTGTCGATTTTTATATGTTTCTCTTTTCGTCTCTCGTGTACTTGTCGAATATATGTATGTATTTGTTTTAGTTTTCTCATGTGTGCAGTCTCATCTATTTATGGTTTACGTTTCTAATTATGACAAACCTAAGTTTTGAGTTCTCGCGTTCCAGGGATGGAACATTTAATATGCTCTGGTCCGGGTTGTCACGAACAGACTGAATAACACTGTCTACATTTAAGAACGTTCTCGAAGACCTTGGATTTTGATTTTTCCAGCGTTGAACCGGTCTCTTCAAACTTCTCGACCCATTTTCCAATGAGTCGAGGGCTTGGTGCATCATTTAAATGACGAACATGTCGAATACTGCAGAATTTTCTACGCGCTACAGTCGCTGAATTACAGTTTTTGTAAAACTCACGTACGCACAACGCACGGTCCGCTCCCGAGAAACGCTCCATAGCGACTAGATTCCCAAAAGCTATGCTACCGATTGACATGCCCCCCGGGCCCTCTGGAATAGTTGCGTTCACGCAATCAGCAAATCAAATTTGAACTTTCTTCTTAGACACCCTGTATATCTTTTTGAAGACTCTGATGTTGATACAATTTCGATATGAGAGGTTTTGTTTTTACATTATACGTTATACGTTTTTTTTTTAAATTTTTTTTTTAGAAATTACGATAAAGTCAATCTTTATGACCCAGCCTGTCATGACCTAATTTATATGTCATACGATATGTTTATTAAACACGGCGATAACTTTTGTGAAGTACCGGGATTTTAATAATACTGACTATTTTGTTAATTACCAGTTAGATTTGTTTTATAGTAATTTCAAAATTTTGTTCTTGAAAAAAAAATAAAAATAAAAATATTAAACCAGAAAACAGGCCCTGGTTCAATAACCGTATTAAGCAATTATTTTCTCAAAAATAACACTGCATATAAGAGATGGAAAAGGTATGGCTCCTTGTATATTATAAACAATGCAGATCACTTGTTACACAGAATATTAATGTTCCAAGATTATTTCAATTAATTCAATCAAAAGTTCACGATAATAAAATATATAAACATAGTCTACGAATATGCAACCAAAAGGGTGGTGCAATAGATGCAGATGACTTAAATCATCGCCTTGTGCAATTTAACGTACCTTTAACTTTGTGCGTGTTGATCAATGTGATGTGTTAGGGTCCATAATGCCGTAGGGTTAGATTTTGTATTTATACAAATTTTACTACTCAAAAATTATCACCACAAAAGAACCTACGTATCTATACCAAAAAGTTTATTTCTCTCGATCCACTAGAGTAAAAATGTCATACCCATAAAACGCGGATCTCTGATATAAAAGAGGCAATTCTTTGTAACTGTTATAAGTCTCTGGAACAATTTGCCAGTAACAATAAAGCTCATCATTTATTATATTTTTTTATTTTTATGCTCTTTAACAGTGTAATGACATACACATTTGCAAAAAGTATTGAAATATCAAAACTCATTCTAAATTATACTCTGAAACCCTGGCCAAATTGACAAAATTACGTGTTACAAAATTGTTTACGCGATTTCATAACGATGTATTCCCGCAAACTGGCTCGAAAAAATCCGAGATTTACAATATTTTCGAGTTTAAAGGAATGCGCCTATTATAAATACATAATAAAATAAATATAGCGACTTGTCTGCGTTTTTGTATAGGTTTGGGTTCTGTGATAATGATATTAAAACATATCAGATAAATTTTGAAAAAAAAACTATTGATATACAAGATTTGATACTATTTCAATGTACTTCTAATCTTAAAAACATCTTTTTGATGTGTTCGAAAAAATTAATTTAATATTTTCAAACATATAAAATTGTTTTAATAACCATTTCATAAAAAAATTTTTTTAGGTGTACTTACAATAAATATACTTGTATGCAGCTTTTGTATTCTATTATAAATTATAGCATACACATTTGATATTTTGACCCAACGTACTTACTTACTTTTGCACACAGCAAAACGTTGAATTACTGAATAGTGTGACTATCAGCCGTGCTCCCATTTTCACTTACATTTCATGCGGAAGTGTATCATGTTGCCTTTGAATCTTACTTCAAAATTAAACCAACTTGCACTGAAAGTAACATTAATGAAATAAAACTCTTTGATTGCATCTTAACATTTCTCAATTTGTCGCAAAAATTAAAAAAAAAAACATTGAACGGGTTTGTGAGTAAAGGAAACCTAAAACGTATGATTTCTTGGTCGTTATCAGCAGATTTATTTGCTTCTAATAAATATGTATCACACTTTTTTTTCATAATTGAAAGACAAAGCCACGTATAAGCTTTTTGCCTTGTTCGATTTTGTAAGATAAAATTGAAGCCCACGAAATAATGTATTGACCATCCACAATCTACATTCTAAAATAAGAAACAGATTCATTTTATCACAAACAATTATGTCTTTAACAAACAAACGAACAAAAATATTTGCAACCGCTCATAAAATTGAAAGCCACCCGAGGAAGACAAAACATCCTCAGACAACCGACCACGTGTCGGGAGTCGTAGAATTCTGCCAATGAAAACATAATTAAAGGTGTTAGTTAATTAATAAACAATGGCACAGCAGTAGTGGCGATACTAAATAAAGTCGAGTCAGTCGACTCGACTCGACTCGACTCTACGCAACCGCACATGACTAGCCTACAGAATGGTACTCGAATCGAGCGCCCGACTGTCCGACTGAATTGTCTCTATTCAGATCCATGACGGCTTGTCTCTGTGCACAGTGGGATACCACTTGGCGTGTGCATTCTTCGTCTCGAATCCTGGCGCGATTGCATGATGAGCACTGACTTCGTCATATATTGGAGAGTGCCTTTTATATGATTAGGGTTTACGGAAATGAATACTGATTTCGGAACCGCGGTTCATTAAGATTAGAATGCATATTTCATTTATGCTTCGAAATGACTCTAGAATAAAGTTAAGGACAATTTTCTTCAGAAAGATTGAAAGAAATGAGATATAAAACAGGCTGTGTTTAGTTTGAATTGTGTTTGTTCGTAAAGATTTTGTGCAACTGATCGCATTCTGTACTAGTTTACTAAAATGAAGAAAATGGCGAAAACCATCTGTCATAATTTTCCATTTACGGCATTTACAGTTTTTATTGCCCAGCTTAACCTAAGCCGTTAAAACGCAGCTGCGCAATGGCTTAGTTTTTCCCTTTTATTATAGATTTCCTGCTTCTCGTGCAGTTGTTAACTATCGACCCAACTATCGCGTATTCGCGGATTAAATTCGCACATCGCGTTTCACAAGAAAAGTAAAATACGACGGACCACGTACACAAAAAGGACGCGCGGGTTTTCAAAGCGTTGCTTATACTCCATGCTACCTGTCGGTATGTGACGGTCAGTAGTGCAATTCCATTTTATACATCGCAACAAGATATGATCTGCACTCGACTAATATAATTAGACCCATAAAATATAAAATAGCATGTGCATTCTTGCATCTTTTTGAACATATGCCATAATTCACTGGAAAGGATTGAGTGATGCCCGATGTTTACACAAATGTACAAAACCACATACATATAAGATCATGCAGTCCGACACACAATCTTCATATGTAAATATTATAAATCCTCTTTGCTAGTTACCACGGAAAGCTTAGAATATTTCTCCGCTTAAAATTATACAAATTAAAAACTAAAACTAAATTTCATTTAGCAACTTCTATTTTCTTTATTTTCTGAGTGACCGTAACTTCTTTCTTATAGTTTTTAATCGACTTAAAAAAAGGAGGAGGTTTCTCAATTCGATCGTATATATATTTTTTTATATGTGTTCGCGGATAACTTCGTCGTTTATGAACCGATTTTGATGATACTTTTTTTTTTGGAAAGGAGATATCCCAAGGCATTATAGAGAAATCGAGGGGCACCTTTGAAAATCGTAGTGGCGCCTAGTGCGTTTGTTAATTTTTTCATTTTCTGTCTCAAGTAGCCGTCGTTTCCTCATCCGAGAAGCATCTTTATTAGGTCTACCCAGCACTAAAAATCGTAAAATAAAAAAATTTTAACAAAAAAAAACCTACTTCGAAATGAATTAAGTCCAAACGCCAGGTAATTGCTGCAAATAGGATAATAAAGTGTTCATTTCGACTTCAAAATTATAAAATTCTTATTTAATCATATCTGATTAACTAAATCAAAATACGAATTACTCTTGCTAAGTACATTTTTTTACTTTTTAGTTTCCTGTTTTGCTAAGTAAATTTTTTTTTTTTTTTACTTTTTAGTTTCCTGTTTGAGGTCGGTTTTTTTTTTTGTTAAAAATTATTTTGCAAGTTAGTTTAGTTAATGTATAAACTTAAATTATTATATTGTATTAGGCGACTGTTTTATATATGTAGTTGCATTTTAAATAAATAAAATAAATAAATAAATAGCAACTTTAACCATTTTGTTTAACTGAATTGAATAGCATAGCATTAAAATCGAAGACCCGACAAAGTATACTTCTACATATACACTCGTCTCCACTTGAATAGGACATCCTGTACACTCTCCTTGCAATTGATCATAACTCGACAGCGGAATGATAAAATAATAATATTTAACATTGTGCAAATATTCTTCTCCCTCTCTGATACAAATTGCATGTTCTGGAAAAGTGCCGTTATATGTTTTCCCCTTTATGTTAGCATTCGTTGAAATTTAGGCAAAATTATGAGCAAATAATACATACATATTTGCCACGTGAACTCATATTTTTCGTTGATGGAACTTTTTTATTACAAATTTTGTCAATCACAATGAATGCATTGTCTTACAAATATATTGTGAAATAACCTTTTTGGAGCTGCCGTAGATTTATGAACACGATAATGCGCCAATAAATATAGCCCGGCTTGTTAAAACTCACCGGATTTAAATAACATCGAAAATGTTTGGGGATGGTTAACACGTCAAGTATATGGATCAGGACAACAATATTCAAGTATACCCGAACTTACCCAATTTGTATCCCTTCCAAACCGAATCTGAGAAGTTTAAAGCAAAAAAGGTGCCTCAAAAACAATATTAAATTTTTTTTTAAATATAAAATACTCCAATTACCTTAAATTTAAGACATGATTGTGTTAAAAAGAATCAGAATTGTTTAAAATGTTTTTTTTTTGTACTTCGTTAAATTGTCCTATTCAAGTAAGGCAAAATTAGGACCGCACATTTTGGCGGTTTTTCGTTAATCATTTTTTTATTAATACTTAAAGCTTTAGTATTAAATCTTTCTTCTGATCTAATTACAATAACTAAATGAACTTAAATTTAAAAAAAAATAAGTCTATTAATGCAGAAATTCCGAAAAACACACATTAATGAACATTTTCACCACAAAACGAAACTAATGCCTAGATAAATACCTGATATACCTGTATGAAGAAGCATTGATGTATTCTTTTTTTCCCATTTTTTTTTTTTTGCTTAAAAAATTTGGAATTGATTAAACTATTGACAAAGTATATGCATTTTAGAACATTGGAACTATATGTTATTGAAACAAGATACTTAAATGTGAAAAATGTATGAAATTCGATAATAATTGCACGCAGTTTGAACTTTCAACAGCTGTAACCAAGTCAGTTTTCATTCGTTCGAAACCCGTTAGACGAGCAATTTAATCACTTTTCTAGCGATAAATCCCTCATTTCGATCGGCCTTGCCATTCACACTAGGCACTGGTTTAAGTAAAATATTTTTTTTTTTTATTATTAATTTACAATCTATCAATAAGTCAATAAGTAAATTAGTTGAAAGTTCATAATATAAAAGAAATAGCTGTACTCCAGTGAGAACAGCTATTATATTTAAAATTCTATAATTAAGAGTTTATTTACAATATATACAAAATTTAATCTCTAAAAGGTAAATCTAACACATGATTTCTTTTAAGTCTTCGAGTTGTATCGCTATTATCTAGTAGGCCTATTGCCAAAACACTTAAATGGTCATGTAGTCTCTCAACACACTTTGTGCTTATTCTACGTATTTCATCTTTAATGTATGGAATATTTAAATCTTTGTGAATTTGGTCATTAGCTACAAACCAGGGGGCGTCAACAATAAGTCTAAGTGATTGGCTTGCAGTTCCCCATAATTGGATAGCATATGTCCACACAGGCTTTAAAATAGCCTTGTACATCCGAACTTTGTTCTTCAAACTAAGCTGCGATTTTCTCACAAGCAGCCAATACATTTTTTTTTTGTTTTTATGTTGAGTTTCTTTGTCTTGCCTTTAATATGACTTTTCCAAGTTACTCTCCGATTTATATCGAGTCCAAGATAATTTGCGGAGTCACTATGAGGAATTTGTGAATTATTTAAAAATACTGATGGACAATCTCCTCTTCTCAGAGCAAATGTGACATGTTTCGACTTCTGAGTATTAACCTTTATTTTCCATTTCTTAAGCCATCGCTCTATTTCAACTATTTCATTTTGAATATCTTGAGATACTTCTGCCGCAGTGTCTTTAGATGCAATTATAGCTGTGTCATCAGCATAAGTGGCTACTTGAACATCACTGACAACAGGGAGATCGGCAGTGAATATTGTGTAAAGGACAGGTCCCAGAACACTGCACTGTGGAACACCAGCATGGATACTATATAGTTTCGATGTTTTTCCTTCCATTTAAACATAAAAGGTTCGATTGCTTAGATACGATTTCAATAAGAGGAAAAATGGAGCAGGAAGCAGTTTTTTTCATTTTATATAACATGTCTGGATGCCACACTCGGTCCAATGCTTGTTGTATATCAAGAAATACTGCCGCAGAATACAGTTTCTTCTCGAATCCACTTGTAATTATATCCACTATATGATGACATTGCTCTGGAGTCCCATGACCTCTCCTAAACCCAAACTGATGTTCCGGTATTATATTGTATTCATCCAAAATTGGTAACAATCTACTCATAAGTATTCTTTCGAATACTTTGGAGAATGTCACCAGCAAGCTAATAGGACGGTAGGACGAGAGAATATTTTCAGGCTTGTTTGGTATTGGAATCATTATCCCCTCCGCACATTTCCATTGTGTAGGAAAGTGATCCAGCCTCAAAATCGCATTGTAAATTAGTGCTAAAAATTGAATACACTTTTGAGAGAGCATTTTCGTAACTCTTCCGTCTATTTTATCATAGCCTGGTGACCTTTTTTGATTCAGTTTTGCGAATTCTTCTTTGATTTCAGACACAGTAATTCTACGAATTGGCATGCACATTTGATTTGATTTGGTTGAAATGTTGAGTGTAAATGTTGTGCAAATGCCTCAACCTTAGCTTTGGCGGTTTTACACCATTCTCCATTATGATTACGTATAGCAACATTTCGTTTTGCAGGTCGTTTTAAATATTTGGTATCTCTCCAAAGGCTGTATTCATAGTCTTTCGTGTTAGGATCCAGACTTTTGAAAAACTCTGCAGTTGCTTCATTTCTTACTTCGTGCAAGCGTTTTTTAAGTTGGAATGATGCTGTATTGTACCTAGTTTTATCTGCTGGGCATCTACTGGTTTGCCAATTTTTCCGAAGCTTTCGCTTATTATTTATAAGGTTCCTAAGCTCAACTGATATAAAAACAGTATTCGCTATAGAACTTTTGGCTGGTGCAGTACACAACAGACCTGCTTCATGTATAATGTTTGTAAATGATTCCACAGCCGTATCCACTTCTAAACCAGTTTTGAGAGATATATTAGTATTTAGTTTCGCATCTATCCAATCTTGAAATGCTATAATATCTGTCCTAGATGTGACAATTTTATATTTATTTGATAGTGCTGGAAGAGCAGTATATGTAATTATAATTGGCGAATGGTCTGAACTTAGGTCATAGTTGTCCGAAATTTCCAGATGATGCCGTGGTATTCCAAAATAAACTGCAAAATCCAAAAGATCCGGTATTTTGCGGGGGTCTGATGGCCAGTACGTTGGTTTTCCCGTAGACAGTGTTGAAAAATGATTGGTATTTATGCATTTATATAGCTCCTTTGCTTTGGGATTTGCTAACCTTGATCCCCACCAAGGGTGTTTGGCATTATAATCTCCACCAACAATAAATTTACAACCAAGTTTTTTTAAAAAGTTGCAGTAATCTTGTTCTTTAAAACAAAATCGTGGTGGAAAATACACTGCACAAACTGTAATATCAAATGACATGCATTCAACATTAATGCAAGCAGCCTGTATAGCATTTTCTTTAACTATTTCCGTGATATTATATTTAAGCCCTCTTTTAATTAATATTGCAGAGCCGCCATGAGCTCCATTATCTGGATGATTTGCAACTATTAGATCGTATCCATGAATTTTAAAGTGTGTCCTGTTGGTAAAATGAGTTTCTGATACCAAGAGGATATCAATGTAATTAGATTTAAGGAAAAGTTTTACTTCTTCTGTGTGGTTGGAAAGCCCATTTGCATTCCATATAGCAATTTGAAGATCTACTTGAGGAGGTTCTATGTTGAGGAGGTTGTTTGTTAATTCAAACTGTTTGGCTAATAAACCTTCGATTCTTTGGAAAGGGTCTTCGTCATTTGAACTTCTGTTTTCTCGTAGTACTTGCGCATAAGATGGGCGGTTTCCGCTAGTATTAAACTCATTTGGTCTGTGCGAAGATGAAAAGCTATGCTCCTGAGGTGGTTTGCTTGAATGCTGACGAGAAGAATGGCTATTAGGCTTCTGCTTTGCAACTAATTCTTGATAAATTTTGCATCCCTTGTAGCTGGCAGCGGGATCTTGTAAACAGTTAACACATTTGGCAGGCAAATCCTTGTCTTTCTGACACTCTGAAGTAGGATGGCACATTGAACACTTAACGCATCTAAATGTTTTTGTACAATACGTCTTGGTATGTCCAAACTCTTGGCATCGAAAGCATTGTACAATGTCACTTTCCTGGGAGGCTCTACTTTAATTACTGCATTGCTTAGGTATTTCAGGTCATAAATTTCTGCATTGTTGTTGTTCGGTTCCAGATCAATAAAGAATATGTTCAATGGATGCTTGGTAATGCGACTCCTAACATTGCTTATATTCCTTACGCAGTGACCTAACTCTTCAATTTCATTTTTAATTGAGTCAATTGGTGTAGAAAAATGTAGATTTTTAACTACAACTCTGAAAGAACGCTCTTGTTTTAACTGGTAAGTAAAATATAACATCGAAAAACTCAAATATACCGTTATCTTAATGAAAATGAAAAATCTGTATGTTTTTCGTGTTCAGCGTACCGAATCCCTGAGCGAGCGTACTACGATGTGAACTCTGCCACGGCTAGCAGCGGCTCTAGGAGGAGTCCTTGACCGAGCTCATGTCGTCGAGGGCCGAACAATAAAATTATTTTACGGCAAAGAAGTTTTACGGCAAATAACAACAGTATAACCGCAACATCAACAGCCAAGAATATAACAAACAAAATGAAAAGAGACATTCGAATGAAGCTGAAGTGGTCCTCACGAGATGTGCCGAAACAGCTATGAGCAAGTGCCTCCGCTCCCAATCACATCGTTTTAATTCATTAATGTTTGTTTTCTTTGATTGACGTTTTTCATACAAATGCATAAAAGTAAGCTGTAGGTTTGTATGAGGGCTACCAACCACATCGAATTTCAACTTTATATTGAACTATAGCAACATCTTTATGTTAATATGTTAGTTGTTAGCATTAAAGTGAATCGTGGGTTTGTATGGAGCTACCTCAAAAAGTGGGTGGGACGTGCCCATTGTATATGTATATGAATCGGTTGTCTACTAAAATTCACCAAATCTAATTTGAAGCTAATATTGATTTAAATAAAAAACATTTTCCATAAAAAGGCACCAAATCTCATTTAAACCTAATATTGACTTTAAGAAAAAAATTGTCATAAAAAACACAAAAGTGGGTGGTGGGTTTGTATGGGGCCACCCGAAAAAGTGGGCATGGCGAGTCAATCTTGATACTCTATTAAACTGCAATTATTAGAAGTGTGTTATTGCTCATTTTTTTAATCATCAGTTGAAAAATTGCACACTCACTTCTAATTATGCTAATTATTTCGAAAACCCCCCATAAGCCCGATTTTCTTTATTTTTTATTATGATATAAAGGACGTTATTCTGAGCATTTTTCACTATATGTGTTTGGCGCGAAAACAACTCCTTAAAAAAATATTGAGAAAAAACGAAAAATAAATGATATTTTGTCTTTGGTGCTTACGATTTGAATACATTTTCGTATGTTTACATTCTTCCGTGATCGAAAATCATTGCAGGATCCCCAATCCCCCTATCTTGTGCACACACACATACACGCAGCAAGAAGAGAGAGACATCGACTTAACTTATAAGGTAACGAATTTTCCCCCTTTACGGTTTGTCGTTCCTTATGTTGTCTTATCCAGTCTCCACTTAAAATATTCGTTAAACAAAATGAACTGTAAATATCCGAGTATGTATTTTTAATATTTTATATTTTTATAAGTTATGATTTATTTGTCGTTTTTTTCTCAATATCGTTTTAACGAGTTGTTTCCGCGCCCAACACATATAGTGAAAAATACTCAGTTATGCTGCCGCATCCTGTATATATACACAAAACCTTTTTGAGTGAAAGAGGAAATTCTCTCCGAAAATAAAAAAAACCAAATAGCTTCAAAATTCTTATTTGCAAAACTCAAAAAACGGAAAACAGCAGAGAAAAGAAAAACAAACAAAAATTTCTAACATATTAAACAAAACAGTGCGAACAAACAATTCAAATCAATTAAAGTGGCACAACAACAAAACTAATGTGAGAGGACTTTTTGAAACGATGAGTGAAAGAGAAGAAAAAGTTCAACTCAAGAGAAAGTAAAGTATACTTTTGGGCAGAAGCAGAAATGCAAATACAAATAATACCACCAATTAATCAAGTACTTAATAAAACAAAATAAAAAGCATCATAAAAAAAACCTAACTTGGGCCACTCACCACCAAACACCCCGGCAAATGGAAATCTTGATTCCGAAAAAATGTTATATGAATTTCTAAAAAAAAAACTGAATACTCGAAAAACTCACAAAATGAAATATTACTTAAACACAAATAAATCGTAAATACAGTACTCACCTAGAAATAGATAATGTAGCAAGACAATATTTAATAATGTAGCTGGCCCTTTTAACAACATTATTTAGAAACAGTATTTTAATTTTATAAGTGCATATGCTATTTTTTTCCTTTACGAAACATTCGTCAAAAAGAATACGGAGCATTTTTCATCCTATTTTTATAATCACACACTAATAGGGGAGACAGCTTCTAGAACGGCAAAACAGAGGGCTCTACGGAATAAACAATAACATTAAAAAGAAGTTGAGCATCGTTTTGAAACCAATTCAAAATTGCACAATGGTTGAGATCAAATCCAACAATGCTTTTCTCTACATTGTCCCATTCTATTTAAACTGTAGTAATTTGGCAAATGATCATTATAAATTATCTAATATAATTGTGGAAATGAATAATCCAAACATAATGATTATTGGCATTCTCAATACACGCATAGGAACTGAGCAAGTGGAAACAGAAAACACTGACACTACATGTGAATATGCAAAGGTAAAATAGCTAGAGATAAATTTGATCGAAAAGGTAAGAAACTAATTGAACTTTGCGAATCGTTCAATTTATAGTTGATTTGGTGTAATGATATATTAGCTAAAGATTCGAAGAGATGGAATCAATGGAGACCAATCCCTACAACTGATCCAAGAAACTTAAGGCAAATTAAAATAACCTAATACAAGGAGGTAATCACCTTCACGTAATGATTTTAAAATGCTTCGTAAAGCAGCAGCATGGTGGTGATATGCCCTAGAATCAGATGTTGGCGGTATGTAGGAGCAAGTAAAATACAATTTACAGCACTGAAAAGTTAAGACAACACAAACAAATTCAATATCAGTTGGGATAATTACCTAAAACTTGTCAAGAGAGTTTAAAAAGTTTAAAATATGTGGTTCTAAGTTTCTGTAAATATAGCAATATCATCATTAATAGAAGTTCTTAGATATAAATCAAGTAACTTACTCTTCAGCCGTCTTACATTCAAGTAGTTAATTATAAGAATTGAAATTAGTTTAGACGCGACAAGTCCACGGTACGATGCAATGATTTTCTGTTTTTTTTTTTTTTTGACAGATATTCTTTGACTAAAGTTAGCTACGTCCAAAAAATTGTACTACAGATGATGTCAAAGAACTGTTGAGGTCTGCTAAACTTGAGGTGTAATTCAAGTTGAATTTTTTAACACCAATATTTGTAGAAGTAACGTTGCAGGTTGATGCAATAAAGGTTTTTGGTGATGTCTTCAGCAGTGGTAGACTCATCAATTGGAAAGATAAAAATGTGTTTACATGGCGCAACTATAGATAGTGTTTTTGTTGATCCATTGTTGACGCTATGGGAATGTGTTGTCGATAGCAGTACCCTAGAAGTTGAAGCAGCCGTGGATGGCGCAGGATCGTCAGGCGGATCGGTCCAAATAGTAGCACCAACAAATAAATTCACATTAGACTCACCTGTTACTGATTCATGCGGCATAGGAAAGTTTTCAAATGAGACTCAAGTTGGGATTTGTAAAAGTCTTTGTTTTCTTCCTCTTGGGTGACTGATGGAAGTTGTAATTGCCAAACAGGTTCAAATGTACGTCTAGCTCAGCCGAGAGTTGTTTGACCGTTTTATTAATGGAAGCAACATTATTGCGTAAACATAATAAACATTTGCGAAAAGTCAATTCCCAGCGAGATGCATTTATGTAATGACCAGCGTACTCCACCAATTATTTCCATCGCCATGTTGATACGGTCCAATATCACGCCAGTAATGTCAGCACATTTTATGTGTAATGCCGACAGTGCACAAAACCAAAATTGGCAATATCGTACTATTCACTGTCAACACATTTCGGGTCACAACAAGTCATATTAAATGAATTGATACAAATTTATGTAATATTAAAATATAAAGAAACAAAGTAGCAGCTGAGCGAGTACACAGACAGAGCACACATGCAAGCAAGGTGTAATACCTAAGTTCAACACTCAGACTCGCCTTGTGTATTTCACGAATTTCTTTCAAAGATAACGAAGTGGGAAGGGTAACGGTTTCGTAATTAGGCACTGGCGCAGTTTAGAATGGGATAATGCAACAACAATACACAGAAGATTGAAAGAGAGCCGTACTTGCAAAAATGCAACAGAACATGCTTGGAAAGTACAGGGTGTCTCAAAAGAAAGTTCACATTTGATTTGCTGATTGCGTGAACGTAACTATGAATGCAGGGGTATGTCAATCGGTAGCCTAGCTTTTAGGGATCTAGTCGCTATGGTGCGTATCTCGGGAGCGGACCGTGCGTTGTGCGTACGTGAGATTTCCAAAGATTTCATCCAAATGATATTCAAAATAGGCCTTATTTTTTGTTAGTTAGGTTAATGTACATATTCTAAGCTAAATGCTTTAATGACACTTTTTTAACATACGATAATAAAACTTACGATAATAAAAAAAAAACTTTTTTGAGACAGCCTATATTTACGGCTGTAGGCATCAATAGCTCGCCTCTTATACAGTTCCATTTCAAACAAAAACTATCCAATAGAGTGGAATATTGTTGCCCGCATGACCCCATCAAATTGCCTGATTTACTGGAATTAGGTGTGGTCAATGATCACCGAAGCCATTATAGTTACCCACACTAAAATCAAGAATCACAGAATCTAATGAAACAATGAACACAATTGGCTAACGGGTTGGAAGCAAAGAGTTAAGTAGCTGGTTAATAAATCTGGAGCAGTCTGTGTGGCTCATAACGGAAGAAAATTATCGATCATACTAATCAATAATCCTACGGAAATAATCCTGTGAAATGCAAATAGCTTGTGCGTGGAAAATTCAACTAGCGAAATGGAGTTGGTTTAGTAAAATGTTAATTTATTAATTAAAACATATTAAATTATTAATTGTTTAAATGTAAATTAATCAGAAATTGTACCCCCTATCTGCAACGATAGGCCTTTTTCTTTACAAAATATATTTTAGAGGCGTATTTAGTCAAATCGCTAGCTCAATTACAAGCTACTAAATGAGGTCTGTGGCATGGTTAATTGAAATTGAAGTGGAATTCGAGCGGAATGGATTCCTGTGGCACCCCTGATAAAATGACATGAGTTTAAATTACATGAGTTGAGGGCGAAAACAGTTGTCAAACTTCTGCATAAGACCCTAATGAACTAGAAACAATCTGCATTCGGAAAACATTCATTTCCAGCTGCTGTATCAAAGAAATATTTAGTTGTTATTTGAATTACTGAAATTTATTAATTTTTGTAATACAATTTTACATTTATTTTAAATTTACAATTCAGTGATACAACTACGTTTAAAAGTTTATTATAATCTTTTTTAAAGATCGTTTTCTTTTTTAAGGAATCTTCACTCTTAATTACATTCAAATTAAGTTATTAATTTATCAAATTATAAATCCAATAAATTTTGTACAAAATCAAAGTCGACATCCAAGAAAGAGATCATAGGAGTACTACTACAGTCGGAATTATGTGACATTTCTGAAGCTAAGGTCATTGACTGGTTAATTGGCTGTTCAACAGGAACGAATTGAAAAGCGGATAAAGCATTTGGTGAAATTAAATGTTGACTTTTCTGCTCATCGTCGGGTGTAGCAAAATTTTGTAGTTCAGTAATGTTGGGAAAATCCTCATGCGGCAATTGCAATTCTGCAGAATATCTTTTTTTTCATCATTCTCTTCCGCACCGCTATTGCTGTTTAAATCTGGAGAGCAATTCAACGAAGCCTTGCAGTTCTGTGACGTCAAATTTTTCGCTTCATCCTGTTGCTCCAAAACGCATGCATCGAAGGTACTGTAAAAGCTCTGATCAATTAAATCCGTTTGAAAGTCAAATGGCACTTCATTTGAACAATCGTTGAAATATTTAAGCAGATTTTCCACAATACTTTCGGTATTATCAAAGATCTCCGCATTATCTGTGGTGATTTCTTCACTCTTTTGTTCGAAACATTGTAATTCATTCGAAGTTTCTAATATTGTCTGCGAAAAGAAGTTAGCGACTGGTGAATGTTTAATCGTATTGTAGACATCTCTATTTGCTTCACTCTCGTTGATCATGCGCTGATTCTGGTCTGGTCTTCGAGAAAGACTTTGTTCAAATTCGTTACGTCGTGGAAATTCTAAATAATTACTATCTCGCTGCAACTCCAGATTTCGATTATCGTTTGAGATCTCAGGAATTTCCCGATTGGTAATATCTCTATTAGCATCCCTCTTGCTCTTCATGCGTCGATTCTGAAACCAGACCTTAACTTGGCGATCGGTCAGTGATAGACGTTCTGCAATTTCATTGCGACGTAGACGTGTTAAGTATTTATTTAAATGATACTCTCGCTCCAACTCTATAAGTTGATTGCTTTTGAATGCAGTGCGAACTCGTTTGTACTTTTCCTTGGATTCAGATTTATTTTTATAGTTATATTGGGTTGGAGCAGGCATCAATTTGTTTATGGGCATATTGTGACTACCGGAAGTTATCTGAAAATAATGTAAGTAGGTTAGCGTAAAAATATTTCAAATTTTTATATGTAGGTGTATACTTACAAAAAAATGTTGCATAGATGTTTCTGTTCCCATATTTCCCTGCGCAGAATTCATATTTTCTGGATTTTCGAATGTTACCATGCTGTCACTTAGGATTTCCCAAAATAAAATTTCCAATTTTGCTTAAAGTGTACTTCACTTACTCAAGGCTTAAGCTGAAATGATTTGAATTTACCAGCGTCATCTTGCTTTTATAGCGAGATGCGCTCAGCGCTCAGGTACGAACTGAATTTATCTGATTTGTTGGACTTTTCCTGCGGCGCCGACAAACTGCAAAACAGAAAGTCCAAGTTTATCGACTACCTGACAATGGCAATATAACCTTGCGTTGCACAAAATATGTTTTTGTCTAAAACATATACGCGGGTAGATTTATTGGTCGCTGCTGACGTGTCTACATTTTATGTAAAACACTCCGCTTACCTTACTATAGGTATCCAAGGTGCAATAAAAAAATTACACAATCCTGAAATTATTTGTCTTTAATTGTTCATTTTTATTGAATTATAGTATTAAATAGATGCAACTAAGCAGTTTTTTCGTGTATCTTCATATTCTGATAAATCAATTTTAATCTGAACATATTTAACAGATATATCAAATAAAAGCACTTTAAAACCAGATAAGTAATTTGTTAGCTTTGTCCCAAAACTTAAATGCACTTCACACATGTACTATGTATTTATTTGTTCATTTTTTACACGTAGATTTTTCATTTCTTGAGCTAACAACATGAAACTCGGTTCGAGGTCGCCACCCCACCTACATTACAGTTCTAATCTGTTGACCAATCACTTGAAACACGGTAAAATTTTTCAATAAAAATACGCTTAACATTTGTCGGAATGGGCGTATCACTCTCACTTAAATAAAAAAATGCAATCTAAATTGTTGTTTGAAAGCGTACTTACAAATTTTTAGTACGATTCGCACCAAATCCTTAGAATAAAAGTACAATTCTTGCAAAAAGTATAAAAATCTAATTCTAATAACAAATATGTACTCAAGTCAAGGACAAAAATAGACAAAAACAGAATATAAAACAAGTATTTTTAAGTTGAAGTAAGTAGAAAATGTTTATATCACAAAACCAAAACAAGAAAGAATGATTCGCGACCTCGAAATACCCGGTTTATTTTATGGACTAATAAAAATAATAGTTTTGTTTTTTGAAATATAAAAAAAAAACATTGTAAGAAAAAAAATGGATTTTATAAAAAAAAAATTTGTGATATAAAAAAAATTTCTGTATTTTTCTACCATTCACATACAGTGTGAAATGGTACCATCGGTCTATCTGAAAGTTTGTAACGCATTAAAGGGGGCATCGTAGACCGTATATATATTCTTGATCAGCTCAACGAGACGAGTCGATCTAGGTATGTCAGTCAGTCCGTCTGCATGTTGATGCTCATCTTTTGGGGCTTAATTTTTATTATATTCAGTTTTAAATTAGCATATAGACTTCTTTTTATTGCAGTCAAATAGAGTATCCAAATTGCCACGGCCACTTTTAAAGGTAGTCCCATACAAACCCACCGCTCACTCTTGACTTTTTGTATGAAAAACTTCTTTATTAGGTTGAAATTCGATGTGGTGACTTTTTATGGACAACCGCTTCATATACATATGCTTGGGTTCGTCCCACCCACTTTTTGATGTAGTCCCATACAAACCCTCCGCTCACTTTGATGCATTTGTATGAAAAACTTCTTTATTAAAGTCAATATCAGCTTGAAATTGGATATAGTGACTTTTTATGGATGATCGCTTCATACACATATGATAATGGAAGTGTACCGACCCAACGTTTACTTATGTTTTATATTACGATATAAAATTTTGAATAAATTGTATTTCAACCGAAGTTAACGTTTTTCCTGTTTTTTTTTTATTTTATTTTATAAATAAAAAAACAATCTATAAAAAAAAATTGAAACAAAAAATTTTGTTTTCAGCCGATTTACCTTAAAAAAAAAACGTGTTATATAGTGGGGGCGTTGTGGGAATGACACGCAGCATTTTTTATACACTAGATCTGCGAACATTTCAAAAGAATCTAAACGTCCAAGTCTGAAGGCTCGACATTTTAGGGGATTGCCACGCCTCCTTCTGCCTGTTACATACATTTGCATATATTTAGTATACCCTTGGCCTCCAGGGTAGAGTAAAAATAGGAGAATCAATGTGTCTGTTAGCCGTGCTAGTTAATCGCATGTCTAATTGTTCGATACCAGTTTCCTCCACCAAAGGACATTTTTAAAAACTGTCTAAGTACAAAGAATATTATAGATATATACTCGTAATAGAATTTTCTAAAAATAGAAGCAAAAAATAAAATCAATAAACCAAAACAAACAAAATTTACTCAAATCAATAATATTTTGTTTTTAAAATCAAGTTCATTAGAACTTGAAGTGGGCTAAATTTAAGTTTTTCACCATCATGTGCCAAACCGTGATATTACGACATCGTTGGGCATTTATGATACCAGCATACAATCAAAATTACATGAAAAAAGCACGTACAGATTGGTGCAAAGCAATGTTAAAGAAATGCAGCCGCGGTAGATCAAAACTTATTTATGACATCGTAACAAGTGGCGAATCATTGATCTACAAAAAAAACAACAATCGACTGTATCCAAGACGAGCAAATGGCCGCCTGTTTCTTTGGGAAATCTGGTCATGTCGCAGCTGTTCCGTTCCGATCAACGTAATACGGTCAAATCGAAATGGTAGACAACCCTTTATATTCCAGAAGTTTTCGGAGAAATCCAACTGCCGAAGACAGACAGACCATCATCCACCACGATTATGTGGTTTTCACACATCGGTTCACATAAGAGACTCTAAACGACGTTTGTATTGATTGGTCATTTACCTTACAGCCCGCACTTCAGAAAAATTGCTAGTTCAACGTTTTGCGACGTCTGAAAAGCCTGTCGAAGCCTTTAAACTCTTCGATTGGGGATACCTACTTCTGGGCGGGAAAAATAAGTCGTAAATTGGTTCAAACTTATGTACAAATTTATGGATCTTCGTGGAGAATATTTTGAAAAGGAATAAAGCCATTTTCAATGTAAATTTCTGGAATTAGGAATGGTAATCAACAGCCATTCCCCCAACTATGAATGACAGTCAGATTCTATTAATACAAAATATTATATTTTCAATAAACGTACATATAATATTTAGAACCACAAATTTAAGAGAAGACCACACGAAAAATCTTTATCTTTAGACTTCTTACCACGTGCCAGGACAAAACACGTATTACGCTCATTATTATACGTGTCTATTTGTAAGTAATGACATAATCGTAGAAACGATACCAACTGGAGTTGACCCGATTCTGCGCAACCGCATGAGTCAACAGTGCTACGCCGGAACAAATCAATCAACCGGCCGGCTGTCCAGCTTGTCCTTGCCCAGGTCTGATTTCCGAAGGCGGGTTTCTATGCACAGTAGGACACCACAGGCTGTACGCACTAATCGTATTTAATCTAGTCACATTTGCACTAACTTCTGCACATAAGGAAAACCGACTTTTGTATGATTAAGATCGAGTTGCAATTGACAAACATATTCTAAAAAGTTCATGTTCATGATTTTTACTGTCTCGGAATAGTATAAAGAATATAAACAAATTTGAATTTTGTTTTGTTTTACTTGTTACGATTTGTAATTTTTTTTAATTCTAAAAACTTAAAAATCGAACCGAACGCTACAAAATTCTAACATTCAAATACCGAATTCACTTAACTGTCTTTTTGATATATGGTGGGCAGTCTGAGACGGTGCAGTTAAACCATTTGAAAAGAATCTTCCCAAATTAAAAGATGCGCTAAAACAAAAAACATATTTTAATCTTATGCACAAATACAGATGCAGGTTGATGGATTTTTCAATTATATAAGCAAATTTGTGTATGATTTGATATTTTCAATATGGTTAAAAATTTTACATCCTATAGTGCGATTAAGTCTAAAACATCGTACTGTAGGACTAGCGTTTGCGATCCTGGACCTCATGCCAAAAATCGCCTATCCTCGATAAAATAGACCCAAATTTCAAGTGGTTTGAAGAACACAGCAAAATTACCACCATAGAGGAAAAAACATAAAACATGTCACTTCATGAGACACTCACTGATCAAGATATTAATTTTGAATGGAACTCAAACAAAAACAAATCATATGCGACAGTACATAATAGAGAACTTAGTACTGTTGTTATTCCAAAAACAATTTTAACAATGTTATTTCTCATAACTTAATAAATGAAATGACCCACCTAAAAAACATTAATGAAGCAAATTTCAATCTTTCGCCCTCTTCAAACATATGAAAAATTGTAACGAAATAGTCTATATAGCAAACTCTACTCGCAAGCAAAATTATCTTATTAATCTTATGTGTAGATCATGCCAGAGATTACATCCTTATACTTACTTGTAGAAGATTCAAGCCATTTTCTTCTGATGAAAAATATAAATATGGGGCCAATCCAGCATTGCGGACGTTACATTCGTACGCATTTTTTAATTTTTGTCGAGGCTATGATATAGATATATTTTAATACAGATATAACTTATCCATAGTTTTAGGTAGCTTCTTGCGAGTTTCAAATGTCATTATTAAACTTTTGTATGATTAAGATCGAGTTGGTCTTATAAATGATGAAGATGAGGAGCCGTTCGCCATCTAGACCTTTGGTATTTCAACACTGAAAAACTCTGACATTTTTCAGCTGATTTCGACATACCGAAGGTCTAGATGGTGCACCCTGTTTATATCCTTTTTAGAATTCAATTTTTACTATATCCAGCTGTACCGGATTGCAGGCAATATATTAAAAATGGACATATTAATTATGGACAGACAAGACCCCCCCCCCTCTTGGTTTTTGTGTGAGCAACTTCTTTAATTAAGTAAATATCAATTTGAAATTTGATATGAAGGCTTCTTATCGACAGTCGTTTCACATAAATATACTAATGTGCACACTGTTGAGATAGCCCCCATACAAACCCTCGCCCATATGTGTGCATTGGTATGAAAAAAAACTGTTTAATTAAGTCAATATCACCTTGGCATTCGAAGTGGTTGTATGTTATGAACAGCTACTTCACATAAATAAACTAATTGGCGTGTCCCGCCTACTTTTTGGGGTAGCCCCCACTTTTGTGCTATCGTATGAATAAAGTATTTATAGCTTAAACCAATAATATTAGCTTGAAATATCGATATGGTGTTCGTTTTATACACATATACAAATGGGCGTGTACCACCCACTTTTTAAGGACTGGGTTAGGGGTTTTAAAATACGATTTGAAATTTCGTGTGGATGGTAGTTTCGGGTTAACTGAAGTTAATGTTTTATCTTGTTTTTATTGGAGAATGCAATGCATACTATTTCAATATAGTTCTTATCAAAGGTAGCAAAATTATGATAATATATTACTCCCGTAATTACTTTCAAATGTTGCCATTTTTCAGATAGACATTGAGTTGTACCTTTAATAATCTTTTCTGATATGAAGTATGAATGAAATCAACACTATGAATGTTAATTTCGACTAGTATATAAAAAATCATCCTATCTAGACCTATGTATGGTTGTACCATAGTACAAAAAATTGAGCTATCAAAATGTATGTTACATAACGAAGGAAGCATCAGAGACCCCATAAAGTATATAAAAGTATATATATTCGTAATTACGCGAAAACAAAAGTCGATATAGCTACGTTCGGTCGTATGTCTGTGTGAGAGAAAAGTTCTCAGCCTAGAGAAAGAGACAAATTAAACCCACGGTATAGACCCCCCGGGTACCGCGCGGCTAAACGAGTTGCTTGAAATTTCATAAATCGCAACCATTTTGCAGCAGTGTTAAAAAAAACAAATTCAGTTTTAAATTTTTGTTTAATTGAATCGCATACTTTGTAACATAGTTTTCAGAAAGCAAAAGTTGGAGGCAAATGAAGGTCTACTACGCAAAGAATATGGCGTGTATAGGGTATAATATAGTCGAGAGTCTCGCCTATAGCTCATTTTTATTTGTTTATTAAAATTAATATAAAAGAAACTTAAAAAGTCTAAATATCCAAATTAAAAGGCTTTATCTCTTATAGTCTCCGAGATGATGTTCATATAGACTGTTTGACGGACATGTCTATATCTTGTTGTTATCAAGAATAAAAATACATTATGGGGTCTGCCACGCCTCCCATCGAGTGCTACATACATTTTCATGAACCTCATTATCCTCGAACCCCTATTTCCCTATAGAGTAAATTTGTAAAAGAAGTTTGTTTTAAGGCATACTCATATCGTTGCGGACGTTACATACTACATAAATTGATATTGAACAAAATTTTTGTACCGATATAATTTAAAAAAAAAAATTTTTTTTTTTAATTTTAGGCGCCTTTTTAATTTTATTTAAACATTTATTAAGTTCTTAAAAAAGTTTCTAGTTTTTTTTTCGTTAAAGTAAAGAGACCTTTTTTCCGTTGCACACGTTAAAAAGCGTGGACCTAACTTTATTTAACTTATTTTAAATCCTTTTGAAATATTTTTTAAAGATTTTGTTTTATCATATTTTATATTATTAAATTGAAGCAAAAAAAAAACGTTTCTTTAAGGACGGATCATCCTCCTTATCATATTATTATCCTATATATATTATCGAAATTCGGCTCGACGAAAACACATTTTCTGTTGATATTAGTAAGTTTGCATACATATACTAAGACTTGATTCTCTTCGTGAATCTTTTTTTTTGGAATGAATAATTTAAGAAAAACACTTAAACACATATCCAGAAAGCAAAGAGATAATTCGGTGTTTTAATTGATAATGATTTTAAATAGGCTCGAGCTCCTATTAAAAATCATTGTTCAATAATATTTAATTTTGATTCCTGATAATATTCGAATCCTTACTCATATAACAACATTCAAAAAAACAAAAACAGCTGCAATATTTTTCACTTTCATCATTTTCATTGTCGTTTCAGCCTAAGTCATAAAAATGCAAATGCTTAGTATTTTTAATATACGATCTCAATAAATACTTTCGTGGATTAAACAGACGCAATGCATTGAACAAACCCGCGGGTTTTCCCTTGGGTTTTCCATGCGTTTCACAAATTCGAAGCTACCTGTTGATAAGCGTCGGTCAGAAGAATAATCTCATTCTGCAAATCGCACCATAATTGATTTGCACACTCTGCTAAAATAATCGTCTATATAAACGCACAAAAAAAGTGTGCAGCCTTTTAGATTGTCACCATTACAATTACATTACACATTTCATTTTTTTATGA
Organism: Leucophenga montana; assembly: GCA_035044765.1. Classification (NCBI taxonomy): domain Eukaryota; kingdom Metazoa; phylum Arthropoda; class Insecta; order Diptera; family Drosophilidae; genus Leucophenga; species Leucophenga montana. The sequence goes on from JAWNNQ010001873.1 coordinate 2,354,025, forward strand.
GAGGATTGAGTGAGGTTCGAAGATTTAACAAATGAATAAAATTAAATGCAAAAATACATTAGGGGTATGACTTTTTAGTTTTTTTTTTTTTTTTTTTTTTAATTCAATATACGAGTACATTTCTCTACGCCATTAGCCTCTGAAAAAAAATTATGTAAAATTTCATGAGTAATTGCATTAATGTTGCATTTTGGTACACTGTTCAAATTATGACTCAGAATTAAAATATCACACAGAGCAAAGCAGACACAAACAATCACACGTTGGGTGCTCTTCTTTTTAACAGCCCTGTTCTAAACATTAAAGTGCATAGAAAGATGTACATAAATAAGAAAATGGACAAATCACTTTTGGGTTTTTGCAGGAAAAAAAATTTTATTTCACCCAATATCAACTTTAAATTTTATATATTGGCTTCTTATGAATAGACGCTTCACATACTAGTATATTGTATATACATATGTATATATACATATATATATATATATATATATATATATATATATATATATATCTCTCTCTCTCTCTCTATATATATATCTCACTACTACTACTACTACTCTCTCTCTCTCTCTCTCACTCACTCACTCACTCACTCACTCACTCACTCACTCACTACTACTACTACTCTATATATATATATATATATATATATATATATATATATATATATATATATATATATATATATATATATATATATATATATATATATACTATATGTATATATATATATACTCGTATATGTGATATGCGTCTATATCATATAGTATATGCCTATATATATATATATATATATATATAGTATGATATATATATATATATATATATATATATATATATATATATATATATATATATATATATATATATATATATATATATATATATATATATATGTATATACAATATACTCGTATGTGAAGCGTCTATTCATAAGAAGCCAATATATAAAATTTAAAGTTGATATTGGGCGAAATAAAACAAAGACTAGTAACTAACTACATTTCAAAAGGTTCTATCCGGTCAAAACCCCGCACAGGTCGCCTATCTCTCTTAACAGAACGAGAGAAAAAAGCGACATTCAGTTATTGCGACAGAATCCAATGTTGACTGCACCCCAACTAGAAGAAAGGTATTTAAAAATAATTTCCGATGGAAATTTAAAAAAAAAAGCTGGGTATCATAGTCGAGTTGCCCCTAAGAAGCTCCATATCTCAGCTGTAAGTAAGCAAAAGCGCATGGAGTTTGGAAATAGGTACGTTTCCAAGCCCCCAGAGTTTTGGAACAAGACTCTTTTTTTCAGATGAGAGCAAACTTTTTAGCTGGTATCAAGAAAGAGCGGTTCGGCCTTTGAAAAAGAAAATTTGTTGCCAACCGTAAAACATGATGGAGGAGGAGTTGTGGTTTGGGGCATATGGCAGCCAATGGTGCTAGGAAACTAACATTTATTGAATCAATAATGGATTAAACTAGTTATATCCAAATTTTGAAGGATAATTTGCTGTAAAGTTCTTAGAAGTTGGGGCTGCAAGAAGAGTTTTGGTTTTAGCAAGCCAACGTCCCCAAGCACAGTGCGCATAAAGTAAAGCTCTGACTCCTATTTTTTTTAAAGAAAAAAATCAGTTGAGGACACTTCTCCTATGTCCGGACATGAATACCCAGAGAGCATTTTTGGGACTTACTCGAACGCAGAATCTGTCAACACACCATTACCTCCAAAAATATGAAAAAAGAAATAATAATGAGGAATGGGAAAAAATTACAACTGAAGATACAACAAATGTGTGGACTCATTTCCAAGATATAGTTGATATGGTGGCTTAGTAGCTCCCATACAAACACATCGCCCTTTTCTGTGCTATTGTATCAAAAACTTCTTTAGTTGAGTCAATATCAATAAGTAGTATCTATGCATACTCACCACCCACGTTTATGTTTTACAATACGAATTTAAATTTCGGTTGATATTATAGCCTCGGTTCAACCGAAATGATCGTTTTGAGCCTATACCTTTATACAATGTACACGCAAACTTTTTTTCAAATTCTGCTTTTTGGAAACTATATTATAACGAAGGCCAAACAATTTTTGAAGCAAATCATGGCATACGTGACGTTCGTCTTCGTCTCTACGTTTTCTCTAGTGCGAGAACTTTTCTCTCAGACAGAAAAAAGGATGGACGGACAGTGGCTAAATCGACTCGTCTTGTTGCGCTGATCAGGAATATATATACTTTATGAGGTCTCTGCTGGCCCGTCGTTAGGGAGGGGGGGGGTGAATGGGAGAAACTATACGATGCATATTCCTGTTTATGGAAATTCGAAACTTTGAAAGAAAGGTGAGTTTATATGGGGATTACGTCAAAAAGTGGGCGGGACACTCCCATAATAAGCCACCATATCAACTATATCTTGGCAATGAGTCCACACATTTGTTGTATCTTCTGTTGTAATTTTTTCCCATTCCTCATTATTATTTCTTTTTTCATATTTTTGGAGGTAATGGTGTGTTGACAGATTCTGCGTTCGAGTAAGTCCCAAAAATGATCTCTGGGTATCATGTCCGAACATTGAAAAAGTGTCCTCAACTGCTTTTTCTTTATTATAAAGGAGTCAGAGCTGTACTTTATGCGCACTGTGCTTGGAGACGTTGTCTTGCTAAAACCAAAACTCTTCTTGCAGCCCCAACTTCTAAGAACTTTACAGCAAATTATCCTTCAAAACTTGGATATAACTAGTTTAATCCATTATTGATTCAATAAATGTTAGTTTCCTAGCACCATCGGCTGCCATATGCCCCAAACCACAACTCCTCCTCCATCATGTTTTGCGGTTGGCAACAAATTTTCCTTTTCAAAAGCCGAACCGCTCTTTCTTCATACCAGCTACAAAGTTTGCTCTCATCTGAAAAAAAGAGTCTTGTTCCAAAACTCTGGGGGCTTGGAAACGTACCTATTTCCAAACTCCATGCGCTTTTGCTTACTTACAGCTGAGATATGGAGCTTCTTAGGGGCAACTCGACTATGATACCCAGCTTTTTTTTTTAAATTTCCATCGGAAATTATTTTTAAATACCTTTCTTCTAGTTGGGGTGCAGTCAACCTTGGATTCTGTCGCACTAACTGAATGTCGCTTTTTCTCTCGTTTTGTTAAAAGAGATAGGCGACCTGTTCGGGGTTTTGACCGGATAGAACCATTTGAAATTTAGTTAGTTACTAGTCTTTGTATTGATAAGTGATCTCTGCCCACTACTTTTCCAATTTTTCTACAGGATTTTCCCTCAAAATATAGCGTTAAAATAATTTTTCGCCCATCCTCATCAATTTAATTTCCGTGGTTGTCCATGGCGCTATTAGCATATTTTTGACACTCCAACTGATTGAAAAAGAATGAACTAAAAGTCCAAAGCATTTCTTAGTATATTTTTAGGTAGCGTTACTCGCATAGTCGCTCATTCCACGCATCTCGTTTTTGCGGAAGTGGATAAACAGAAGATTTTTCTAATGACGATAGAGTACAGCAACGACATTTGTTTCATTTGTTTGACAGTCACTTTTTCTTTTTTTGTCAGTGTTTCATTCGTAAATAATTAAAATTGTAAGCGATCGATCGATCGACTTATTATCGCTTATTATTTTCATTTGTTCTCCAATTCATTCGAATTCAAAAAAAATGCCACCAAAAACAGCATCCATTGGTAAAAAAACCACAAAAATTAAAAAAGATGACAGACAGAAAGAAGACATAGTTCAGTGCATTACATTCCAGCGGCTGCACTGGGCTGGTCACCTCATCCGGATGAACCCCGAAGCTCCAGCACTAAAGGTTTACGAGGGAAACCTGAACTTGATTGGTGGACGGCGTCAGAGAGGACGTCCGAGCTTAAGATGCATGATCAGGTCTGTGATGACCTGAAGAAGCTCCGGATTGCCAGCAACTAAGTTATATTTCCAATATATACTTTAATGCACTATAATACTATTCATGTTGTATAATAATAATAATAATAATAATAATAATAATATATGAGTAATTACATTGTTGGATTGTTGTACCAATATTTAACTTTAGTTAATTAAGATAATTATATTTTAATTAATTCCATATAGTGCATATGAAAAATGCTCAAGTATTTTTAATATACATATGTTCACTTAATTTTTAGATAGTAAATTGATTTAATTTATAATGATTTTCTCCATTAATTATAATGATATATTTCGTAAGAGTCACATTCTTGAATTAAAAAGGGCGCAGTGAATTATTCTGGTCGCGAACGCCAAGAGGGCTAAGGACGGTTTTGGTTTAACTCCAACTGTTTGACCATGCCTGTGCTGAAGCCTCCAAATCTTGTTTTATGCTTTGTAAGACCAGATCCAAATTATACGAGTAATTACCAGAGCTGCTGCTGGCATTGCTAATCGGCTGTGGAGCCGCCGGTGTTGGTGTCTCTGCGGCCTGTGCTAAATGATCGAGTATCTCATTAAGATCAGGCGTGAAAGCGGTAGAAGCAGACTCCTGTTTGGCATTTGAAGTGTTGGTCATTAGTGGTGGCTTTGGTAATGGTGTCAAGTTTGATGGAGCTTGATTGCTGAATTTTGGCTCAGTGAAAGGGGCCACAACACGTTTTTCAACTTTTTGAACCGAAGGATCTTGGGAATAGGACATCAGGCGCTGCACTATGCCCTTGTGTACGTTTTGTTCCGTTTGTGGTTGCATAACTTTGGAGTTCAACTTTTGATCTCGATTTCCCTGTAAATCTTTCTTGTATTTCATGCGCCGGTTCTGAAACCAGATCTTCACCTGGCGCTCACACAGGGATAATCGGTGGGCGATCTCGATACGTCGTGTGCGATAGAGATACATATTGATCTTGAACTCGGCCTCAAGCTCCACAAGCTGCGAACTGGTGAATGCCGTTCGGGATCTCTTCAGTTTTACACGCGGTGCTTCAGACTGAGCTTGCTGTTGGTCATCCGATGAGCCAGAATTGAGCTGATGTTCGTTGTTTAGAGATGGCAACGAGGGTAGAGTTGGCATCGACCCATAGTTAGCATTAATCAGTGGTTGTTGTTGACGGTGCTGCTGTTGTGGATACAGCAACTGAAATGGAGAAGCAGTATAGAATTCAAAACGTTTCACCTTTTGCTTATAAAAAATCCATACTTACATTATTGTATTTGGCCACAGGCATAGGAAATACAGGCACCTTCGGTTGGTGTACTGGATAGTAATGCATCACTGACGACATTTTTTCAAATATTTTTTGAGCACTTTCGTAGCTGGTTGTTGTGCTGCTTGCTCGTTGTCTAAATCGCTTCTAAAGCATTTTTATATTTCTGCGAGCGTTTTATAGTCCGACAGGTCGCGAGACTTGTCTAGCCAAGCGCCTACCTAAGAGGCGTTGCCTGTAAAATTTGCCTACATTCGCGAGCCATGTCATAAATCCTTTTGTGTAGGTCCTTTTTACGAATAACTGACTGGCACCGCTACGATGTGGCTAGTCTAAATCGTGTAAATTCCTCAGGACCGGCTCAGTGGTAAAAGGGGCCCATTAAATTTTAGATAGGAACTGTAAATATATTGAAGAGTACTTAATTCAAATAAAACACATTACAACTCGTTTTACGCGAGTTTTTTTGTCAGCCGCTTAGGCCACACTAGTAGAATTCCAAAAAAAAAACCTTTTCTTTATTCGCAGACCCTATATAAAAATATTGCCCTATGTCACGTACAATACCTTATGTTTCAAAATTCATTAAGCCATTTAGGCAACAGAGCGTACCAACGAATATAAGTACAGGCATACATTTTTATATTTGACTGTCGGACATATCCCGATATCCACTTTTCTATACTATTCACACAGACCCTTAATAGTACCTTTTACGTCTTAAAGGAAGTATCAAAGACCCTATAAAATATACAATCGTGTTCAGCATAAAAAATACGAATCGATCTAGCCATTTCCGTTAGTTTGTCTGTACGTTTGTTTGAAAGTTGGTATGGCGACTTTTTATAATTATAGGCAATACATGTTTCAAACTGACCGAGATTTAGTAAATAAAATGTATGTCTCCCATACAAAAAAACTTTGTATTTATTTTGTTGTATCGATCAAGTTTGATTTAAAACAATTATTAATGTTAAAAAATAATTGGTTTTAAATTGGTCAACTATAGTACATATAAAAGGTGAATCCAATTAATAATAGACAGATATTGTATAAATTGTACATTTGTATCAGTAAACCTTTGAGGACTTGATACCTTAACTGTCTAGTGTGCTGCCTAACATTCCAAACGACCTGGATTCAACACCGCTTTCTTTCTAATTATTTCATGCCCAAAAATATCCACAATCATCACATCCACAGTGAAAAATGCGATATTCATGGCATATACAGGGTGTCTCAAAAGAAAGTTCACATGGAAAAAATCGATAAAAAAAAGTAAGTAGTTCATTGAAAAAAAGTTTTATTACATATTAAAATACACACTCTGGGAATTTATTTCTTAAAAATGATATTGTCCAAATGTAAACCGTTGCGTTCACGGCATTCATTTAATCGAGCACTAAAATTTCCTATGACGGGTCGGCAGGTATTCGCCGTGATGGCTGCCATTTCGTGACGGATATTACTGCAGAATTTTCTACGCGCTACAGTCGCTGAATTACCGTTTGTAAAACTCACGTACGCACAACGCAAGGTCCACTCCCGAGAAACGCTCCATTGCAACTAAATTCCCAAAAGCTAGGCTACCGATTGACATACCCCCCGCACTCCTCGGAATAGTTACGTTCACGCAATCAGCAAATCAAATGTGAACTTTCTTTTGAGACACCCTGTACATAATGCATAAATTTTACTATTTTAAAAATTGTTAAATCAAATATTTGAAACTGAAGTAAACACCATCGTTGCCGTGCAAAAATGGCAAGTGCATAGACTTTGAGTATTAACTTAGCTTAAGTTCTACCGAATTTAATGGTTTTGAGATTTTTGCAGTCGGATTTTCTGTTGTTGTAATAAATCTCTCTTGTTTCGATTGTAGCTTTCTTAAAGAACGCTGCAATCGACTGGAATCGGCATATATTATTCTTTATTTAAACAATATGGGTGTTCTTGGAATTGATTTTCAGACTGATTTGATTTTGCTACAACAGGGTGATTCAAAACTTTATTTAAATAAAAAGAATCAGATTCTAAAAATAGAATAAACTTTTTCAGTGATTTATAAATATCAGAAAATCAGATTTTCAAGTGCCAACAAAATTCATTCGTTCTGTTGAGTGTTTCCATATTTTGTGTTACTGGCATCTCATGCATGAATGTCATGTCTTTATGCGAGGGAGATGGGATAACATATTGCCAGGATTGCTACGATTTGTATTTTATTTCTGAATTATTTCATTCTATATTGAATATTTTATTAGGATTGACGTAAAACAATAAAGTAACAAAAATAAAAATAAAAAGTTTTACATACAAAAACTCGAGAAAGGGCCAGGTTTGAATATGGGATTCCGCTTACAGTGAGGTTGTCAATTTTATTAAATATTTTATCAAATAACAAACATAGATATTTAACAAAATTAACCTGAGGAATATGCATATGATTATGAGAAACAGAGAGACAACTGCCTTTTTTTAACGTAAAAGTACAATGCGCAGACTTAGAACTACTAAATTTAATGTTCCAGCGGTGAGCCCAGAGATGAGCAAGTTCCAAAATTTCTTGGAGATCATTTGAGGCAGTAATGGGACAGCATGAATTAGCCATAACCCCAGTATCATCGGCGCTCGAAGTGTTACAAACTTCACGCTGCTGTAGCAATCTAACGGCTAATGACAGCGCGCTCTTGTTGTGTCAAGCGTCAGTCGGTAATATTGTTTACCAGCCTACGAAAACATATCGTTTTACGTCGTAGCTACAAAAAAAATTATCGAAACGGAATTTGTATTTGGCTAGAAAATCACAACAGACGAACGGACAGAGGGATGTACCTATATTGAATCGACATTTTAAATCGCTGGATTGATTTGGCAATTTATTTTTTAAATTTTAAATAAGTTTTTTAGGGAAATAAAAATTGCAACAACTACCCTGAAAATTAAAAATTCTTTACAAATATCAAATTTGTTATACCTTCGCAATTATTTGACGCAAATGAATGAGACTTGGTAAGTATGTAAAGGGCACCTAGAAAACAATATCCAGTGCAAAAGTAATTTGCACCACTCATTGTATATAAAAGAAAAACCAAATCGTCATATCTCAGTAACTATTTGAGGCTGATGAATGAGATTTGGTACAAATGTAAAGGACACCGGGAAAAACAAGATCCAGCGATAAGTGGACGGTGTCACGCCTCCTATGTAGAAGAAAATCCGACTTCGTCATATCTCAGTAACTATTTGAATTTATAACCACTTGAGATAAGAGTGGTACACCACCCCCATATAAGAGAAAATCAATCGATCCGTCGCAGCACAAACCGGGTACATTTATTGGTAATAAATATCATAATAAACTCGATTTTTCTATTCATTTCTCGAATATAAATATTTTATCACACTTAAGGAAAAAATCCGCCCCTGTTCGTGAGATTCTGATCACATAAAAGCTGTAACGTAGCGTTACGCGACAGTCGGGCATCGTTTTGCATGCAGGATCGGAACCAAGAAGTCGAGTCTTTTGCTTGCCAAACAAAGCGCGAAGAAATCGATCATGGCCCAAGGGGGAACGAAAGAAAAGAACGTACATTTTGTATATTTCTACGTGTCTAGTCAAATGTATAGGCGCAGCCTAGACGTCGATGTGTACGACAAACCAAGGTCGCCTTGTGATGATGTATTGCAAAATTGTTGGCACCTGTTGCAGCAGGACATGGCGACGATTTGACCGCTTGGAAAAGACGTCGTCCTGACAATTCAATCGACGGCAAAGAAAGTAAAAGGACATAGCAGTATGCGCTATTCAAGGTCACCAACTACCTACACACATAAACAGAAAAACGCAATCGAACAAACTCGACAACAATTATTATTTTTGGCCGGCCGGAGACATTGACAATCATCTGCATAATAGAGAAGAGAAAATAGAGAAGCTGCGAAAAAGGATATTTTGAGGGTTTTATGCTTGATTTAACAGTTTATGACTTTGTTTTGTTTCATCAGGTTTCTATTTTCCATCGTACGTCCTCGCCTCTTTGTAAGTAGTCTCGGCGCCTGAGCCGCTTTGTACGCTCGTCCTGGTTTCATCTAAAATGCTTGAGTCGCTTTTGATTAATTTTTTTAGAAATTTTACGGCTGGCGCTATGGGATTTGTGCGTTCCCGGAATTCAAGCGCGATTTTTTTTTTCATAACAATAGAAAAGTCAGTTATTGTTTGTGTTTGTAGTTAAACAAGAAATTATAAAATTTAGGTTTACATTTACTTTTTATGTTTCAAACAATTTCAAGAATTATTTACAACTTATTTCATTCGGGACCTTTTGACATGTACTTAAGCTATGAATATGTCAACATTTGCTGTAAATTAGTTAAATTGCATAAACATTTTGATTTTAGAAAAGTCAACGTTTTAAGTTTGTGGTCGTTCATGTATTACGAAACGCGAACTGGGGCAAGGGTTCTCGATTTGTTACGAAGTGTTACAAGGGGAAGGAAGGTGTGATTGAATTTCTTATCAATAAAAAAGTAAGCCAATATTAGAAATCTTATGATATTAAAAATTTGCAACATCCAACTATATTTATTATCAACATGATTTGTGGACTTTATCGGGAGGTAAAGGAAAAGGTAACTTTGACAGATAAAAACAGACACTCAGGCCTTTTTGCTGCCCAACGGGCTGTAGAACTTCTACGCGTAGTGATCGAACACCACTCCGATGAAGATGCTTTGTGGATTGACGAAGAGGAAATTGATTACCAGTCAGTAAGCCATTTAAGCTTTCAAGAAACAAGAGGTAATATTAACTTCGGTAGAACCAAAGCTTCTATACTCTTTAAACGTCTTCAATCCATTTTTAAGTTGGTTAACTATAACTATTTGAAGCTTCCGTAAATTAGAAGACACAATATCGAATTTCAAGTTGATATTGACTCTAACGAAAAAGTTCTTCATAAAAAATCCGAAAAGTGAGAGGAGGATTTTTTTTTTGGATATTCACACTACTTTTGAACAGTATAAATAAGGTAAATCTCCATGGACCAATTAAGAATAAATTGCTGTTAGATTGAAAATTTTACTTGTTATAATTTCTTCTTATACAAATATATGTAACAGACAAAAGGAGAAGTGGCAGAACCCCCATAAAGCTTTTCAAATGAAATATATGTACTAAGTGGGCATGTCAATCTCACTATAAGGGGTAGGATCCCTTACAAAACTAGCTTCAAATTTGGTAAGTATAGAAGAAAATAATTTTTTTTCTTTCGAACATACTTATAATCATTATTGCTTTTTTTACTATTTAGTAGTACTGTAATTAATTTCTATTCATGCTGCCCATTTTATTTGGTTTCAAGTTTCTTTCAAGACGAATTTTGGTTTTTCCATAGTTTGTATGAACGAACTCTGCTAGCTTCGCATTCCACACTTTGCCAGCCGATGAAGCCTACCTAAATAGCGCAGAATCCGCACATACATGATTTAGGTAAAAACGGCATGCAAACACGTAGCCGAGGGATTTTGTAGCGTTTCGCGAATGCCTGGATTTAATCACGTTTTAAAGGAATTATGTGTGATTTTGTTGTGCTCATTTATTGTTCCTTAGAAATCTCGCTGATTTTATAACACACACGACGTTCTTGTATTCGATTCGAACAGTCTAGGCTGGGATCATAAAACGCACAGTAGAAAATTTTTAAATTCATAAGGTTTTAGGAAAACCCAAAGCTCCTTTTCGTTCATCAACTAGATATCATAAAATATTTTCGTTTCTATATATTTGGTTGCACCTTGCATATAAGTAAATCCAAATTTAAAAGTTGTCTGACAAGTTTACACGTTTGCATATCTAAGTACATATACACAATTGAAAAGCAAGAACACGCGTATCTAAGTATATAAGCATGTGGAAAATGTCTTTTTATACCATGTATCCAAAGGGACAAGGGTAGAAAAGTTCTTGCGAAACTATGTAAGAAGGCAGAAAGAGAAATTTCAAATTCCATAAAGTATATATACTCGTATATTGAGCTGACTCGAAATAGCCATGTAGGCCCGTCCATCTAATAAAGGTAATATAAAACAATAGAGACTAACCTCACCAAAACGTTTCAATTTCACAAAATATAGTATGAAAGTACGTAACACCTATGTTAATATGTTTTAAGATCTGTAATAGGTAGAATTGATTTAAGTTGACCTCTGTTCTGTTGACCAGTTGCACTCGAATCAAAATTAGGCCACATCTATATACTTAATAGTGATTTAAAAAGAGTATCAAAATCCTGTTTTTAAAAATCACTGTGAACGGAAGTCGACACACTGAAGTGAAGGCCACTTCAGTGTTTCTATAATACTCGTATAGGCGCAATAAGGAAGTTTTTACTAATAAGTCTTGGAAGGCACATTCATATCACCTCACCATCTATCGCAGGCAAGCGCACCATTCAGAGTAGATTAGTGCGAGCCGGCGCCAGTCGCTGGCAATCCAGAGCTTCTTCAGGCCCTCATCTTGTCATCTTAATCTCGCATGTCCTCTCTGACGCCGTCCACCAATCAAGTTCAGGTTTCCATCGTAAACCTTTAGTGCTGGAGCTTCGGTGTTCATCCGGATGAGGTAACCAGCCCAGTGCAGCCGCTGGAATTTAATGCGCTGGACTATGTCAACCTCATCATACAGCTCGTGGTTCACACCAAAAATCCTACGAGGAATCTTTCTCTCGAACACACCTAAATGCGCTGTATTCGTTGATGTCAGGGTCCATGCTTCTGAGCCATACCGCAGGACCGGGATTATCAGTGTCTTACAGATTTTTATCTTCGTAGTTCGAGAGAGGGCTGTACTTCTAATTTGCTTGCTGAGACCAAAGTAGCAGCGATTAGTAAGCGTGATTCTACGTGTGATCTCTCGGCTAACGTTGTTGTCGCTGGTAATTTCTGTTCCCAGATAGACGAATTTTTCTACAACATTGAAGTTGAAATTCTCCATACTCACAGACCGTCAAAGACGCGCTGATGGTCTGTTTCTCAATCTACGAGAACGCCCTGTATACTCGCCGTTCGTTGGTGCCAATGATGACTAAATTATCAGCATATGCGAGTAGCAGCACTTCCTTATGGAAAATTGTGCCCGACCGTTCTACGTATGGCGTAGGATGTACTTCATCAAGAGATTGAAAAAGTCGCACGATAAAGCATCACCCAGCCTGAAACATCTCTTGATATCAAAGGGTTCGAAGATGTTCTTTCCTTTCGTTTTTATCGTTCTTTCGACGTTCTTATCGACGTGTCGAAAGCGGCCTTATAATCGGCAAATAGGTGGTGTGTGTCTTTTTTGTACTCATGGGACTTTTCCAGGATTTGGCGTAACGTGAAAATTTCGTCACTGGTCGACCTCTTTGTTCTGAACCCACACTGATACTGGCCTATCAGTGCATTTGTGTATGGCTCCAGCCGTTTACACAATACGCTGGACAGAATTTTGTCTTCTATTGAAAGGAGACTTATTCCCCGGTAATTCGCGCAGACAGCGGGGTCTCCTTTCTTGGGGATAGGACAAAGAATACTGAGATTCCAATCGTTGGGCATGCATACATCGGACCATATTTTCCATTAGAGTTGGTGCATACGACTTACCAACTCTTCGCCACCGGTCTTGAATAACTCAGCTGGCAGCTCATTGGAGCCTGGCACTTTGTTATTCTTCAGCTTTTTAATTACTGAGTCGACCTCGTTGTAATGCGGGGAACCATCATCAATTGGTAGTTCGTGGTATGCTTCTTATTCTCTTCATCGTCCCCAAATAGGTTAGAGAAGTGACTTCTCCATAGTCCCAGTGATTCCTGTACATCTGTAAACAGACTTCCACTATTGTCCTAGCAGAAAAAACTCCAGGCTTAAAACCTTCGGTCAGACGCTTGACCTTTTGATAAATCTTCTGAGATTCATTTCTTTGACATAACACCTCAACTTCCTCAAGCTCTCGCCTCTCTTGTTCGTTTTTTTTTTGCGTCTGAAAAGGCGTTCCTCCTCTTTTCGTTACTCACGATATCGTATTCGTTCCGACTGGAGAGTTGGTTTGTAACCGGCGTCTTTCACTGCAGTAGTTCGGGGACACTCCACGACCTCCTTGGCAGCCGTATCTATGGAGTGGGAAATATGTCTCCACTGCTAACCTATATCTTCAGAAGCCGGAGAGGACTCCCGGAACAGCTGGGAGAGTCTGGCTGAAAAGGCTTCGGCAGTCTGTTGAGTCGATGTCGGGACTTCGTACCGTTCGCACATCCAGCACGTTCGAAGCGTGCCTTCCGTCGATCACACCGTGATAAATATATATCTACACCAGCCCTGTGGAGGCACAGGACATTCAAGGGTCATATCCGTAAATCATTTTCCTTAAATCGTTTGTGTCTTCACTGGTACTTTTTTTTTTTGCGGTGGCGGGAACCAAACCCAGCCCACCAACCCCTAATTAATGGGAGTAATTGCCTTCTCACAACTTGTTAACCACGGAGATTCCGTGGCTTACGCAGGGGATACGTGTCCTAGCGGACGTTTGTGAGCTGCTTGAGCCGTTGGGTTAAAAATATCCAAGCTCAAGCGGAAATGGGGCTCGTACGAACCTTTCACATGCGGACCTTGATACATGATTTGAATACATAAAAAACTAACATTTTATTCCACAACTTTTTTTCAAAATGGCGGGAAAAGTAAAAAAAAAATTCAATTGGCTACTGTGGCCAAACGACTTAGTATTTCTGTAGATTTAATATGTCCATTCATGTAAATGAAGTTCAGTTCCTTGGTTGTTAGTGTGTCTTGTTAATTTACTGAGGTAATTCATACTTACAGTTTGGATTTTCTCGTCTACTAAGTTTATTTCCAATTTTCGAAGGATGTCATTATTGATTATAAACCAATCCGCGTTTACTATAGCTCTCAAAATTTTTGATTGATGTCTTTGAATTACATTCCGATTGAAGTTTTTATCTTTGCCCCATAATTGGACCCCATAAGTCCATATTGGTTTCAAAATAGTTTCATAAATCATTAGTTTATTACTAATTGATAATTTATTACTAATTTATTTTTATGTTCTATTTTTCTTAATGTGATATTTCCAGGTTAATTTATTGTCCAAGTGCATACCATGGTACCTTGCTACATTGACAATGGGAAGGTCGAGTCTATTTAGTTTTATGTATGCAGGAAAACAGTTTGTTTTTATCGTGTATAACACACCAATAATATGAACCCCCACTTTTTTTTCACGCCAACGTAGACCCCCCTCCAGTGTCCCATGGACCCCTAGGGGTCCATCTGGACCACTTTGGGAATCACTGGTGTATATTACCTGCATGGTCTATTGATCGTTTAATTTAATATGTAATTTGTCAAACCATCTTGAATAAAAAAGTAGAAATAAAATAGAATTCTTCAAAAATAGAAAAATATAAAATTATTTTTAAGCAAGCGTTTTTATAAATTTCACATATTCAAATAAAATCTGGATCTAAAGAACATTCGTAATGGAATATTCAAAGTTTTATTTGGTAGTTGGCCTATGCCTATTGATATTTGAAGGTAATAAATGAGGAGTATTATTTAACTTCTTAAACTTCTTAAACTTTAATCAAAGTTATGTTTTTCGATTTTAGTACATCTCGCATATATGCCAAGTGCAAGCAGTGAGAGATCTGAAGCTCAGCTGAGTAATAAAAGTGAAGGGGTTACTGAACCAGAGTCAGAAACTCAAAAAAAAAAGTACCGTCCAGGACGACCTCCATTTGGAAGGCCTTATGGACGCGGCCGATCAGAATTTTCCCCGCGTACAATCATTGGGAGTTTTGGCCAAACAATAGTTCAATTAACAATATTTCACATCTTCCGAAGTTTTGAAGTTTAATGTTTATATTTAGTTCAATTAAAAGAAAAACTATAAATGTAAATACTGGACTACGAAGTAAAAATGGAATGAAATGTACTTTAATAAAGTGTCAACATCATTGCTCATTTAGAAATTTTAAGATATACTAAGTAAACACGACACTAGTGGAACTATTTACAGGTTTATTCGAATTGCTTCGTTTAATTATGGCCGGATATTTTGCTTTATTTTAGTGAAAGGATAATACTTAAATGTAAGATTACTTACTAATGCATATGAGCATTGCAAAAATTGAAATGAAGAAATGAAAAATTGAATGAAGATATTTACGGAAAAAAATAAAAAAATATGTCATAATCAATAAAATTTCATCACATTAATCATATTAAGGAGTAAATAAATATTAGTACAAGTACATAAATGTGTGCTACTCGACGTTGCAGAGAATATGTAATTTCATCTCGTATAAGGGATTAATTGAAGTGTTGTTAGCAACTTCTATTATATCTTGCTCAGCAAACGTTTACTGCAGTAGACATTTTTGATGGTTGGTATGGAACGAAGTCTGGTTTTAGGAACGCCCATAGTTCGTTCCACTACGATTCTTGCAGAAACGTGTTGCAGATTAAATTTTTGTTGTCCAGTTCCAACAGTTGGATTTCTATAAGAAACACATATGGTTTGAAAGAATGACTAGAGTCAGCAAGAAGTCATGAAATACTTTTTCTCACTTCAATTCCATGCAAACGAATCGTGGGTGGAGCAAACAATGAATGTAAGAACAATGATTACGCCAAAATATCCTTTAGGATTCATTCTTATACGGAAATGCCATCTTTAAGGCGTTGACCGTCTTATATTTTTTAGGTGATCCATTGGGTTTAAGTCTGGGGAATATGGTGGCCATTGTCGTGAAGAAATCAAGCTGGTAAAGTTATCTTGTAAAAAAGTTGGGTTTCTCTATCATTATGGGATGGTGCCGAGTCTTGTTGCCAATGGTTTCTACCGACTTGTTTACGTGGCCAGGGTAATAAAGCATCGTTCAAAATCGTTTCACAGTAGATTTGTTGATTTACCTTTACGCACTGTTCAATGAAAAGGAGGTGTGAGCGTACTGTGGTAGTTAATTCGACCCACACCATCACTGATGCAGACACTTGCTTTCGCAGAGCAATTCGACGGTCTAAATTGTCTTCTGATTTTCACTTTGCAGAACCGTACAAATTTCATTAAAAAACGTGCAAGTGTTTTAACACCTTTGCTCTTGCTAGGCGAACTGTCTTTTGTGGAGGTGTTAAATCTTGCACTTTTTGTATTTTGTAAAGCTTCAATCGTAGTTAATTTTTTAATATGTGCCCCGAGCTACAAATAGACAGAGTTTTTTTGCCAAATGAACCGCTCTTTGTCGTAGATTACGCTGAATTCTGGCCTTCACCTTTCTAACCATTTCTGCCGATGTTTATGTTTTTGGATGTCCACTTCTATGGCGTTTTTTAATGCTATCAGTATCATTGTAACGTGTAAAGGTCCGATACACAAACATTTTATTCACATGTCAATGACGTAGCTCATTAACAATGGCTGGTTGCGATTTTCCAGCCAAATACAAAACAGTAACACTGCAGTGTTTGAGTTCCATTTCTATAACTGTAACATAAAACGATATGCTTCCGTAGGCTTGTAAACAACATAACAGACTAACGCTTGATAAAACATGAGCGCGCTGACATTATCCGTTTGATTGATCAAGCAGCGTGAAGTTGGTAACACTTCGGCCGCCGACCCCTGAATTTATTACTTTGACAATTTGAATTTTTTAAATAAAAACTAAAACCTGCTGCATACCATGATAATTTATTAATAAAACAGGTCAATTTGAAATAATTAATAATCCTTAAATACAACTCTTTTGATCGTTTGAAATGATTTTCTTTTAATAAATGTTTGAAAAGTCATTATTATGTGAAACTTCAAATTTTATTTGTTATACAATATCTGAGTCAAATTTTATCAGAAGGATATTTTCAATTTTTTCTTTATTTAATCTGTTTCGTAGTTATGTAAAAATTATAGGTAGCACGCTAATTACTCTTTCATCGAGACTTGAGTTGCAGGTACAGCCAGTGTAATTTCTCCAATGTTGAAGTATACCGTTGTCAAAACTGCAAGTTTTCACGTTTTAGTGTAATGTCCTTATTTACAAGAGACGACTTTCCAAGAGACTTAATTTACTTGCTGCTTTCTTGGATATTGTTGTCGCCATTATTTTCCAATAATCTAGGCATTTCCAATAGTTTATTCTAAAAATGGATAAAAAAAATAGATGTTAAGAATTAAGAAAGTATCAAAGACTACTGGAAATAAAAAAATTTATTTAATATAAATATACCACAGCCACATTTTTTTCATTGTCTGTTAAATATGTTGAACCTTTATAACAGAACTTGGGGACGACGTAAATAAAAATAGGTGGCCACAGTACGGGTATATCCTTAAAATTCACGGTTTTCTAGGTAATATCAAAAGGATTTGTAACAGTTGTAAGCTATATCCGGTATCATATACAAAGTGTTGCAGGGGGGGGGGGGTGTGTGTGTAGTCATAAAAGCAAAAAAATGTGTTACGTAATACTTGAACGACCTTTACATAAAGAAAAAATTAAATAAATTAGTTTTTTATTAATTAAAAATAAAAATAATTAAAATAACTTTTGTAAAAGAAAGTTCACAAACTTGTTTCATCCATTCCCCATTCGTTTAGAAGAAATTCGAAAAAATTTACCAACAGACTTGAAACTTCGGACATTTATTACTTAATTCATACTTATACTTTGGTAAAATTTGCCTCATCGTTTCAAAAATTCTCAAGTATGAAGTTACAACGAAATGTGAGAAGTTTCAAGTCTGTTGGTATATTTTTCGAATTTATAGTACCAACAAACAATATTCAGTGTAGCCCAAAAAAATTTTTGTAAGAATGTCATTTTGCTAGTGTTTGTTAAATTATGGGGTACCTTTCAATACCAAGTCAAATAACACTTTAACATACATAATATGATTTCTTGTTATTTTTTTCCTAAAATATGATTAAGAGTAAAAAAGTAAAAATGTCATAAAAACATAATTTTTATCTAACGTCTATTTAGAGTAAAAACAAGAAAAACGTTAACTTTGAATGAAGTTTTAATATCATTCACACGAATTTTCATGTTGTATACTTAGCAGCTTAATAAATTAAAAATATTTGTAAAACCGAACAACATAAACGTGGGTACCAAGTTCGGTGGGGACTACCCCTAAAAGTGGGCAGCACACGCCGAAAAAATTTCAACTAATAAAATTGTAAGTTGATGTTGCCTGTAATGAAAAAGTTTTTAATATAAAATCCTAAGTTCTTGTTTGGTCATTTCACTTATGTTTAGGTTTGCTATCTTATGTTTAGGTTGCTATCTAATATTGTTACCCAAATTTTCACTTTGCATTCCAACTATCTGGTCACCTTAAGCATGTAAATATATTTGCCGTCTATCATAATTATGTTCACATTCTATTACACACACACACACACACACACACACACACACACGCACACACACACTCACACACACACACACACACACACACACACACACACATATTATAAATTTTGGATTTGGTGGCAAGCGTCAGGGGACGCTGTGCATAATAAATTAGTACCGAATTGATCGTTGAAGTTTAAAGTGTTTTAATTCAGTCAAACGCCAACTGTAAAACATAATCGAATAAGTGTTGAATCTTGCTCACCGGCAAGTACAATAAAACAACTGTATAGCAATGTAGCTATACAGTTGTTTTATTGTCTCTATTGATTACGTGCTGTCAAAAATTATGTACCAATCAAACAAAAATTATAATTATATTCCCTTTGACATTAGTATGCTCAAAGTTAATAAAAATGAGTTGTACAAAGTTATTATACTATTAACATATAGTCTGGGAGGCATCGTAGACCCCATAAAGTATATACATATATTGGTGATCAGCTCGACGAGACGAGTCAATCAAGCCATGTTCGTCTGTCCGTCTGTCTGTATGTTGTTGAGCATTTTTTAGGCACCAATTTTTAACGGATGCTGCACATACATATGAAGTGGCGTGTCACGCTCAATTTTGGGGTAGCAATAAATGAAAATTAACGCCCAATTTTACAATTTTGTATGAAAACTTTCTCATTACATTAAGTATCAAATTAAAATTTAATATAGTGGCTTCTTATGGACGATCGTCTCACTTATAGAGAAATAGATGTCACGAGAAATAGAGACACGCCCATACAAAACGCATCACCCACTTTTGATGCTTTTCATGAAAAATCTTTATTATTTCAAGCAAAATCAACTTGAAATTCGCATAATTATTAAGGGGCGTGTCAGGCTCACTTTTAGTGGTAGGATCCTACAAACTTACGTCCCACGATTAAATTGTTAGATTTTAGAAATATTTTTTTGTAACCCCTGCTAAGTTCTGAGCTTTAAACTTGATGTGAATGATATTAAAACTTCGGTACTACCGAAGTTAACGTTTTTTGTATTTAGTTTTACTCTAAAGTATATTAAATGGTACAAAAGTTATCACCCGATTTTCTTAGACTACTTCTATTATTATAATATTATGAAGTCGAATAATTAGTTTTGGGCTAGCTAACTATTATTGCGCCACCTTGTACATTGTTCAGTACATTCATAAATAAATATGTAGATTGATCACTCTCAATCTCGTCGGCTCAAACTGTGGACCTCGAATAGTGTGGTTTTCTCGTCACTCTTCTTGAGACAATATTCCCGGCTCTCTAGATTTTGTTAGTTCAGAAATGAAAATGAAGAATTTTTCAAAATTAGAAAAAAAAAATAATTTTGAAGAAAGCGTTTTCGTACTTTTCACATATTTAAATAAATTCTGGATCTAAAGAACATTCGTAATGGAATATTCAAAATTTTATTTGGCCGTTGGACTATGTCTATTAATATTTGAAGGTAAGAAATGAAGAGCTTAAATAATAAACTGTTTAAGACTATTTGAGTATTACATACAAATTAAATATTTATACAAAACGCATCTATTTGGAATTTAAATTAAATCAAAGTTTTGTTTTCCGATTTTAGTACATCTCGCATATATGCCAAGCGCAAGCAATGAGGGATCTGCAGCGCAGCCTAATAATAAAAGTGACGGTGTTACTGAATCAGAGCCAGATGCTGAAACGAAACGACGTTGGGGACGTGGCCGCGCAGAAATTACACCGCTGCCATTCTATGGGTGTTTTGGCCAAACAATAGTTGACTTAACAATAGTTCACATATTCCGAATTTTGGATGTTTAGTATTTATATTTAGTTCTTTAGAATAAATAAAATATTAATTAAAAACAAGAAAAACCATAACTTCTGTTGAACCGAAGCTCGAATACCATTCATACCAAATTTTAAATGGTATTGAAAAAAATGATATTGGCGGAGTTTAAATGGGGGCTACCTCAAAAAATGTTAGGTACACGCCCACTCGTAGATGTATATGAAGTGACCATCTATAAGATGCCACCATATCGAATTTCAAGTTAATAATGACGTTTTTCATAGAAATGAACAAAAGTGAACTCTGGGCTTAGTATGGGAGTTCCTCAAATAGTGGGCGGGTCACGCCTATTTGTATATATATATATATATATATATATATATATATATATATATAAAAGCGACCGCATACTAATATCGGCCAAATCAAATTTCAAGCTAATACGGATTTAAATATAGAAGTTTTTCATACAAAACACAAAAGTGGGCAGTAGGTGTGTATTGGGGGCTACCCTAAAAAGTGGATTTATTAATGTATATGGAAGCATCCATCCATTAGAATCTACAATATCAATTATTAAGTTGATATTGACTACAATACAAAGTTTATCATACAAAAAGTCAAATTTGGGAGTGGCGGGTCAATCTTGATGCGCTATTAAACTGCAATAAAGAGAAGTGTATGTGTCAATTTTCAACTGGATAGCATAAAAATGGGTCCCCAAACAATGCGCAACTACATACAGACGGACAGACGGACGGGCATGGCTAGAGCGACTCGTCTCTTTGAGCTGATCAAGAATATATATAATTTATGTGGTCTTCGATTCTTTCTTTAACGCGTTACAAAATTTCAGTCAAACTGAATGGTATAATAAACTGGACTACGAAGTAAAAAGTGAAGTGAAATGAAGTGTACTTTAATAAAGTGAATTAAATATTTTAAGGTATAAGAAAGTACAATAACCATTCTCTTATTTTTTTCACAAGTCAACTATATAGAGGTTTACTCAAAATGTTTCGTTTAATTATGGCCGGATATTTGGCTTTATTTTAGTGGAAGGATAAAACTTAAATGTAAGATTACTTACTAGTACATATGATGGCATTTAAATAATTCCGAGCATTGCAAAAATGGTTTGCAATTTCACAACTATCGAGTTTAAAGCCATAAAAACATAATGGAGCAATTTTCGGAAAAAAAAAATGTCCGAGTAATAGTTAAATATAACTATGTTCATACTCAATAAAATTTCGTCAAATTAATCATATTAAGGGGTAAATAGATACTCGATTTAGTACAAGTACATAAATGAATGCTACCCGACTAGCGGCGTTGCAGAGAATATGTAATTTCATCTCGTATAAGAGACAAATTTTGGGGGTCAACATCGTTATTGAAATTAATTGAAGAGTTGTTAGCAACTTCTATTATTATATCTTGCACAGCAAACATGGACTATATTTGACATTTGATGTTTGGAGTTTGCTGACACTTCCCAGCAGATATACCCTACGTAATTGTACGAAGGCGACGAGATACAATCTCAGTGAATAAGTTCACTCCTTCTCTGCGTTGATCGATCTATTAGCTTTCCTGCGTCGCTGCTTGCAATTTAATAAATACGCCGTTTGATGCGCTTATCTTATGTTGCGTTTGCTTCAACTCTTTATTTGCCAATGATTTCATAGATAAGAATATAATGTGCACGTGCTTACAATTAAAACTCCGAAAACAATTGAGTTAAATGAACAAAGGAAGAGAGAAAGAGAGAGAGAGCGCATCAACAATATTTAGCTCAACTTCTAACTCATTTGAATATGAAATAGAGTTGTCATATCATAAACAATATTTTAATAATAGTTTTGCAAATTTAAAACAAATTACTTTAATAAGTTTAGAGATTAACTAATCTACTCCAACAGTTGGTATGGAACGAAGTCTGGTTTTAGGAACGCCCATAGTTCGTTCCACTATGATTCCAGTTCCAACAATTGGATTTCTATAAGAAACTCATATGGTTTGAAAGAATAACCAGAGTCAGCAAGAAATCATGAAGAAATACGGAACTGAAGTGAAGTGACAGTTCCATACAAACGAATCGTGGGTGGGCCTAGTTATTTTTGCATCGAAATAGAGAATTTGCAGGTTTAATTCACATATATACTCATATGTACAAAAAATATACATGAAACATAAAGAGCAAGAATGAAAGTAAGAGCAATGATAATAAATTATACATACAACTATCGCGTTTAAGCTAAAATATCCTTTAGGATTTTAATTCTCACACGGTTTGGTCAGATTTATAAGCTCCTCGTTTTAATGTGAAACCTCTTACTCTGGGTATTTTTTTTTTTTTTTTTATTGTATTGGACCAAAAAAAACATTTTTATAACAATATAGATCGCTTTCAGTGTTTCTAACCTAACCTGGTGTGATCCTCTAGGTCTTATCACAAATAATCACAAAAATGTATCTGGGTATAACGAATTTCGTAAAGAAATGATTTTTGAACTTTAAATTCCTGTCTGCATTTTGTTTCAATTTAATAAACCTTTGGCCAATAGTTTTTTTTCAATAACCCTAAGTCACAATCATTACCAATTACTCTCTGGTACGTGCTAACTTCCAAATATCTGATGGCAGCATTTTAAACATGAAAGAATGCTGCAGTCGTCGTTATCGAAATGCCCTGCCTGAAATGTGAAATGTGTACTCTAATATAACAAGCTTAAACGTGGCTTACACGATTTTAAAACGGTCGTGATGATGATTTAAATGATGATCCAAGACCTAGATGACCCGAACCATCTAATCGGGCTGAGTTAGTGGAAAAGTAAGTGAAATAATCGCAATCGATGGAAATTTACTGTGAGAATGCAGGCAGAAGAATTAAATTCATCTCACTGTATAATCTACAAAATCTTAACTGAAGATTTGGGTAAATGAAAGGTGTGTGCACGGTTTGTTCCACATCAGTTAAATGATGTTCAAAAAAATAGCTCGTGTAGTCAATGAATTTTTGATGAAAAAACAGATTTGTCTCATCGACCACCCTTCGTATTCGCTTGAAATATCACCGTGCGATGTTTTTAACTTCCCAAACTGCAATGAAAGGTGCTATTTACGATGACATTCCAGCCATACAAGCAGCCGTGACACAGGTGCTAAAGAACATCCCAAAAAGCGAGTTTAAAAAGTCTATGGATAAATACACCGCCCACTTTTCTGTTTTTTTTTTTTTTATGAAAAACTTCTTTATTTAAATCTATATTAGCTTCAAATTCGATGTGGTGCCTTTTTATGGACTGTCGCTTCATATACATGTACAAATGGGAGTGTCCCTTACATTTTAGGTAGCCCCAGACAAACCCACCGTTCACTTTTATGCAATTGTATTAAAAACTTCTTTAGTTAAAGTCAATATCAGCTTGAAATTCGAAATTTAAAAAATGTTTTCCCTGAAAAGTTTAATCTTTTGATATATTGCCCTATTTTGGGCGTGACATCCAAAATTAAAAATAAAATTTTAAACAAATTTGACTGGACGCGACACCTCGAATCATAAAATCCACGTTTGGTGGTTCCATCTTTTATTGTTTCCGAGATCTCGTTGTTCAAAAGATCGACTCAGCTTTCGATGCTTCCGCCTGTTACATACATTCGCAGAAATTTATTATACTCTTGTCGCTTCGGGTACACAGTATAAACATTTTCTAAAATATTTATGTAATGAAATACGTGAATGAAAATTTGTTGAGATCGATAAGTAGTAGACTAGTTCTACAAAGATGCAATGGTTCTATGAGAGGACTATAGGAGACGGCGACTATAAATTATATAATAATTGATTAATTTCATTGCACATTATATAAATATTTATCTTTTGCATTAAAATTTTATTTTGTATTTTTTTTACAATTGCATTAAGGCTTATTTAGAATATTTAATTTAAAAAATAATAGACAAAGGTGTTACACCATAATACACAAACAGTTCTTAGGCCAATATTGATTAAGACAGTCTTAAATACTAATAAAACATAAAATCGTTCGAAAAAATGTCTTCTGAGGCGTGAATTTGGTTCATAAGGCAATAAACTCAAGATTATTTTTTAAAGCAAACGGTGCTCTTCTTAAGCCAAGAATGCCCATTGCAAGCAAAATTGAGTTTAAGAGGACAGCGTTAGTTGAAAATACTCAAATGAATATTATTTTTGAAATGTTCGTCTCCGACCAATAATAAAGCAATTTATAACGTAATTATGTCTGTGCCAATTATCAGGAAGAGAAACATTTTACACTTCGATTAGTTCAGTTTTAGCTGAGCTCCATTGCCGACTGAAGCGAATTCACGCCAAAAGGCATTTTTTCAAATAATTCCTATACATAATTAACTGAAACTCGCTTTGAAACGAACTCAAGCCCATATGCCTCAGAATCGTTGTCGTTGTTTATGGGCTTTGAAACAGCGACAACAGCTTCCAGAGGCAACGAATTCGTCTTAAGGAGAGTTTCTCTTATATTACTTAAACTAAGCTTATACGAATCTACTCAATCAAAATTGAATGAAGAACTATTTGCGTATACCTGGCTTACAATTAAACAAAAAATAAATAAATAAATAAATAAATAAGCGTAATAAAAAATATCTACATTTGAATTTAAAATATTTAGCTTTGTACAATCAGGAAACAACAATTGTTAGTAAGTTAATCTAATGCCTAATGTTAATTGTACAATGTCCTAGGGACTAATTGAAACAGTAAGCGAACTGAGCGCTGCTACCAGCGGTGGTGGTGCGGATTTTGCGATGCGGATTATACGCTTGCCTTAACGTATCCATCGGGCATTGGTACTTCGCTGCATCGTGAACAGATGTTTCGAGCTGTGGCATCATTTTGCTATACTTAGCGTCGTACATTTCAGCTGCGAGTCGACTCACAGACATAACCGCCGTTAAGGAAGCGGATGGCGGCAGTGTAACGCCAATGCTATCGTATACTTTGCTCAATCCAGTGGATTTGAACACCGGCTCCAAATTCTGCAAACACAAAGATCTTCAATAGGCCAAATTTGCATACATCAGCAGTTGCATGTGTGACGATGCCGTCTCGAGGACGCTCACCTGTAAAGACTTTTTGATATTAGTGGCCATTTTGTCTGTGGCAAGATCGACGGCGCCTCCAGGACCGCTGCCGACATTGTTGTCATTGCACAGACTGTCGTCATTTTTGGGAGTCGGCGGCTCGTATTCATCCGAATCGGGCGAGAGCGCAGCGTTCGCAACAGAAACGGACGTGGCAGCCGCAGCCTCTGCAGCGACATCGTCGGACATGCGCATATAGTAAGTAATTTTATCGTAATTATAATCTGAGTCCGGTTCGTCCTTAATCATAGTTACTCTATCGGTGCCATTGCCAACGTCACAAGAGTTCTTTTGATGAAAGTCGAACTGTTGTTGCTGTGCACGAAATTGCTGCTGTTGTGCCGCAATATGAGCGTGATTGGATAAATGCCGCTGTCGCTGCGAATGCATTTGCTGCTGGTGCGCACGCTGTTGACTATTCGTACCGCCGCCAAAGAATTGTTGCGTATTTGGCGGCGGCTGTCTAGGCGGATACTGATGAACGTGATGAGGTTGCGACGCCTGTCTTGCGTTGGCTGTCGCATTCGAATCGTGTTGGCCGTTGTAGTAATACGAACCGAACGATTCGCCAAATGGTTCTCTCGGTGTTGACGGTGTGGATGAGGGCGTCAGTGTGTTTGGAGCTGCAGTCTCGTTGCTATTGAGGCTGAGCGTATGTAAGCTGGGTGGATCCGTATCTGAGTTCATGGGTGGCGACAGCGGCGACATCGCGTCATAGCAATAATCCTTGTAGGGATCCGATTGTATCTTGTGTCGACGCCTGCGGTTCTTGAACCAGATTTTCACCTGGGCCGTGCCCAACGCTAATCTGGCTGATAACTCAGCTAGACGTGGCGCTGTCACATATCTACCCTGTAGAAAGTGTTGTTCAAGCTCAGCGATTTGTGAACTAGTGAATGTGGTGCGCGTACGGCGCGTTCGGCGCATAACTAGTGATTCGGAGAGTTCGTCTGAAAGAGCACAAGAAATGCTAATTAGTATGAAAGAAGCAGTACGCGAACAGTACTTACCTTGGTTAGGTACCTGTTTAGTCAGATATGGTCGTATGTGGTTGTTTGCTCCCGGGCGATCGTCGATAATCTAAAATATGAACAATGTAAAATTGTATATCCTTCAGATGCGAAGTTACTCTACTATTTTATTCCTTCCTCTCCAGTTTACCAAGTCAAATGGATTTCGAAGTTGTGGCGGCAACTGCAGCTGAGACTGCCCTTGAGCATGCGAGTGCGGTGCGTGCGGTGGGTGAGCGTGCGAATGATAGAAATTTTTATCTGGCGGCCGTTGCGCCATTTCCCCAATCTCCAACGTATATTCCAAGTTTTATTGTAACCGTTCACATTTAAAAAACACTTCAACTAAGTCAATAAATAAATACAAAACAATTTTAATGCAGTTGTTTTGGCTTTTCACATCGCGTTCAATGGAACCGTTACTCAGTGACGAACCAAAATCGATATCAACAAAATAATCGAACACTACTACGATAATATCAAACTAATCGAAAACAATTTCGATAACAGAAAAATATTCGAGTACAGTGAAAACTGTCCACATTGGTCACTTTACAAAAAGACAAAATATTTTCATACATTTTGCATCTACCCTAGACATTAAACCAATTTGTTACATATTTTAGTTCATGGACCTTTGAAATATTCTTTCTAAATTGGACCAACATGTACTGTCAAATGTTTTTTTTAATAACTGACAGTGTAAAACACACTACAAAGAAATATTATGCATCGCTTATAGCAGCTGATTAAATCAATTTCTGATGAATTACCAACCAGTGCAATGCACGTAATACAAATTATTTAAAGTTTTCTTTGATATTATGATACTAAAAAGTGATTAGCTCAATGATCTTCTTTTTCTTCCTTGTAGCCAATCACCAGAAAATGCCAGTCTAAACATAAAAAAGACCACATGAGACTAGAGTTTATGAGGGGAACCATATAAATCTCTAGCGATTTAGTTACTAGTGATTTTCCAAATCTCTCAAAAAAATTAATCATGCCACAGAACTTTGAGCGATTTAACACCACCCAAGAATAAATTAATCTTATGTTTGTTCTGCATTTTTATTGTTTTTCTATACTAATATAATAAAGAGGAAAGATTTGATTGTTTGTTAGTTTGTTTGCATTGAATAGGATCCGAAACTACTGGACCGATTTGAAAAATTCTTTCACCGTTGGGAAGCTATACTATCCCTGGGTGACATAGGCTTTATTATATTTTCAAAAAAATTAGGGAGCCTTGCTTTAAAATTACTTACATCGCGTGCGCTGCGAAAACTATTGATGATAGAACAAAAAAATGTACTACGGCTTTGCAGAACACATCATAATCTAGAAAAAGTGTCGCGACAGCATATGTCTATAATAGTTATGTCCCAATAAGTATTCTTTTATTTTAAAAATTTAATTGAAATGCCGCCGCTAGTATTTGTACCTTGGTATTTATCCTTATCACGACTGATTTAATAACATTATATAACTTTTTGAATTATTCAATTCGGGCATTCCATTTGAAAGATTTCACGAGTTTAAAAATATAAGTATTAGAACCCCGCTCGGCTAGCTAAGCAGCACCATAATATGTGATGTAGTCGTCACGGGAGGGGAGCGAATAATTTTCGCTTGAAAATATTTTGAATTCGCTTTATATATATTCGCTGAGTACCTAATATTCTCACGTCACAGTATTTGTAACCAAACTCCTCCGAAACGGCTTGATCGATTTTTATGAAATTGTTTGTGTATATTCGGTAGGTATGAGAATACGTCGCAAAGTATTTTTCTCCTCCTACCCCTACCCCCATTTTTTAATCACGATTTTAGTATTTTTGTATGAACAATTTTATTACGCGAGAACAGCTTAACCGATTTTAATGATCTCTGATTTGTTGAATTCGTCTCCGCCCCGAATAGCAGAACAACTATTAAAATGTGGAAAAAATTCACGGAAAAAAAATTATATTAAAATTAATAATAAAATTAATATGGGATCGTTCAGGGCATGGAAAAGGGGGTAGGTAGAAGTTGGAGTGAAAGGAAAAGAGGAAGGGGTGGGAACGTGGGACGTGGTGGTAGGGGAAGATGTAGTAGGGAAAGGGGCAGGGGAAAGAGAGGTAGGAGAAAGGGCTGCAACACGCCGGGTTCCTTTTAAAAAGGAAGAGGAATGGTGGAAAGGGGAGTGTTGAAAAAGGGGTAGAAGGGAAGACGGGCAGGGCAATTAGAATGGGAGATAGGGGAAGGATGGTAATTTAAGTGGGCAGGGGGAAAACGGGTAGGGGATTGGGATGTAGGGTAAGGGATCGAAGGGAAGGAGGGGTAAAGGTAGGAGAGGGAATGGCAGTATCGCGCTGGGTACCATTTAAGATAGAGGGATAAAGTTTTGTATACATGTTAATAGGATCGAAGGGAGCAGGGAAAAGCGGTGGTAAAGTAAGGAGCGGATGGATAAGGGGGCAGAGGAATGAGGTGGTTAGAGAAGGGGTGAAACGGTGAAAGGGTCAGGAGAAGAGGGGTAAGATAATTGAAGGTAGATTAAAGGGGCATAGGGAAGGTAAGGCAAGGGAAAGTTTGGGCAATGGGAAGGACAGCAACGCGCCGGGTACCAGCTAGTATATTATATATTACATGTAATTATATTTGTTTCAATAGCATAATTGATAATTTACTGGGATATTTTTAGTTAAAACCAAATTAATTTCATTTTTGTGACTGTCGTTTCCAAGCGAAACAAAATGGATTTATGGCTCGCCAATCTAAAAGTTTACCAAAGAACTCTATCAGTTGTGCGCCACATATAAGGTTGCTTAAGGTTGCTATAAATGCTATTGATATTTATTGTTGTTAACTTTATTTTACCGCAAACAGCAGCATGCTATCTACTTAAAAGCTAAGTTCGAAAATATTTTTAAAAAAATGCCACCAGTGAAATGCAAATCGTTTGGCTGTCGGTTGTGAATGGCAAATTCGATTAAAGATTTCATAGTTCGTTTAGTAAAATGATAATTTATTAATTAAAACATATGAAATGATTAATTGTTTAAATGTTAATTAATGTGTGTTGAGATGCTTTTACATTATTGTTGTAGTTATTTATGTAGGATGTAATATATAGATCTGTTTGTGTAGAGTTTCAATAGTTATTTTGGTTGTGGTGATATATCATTAGTGTAAGTTCAGAGATGTGTGTTGAGATGTTTATTTTTTCAACATATTATTCTTCTTTTTCGCCTCTTCATTTTTTTTTTATCAATAGCTTTTTTTACAGT
This sequence comes from Leucophenga montana, assembly GCA_035044765.1. NCBI lineage: Eukaryota > Metazoa > Arthropoda > Insecta > Diptera > Drosophilidae > Leucophenga > Leucophenga montana. The sequence goes on from JAWNNQ010001873.1 coordinate 2,383,857, forward strand.
ATTTTTAAATTTGCTGTTATTATTTACTTTATTTTTTTGAATATAACTTATTACTGTTCTTCTTTTCCCAACATTTTTTTTTATTATTTTTGTAACACAACCTTTAATAACTAACTGTATATATGTAAATAAAACGAACGTTTCCAAAGAAACAAAAGTTAATATAATCACAGATAGTTATTCATATGAACATACATATATATTAGTTAACAAACAACAAAATGAACATTGCTTTAAATCTTAATTTTTAACATTTGACAACTTGTGTGAGTATCTGTCGGCATCCGTATACATCGAACAACGAACGCAAACTCTCTAGCTCAATAATGAGAGGAAACAAAATTTTAATAATATATTCGATTAGAAAAATATTACGTATTAGTGAAATACGTAAATATAAATATTATCTTACCCTATTTAAAATATGATCAACTTATTAAAAAGTAAAAGAAACATTTTCTTTTAAACTCCACTTTTTTCTGTAATAAACAAACTGTCTACATTTCAAAAACGGTCTAATAAACTGTGTCCAATGTAGACAGTTTTTACTGTAATAGTAATGACAGTTTACTGTTACTGCGTTTACGCAAAATTATCATGAAATATTTTTGATGCACTCATTTATTGGTAAAGCTTAGCTTTTCATTGTCTGCGAATGTCAAGCTAATTGAACATGCTAGTAAGGTGAAATATAATATAGCTCGTGAGCTACATTATATTACAAAGTTCTTAATTAAAAAGAAACTAAATTAAAAACTAATTTGAACTAAACAATAATTTACTTTTTGAGGTTTACTAATAAACAATTTAAAGTCGACTTTAACTCAAAAAGTCGACACCAAGTCGATTTTCGTACAAATAATCCTTTTGTATTGGCTTTTTCGAAAAAGTCACATTAAATTTAGTAAGGAGAGAAATTGCTTCTAAAGCTGCTACTAGCAGCGGAAAATATTCTAAATTTTACCTTTTATTTGATTTTCATTATATTTAATTGTTAAAAAGAAAAGAAATGAAGCGATAACCAGCTGATGACCCGAGTTTTAAACGGAAATGGAGGTCAAATTATCGGCACAGTATCACTACAATATTTATCGCGTACATGCGCCTTTCTTATGGTATACGAAAACCGCGAACTAAATATAATATACTCGTATTTGTATCGCACAAAAGTATGCAACACCACGTCTTGTAAAAATTGTAATTCGTAATGGCTTTGCAATACTCTGGTTTGGAAGCCACTGAAAAGTTTGGAATGCACAGTAGCTATTTCAATGTGGTTGTAGCCCGCTTCCGTTTGGTCATCTGCTTTCTTCTCGGGGACTAGGTGTAAATAATTATTTATTAAATATAATTAAATTATTAAATAAAATAAAAAATCCGAATTACTAAATTAAATTCAAACTTGAGACCGGAAATATTTTGTATTATTGTATTATTGCTCGAAAAAGTCTACGTACACCACATAGAAATCCTTATCGCACTTTGGAGTTTTAATTCATTATTTTTCAATCAAATGGAGCTGCAAATCAATGTTAATAGAGCCATAGACAACAACGGAAATTAAATTGATGAGGATGGGCGAAAAATTATTTTAAAGCTATATCTTGAGGGAAAATCCTGTAGAAAAATTAGAAAAGTAGTGGACAGAGATCACTCATCAATACAAAGACTAGTAACTAACTACACTTCAAAGGGTTCCATTCACTCAAAATCCCGATCTGGATTAACAAAACGAATGAAAAAAAAAACACGACATTCAGTTAGTGTGACACAATCCAAGGTTCACTGCACACGAAATAGAAGAAAGGTATTCAAAAATAATTTTCGATAAATCTGCCCTTAAATTAAAAAAAAAAACCCTGGGTATCATGGTCGAGTTGCCCTTAAGTAGTTCCATATCTCAACTGTAAATAAGCAGAAGCGCATGGAGTTTGCAAATGAGTACGTTTCCAAGCCCCCAGATGAGAAAAAATGTTGTATTTTCCTGATAAAAGGAAAAAAGCTGGGATGAAGAAAAAGCAGTACGACCTTTGAAAAAGATAATTTGTTGCCAACCGTAAAACATGGTGGAGAAGCAGTTGTGGTTTGGGGTGTATATCAGTCAATGTTGTTGGGAAACTGACATTTATTGAATCAATAATGGATCAAACTAGTTACATCCAAGTTTTGAAGGATAATTTACTTTAAAGTTCCCAGAAGTTGGGGCTGCAAGAAGAGTTTTGATTTCAGCAAGACAACGACTCCAAGCACAATGCGCATAAAGTAAAGCTCTGGCTCCTTTATAATATAAAAAAAGTGTAGCTAGTTACTTTGTATTGATGAGTGAGCTCTGCACACTACTTTTCCAATTTTTCTATTGGTATCCCTCAAGATATAGCTTTAAAATAATTTTTTGCCCATCCGCACCAATTTGATTTCCGTTCTTGTCTATGGCGCTATTAACATTAATTTGATACTCCATTTGATTGAAAAATAATGAATGAAAACTCCAAAGTGCGATAAGGATTTCTAAAAATATTTTTATGTAACGGTAACCGCATATTTGCTCATTCCATTTGCTTGGCATGCAGCTGTACGTAAACTTTTTCTGTAGTGCTTTTCTGACACGTAGCATAAAATGAATTAAAACTATAACTAACTATAATAAAACAAAATTTGATTCAATACATAAAACATTAGCTCAGATATTTGCAGTTAAAGTTAAAATCTCAAATTTGTTTGTGGTGTACGTAGACTTTTTCGAGCAAGTGTATGTATTGCAATACGATTTAATATTTCGCGTCAATAGTATTAGAGCTTTGGTTCAACCGAAGTTAACGCTTTATCTTGTTCGATTTCATTTTCTGTCATACGACTTATATATACTTATATATTTCTTTTTTTCAACAGGCATTGATATCTCTCTCGAAATGAATTGAGATGAATTTATTGAAATGATTGTTAAAATATCATAACTTTGGATTCTGTTTATAGATTTTGTTCATATGTATCTCATTTCCTTCAGAAAAGTTCGTTCTTCACGAAAAAATATAAAACTGGATAAACTTAAACGAATTCTATTTTTTTCCGATTTTAAAAGTAAATGTATTATCTTTGTTGTTAAAAAAAAAATCGATATTTGTGAAATATTTCAGCCCATAACTTTCAAACTATTCAACCGATTTAGTAAAACTGACCACCCGTTTTTCAAGTATTTCATAATCTTATATTTCATAATCTTTATATTGTTCGGTTCTTATTCTAGATATGGCATAAATAGTGAATCTGCCTTTTAAAAAAAACTTCTAAATTTCATACATTCAACATTTTTTGAAGCTATTTTCGTCTGTACGTCCTGCAAATATGAGACAATAGATCTCAGAAACTATAAGAACTAGAGTTTTTTAATTTGAAGTTTTGGATTCTCCTTGATCATACGCACAACACTATGCACTATGCACAACGTGCACCATATCCACCACGTAGATGCACACATTTCAAAACCGCATAGCCGGAAAAAAGTTTGTATTATTTCTTTTTGTTTTTTTTTTTTTTAATTTAATTTTTTTTAATAAGTTTGTTCAAATGTATGTAACAGGCTGAAAGAGGTGTGGCAGACCTCATAAAGTATATATATTCTTCATCAGCATCTTAAGACGAGTCGATACTGTCATGTCCGTCTGTCCGTCTGAACATCTGTTTGTGCGAACAGATCTGGGAGACTATATGAGATAAAGGCCTAAATTTGAATCTATGGACTTTCCTTTCCCCACTTCACATAACTAGTATTAAATGAACATGCTAACCACGCATTTAGGTGTAGCATTTAGGTGTAGCATTTAGGTGTAGCATTTAGGTGTAGCATTTAGGTGTAGCATTTAGGTGTGGTTTTGTTGTTAGTTACTCTACAAACCCGAAATTTGGTGTACCTTACGTAAATTCTAATAAAATACAGATCAGGCTACTATAAGGGGTTGACTTAATACAAACTTGAGCTCCGTTGTTAAGCTATGAAAGTTTGTATGAAAGTTTTGTTCTTAATTATGCTAGAAACGCCAAGTATGGCGCAAATTACATAAATCCTTACAAACTAGTCCATATTTTCCCAGATCGGACCTTTTTAAGGAGTAGCCTCACGGAAACCTCCATTTTTGAGTTTTTGTATGAAATTTTTTTGTTAATATGTATTTTTAATCATGTCTAATTTTTCATCAATTTTAATAGAATATCTCGCAGATCGGACCAATAAAGAATATAGTTTATGGTTTATATAAGGAGCCTTAAACAAGGTACAGGATATCTCGGAGTCGAGCACACTCGACTGCAGCGTTCTTTCTTGTTGTGTTAAATATTGTTTGGTATTGTTATTAATTGCTCTAGAAGCCTAAAATTTGGTGTACCCTACGTAAATCCATATAAAATATATCACCTTGTAGCAGCTTATAGTACACAAAACCCTTTTGGTCCCACCAGATGCACAACATGACCTTTGAACCATGAATATTCGGCATTGGTGTTATTGTTGAGGACGATGGCAACAATTGACTGGGCACAACGTAGTATTTATTCTTCTTTGAGCTATCGTAGAATATTCAATTTTCATCCCCATCAGAATTCGACTTACAACGTCTCTCGGTTTCAGTTCATAAGACACCCAATTGCCTTGCTTTCGAATCATTTCCATGGATTTAAATCATATAGAAACTGCTTGTTGAGTAATTATCAATGATTTTGCAAGCTTCTCTTGCATTTGACTCGGATTTTCATAAAGTAATGCCTCCAATTCTTTGTCTTCGAATATTTTTGGCTGTCCAGTGCGAGTCTTGTCTTCAACGTTTAAATAACCATTCTTGAAAAGTTGAAACCATGAAACCTGTATGATTTATCAGTTGGAGCATTTTCCCCATAAACTTCCACATGCATTTGATGCGCTTCATCTGTTCTTTTCTTCCAATTAAAGCAGAAAATTAAACCTTCCGCAATTGTTGCGTAGTTAGCACAAAATTTAACATATTCAATATAATAGAAAACAAGATTTTTTTTTCTTCTAAAACTCAAGGCGATATAAACTGAATATTATTGACAAATGTCTAACCTACTTGAAACTACCGAAATTTGCTGTTACTATGACACATTCACAACAGCCAACACACTTCTCTCATAAACTGTTTTAAAGGATCTACGGGTAAATTTAAGCGAACTCGAACAAATCAAAATGTGTCGACTTAGCTGAAGTTTGTATTTTCTCAAATTTAATTGTATAAATGACGATGATCATTGTCGTGTTGACTCTAGATTTAGAGTTCAGTTCGTAGTTGGCATGCGAAGTCAATCTACACTCGTACACACACAGACAGACAGATACACACAACACATACATAACGAAAATCACAAAGATACACATGCGCATTAACGCGCTCACACATACCATAGTCCATATATTTAACTAAATACAAATAAAAATATATAGAGGACAAATTCTGGCATGGCAAGAGGGAGAGTCTGAGGATGCGACAACAACAACAACAGCAATGACAACTACAACACCCAAAAAGTCACTGACAGAAACAGGATTCGGGTAATAAATTACAAAATTTGACATTTTCTGTTTCAGATCCGCTTTCGCTTGAACGCGACCGCACCGAGTGAGTTCCCATGGTCAACCAGCCAGCCAGCCAGTAAGCCTTAGTCGCCTCAGTCAGTCAGATAGTCTGACGGTTGACTTAGTGAGTGAGTGAGTGAGTCAATTGCAACGCCAGTTGGGCGCTGTGAATGCACAAAGGAACCCAGCCGAGCGAAGCCGGAGATACTGTTGTTCGATGCACATGTAATGTGCCTGCAAGCGAAGGACGAAGGATTCTCAGCCATGACGCTGCTGCTAACTGGCTAACTGACTGCAATGGCTACAACTGCACTTACCAGTTGCGAGATTTTCATTATCAAGCCAAATGAATGAAAGGACGCCCCATGTGGTCCACAGATAGTTAACTGGAAATTTATTATTTTACACAATTTACAATTATCTGATTCGAATGCTGGCAGAGATCAACCATAGATACTGATATACGCATGGCTGAACTGTCGTGTATTAAAGCCACAATTTAGTGCGGCTTTAAATTAGAGGCAGCTACTAAATTACTCGGCCGCGTTTTGTTTCGCTCTATTCCATATCGTTTGAATCGAATGCTGCCGTACACTCGTAAACAACCCGGATAGGCCAAGGACGCCAGGCACTTCGACAGTTTCGTGCTGCCCTCGAGCGTAATCAATCATTATGGGCATAATGCGTGTCATTCCCTTTGCGCTTGCAACGTGCTGAATTGAATCCATAAAGCAGCAACTCAGAACACAAAAAATATGCACATGGCGCTTTAATTTATGCACAGGAGCGTATACGTCACGGGTCGAAGGCGATCCGTATCGATAACGGTGCCACTTTTAGAACAGGAGCGAAACAATTTTAATTTTTATATATGTATGTATTATCACATATAATAAGAGGTTTATAACCGAGATAGCCGACAATATTGCATAACAAAATTCATTTAAAAACAAGTAAGAATGGGGCTGTCGTGTTGACCTATGCAGACTCTGAAATTTTAAATAAAAAACAAGAAAAAACGTTAACTTCTGTTGTACCGAAGCTCTAATACCATTCACACGAATATTTAAATAGTATTGTAAAACATAAAAGTGGGGGTTTAAATTGCGGCTACCCTAAAAAGTGGGCGGCACACGCCCACTAGTAGATGTGTATGAAGCGATGTAGTTGATGTGTAAGATGCCGCCATATCGAATTTCAAGTTGATATTGACGTTTTCCATACAAATGCATAAAAATGAGCTGTAGGTTTATATGGGACTACCTCAAAAAGTGGGCATGAGACGCCCATTTGTATATGTATATGAAGCGGTTGACAAGCTAATATTGATATAAATTAAGAATTTTTTACAAAAAACACAAAATTGCACGGTGGGTTTGTATGGGGGTTACACCAAAAAGTGGGCGGACCACGCCCATTAGTCTATATATTAAGCGGCTGACTATAAAATGGCACCATATCGCATTTCAACCCAATATAGACTTTAATAAAGAAGTTTTCATACAAAAAGTCAAAAGTGGGCAGTATGTTTGTTTGGGGCCTATCCCAAATATTGGGCGGGTCGCACCCATTAATGCATATGTCAACCATCTGACCACTAGAAGTTACCATATCAATTATTAATTTGATATTGACTACAATAAAAAAGTTTTTCATACAAAAAGTCAAAAGTGGGCGGTGGATTTGTATGGGGACTACCCCAAAAAGTGGGCGTGGCGGGACTATCTTGACACTCTATTAAACTGTAATAAATAGAAGTGTATGTGCAAAACTTCAAATGGATAGCATTAAAATTGGTCCATACAGACAGACAGACAGACAGACAGACAGACAGACGGACATGACTAGATCGACTCGTCTCGTCGCGCTGATCAAGAATATATATTTTATGGATTCTACGTTGCCTCCTTTAATGCGTTACAAACTATCAGACAAACTGATAATACCATTTCTTTCTATGTGTGAATGGTATAAAAATGGCTTTTTTAGTTTAAAAAAAGTTGGGTTTAATTAAAAAATAATATGTGAAACTTAAAAACAAAATTAAAAAGAAAACAACCTTTTCTATGAGGCCTTGAAAAGTGCGAATATACGGATCAAATGGACGTATTTTGAGCGTGGTGAGCGTGTCATCTTTAAAATTTAATATGAAACATCTGCGTATGATCAAGAATCTATATGTCCAAGTTTGAAGTCTCTAACTCGTATAATTCCTGAGATCTGTTATTTCATACATCCAGACAGTTGGACGGACCCTCGGACCGACAGACGGACATATCTAAATTGATTCAGTTTCCCATGCTGATGAAGAATATATATACATTATAGAGACTACCACGCCACCTTCTGTTACATATATTTGCACAAACTTATTATACCCTTGTCCCTTTGGGTACAGGGTATAATTATGTGTATATAGTATAGTATAATAATAATTTAAACAGATGCATTTCTCCATAAGTTGAAAAGCGTGGTATTACCTTTTTATAACAAAATATTTGCGTAGGAAATGACAAAAATGTTCGTATGGACCATCCAACTTTTAAGAATTTGGACATCTATATATTTGGACCCAACAAACTGATCTGAATGACCTTTTTTTTGTATCAATAGTAAAAGCAAAATCGAACTGATTTAAAAGTAACGAACTTTTGTACCTTATGCTCTTATATCTGTGGATATCTCTGGAATCAGCCTGTCATTTTTTAACGTCGTAAGTTAAATAATTAATAAATTAAACTAAAAAGGGGCATATTTCAAATTGTTGAATTTTAAAAGAAATTCCAAAATATTAGTTTGCGAAGTAACGGAGCACTGGAAGTGAAATTTAAGATAAACTTGCTGAAACCATGAAAGTGCTGACTCTCTATTAAATATCATGGTACCTGAAGCTCCGTAATAATCAAATAATCAAACAAGTAGTAATTCTAAATATATAATAAATAAGTGCCAATTTAGACGATGCGACTCTGTAGTTTTCTTAGCAGGCCTTACACATCAATGCCTGCTATATAAAGCAAGAAAGAGTTCTACAGTCGACTGTGCTCGACTTCGAGAGACCTTGTTTAAAGGTCCTTATATGAACCTGATTATATTACTTAGATCTACATATATGCAGGGTATAAAATCGGAACCGGAACCTACATATAACGGAAATAACCGATTCAAATTGAGAAGCGAAACCAGAACTAGAACTTTTTTTTTTAAACCGGAACCTTTCACCGAAATAAAATAAAATGAAAGAACCGTACCGGCACGAAAACATTTGTACCGGTTAGTTTCGGCTCTCACTTTTATTTTTTTCTAAAGAGATATATTTGCTTATGCATACAAAAACAGCTGATATCTTATATGGTTAGAAAATTCCACAAATTGCCCAGAACTATTCGAACTGCCAAAAGTCACTCTCGCAGTTCTAGTAAGTGTAGAACGTTTGCTTTCACGTGTCAAGTTTATTACGAGGCATATTTTTCGCCATAATCACCATTCCTCTCTATGCAGGTGGTGAAGCGGGGTATTTGATGCCTTCCTCGAAGTATTTGATGCCTTCCCCGAAGGGACCCACCTCGTGGACAGTTTCCGATATCCGAGGGTTTCTGTGATTGTTTCGTGTAGTAGAGATCTGGAGATTGGAGAGAAAGTTCATCCACAGTGAATCTGCGATCTTCACGGAGCTCATTTTCGATTTTTTCCATTTGTACACACTCGTACGATTCATAGCTTTATCACCATATGCAGTTTTCACCTCATTATAAACCTCAAACGAATGTTTTCCCTTCCAAACGAGATAACGGATGACGCCGTGTATTTCGCAACGTGTTGTCGCGTCAACAGTTCGCAACGTACTGACCTCGAACCGATCTCGTTGCAAAGGGGAGAAGTCAGGCTACACTACAGTGTTGCCAACATGACGAAAATAAAATCCCTCCAATATACAAAATTCGAAAAGTGGGCGGTGGGTTTGTATGTTTGCCATCCCTAAAAGTGAGCGTGCCATGGCAGTTGTGACATATGTTTTGCATAGAAACATAGGAAGTATCCATACCCGATTTCAGATCTATATCTCAAAAACTGAGGAATTAATTTTGATTTATATACACGGGAGACACGCAGATAGACATAAGGACATGGCTAGATCGATTCGAAATTTAAGTATGTTTATATTTACTTACTCTTGAATAAAGAATAGTTTATTTCAAAAAATTTAAATTAATTAATTTAAAGTAATTAATTTGATATGAATATGGTGAATTGATTTGAATATGGTCTTTGGAATCTTGATAATGCTAATTATTCTCTTATATTGACCGGTACCGGTAACGTAAAGGTATACCGAAACTAAAATCCAAGAGCCGTATCGAAACCGAATACCAAAATAAATATTAATGTGTACAGAATCTTAAACCGAAACCTTCGTTTCGGAACGTTCCAAAACCGAAACCAAAATCGAAATATATTTAGAGGGTATTCCCTAATTATAATTGATGAAAAATTAGGTTAAATTAAAAATTAAAACAAAATTTTTTCATACAAAAAATCAAAACGAAGGGCAGATTTACATGGGGCTACTTCTTAAAATAGTTCGATCTGTGCCCATACAAAAAAAAAAATATCTTTAGTTGAGCTGCTCGACTATATTATAATGCACGCCATATTTGTTTCGTAGTAGAATTTGATTTGCCTTCAAATTTTGCTTTCTACAAACTATATTATAAAATATACCAGTAAATTTTTGAGTCAAATCAATTCAAATTCTATAAAAATATTACATATATTACGAAAAATTGAGAACTGAATTTGTTTTTTTGCCACTGCGGTAAAATGGTTGTGAAATTTAAAGTTATTCTTGTAGAAGCGCGGTGCGTAGAGAGCCTATACCATGAGTTTGCCTAAGTCTGCTATAGACGGAGAACTTTTCTCTTCCGACAGACATACGGGCGGACGGAGAGTCATGGCTATATTGATTTGTCTTTTCGCGCAGATCAAGAATATATATACTTTATGGGGTCTCATTTATTGAGTGTAAAAAATGCATAAAAAGACTTAATACTGGAGGGTAAGTTTGTATGGGGGCTATTTTAAAGTGACATGTATTTATGCGGTCTATTTTTTATGATTTACGAAAGATACAACAGATTTAGCATTTTTAGCGTAATTAACTACGAAACCGAACAATATTTCTTTCAAAAAGTAAAAAAATGTGGGTAGGTTATCAGTTATATGAGAGAAAAGTAGAGTCCAAAAAATATTGATATACTTTACCCTTATTCTGCCTGTTATATACTTGTACAGTTGCACAAACATAATATACCCTTATATCCAATGGACATTTCAATACAAACTTTTTTTTTATATGTACTAAAATCCAAAAATAAGAGATACATTTTTGACGGTGACCAGAAGGTATTTATACAATTATGACTACAAATTGTGCTACTCTTTTTTAAATTATAGTTTTTTTTAAATTATAGTAGTCCTTGAAACCCCCTACATTCGGAGATTTACAGAAATTAATTTATTTTTATTTATTTATTTCATATTAGCTCTTGTGATAGATTCGCGGCATCGAAATCCCCATATAGAAAGATTCAAATATTTTTATACTTTTCGCACGAAGTTTGTAACATACAAAAGCATGCATCATAGACCCCATAAAGTATACATATTCTTGATCAGCAACACGCGTCGATCTACATATGTCGGTTTGTCTGTCTGGGAATACGGGAAATAGTCAGTTTTCCTTCAATCTTAACAAAAATCTGTATGGAGACTCACCAAGACAGGCAAATTTTTTCAGTATTTCTACGTAGGTATACCACGCCTACTTTTAAATATAAATAAGTATAAATTATATTATAAGCCATTAAAATGGTCTTGAAACGTACATTTAGAAAATGTTAAAAAATACAAATCGGATCATTCCAGACCGAAATATAAGATGGGTTTTGTGACTTGTGGGGGGACTATTACACCAAACTTATTTGTTTACCCTTGGCACAGAGACGGGTCCACCCGTTCGAAAGTTATACATTTTTTTAAATTTCTCACGAGTTAATGAAATGGTTTGTTTCTTTGATTATTTTTAATTGATTGTGTATGTGTGTCAGAAAACTAAGAAACTTATGTAACTAAGTGTTCGTCGTGTTGCGATGTAGTGGTGAATTTTCCAGAAGATGTACAGAAACAAATTTGACGTCCAAGAAGAAAAATAAAGATAAAATATGAGTAACATGGAGAACGCTCAATAACAAATTCCAATCAATTCCATCACAAAATTGATATCAGAAGTTTTGTGAGTTGCATGTAGGCTTTCGTTACTTGGTTATTACCTCGTCAAGAGGTTTTTTATTTGCTGCGAATATAAATAAATATTAATAAAGATACTGATTCCGCTCCCGTGATCAACTGCACACTACCCAGTAGAAACATTGGAAGTGCTCTAAAGAAAATTCAGTTGTGGGCAAAACCGAATCAGGCGTGCTTTCCCAAGCAAGGTTGGAATTTCCTTCGAAATGGCGGTTGAGAGGAACTGCAACCACTTCGAATGAAGACGACAACAGCGGCAACCTTCGTTACATAGAAAAACGGGCGAGTCGAGCCATAAATCAAACTGCACACAAGCATTGTTCCCTTGCGTTTGTGTGTTTGAGTATCTGTGTGTATACATAAATACTATATATCTGGCTATGTAAAAGTATCTGAGTGTGTTCCTCGAACTTGTAAACGTTTTATTACCATCTAGGCATGACAAATGCCATCCGAGCCACAGATTCAAGCGATGCGCAGCGATTTTCAAAAATACATCTGCGAGACGCTGAATTCTAGCCGCAGTCGCTAATGAAACGGCGAGCGTCTTAGAACCCAAAGTAAGTGGAAATGCATTCTGAATTGTGATATTGCGCACTGAAAACTAAAAAACAAAAGTGAATATAAATAAAAAGTAAATAATTAACGGTCAGCCAATGAAGAAGAAGTTTATCTCTCGAATGACTCGAGCTGTTGAAAATCGCTACGGGAACAAAACAAATCAATTTAAATAAACTCAAGAGTGAGCGAAAGTGAGTGAGTCAACAGTCCAACAACCATAATCAAACGCTCTGTGGCTCACAAGTAGAATTCATTGATAAGCAAGTTAAATAAAACGAATCCGGGAGATACGCAAATGCATCGGTTGAATACGTTTCGGGTGTAAACAAGATAACGACGGCTACAATACGCTGAGAAGGAAATAACTCACTTGAGACGCGCTTCTCTAGATCGAAGAGCTGAGTTCAGCTCAGTTGAATATTACTCTTCGGCGTGTACACTTCTCGTAGCGCGTGTGAAAGATTCTCAAAAAGACTTTGAAACGATCACAAAATGGGAAGAACTCTAAAATTTGCTGTATTTTTAGTGCTAATGCTGCCAGCACTGCTCGAGGCCGTCCAGCCTGTCATAAGTGACATTACAAAGGATTTGGTCGCTAGCTTAGGCGATGAGGTCGAGTTCAAGTGTACTGTTGAGAAAGTTGCTGGCTATTCAGTAAGCTGGGCGAAGCGTACCAGCGATTCGGGCGCCGGGTCTGTGGTGCTCTCTATGCGGTCCATACTTGGTCTCAGCGATCCACGCTACAAAATTATTGAAACGAAAGACGATAAGGCCGGCAGTGCTACCTACTCCTTTAAGATAACGAAAATCGAGGCCAATGACATGGGCTACTACGAGTGTCAAGTGGCTGTTTCCGCAACCGATAAGGTAACGAAGAAGCTTAATCTATCGATTAAGACGCCACCAGTTATCTCTGAGGAACACACTCGCAAGTCTGCACTCGTAACAGAGGGTCAGAATCTTGAGATCACTTGTCATGCGAGCGGGTTCCCGCTGCCGAAAATTACTTGGGCTCGCGAGAATGACGCCATAATGCCTGCCGGAGGTCGCACAGTTGAAGGTCCAACGCTTCGCATCAAAGAGGTGCATCGTCTAGATCGTGGTCGTTACTATTGCATTGCCGATAATGAAGTCGGACAGCCAGATAAGCGTCCCATTCGCATTGAAGTCGAGTTTCGGCCGCAGATCGCTGTGCAACGACCTAAGGTCGCTCAGGTGCTCTCCTACGCTGTCGAATTAGAGTGTAGCGTGCAGGGCTATCCGGCGCCGGCGGTATTTTGGTATCGAAACGGTTCGAAGTTACTCTCGGACTCACAGTATCGCATTTCGAATACCGCCTCCTCGTTCGAAACAACTACATCGGTGCTACGTGTCGCCAGTGTTTCCAGTTCTGACTATGGCGACTATTACTGCAACGCGACAAACAAACTTGGTCATGCTGATGCTCGGCTACATCTCTTTCAGCCGATGATTCCGGTGCCGTCATCCTCTTAATGTGCGGCGCGGCTGAGTTTCGCATCCGCATCCGCAGCAGCAGTAGCAACAGCAATAGCTTCGTTACTCACACGACTGTCAAATTTGTATTCCCACAAAAGACTTTTTTCGGCAATTCGTATTATTAATGATTCTTTCAATTAATTTTAATTCACTTAATATGTTTGTGCCTTAAGCATTCAATGTACCATGTAGACGACGCTGGCATCCGAGCACGCACCAACCGAAGCACGGCTGAATGGGCGGATGGACGGAGGGGATGAACCGTAGCCTGTGAATAATGTTTGTGTGCACTGCGAAAATGGTATCTTTAATCATAAGTTTATTCCAATAAAAACTATTCTCGTTTTGGAGACATTTAATACATAGAATATTGCTTCTTTTTGCTGCATCGAATGGATATTGTATCAGTATCCCAAAATAAATTCATAACTTCAACTCTTTTCCATTGAATTACTTTCCAGAAAATAATATGAACTTCCATTACTTCAATTATTGCAGTTTTACCGGTTTCTCTTAAAATAATGATATGTTTCTTATACCCTGTACAAATATATTTCAAACAAGGTATATTTGGTTTGTTGAGCTCTCAAAAAGTATGTAACATAGCGAAGGAAGCATCGGAGACCCTATAAAGTATATACAATTATTCCAGGCCAGCGCGACCAGACAAGTAGCTACAAGTCCGTCCGTACGTATGTATGTGTGTCTGAGAGAAAAGTTATTTGTTTAGAGAATACTTAGACGAACTAATCTGACGATATTGACTCTCTATGTATCGCACTGCTACATGCGTAACTTAAAATTTTATAACTCGCAACCGTTTTGCCTCATTGTTAAAAAATAATATTCAGTTGGCAATTTTTTTTTAAATATTTGTAATAGTTTTGGTAGAACGCCTTGATTTGCTTCAACAATTGTTAAGCATACTTTATAATATATGTTGTAGAGAGCAAAATGTGTATGCAAAGGAAGGCCTACTGCGAAAAATATGGCATGTATAGGGTATAATATAGTCAAGCACCTCGACTATAGCTTTTTATTGTTTTTAGTTAAATTGCACATACACAATGAAAATTCAGATTAAAATTTCAGCTAAAGTTTTGGTTTTTAAATTATTCACAACGAAACACAGAACTTTGGTACTTAAATTTGTTTTTGATTAAACATGTTTATCGTGATTATCGTTTTGGAAATATTTTAATAACTTTTGTCGAATGTAATTATTATTTTCTATTATTATTTAAAAATTTATTTTGTGATATGTCCAGCATGCCCATTTAATCTATACAAGTTCGTCTGCAAATCATTTAATCTCATCGTCTAACTTCAGTTTTAATACTCTCCACATATAGTTAAAATCAATTTTGTCATAAAGTATGTAACACTCAGAAGGAGGCAGCAGCAACTCGATACTGAACCTATGCGTTTTAAGTTTGCAGGTTTGCAAGAAAGTAAATCTTTGAGAGGTAATCTCATACAATCCTGCCGCACAAGGCTATGTGTTTATTTTTTTATTTTATTAATAAAAAAAAAAAAAATTCAAAACTAATTATTAAAAAACTTTTTTTTTTCTGATTTAAAATTTGGAAGTTGCATATGTCTACGTTAGCAAGGGTGCACGGTATTTCGTAGTCCTTATCACAGGACTGCTTACTTCTTACTTGATTACTACGGTTAATATGCATTTGTAATTCTATCTAAAATTCGTATAGGGGGGATTAGCTTTAATATGATTTCTTTATTATGCAACCTGATTTCTTTATTGCGAAATTTTTGTTTCACCGTTGGTTTATAATATTGCATTAGAGATAATTTATCAATTCGCCATTTAGTGTGACTCTTTGTCTTTCGAAAGGCGTCAGAAGTCATAATAGCATTACTATCAACACTCAGTGCATAGAAGCAATGTAGATGATCATTTCCACCGAATATTTTTAAATGCAACAAAAATTGCTGAAAAAGTGGATGTTGATATAAAAAAGCATAGATTTTATGGATATAAAAAAAACACAAAAAAAAAATCACACAGGGCCAAATAGGAGCGGTCTGGGCACTCCAAATCGCCGCTTATAGAAAAGAGGCGGTCCAGGAAGTGTTCCCCCAAAACAACCACCGAGGCTCTTGAAGTGTGAGCCGTTGATCCGTCCTGTTGGTACCAAATGTCTCCTAAGTCCAACTCATCAAGTGGTGGAAAAAAGA